>OZ010635.1:22987199-23684528 GCA_963932165.1 Pimpla rufipes
ATTTTATTCAAGTTATGAAAAAAAAGTGAATATTTGTTGGCAATTTTTCTTGAAATTTTTTTTTTTTTTCAATCTAAGGAAGATGACAACTTTTTTTTTAATGACAAAATATTTTACAAGATCAAGTGACAAATTTTTCTCATTGTATTAAAATGATTAAAAAAGTGGATATTTGTTGGCAACTTTTTTTTTTTTAATTGTTCAATTGAAGGAAGATGACATTTTTTTTCTAATAATGACAAAATATTTTACGAAATCAAGCCACAAATTTTTCTCATTTTATAAAAACCATTTAAAAAAAATGTGGACATTTCATGGCCATTTTTTTTAAATCCCAAAATAGAACGAATAAATACAAAAAAAAATTATGTAATAACCATCCAGATTCCGAAAGCGCCAATTTTTTCGGAGCTGCTTCACGTTCCACTTATCAATCCCCCGAAAAACGTGAACGCAGCCCTGGTCACCATATTGGTCGTCTTGCCCCCCCCCCCCCACCCTCCCCCCCACGTTTGCCAAAGCCGGTCCTGCCGGTGTAATCAGGAGACGCAGTCTCGACGCCGAGTATAAAAGAGAAATTAAAAGCCTGCATATGACGTTTATATAAAACGCCGCTTCTTATCGCGAAGATGAATGTTCCCCGTACAATCACACGTAACTCATTGTGTGATTGCGCCAGGCGTGCCATGTGCAAGGTTACGGCGTAAAGCGGGCTCAACGGTGGTGCGACTATCACGTGTGATAAAAGTTTGGGTGCATCACCGGGTATAAAGGCTTTCGACTTTTCGCTCCATGGACCAGTGCGAAATTGATCCTCGCGCGAATCTCCGGGTAAGTCAGGAAGAAACGCCGCTTGGACGCCGATCGCCTTTCTCAGGATCACGTACGTATATTTTGTGTCTCGAAGACACCCTAACGACTCGTAACGTGTGCTCCGTTTCTCGTCGAACCTCCTAATCCACGTGGAGATGTTATCAACAGCGCCGCCGTGTTATTATCTTATCGCCTCTGTTACGGTCGACACGGAATGTTTTCATCATCCATCCTGTACGTCGGATAGCCGCTGGGCCTTCGGAAATTTGCATTTACGCGGTGGAAATCGACTCACCTATGCAATCGATATTTTTACGAGCGTAGCTTGTGGTTATTTTAACGATTTAGCTGTTTGATAGAATTGATTTTTTTTTTTTTTTTCTTTCGATTGTTACGTTTTGACAATTTTTTCTGCCATAGAAAATATTTGTAATATTCATAAAATATTATGATGGCCTATAATAAAATGGCCTATGATTCAAAGATTCATAGGCTATTTTTTTCTACCTTTTTCTATTTTATGAATATTTTCTATAGAAAATATTCATAAAATTATGAATATTTTTTATAGAAAATATTTATAAAATTCATAAAATAAAAATTTCATAAAATTATTCATAAAATTCTTGCATTCAAATTCCCTCAACTATTAGCGATTCCCAATCGTCCGAGAACCGCACGACAATCTCACACTTCTTATCCATTTCCGTTTCGTTTTCTTGATTCTACAAAGTCGCGTTAAACACGTTTTTCCCGACTCTCCTGATTTATCGCCAATTTAGTTCTGTCTCTGATTTTGCCACATTTGCATCTAAAAAAAAAAGTTAAATTTTTCCAGATAGCTGATAGCAATTATCGAAGATGCCGAAGGAGCTGATGACGCCGTGCGTGGATCTGCCGATCGAGCGCGAGGAGCTGGAGGAGCTCGTGGAGAAGGCGAAAGACTGGGCGCTGATGCACGGAATGCTGATGCGCTCGAGAACCGACTTCAGCAAGGACGTGGCGCTCTTCGCGCCGTTCGCGCTTCTGCCGTCGTCGTTTCCGCGCCGGGAGTTCGAGAACGCGCGCGAGATTCAGCTGATACTGAACACGCTGATGCACGGAGTGGCGCACGATTATAATTTTCTGAAGGAGACGCTCCGCGAGACCATCGAGGTGGACGAATTCACGGCGCGGCTCTTCGAGATCTACGAGGCCGTTCACGCCGAGGGTTTCGCCCAGAAAATTTCGCTGGGCATGCTGAGATCGGATCTCATGCTCGAGAGCGGCTGCGACAGAAACGGCAGCGGCGAAATTTCGCGACCCTTCTGCTGCTGGAAGCAGGTCGAGATCAACACCATCGCCTCGGGTTTCGGTTGGCTCGGACCCTCCGCCACGAATCTTCATAAATATGTGCTGGGCGAGCTGGGAATGAGCGACAAACTCGTCAATATACCGGAGAACGAAGCCCTCGAAGGTCTGTGCGGCGGTATGATCGAGGCTTGGAGAATATACGGCAATCCAAAGTGCGTCCCGATTTTTGTTTTGTGTTTTGTTTTCGCAAAGACTCGAGTCAGAGAATTTAAGGAGGTCCCGTCGGATTTTCGATTCGAATAAATTCGAGAATATTGAGAGAATTGCAAAACAATTTTCAAATTGATGAAAAAAAGTTTGTTTAACGAATATTCCGGTGATTACATATGATTTTTTTTTTTTTTAGAAAATTTTGATTTTTTTTTTACTTTGAAATTAATTTTTTTACCCTATAAAAAACACAAATTTCATAGTTAACTCAAAAATCGGAAAAAAATTTCTATGTATTCAGAAAAACAAACGAAACATTTTCACAAAAAAAAAAAAAAAAAAATGTCGGTCACCGGGATATTTGTTATCCAATTATTTTTTTCGTCATTTTGTATAATAACATTTTACAATTATTATTATGCCAAATGAATGTTTTCAGTACCTTTAACGTGCATGCATTTTTTCCGATTTTTATACCATCAAGAAGTGTCTGCAATTCTCTCTCACTTTTCTCGAATTTACGGGAGACGAACTCAATACACGACAGGATCTCCTTAAGTCGCTCGATCAGGTCCAAAAAGCGTTGGAGGATTTTTGCGCCTTACGCGGTAATTTTCGCCGAGAGCTCGCAATAACAAATGCAGACGATTTTCAGAGCGGTCATCGTCTTCGTCATTGAAGACGTGACTTACAACATCTGCGACCAGAGATTTCACGAGTTCGAGATACGACGGCAGAACAGCGACGTGAGGGTCGTGCGAAGGAGTCTCACGCAATTGGCGGCGCAGGCCGAACTCGGGCCGAAGAAGGAGCTACTCGTGGGTGGCACGGAGGTCGCGGTCGTTTACTTCAGATGCGGCTACGAGCCTGGACAGTACCACACGCAGCGGGAATGGGACGTTCGGCTGCTCATCGAGCGCTCGCTCGCCATTAAATCGCCGTCGATTCAGTATCACCTCGCGGGCTCGAAAAAAGTGCAGCAGGCGCTCGCGAGGCCCGGGGTCGTCGCTCGTTACCTGAAGAACGAAGAATCCGCGGCGAGGGTCAAGGAAATCTTCACCAGTGAGTTTCCGAAAATTGCATTCCAACGCGGTGGCCGCGGTAAAAAAAAACCAGGAGAATTCAGGGGGACAAAAATGTTCAGGGAATCAGAGACAAGTCAGGGAATTTCAAAATTAATCAGGGGAAAAGTGATTAAAGTAAAAGTAAGTAGAAAAAATGTTTGAAAAGTGTTACAATATAATATGAATTATTATAATAGTGTTTAATGTGATCCATCGTTGATCGGCAAAGTAAATATTTTATCGAAGTCGCGCACCGGTTTTGGATACATTTTCATTGGTACGATTAATTTTAACAGAAGTTAATTGATATCTGTTAAATTAATTTAAATAGAAGTCACATTTTCATTGGCACAATTAATTTTAACAGAAGGCAATTGATTATCTATTAAATTAATTAAAATAAAAATCGTCGAAACTGCGGCCAGGGAAAAATTAGGGAGAAGCCAGGGAATTTTTTTCGGCGAAAAAAAAACGGCCACCATGTCCAAATCTATCGAGACTTTTGTGTAAAAAAATGGTGTAAAACATTTAAAAAAAAATGGTGTAAAAAAATTGGTTCTCATCTCGACGAGAGGCTCAAGAGATTCGCGTTTGTTTCAGGCCTCTATTCTTTGGAGCTGAACGAGCACGGCGACGTCGCGATGGAAATGGCGATCGCCGAGCCCGATCGTTTCGTGCTGAAGCCTCAGCGCGAGGGCGGCGGCAACAACGTCTACGGAAACGACATAAAAGTGCTGCTCGAGTCGATGAAGAGTCGGCGCGATCGCGCGGCCTACATTCTCATGGGAAGGATTCATCCACCCATACAGATGAATTACCTCATACGCCCCGGAAGCACCACGGATTACGAGCTGAAGGAAGCCTGCTCGGAGCTCGGGATATTCGGCGTGGTGATCGGCGACGAGAATACGATATATATGAACAAACAAGTGGGCCACATGCTGCGAGCGAAACTCGCGTCGTCGAACGAGGGCGGCGTCATGAGCGGCGCCGGTGCCTGCGACAGTCCCTACTTGATCGACTAAACGGTTTTCGCGCCCGCGAGCAGAGACTTCAAGCGTTCGTTACTTTTATCGTAGTTCTTAAAAAAAGCTTTCAGGCGAAATTTCGAACAGTTCTTGATGAGATAATCTGAAAAAAATCCAGCATGTAGAAGGTGGTAAGAAGATTGATTTTGCATAATAATAATTCCAAAATGTTATTTACAAATTCATGAAAAAATAAATTGTTCGACAATTTAACCGGCAATCGAACTTTTTTTCCTGGTGAAAATTTTCCATTCATTTTTTTGAATACGTACGAATTTTTTCAGAATTTAGTCTAATTTTTTTTTAATTGCGGTTTTCAGCACTCATTTTGCTACAAAAAACACGCAATTAAAAAAAATTAGACAGAATTCTGAAAAAAATTCACACGTATTCAGAAAAGTGAATGAATAATTTTCATCGTGAAAAGAGTTGGTTTGTCGGTTAAGTTGTCGATGAATAAAAATAAGTGTGTATTTTGAAGCAACGAACGCTTGACGTCTCGAAAAACCGCGGGTGAATCCAAGAACACGGAGATCAACGAAGCCGATAATATTTGCCCGCTTTGACGCGAAAACGCCACATTGTAAATACGTGGAGGATATTTTTGCCAGGAATTTTTTCACGATAGCGTAGTACGGATAATCCACAGAGTTTACGAAACCGGTGATAAAAGTAATAACAGACTTTTGTATTGTGTTATTTTATGTTATTTTATTAGTTGAAAATGTTATCGCATTCAATGTTCTTTGAATTTGTTACTTTAATAAATTTATATCTGCAAAACGATCATCGATATTTCTGCCTGTTCGAATCCCGTTTCTCCTTTCGTGCCTTTTTGTTCCTGCGACGTTAAAAATGTTTTTATTTTTTCTTTTGTTTCTGCAGCTCTGCCGGACGTCATCCACGCGGTGCCAAAGTACGAGGTCGGCCACGAGGCGCGGGAGATATACTTTTTTCGCGAGGGCACCGTCGTCATGTGGAACATTCCCGAGCTGGAGAGCGGCAACGTTCTGCAGTTTCTCAGGTCCTTCGAGGACACGAGTTACGCGCCCGCGATGGTCCAGGCCGAGAGCGAGATGATGTCCTATACGTATACCGATGCCGGGTGAAATATCCTTTCGAATGAATCTTAATTTTTTTTTTAAATATTCATCGTTCCTAAAATACCACTAACTAAATTTCAATTGAAAAAAAATAAAAAAATAAAATATAATTAATATAATAACATAATATAAATAATAAAATATTAATATTTTATATATATATGATATACTATAAATGATATATTATTATATATTATATTAATATTATATTATTATTAATATAAGTATTTTTTTTTATAATTTAAAAAAATACATATTCAAGCAACTCCTCGCTTATTTCGCACTTTATTTTGTAAAAAGGGATTTTCAATCCGAGTACATAAACAAATAAATAAATCGCCCGCAGAAAGAAGAGCCACCTGAGAGACGGCGATATTTATCTCGCGCCGGACGCGACGAGCCTCGACAAATACACGTTTTCGAACGCGATCGCGCAGTCCGTGAAGCTCGGCATCTGGGAGGCGTCGCTCGACAACTACATCGGCTCGATCGAGTTCGTGACGGAGGATCTGAAGGCGGGGAGGAAGATAAAAATGACGAGGGAGGAGGTACTGAGGAAGCAGGGCGAGCTCTTCGCCCTTCGACACCTGATAAATCTGAGCTCCGATCTTCTCGACACTCCGGACTTTTATTGGGAGAGAGACGAGCTCGAGAGCCTCTATCAGCAGACCTGCGGCTACTTTAGCATTGCCAAACGCACGAGGGTGAGGATCAACGAGGAGAAAGACAGAAAAGAGACGAAAATTATTAGTATTATTATTTATTTATTTATTTATTTATTTATTTATTTATTTATTTGACGGATTTTTCCTTTTGCGAATTTATTCAAATAATATTACTTTTTACATTCATCTGCTAAATAAATAGAAAATTAAAATTGAAAACCGGATTATTCACATAATTTTTGCATCGTGGTAATTTATTCGGGAATGCAGATGTAATTTAAAAAAAATGTCGTTTGCGCAGGTAATGAACGAGAAAATAAACCACTGCGTCGAGTTGGTGGAACTTCTGTCGTCGCATCTCAGCGATCGGCATCACGTGCGCCTCGAGTGGATGATAATCGTTCTCATTATGGTCGAAGTTGGATTCGAGACGCTTCACTACATCGATCGGTTCCTCGGGAAAAACGAGGGCGAGACCATCGCCGTCGCCAGTATCGCCGCTTGAAATTACTCTGTAGATTCGTTTCTAAGGATTCCCGCTGTCGTTACGCTCGCATTTATTTGTACATTCGCAGTGCCTGTATAATAAAAAAAAATGTTCGATTAATGTTTTTGGTTTCGGTGTTTTTTACCTTCACGACTTTTGCCTCAACACCTAAATACTTAATTTATTTTACTTTTAATTCAATTGAAATTGTTTTACCAATTGAAATTCTATTTAGATAGTTATATTATTTAATTATTATCCTCGTTAACTAATAATAATTATTATTATTATGAAAAGATTTTTGTTTTTCTTTTCTTTTTTCTCTTTTCTTGTTGTTGCCTAATGTTAGAGAAGTAATGTACTTTATTTTTAATAAACCATTATTATTATTATTATTGTTATCGAAGTTGAAACCACTCGAAACACATTTTCGTATTTTTCCCGCGCAACGCGATTGCCATGCGCGTGCGTCACGTGACCTCCCGAACTTCCGGTTTCGTCGCATATGCTCGATTGTTGTTCGCACTTTGTTTACCTCCGAATGAAGAGCCTCGAAGTTGGATACATTTGGCCTCCGGCACAAAATTGAAAACTGCAGAAGAAGAGTAAGAAGAGTTCGAGCGGTTTAATTTATAGAGATTTCTGCTTCCTTCGGTCACGAAAATGTCCGGCTCCGCCCGTAAGTACAAATTTTGTACTGCGATTGCAATCGAGATGGCAATAGTAAAAATTCATTTTTATAAATTAAATATTAAATCAATTATTTTTATAAACCTTATAGTAAAAATTTATTTGCACTATAAGGACTACTTTTTTACTCACCGATGAATGAATATGCAGATGAAAAAATTTGCTGACGAAAAAATAAAAAAATTAATTTAAAACTTTTTTTATTTACTTTTTTTTTTTTCTTAATAAAATAGTTGCTTGGCATTCGATTTTTATTCTCAAACATTTTTGTAACACTTTCAGACAACGTATGTTTACCTCTGCCCAACACGGTGACCAACTCGGTGATGACTTACGAGAGTCGAGTGCAATTTTTGGTCAGGTATCTTGAGAAGATTTTGCCCTCGTCCGACAACAAAACAGTCCTGGAGGAACTAAAAAGGGTGAAGAAAAAAAAGCTGACTGACAAAAAAGGACTCTTCATTTTTTTTTTAATATTATATATTTGTTTGTCGCCAGACGTTTATCTTCAACAAGTGCAAATTACACAGCAACAAAAATTTGGAAGATGCGGGAGGAACAAAAGCCAAGAATATAAGGAAAAGGAGACATTCAAGGGCAAAAATGTTGGGCAGTAAGCACGGCTTGAAGTACAAAGAGCTGCTGGCGTTGAACGAAATGTGGCTCGACTACATGAAGCAACAGTTGAGGGTCAAGGAATTCATAGATTTGCCCAAGAGTCCCTTGGAGTCAAACTGGGACAATATTAACGAGAGACTAGTGAGAGCGGATTTTCATGGGGCTATAATCACAGTGGTCAGGTCGAAAAACCCGGCCAATGTCGATGCAAACGGAATTGTCCTCATGGAGACCAAAAATTGTTTCCAAATCCTCTCGACGAAAAATCAACTCAGAAGTGAGTTTTTCTCATTTATAATTGTTGCGAGCAAACCTTTAAAGTATCGATTTTAGCCGCTTTAGTATTCGGCAAAGTCTGCGAAATTCCTAACGAAGAAAAAAAAATAATATCTTAAATTTTTATAATTTAATTTAATAATTCAAAATTATTAAATTAAAAAATTGTAAAAAAAATATTTAAAATAAAAAAAATTGTAAATAAATTTTTTTTTTGTATTTTAAAATTATTAAAATTATAATCGATCGCTTTCTTCAGCAATTCCCAAGGATTCGTCGCTCTTCAGGATTCACTTGCCGCACGCGAGTCTGGAATTTTTGGGCTCGGAGATGCAGCACAGACCGGCCGAGCGATCGGTGAAGAAATTCAAGGCCTCTCACTTCTGCAACCTTTGAACCTCCTTCTTACCCACCGACACCGAAGCGAAAAAATAAAAATAAAACTTGCTACTATTCCGTTGAACAGGCTTCCATTTATTTCGAACTACGAAGAGCATTTTTGCAGCACATCCGTTATACATTTTACAGCGCAAAAAACGAGAAAACGTGCGAGACGATTCACAATCTGTCTCCGGGAAAAAATCAGTCAGCTACTATGGGTCGTCGTTATTCCGGTGATTTTTGTTTTTCTTCTTTTTTTTTCGTCGTTTTGTCGTCACATTTTTGTTTGTTTTGTTATTTGCATCCTTTTAGTTCTTTATTTTCTTTCATTCGTTTAATACGACTCGCTCGTATTATATGTATATCTACTACTTACATATTACATTAATTACCAATATAATATATAATAATATAATTATATATTTATAATTTTTATGTATAATCATCAATCAATCATTCTTGCTTAACTCGCTTTTTTTCTTCCAATATTTCAATAATAATAATAATAATAATAATAATAATATTAATAATATTAATAATAATAATAATGATCGTAATAATAAATCATAATATTCAAGAGAAAAAAAAATCATGATATCAATACAGTAACAACGTACGGTTATAACCGGTCTCCGTGCGTGGCTCAAGAGTCGAAATTATTTGGAGTAATCTCGTTAATTTTTTTCGTTTCTTTTTCGTATTTTTCTCGTTTATTCTCCCATCAATCACGAAGTCGGGCTTAACGGGGGTAGCGCCGGGTCTTCGTCAACGTTGCGGGGGATGAAATGGTAAATATATTTTTTTCGGGAATGTCTTCAACTTGTCGCTCGCACCACACGACTCAACACGCTCTCGGGAATTCTAAAACACCGACAGCCACGCGGCTACCGCGATTGAGACACATTTTTCGTTTCCTCCAAAATAATTCGCCTCGTCTCGTTATTTTTTTTTCCCCCCCACCATATATTTCGTAACTCATGATTCGCGCGATTTACGAGCGATTTATACGCGAATCGCGCAACCGACGACATTTTACTGTAAGCATAAAATGATTTTGGTAACGTAATAAAAAAAAACATAAAAAACAAAGACGAGTGCTGGAAATTGAATTCACGACCGTGCATTTTTAATCGGGGGACAAAACTATATAGAAAACACAGATTTTTAAGAGCTACAAAAAGAAGCGAAGTAACGATAAAAACTTCGGCGCTCGATGCTAACCGAGAGCCGGGAGGAATTAATTTATCACAATTATCGAATTATTCGTACGAGGCGCCTGCGGTCCGCGGACGAACAGGCCCGAAAAAAAATAAAGAATCGTATAAGCTCATATCCGTGGTTCGTCGCTCGTCGGGGACGATGAAAGTTATTCGAGGTGGAATTCGAAAGGAAGTCATTGATTACGGCTTTTTTTGCAATGCGCGTTCCCTCGAAGAAGGCGAACGAGGTGCTAAAGTTATTACGTTCGAGGTCTCGCCGGACGCCGCTTGTCGCCAGAGATGTTCGACGATTTTACGAAAAGCAGTCGAGGGTTTTTTCTTTTTTTTTTTCTTTTTCCGTAACTACGATGCTAACGTTTCATAGGCCCTGTTGGATCTTTCGCTCGCTTTCTCGATCTACGATCAATCAATCAATCTCAATCTCTCTCTTTCTCTTTCTCTCTTCGCGCCTCGCGAGGAACGCGAAGATTCTCAACGTCGCGAACGCCGACGGAGACTCAGGGCAATCTCATCCGGAAGTTAAAATGCCTCGAGCGTTTCGCGGGTAGTGCGGAACGTTAAATATACACAGGAAAAGAAAAAAAAAAAAAAAAAAACGACGTCAAGGGGGGCACGAAATAAAGACGACATAATGACATTGACGACGCTAACATTCTCGTTCACAAAACGTGCCTAAAACGAGTAAGAATGAAAAGAGGAAAAAAAAGGAAACAAAAAAAACACGTTATTTCGAACAATCGTTAAATATACATGTACTAACAAACGAGAATACGAACAATATAGTCGATCAAGCTACACGGGTGGTGATGTTTGTGATCTGTCGTCATCGAAGAGAGCCGTTTACTCGAATTATTACAAGTCGCGCCGACCGTGGATTTTTATTCACGGATTGGGTGGGGATCTAAATGTGCTAATGACGAAAACAGCGAATGGCTGAAATAGCAAATTAAACAATAATCAACCTCCGAATCTAGAATGTCCATCATTATGAAATTCGCTATTTCAGCCATTCGTGATTTTTATTGTTCACTATTTTCACCCGGATTTTTATTCAAACGGTATCAAAATAGCGAATGCTGAAAACAGCGAATGGCTAAAATAGCAAATTTAAAAATAATGAACGTCCGAATCTAGAATATCCATCATTATGAAAATCGCTGTTTCAGCCATTCGCCATTTTTATCGTTCACTATTTCCACCCGGATTTTTATTAAAACGGTATCAAAATAGCGAATGCTGAAAACAGTAAATTTCATAATGATGGTAATTCTAGATTCAGATTGTTAATTATTTTGAAATTTGCTATTTGCTATTTTACCTTTCATCATTAGCTATTTTGATCCCCACCCCACGGGTTCCCAACCCACGATTGTTATCGAAACTTTTGTACTGCAACTATCGTAATTACACTCAATGGTCTTTCCCGGATCTTCCTCTCTATTTACTCTCTCATTCCATCAATTCGGGGTCGGGCGGTGGCCGCGTTTTTCATTTCTTTTACAATTATACGTTTTTGTCTATTATATATCCCGCGAGCCGTCGAATCAATTAGCTCGGGATTCTCGGGTCGCGAAACTAGTGTGTAGCAGCGGGTATTCAAATATATCAATGAATCGGCAAGCCCGGGGCTGTCCAAAGGCTCTTTCATTCCCAGCGGTTGCCGCGCGCCGCGTCGGACGGGGTGACACTAAGATTTATCGTCGCGTCGAAGCGGCCCAGGCGTGCGAGGACCATTTTCTTCACTCTCTCTCTCCCTTTCTCTCCTTTTCCCTTCTTTCTCCAACGAAAACCTTGAATATCTGTTTTTTTTTGTCTGTTTTGCATCGTTTTTTGTGTTTTTGTATATCATTTTCTCGCTTTTTCTTCCATTTTTTCGTTTTGCTTTTTAATCCAGCGGTTCGATTATGACTACGAACTAACGGGCGTTATCCTTGTTCTAGCTAAACCTTAAGAAATGTGGATATTGTTGATCGGTGGTGCGGAGCGTCTCGTTGAGCGCGTCTCACATACCGTAGCCCTGATAGGCGGACGCGGCTGGCGCGTAGACGCCCTGCGCCGGCGCCCCGTAGACACCCTGGGGCGCGTAACCCGGCGCCATCATTCCCGGTCCCGCAGTCAGCATCAGTTGCGGCTCCGCTGCGAATTTCAGAGGCCGGGCGATTAATAAATCCGTGCGGATCTCGCGGGCCGGATGAGTTAGCGGGGATTTTACTCACGCATTATCATGGGCTTGTGCTCCTGATGATCGGTCTCCTCCACGCGTCGGCTCTCCGCCTCCTCGAGCTTGTCGACCTGGCGATTCAGAGATTGTTAAACGGTCGCCTGACAATTTTTTTTTTTTTTTTTTTTTTTTTTCGCGCGGCAAGAGATGAAAAAATAATTATAAGTATTTTCCGTTTTATCTACAGAAAAGAGAGCGCCGTTTAAGGAATTTCTGTTTGCTTTTTTAAATACATTTATGTTTAAATTTTTCTGTTTGTTTTTTTTAAATATATTTTTGTTTCAATTTTAAAGAAGGAATGCATATATTTATATCTGTTGTGTGCCTGCGTGATAATTTAATTTAATGTAAAAGGAGTAATCTGTTCAATAAATAATAATAATAATAATAATAATAATAATAACAATAATAATAATAATATTAATTTGACTCACCTTTGTGATGTATTCGCGGGCAACTTGAATCAGATACGGCATAGCGAAGTGAAGAATACGATGTCTCCACGCGAGCTCGAGGATGACGTCCGGATGCAGGAGATCGTAGCAATGGAAGAGACACGCGGCGAAACAGTCCTTGGAGCCTCGCTCGAGGAACCACTCGAGCAGTTCCTCGGCGACGTCGGCGTTGCGCGATTCCGCCGCGTACTCCATGGCGTCCCTGAATCATTCACATCGTCATATACAGGGTGTATCAAAAGTACGCATAGTCCGAAGGTAGGATGGTAGCTTCAAAATTTCGTAAAATTGTGGAAATGCTCGTGTAACGAAATTTGCCTGTCGGTGAGCGTTGGACTCACAGAGATTTCGGAAACTCGGGAAGAGGAGAAAATTCGAGAAGAGGAGAAAATTCGAGATGAGGAGAAAATTCGTGAAGAGGAGAAAACTCGAGAAGAGGAGAAAACTCGAGAAGAGGAGAAAACTCGAGAAGAGGAGAAAACTCGAGAAGAGGAGAAAATTCGAGAAGAGGAGAAAATTCGAGAAGAGGAGAAAATTCGAGAAGAGGAGAAAATTCGAGAAGAGGAGAAAACTCCAGAAGAGGAGAAAACTCGAGAAGAGGAGAAAACTCACCGGAAGAGCCTGTCCTTCTTGCACAACTCGACGGACTGTTTCCACCTGTTGTTTCCTTTGTACAAATACGCAGCGATTCGCCGGAACTCGATGAGCTCGTGTTTCTCGAGTTGCTGAGCGAGGGCGATGTTGTCGAAATTGTCGAAGGCGTCTATCGACGTCCTCAGGCCCTGATAATCCTCCTCGTCGATCAGCAGCCCGTTCAGCGCCTCGTTGATCGCCTTGTTGTTCAACGCCTGCACGGATCTCAGATAGGGCTTCACCAGCTGAAGATGCCCGGTGCGAGTGAAATAGGAGACCGATCGCGTGTGATCCATACGCGGCGCCAGCACCAGCAGAATGTCGTTCAGCAGGAGCGGCTTGAACTCCACGTAGAACTGTATCGCCTTGTAGTAGAGCTCGACGTTCGCGACTTTGGTTATCACGTCCTTGAAGTGGCCCTCGCGCCACGCCTCGGTCGGGTGCTGCATCATCGCGAGCACCGCGTTGTCGTACTCCTCGTACTTGTCGTACAGGAACACGAGCTCCGCCCACAGATGAGCCGACTCGGCGGCGCGCAACACCTGAGGATTTTTTTTTATTTTTTTTTAATTTTTTATTCACTTGACTTCGAAACTCGTTAATTCTCTTCGTCTAGACCCCAGATTGATTCTTGTTGGTTTACGCCAATTGATTGGGGCCAAAGGGTCCCGAGGAAAAATATGCTCGAAAAAAAAAAAAAAAAAAAAAAAAAAAAAACCATGGAAAAATATGCTCTAAAAAATCCCATTAAAATACATCCCATGTGAAGAAAATCCTGCCTAACTATCTACAAACCTAAAATATTCCATGTAAAAAAAATCCCATTTAATAAAATTCCCCGTAAATATTTCGCATAATATTTTTGTATGTCAGATATTTCTTCCTTATCTGTGATCTTCTTTTTTTGTGTGAAGTATTTTTTGCTTTACTTTACTTTCGATTATTTTCATGTGGGGATATTAAAAATATCCTATTCAATAAATTCGAGTGTTGAATAAAATCCTATTCAATAAAAATATTCAATAAACATTCGCGAAAATTGTTGCCGAGAAAAAACGTTTTTTTGGGGGATTTCCGGAGGCAAAAAGTGAGAAGAAATTACCTTGGGTATGTTGACGCGCGACCAGAAGAGCTCGAGATGCTCCCGCATCCGCTGCGGCTTGTATTTGCTGTAGAGAATCGCGAGCTCGGTGAACATTCCCATGTGGGCGCGCTCGAGGCCGAGGGCGGCCTCCAGGAGATTGATGAGCTCCTCGAAATGCCCGCGGTCCTGGTAGTAGTTTATGAGATCCTCGAGCTCGTCGGCGTGCACGACGATGTGCAGGCCGCACATCTGCGCGAGACGAAACTCGCCGCTGTCGACGCACGCGAAGCACACCTCCTTCCAGGTGCGCGTGGAGTTCGCCTTGCGGGCGCTGTCGACCGCGCCCTGGAACTCCTTCAGATGCACCAGCGTGATCGCCAGTCGCGCGAAGTTCGACACGTTGTTGTACAGAAGCTTCGCCGGGTCGTACATTTTGTCGTCGAAACATCTGTCTCCGATCTGAGGTAAAGAAAAAGTAAATAACATTAAATAAATAAAATAAAGAAGAAGTAACGATATTTTGTTTGTTCAGTCTGTCTTCTTATTTTTCTACTTCTTTTTGTTATTAATATATGAAACTAGCGGGTTGTAGTTGCTCGAATCGAAATTAGATCGTTAAGGAAATTAACGCGAAATTTTATGAAATCGAGATTTTTTTTTCTTTTTTTTTTCTTTTCGATTTCGTAAAGTTGGAAGATCGTATCAGATGGGAAATTTCGCGCTGATTCCGATAAGCAACGCTATTTGCCAAAAAAAAGGTTTCCGCTTGAAAAAAATACGCCCAATACCTTCTGAATGTCAGCGTGATTCGGCCCGGAGATGAATTCCTCGAGATCGGCGAGCCTGTTGGTGCGCGCGTAAGCGTAGATCAATTCGCTCTCGATGAAGGACTCGCGCGCCTTCTTCCTCGCCATCTGAAGATAACGCACGAGGTCCTCCCAGTGGGACGTGCGATGAGCGGTCTCCACGACGTCAACGTAGGCGGACGGATCGTCGGCTTTGATGAAACTGTCGATGGCCTCTTTGACGAGTCCCTGCTGAAGTTGAGCTCTCGCGAGTTGCGACCAGACGGCCGGCTCGTTGCATCTGCAACGAAATAAATGAATAATAAATAAATAAATAAAATGAAATAAATAAATAAATGAATAAATAAAATGAAATAAATAAATCAAATGAAATAAATAAATAAATATAATGAAATAAATAAATAAATATAATGAAATAAATAAAATAAAATAAATAAATAAAATATTTGCGCTCACCTCTCAGCGAATTCGTAGGCCCGATCGAGATTGTTCACCTGCTCGATCAGAACCTGTATGGCCGACGTGTTGACGTCGAACTTCTTGAAGATCGCGAAGGCCTCCTCGTAGAGCTCGTTGTTGATCGCGATGTTCGCGATGTCCGGGGCGTCGTAGTTGTCGAGACGATTGATGTACTCCATGACGCGAGTGCGATCGGCCTTGATGGCCGTGAGAATCAGGAGATTCTGGAGATTGCGATGATCGCTGAAGACGCTGCTGTCGAGAACGATCTTCTCGAGAAGCTCGATGAGCTCGTTCGGCAAATCGGCAGTCATGAAGGCCTTCACGGTCACCGAGATGTCCTCGGGATCCTGGGTCTCGGATAGAGCGGTTTGTACCACCTGCGAACGCGTTGAAATCGCGTTGATTAAAATTATCTTGTCATTAGTATAAAATAAACTAATAAAATTACTAATAAATTGGTAATGACTAATAAATAAACTAATAAATTGCTGATGACTAATAAAATTATTAGTCATCAGCTATTTTCACCCCCAAACGATTTAACAGCCTTCGATACTTGAGATATAATGATAATAATGTCACGCGTTGTCTCACGAACCTGATCGATCAGCGGCCTCTTGTACGGGTTGCTCTCCAGCAGAACCTCCGCCCAGAGATCCGGATCGCGACGCCTCACCAAATATCTCGCCTCGCTCTTGAACAGGCTGTTCTCGTTGCAGACGCTTATCAGCTCGCGATCGCACTGCCCGCGCTCGTAAGCGATGCAAGCCAAGTGGGGATCGCGCTTCTCGCAGTATTTGCCCACGACTCGGCTGTCGTAGAACTGATTTTCTCTGTAATTAATCGGTCGAACGTGGTTACGAGAAATTCACGTGTTAAAATTACGGCGATTTTTTTTTTATTATTCCTTCAACAGGATCTGAGGAAACTCGCGTGTTAAAATTGCGGCGAGAAAATTGAAATTATTTCTTCAACAGGACCTGACGAAAAATAATGAATTTCACAAATATCAATCAAAATTAATCAAAGTTAAGGGAAAAGATTTCACCGTGTGAGACAATTCGAAGAATCCCCTGGAAAAAAAAAAATCGACAGATTTTTCTACTCACTTCAAGAATCGTTCGGGATTGTTGTTGCTGTCGATGTAGATCTTGGCGAGAGCGTTATGAGTCGCGGGCTCGACGCATCCCTCGTGAACGCGTGACTCGAGCCAGGGCAGCAAAAGCTTCAGCCGATTGCGCTTCTCGACCTCCTCGACGAGCTCGTCGGTCGAGAATTGTCCGCGCACGACGAGAATCAGATTCTTAATGATATCCTCGGAGCAATCCACGTCGAGCAGGCCGCCAACGACGACGGGGAGCCGAGAGGGATTGACCTGACGGTCGAAGGTAAAATCGGAGTTAGCAACGGAAAAACCGCCGTCGTCCATGGTGGTCGTTTTTTTTTTTTTTTTTCGCCGACAAAAATTCCCTGATTTTTTCCTGACCCAAGTTATGACGATTTCTATTTAAATTAATTTAACCGATATCAATTAACTTCTGTTAAAATTAATTCTGCCAGCGAAAATGTGATTTGTATTTAAATTAATTTAATATAAATCAATTCACTTCTATAAAAATTAATTCTGCCAATGAAATGAACTTTTCCCTGATTCCCTGACCAATTTTTTCCCCCAGACTTTTCCCACTTTTCCCGATTTTCCCTGACCGCGGCCACCACGTCCGAATTCCCGCGAATTCCCTTTTATAACTCACCTTTTGTACGTATATTTCGATGTATTTCTGCAAATTGTTGCGATAAAGATAGAGCACGAGATCGTGAACGAAATCAAAGCGATCGCAGACGATGATGAGCGGCAGCTGATCCGACAGTTTCGCCTCCTTCAGGAAATTCTTCACGCGCTCCGCGTTGTAACAGTTGCTCTCCCGGCAGATTCTCTCGACTTCCTTGATCTGCCCGATTTTACACGCGGCCTGAATATACTTGAAGTGCACCTCCTGATCCTGGCTGAAGTTGACGATCGAGCCGAGGAAGTAAAAGAGTCCCTCGTAGGACTTGAAGCTCTCGAAGAGATCGATGAGCGACTTGGTCGTCAGCTGCTCGTGATACTTGGTCGCGATCTGCACGCAGATCTGCAGATTCTGCCGGATATTCGCGGTGAGCATCGCCTTGAGACACTCGAGGGAATCCTCGACGGAAAGCGTGCCGAAGAAACCGACCAGCCAGTCCGGCGACAGAAGATGCGTGTGAACGACCGCGCGTTTTATGTCGTACAGATCCGTGTAATGCTCGAGCGCGCGCTGCAGCAGACCCGCCTTCTCGCAGAGCTGCGCGACGTGCGCGCGATCGTAGTGCGTGAACATCTGATTGCCGAGGATCGCGTCGGCGACCTGCGGCGCCGACATCAGGTTCATCTCGAGGAGACGCGTCTGCAGGGCGCCCTCGCTCGGCCGGTTGTTCTTCAGCGCGTCGAGCAGGAACGCCGTGCACTGCTGCACCATGTTCTGCTCCATGAATATATCTACAATCTGGAAATCACGAGCACGAAGAGAGTCAGATTTTTTTTCGTGCACGGAAAAAAAGAATTGCTTCGCAAAATATTTTAGGGGAATGGTAGATGGATTTAGAGTAGAGTACAGTGAGTTTATTGGGCCCTGAGATATAAAATCCCCTAAGGACCATAATGTAAAAAAATAAAATAAAATAAAAATAATAAAAAAAATAAGCAGTCAGAAAAAGTACGACTAAAAGTGTTACGAATCGAACTAACGAAACGTAATTAATATGATTATTTTGGGATCGTGTTCGATTCATGATTGGAATCAAGATTTCGGGGAAAAAAAAGTACAGAACGAGTATCTAAAAACTAAATGAAGCGTGTTACGAATCGAGCTAACGAAACGTAATTAATATGATTATTTTGGGATTTTGTTCGATTAATGATTAAAATCAGGATTTCGGAAAAAAAAAAAAGTTAGAGTATGAGAGATTTTCCCCCGAGGAAACTAAATATACGAAAATATATCCGACGTGTACAACTTTTCGGGTGACAATATAACAAAAATACATTTTGAATGTACTTTAGATATATTTTTCGCTCGCATTTGTATTTCGTATAAACCGCGAAGTACATCCGACGTATCGATTTTTTTTTTTTCGAACAAAACATTTTATATATTTCGAATATATATTTTCCGTGTATCTGAAATATATTTTTCTATGCGAGATATTTTCGTTCAATTCCGTCGCGAGAACTTAACGATCGATGAGCCAAAATAATTGGGCCGAATATTCAGAGCGTCGATATAAATGCGCTTCGACGAAAGTAGGAAAATAAAGGAGCACTCACTTGATTTATGTCGGCGAGGGGCTCGTCGTCCTGCACGAGCATCTGGGCGAAGGCCACGCCCTGATCGGGCTTGATTCGCATGACGTTTCTCAGCAGCAGCACGTAGTCCGGGGTGTACGAGACCTTCTTCGCGTAGAGCACGATCTTCTGGAACTGGCCGGTCTCCGCGAAGCACTGAATCACTTTGTTCGGCACGTTGGCGCGCAGATAGACGCTGAGCGCGAGGGTCGGGTCGGCCTGCTTCACGAGGTCGCCCAGCTCCTCGCTGCACTCGAGCTTGTCCTCCTTCAGCCACTTCTCCAGCAGCTGTTTGCGTCCTTGGACCAACACCGGGCGACAGAGTTCAAGAGACTCGTACTTGTTCAGCTGGCCCTGATCGAGGAGAATCCCGAAGTACTGCAGAAGCGGCGACGTTTGTCCCTGGGTCGCGGGAACCTGCGGAAAAATCGTAAACATTTGTGTTACGACGTTTTCTTTTTTGGTCCTTTTCTCGCAATTTTACATTCAGCGGTCGAATGTGAGACAAATAAAAAAAAAATTATAAAAATATATATATCATTCAGGATTAGATTTCATGAGAACATCATTTGATGTACAATTATTTAATAATTTTGTAAATAATTTTGTACCCGTTCAATAAATAATAATAATAATAATAATACAATTTCGTAAATAATTTTGTGTCCGTTCAATAAATAATGATAATAATAATAATAATAATACAATTTCGTAAATAATTTTGTATCTTTTCAATAAATAATAATAATAATAAAATTTCGTAAATAATTTTGTATCTTTTCAATAAATAATAATAATAATAAAATTTCGTAAATAATTTTGTATCTGTTCAATAAATAATAATAATAATTTCGTGGCGAAATCACCTGCTGGAAACGTTGAATAGTCGCGGGAGTCCTGAGTATCCCCTTGGGCGCGTTCGCGGCGACCTTCGCCGCCTCGGCGTACTGACCGTTCTGGAAAAGCATGTTGAACTTTCGCACGAAGAGATCCTCGGCGCCGGATAGATTATTCCTCACGGCCATACGTAGCGCGAGCTCGGGATTCTGAAGCACCCCGTTGATGTAGGGTATGATGTTCTCCTCCTCGACGGACACCGAGAGCACCTGACCCTTGCGATTGACGCCGATGATCCCACCCGACGCCTCGTGGGGCGCGGTTACGAAGATCGTCTCGCCGGAGATGCGATTCATGAATATGCACGTCGCCGATTCGATGTCGTACATGTGAATGTAGCCGTATTTCGTTATCAGATAGATAACGTCGTACTTGGAGCTGACCTGCATCGCGACCGGGAAATCGTTGGCCGCCTCGGGCGGGAAAAACACGTCGACCGCCTTCTTCGGGAATGGATGATTTCCCGCCGGCGGTTGGCCCACCTCGATTATGTGAAGTTTCGCGCCCGTTTGCGTTCGCACGGCGAAACAGAAGAGATTGCTCGGCTCGGCGTTTCCTTCCATCTTGAATTGCGCGAACGACGCCGCGTGACCCTCGATCGGCTGCGAACATTTTCTCTCCACCGAGTACAATTGCATCGCGCCCACCACCCGATTGTGCTGCGCCGATATGCCGATCAGCAGCAGCCACGTCTGCTTCGGATCCGTGCGGTAGTTGATTATCTGGCAGCCGCTGAGCGACGTGTGACGCTCGAACATCTTCGTCGGCGTCGAGTCGCCCTCCATCGACCAGTGATAGACCGCCGCCTCCGTCACCAGGGCCAACGTGTTCAGGGATATCCACTTCCAGAACACCACGTCCTCCGTCATCACGTGAGCCTTCATCTTCGACTTCATCTCGATGTTGAATATCTGCAGGGTCTTTTGCGCTGATATTCGACGAAACACACGTTTATTTTATTTTGTTTTTTGACGGTTTTTTTTTGTAGATGTATGGAAAAATTATTGGAAAGAATTTTTCATTGGGTGCCAGATTTTTTTTTTTTCACCATAGGCTCAAGATTTTGATGGGCGAATGAAAGGAATTTTACGTATTTTTTTATTGAATTATTACAACTTATTGAATTTGATCCAAAATATGAATAATATAAATTATTCAATAATTTATATAATTTATAATTTATATTATATAATAATATAAATTATTGTATAATATAAATTTATATTCTACAATAATATGAATGATTGAATTTGAGCCAAAATATGAAGGAAAAAAAAAAATTGCTTTGAAAATTCTGAATATGCAGGAAAATATTGTTCGGATCTTGACAAATATTGTTCGGCACTCACCTTTCAAAGCGATGACTTTGCTGGCCGGATTCATGATAGCCGAATCCGCAGAGATGGGCCTTCTGATCGGATTTGCGGAGTCATTCATGTCGATGATGACTACCTGGGCGGTATCGCCCACTTTCTCCCGCACGCAGATGAACTTGTCAGACTCCATGGTGAGCGTGTTGAAGCTGACATTGCTGGCGTTGATTCCCACAGCTGTGAGCTACGGGGATAAATGGGCTTTAGGATGTTTGAGGATCGAAAGTACGGAGCATCTACGATCTTGTCGCAACATCATTTTTCTGCTATTAGCATAAATAATAAACTAATAAACCAAAAATTGGTTTTTTATATTACCAAAATTGATCAATTGTTTCATTTATCAATTCTTGTGCATCCAAAGCAAATGTGCCCAATATGGCACGCCAGATGCCAAGAATTAGTATCATTATCCCCAGCTTGCGTTATCAATGTATTTCAAAAAATCTTCTAATCGGGCCAATGGACAAAAGAAATAATAATCACGACCCAATTGTACCAACCAGACTCCACAAAATTCACCAACACCGTGAGTCAACCCAACACAGTGAAAACTATACACACAACTGATTACAGCTGATAAGCTCATAATCGAATTACCAAACCGTAAAAAAAAAAAAATCGTAAAAAAAAATCAATCACAAAAAAATCGATACCACATATTTTGCGATATCGATTTAAAAAGCAGATGCGTCACGTGACGCGTTGGAGTCATAAAAGCGTGAAGCTTGTTCCCGTCGCGCGAGAGGAATAAAAAAAAAGAAAATTAAAAAAAATTCCGTAGTTTTCCAAATGTAGGCGGAAGCGAGGGGCGTGCGTGACGACGAGCACCGCGTAGACGTGGCCCCGGTGCGAGAGATCGTCTCTAATCGCCGTAAAATCGATCGGCTATCGCGTACGTCGCGAGGATATTGAACCGCCGCGGGGGGGATTGATAGGCGAGTCCTCGGCTATTACTCCGAAAAATCGGGAGTCTCGGGAATAGCTGTCAGGCGCGGGCGGGACGTCAGTCAAGTGGCTCAAGCGTTCGCAGGTTGCCCCGTGACGCCCCGTCCGACACCGACAACACGTATATCGTCGCCCTCGGCTTAGCGAGCGCGGCCGACCGAGGCGAGAACACCGATCGGTAAAGCCCGAAGCGAGTGAGAGAGAGAGAGAAAAAGTGTAGTTTATTTCGTGCGCTTGAACCGAAATTCCCTTGAGCCACAAATCATGCCACAAACAAATTACAAGCAACAGAACCAAATTAGGTATACGTAGACAATAAAAACCAGACGCAAATACAAAAAAAAAAAAAAAGCTAACTGAGACAGAGAGAGAGAGAGCGACAGAGAGAGAGAGGGAGAGAGAGAGAGAGAGAGAGAGAGAGAGAGAGAGAGAGAGAGAGAGAGAGAGAGAGAGAGAAAGAGAGAGACAGAGTGAGAGAGAGAGAGAGAGAGAGAGAGAGAGAGAGAAAAAGTGTAGTTTATTTCGTGCGCTGCGACCGAAATTCCCTTGAGCCACAAATCGTGCCACAAACAAATTACAAGCAAACAGAACCAAATTATACGTAGACAATAAAAACCAGGCGTAGATTTAAAAATAAAAAAACTTGAAAACTAACTGAGACAGAGAGAGAGAGAGAGAGCGAGAGAGAGAGAGCGAGAGCGAGAGAGAGAGAGACAGAGTGAGAGAGAGAGAGACACAGATATATAGAATAAAAAAAAAGGAGTCGATCGTGCGTAACACGTCGACAGCGAGAGTGTCGCGATAGTCCGGTAGGTTTTCCCGACGAGCAGGTCGCGGCGTTTTCGGGCGAGACGCACGAAGCTTGGGTCGCTTACCTGGAGATGTTCCTGAAACCTTATGGGCAGTAGCTGCGTCATTTTCCCGACGTTCTTGGAAACTCAGGCCCGACAAACGTGTAGCCGCGAGTCGCGCGCCTCTCTATATTACCCCCGTGCTTCTCGCGTCGTCCGTGGAATCCGCGATATCGGCGAGATTATTCTTAATTCGCGTAACGACAGGCCGCGCGAGCGTTAATTCAGTCATCCGCGCACAAAACCCGACTGACGCAGAGCGAACGCCGTCACTGGTGGCCGCCGCTGACACCTATCATGGCCGCCATCGTCCGCCCCCCGTCGGAAGAAAGTAGTCCCTCTCGATTACGAGATTCTTCCGTTTCCGTCGGAGCGCGCGGCGCGCGACACTCGCGGCGAACGCGGCGGCGGCGGCGGCGCTGGTCGATCGCGCGAATTTTTCACGACGGGGCGACGATGAGGCGACTGATGACGAACTCCGGGTGTGGGATGCGATCGGAGATTCGAAGGGATATTCGTGGATATCGCCGATTTTTTTTAGGTTGTGAGAGGTTGTAAGCTGGATTTTTGGTACGGACGAGCGCAAGGATACAAGTGCGGTCGGTGTCGGGGATCTTTCGTTTGCACGATCGCCGATGGTCGCTCTCTGTTCCCCCTCCTCTCTCTCTCTTTCGTTGCCCCCCCCCCCCCCCCCCCCGCCCTTCGTGTCTTCCCCTACCCGCGTCTACGTGTACCTTCGGTCGACCTACAGTGGACTCTCCGATAGGTTAAAGCGGATGTGAAACCTACTCAGTCGGTAACAGAAACTGTAATCAATCGTATGGAGATACCGAAAGTATTCTGAGACAAAGAAAAACATCAACGGAAGCGCATTTTAATTCTCCGTCCGATGATATTTTGTTTTCATCCACAATAAGTATAGTTTTGAAATGGTGTTTATTCCAAGATTTCAGCTATCTCTCTCGCACTCACGTGTCACGTGGTACATGTTTCACATGCTTAAGGGCATGTGAAATACCGACTGCGGTAATAAAAACTGTAATGAACGTTTTTGACGGATATTTGCGTGTACAGCTAAAAGAAGAAATTCATTCCCTGCGGGTTTCACTAGTGCAGGGAATGAATTTCTTATTTCAGCTGTAAATGCAAATATGCGTAAAAAAAAGTGTATTACAGTTTTTATTACCGCAGTCGGTATTTCACATGCCCTTAACTTATCGGAATGGCCTAATCGGCTTTCGGTCCCGCGACCTTAACTTATCGGAGAGTCCACTGTATCTGATCCCCTCCCCCTCCCGCCGCCCCACCGCCGGATCCTTGTGAATGAAGCCGCGACGGCGCGTGGTGCACGGTGCCTCCACCCCTCCGGCGCCGGTCGTTTCGGCAGTTACTATTGACACGCCACCGTGAGGAGGGAATATTTTGGCAGCCCGAGCAGAACCGCCCGAGAGACGCGACGCATTGTCGCGGCTGTCGGGAGACGACACGCTCGTTTTCTCTCTCTCTCTTTCTCTCTTTGTTCGCCGCGTGGCCCATTTCGAGAGATCACGTGCAACTACGCGGTTGCGAATTTATATGACGCGCAATGTACTTACTTAGGATACCTTTTTTTTTACACGCAAACAGCCGCGCGGAAAATTCTTTTTGAGTAAAATTTTGGCTCAGGTTAAAATTTGAGTTAAATCGATATTTTATTTACGGAGTTATGATTTTTTTTAGGCGAAAAAACGTCTTCAATTCGATCTTTCGCCTTCATTCATTTTTTAAAATATGTTGCCATTTAATATCGGGAAATTTCTTTTTTTGCAAATTATCTACAAAGTTTAAAGTATATTCTGTAATTTTTTAAATATTTTTCAAGCCGGTACTTTGGTCGCAATACGCGGTCAAAGATGGTCCGGGTGAAATCGACCCAGTGACCAGAAGTGTGACCACGAAGGGTTAATTAATTATGATTGGAGCTCGCAAGTCGATTGCGAGATTTAATGCAGAAAAGCGATTCGGCTCGCGTTAGCAAGTTTCAACGCTCACGGCTTTGTTGGCGTTATATTCTCGGCCTGTTAATTATTTCAATTGAACGTTTCGTACGTGCGCGCCGGTCACATGACCGGCGCGCGCTTTGCAACGTGGTCGCTCCGAATGACGCGACGCGAGACTGCATTTATGTTTATTGCTGTCTCGAGCGGCTTTTTTTCTTTTTTTTTTCGAGCGGAGATTTTGGGAATATCGCGAAATACGGATATTTTTTTTATCTTTACTTTCGTAACAAAGATATTTATTTTCGTTGCAAACTTGCTGTTGATTCTTGGACCACGCGTTGAGCAACTCGAGAGAAATTGATTCTTGCGCGAGAGGTAAATCGGAATATATGATTAGTCGCGCCGATCGACGTGACGCAACTGCTGGTGCGAAGTCGAGTTTGCATTCTCGAGCGGTTTATTAATGCGCACTTTATCGATTTGTTTGAATAAAACACGTAGCGCAGTTTCGAATCGCTAGATAAATTGCAGGTCCCTGATTTACCTGTACAGGATTAACCCGGACCATCTTTGACCGCGTATTGCGACCAAACTACCGACTTGAAAAATATCAAAAAATTACAGAATATGCTTCAAACTTTGTAGATAATTTACCAAAAAAAGAAATTTCCCGATATTAAATTGCAACATATTTTTAAAAATTAATGAATGCGAAAGATCGAAAAAAAAGACGTTTTTTCACTCAAAAAATCATAACTCCGTAAATAAAGGATCAATTTAACTCAAATTTTAACCTGATTCTCTCTAAATATAGTACTTTTGATAAAAAAATATTATCCTAGTGCCCGCCACAAGAAAGGTATTTATTCCGGACAAAGTCGCTCTGGCCACAGGGAACTATTTCGTTTTCGCGCCGAAACCGAAATAGGGTCGAATTGACCCAGAGTGATTAGATTAAATTAGATTAGATTTAGTGACCACGAAGGGTTGAGTAAAAATTTTCGTGGAGGGGAAATGAAGATCGAGATGAAAAGTAAAAATCATTTATTCGTCAGCAGCGGACACGCGGCGCACGGAAAATGTGCACGTAAGCCGTGCGCGCGTTGCGGGTCTCTTGTTGGTGAATAAACGAATTTTTTCGCCGTCGTAAGGGTAACAGGTACGTCTTTAGTCGAAGAGGCCGAAACCCATGTCGTCGTCCTCGGATTCGGATTCCTCCTTGGCGGGCTTCTTCTCCTCTGCAAAATCACGAAACATCCACGATTAGAATGGAAATTCGACGAAACGTCGATCGCGAGGGATTTTTTTTTTTCTCGATCAGTAAGAAGTTTGGCATCACAGCGCTTCAGGCGAAAGATGGTATGGTAAATACATCATTTGGAGCTTTGGGGCGATTTTTCTGGGGGAAAAAGTTTTTATGGGGGACGCGGAATTTCGACAAAAACTCACCCTTCTTTTCCTCAGCGGGAGCAGCTGCGCCAGCACCGGCGGCAGCCGCAGCCGGAGCCGCGCCACCTCCAACGGGCATCGACGAGAGTTTCTCGCGACCTGAAACACGAAGCGGTTAATGAAGAAACCGGAATCCGACGCGAAAAATTCGAAGAAACATTCAAGTTGATTCAGCCACGAAATAATTGTTAATTGTTGCAAAGCAACTTTTATAGCTGATATATAAAATAGAGTATAATGTTAAAGTAATGGAATTTACACATTATTAAAATATTCTGGAGCTTCAGATTCCAATAAAATGAGGAAAAATACGATATACCCGTAATTTAATATTTTATGTGGAAAATAATTGAAGAATTGTTAAAAGAAAACAATTGTTAATTACTGTAAATCAACTTTTACAGCTGATGTATAAAATGGAGTAAATGTTTAAGTTATGGAATTTACATACATATTATTAAAATAATTTAGGAGCTTTAGACTCCAATAAAATGAGGAAAAATATAATACACCCTTAATTTGATGTTTGGCGCAAAAAATAATTCAAGAATTATTGCAATTTAATGAGCAATATGGGAATAACTCAAAGGGCATCAGATTTTTAGCTCTATTTAAACAAAAATTCTTACCTTGGGTGATCAGCTCGTCGATGGACTTGCCGGTGAGTTCGGCAAGGACCTTCTTGAGCTTCTCGGCGTCGGTCTCGATACCCACCGACGACAGGATCTTCTCGATGTCATTTTGGGACGGCGCCGTCTTGCCACCCAGGACAGCCAAAAGATATGCGGCCACGTAACGCATTCTGAAATTCAGTGCAAAAAAATATCGTTCAGTAATTGCGGCAGATCAATAAACGCAAAATAATTTTTTGTTCGCTGTGTGTTCAGAATAAGTTTAACATCACTGCCAATCAGTCGAAAGATGGTGTTAAGATAATTCATCATCAAGAACCGCGCGAACCGCGCATTTTTCTCGAAGTCGCGAATAAAAATAAAAAAAATCGAAAAACCCTTTTAGGTTAATTTCGTAATTTCGTTATTATGCAAAATTGCGCGAAAACAGCAGCGATTGTTCGAGTCGAGAGAACGAGCGGAATTAGATTTTTAACATGCTTGTTTGGACGCCGTTTCCCTCGCTCACGTAGCCTCCGAAAAATCGTCCGTAAATATCCGTAAATATCTCGGCTTACGACGAACAATCGGTGCCGAAAATCGCGTCATTGTCGTATTTAACGAATCGACGGACGATATGCCGACATATTTAATGCTAAATAACACAAACAATCAACTTACTTTTAAGTCGTCACGACACGAAACGTGGAACACGCTGACTGCAAAGTGAACGTTCCTCGGGAAGAAACGAGAAGGAAGAAGCCTCGCGATTCGGGCGGCTCGGGCGGACGATCAGCGCGGCGATTTCCGGATGCGGTGGCGCTGGCGTCGCTCGTGAGGGGGTAAAAAAAGCGCGGGAATTTCAAATCCGAAAAAACCTCTCGAAGCGAAAAATTGGAGCGGAGACGACACGTTATTGGTGGTTTGCGATACATTTTATTGTTATTTACAAATATATCGTCGTTCTCTTCACTCTCGCACTCGTTATGATACAAATTATCGCCGTATTAAAAAAGGTGCAGGGTCTATGTACAAGTGGCGATTTTTTCGGCGAAATCTCTACTAGATTTTAAGGCGAGGCGAAACCACCGTAACTGCGAGAGAGATAGAAAATCATTTTCGGAACAACAATACACGGAAACTAGACACATGCCTGGAGAAACAAAAGTTTTACATCATGCAGACTTGAAAGAAGAACTATGTGAAACTTTTGTTTCTCCAGGCATGTGTCTAGTTTCCGTGTGTTGTTGTTCCGAAAATTATTTTCTATCTCTCTCGCACTTGCGGTGGTTTCGCCTCGCCTTAATAACGCGCGATCAACGTGATCGTCGATGGATTTTCAAAAATTCCGACACTCCTCACGGTGTCTCATCGTGGTTTATTATTTCTACGACGGTATCCCTTATCCATAACACGGTATAATCTGTATAAAAATACTATGTACATTTGTATAATTTTCCGATTACACGACGCGAATTCGCGAGACGTCGAATCAACGTAAAAGTTTCGTTTTTTTTTCTCAGGATTTCATTCTTCATTCGTACAACGTGAGAGAGGTATTAAAAAAAAAAGAGAGAAAGGATAAACGATTCGTTTTTAAGCGCAAAATGTACAGATTTCGTGTCTAGTATACCCGCGATTGGAGTATCGCCTTTTGCAGCAACGAGCAGAAGGTTTTGTTGACCTCGTGGCAGAGAATTTCCGCGGATTTGTCGCCGAGGGCCGCCTGGGCCGAACTCACTCGGCCGAGCTGCAGCAACAGTCCCGTCGTGTCCTCCGCGAGAGGCGGAAACGCCAGACATATCCGCGTCAGCGCCGACAGCACCGGCATGAAGAGAATCACCCGATCGCGAGCCGGCAACACGCCCAGCAGTGTTATCAGGGTGTTTATCGCGAGCCGCGAGACGCTCAGAGCCTTCGGCAGCGCGTACTGCACCGCGAGATGCGAGGCCAGATCCACGGCGAAGACTTGCTTCTCGGGTTCGGGCTGGGACAGCAATTCGGGGATCCAGTCCAGGCAGATGTGCATCGAGGGGATTCCCGACACGGTGATGGGCAACAATTCCCGGGGATAGCCCTGTGAATCAGTTGTAAATTTTGTGAATTTTTAAAATTTTGTTTGTGATTTTTGTGAATTTTTTAAATTTTCTTTGCGATTTTTGTGAATTTTTTTAATTTTGTGAATTTTTTGAATATTGTGAATTTGTTGCATTTTGTGAATCTTTTGAATTTTGTTTGTGAATTCTGTGAATTTTTTAAATTGTGTTTGTGAGTTTTGTGAATTTTTTAAATTTTGTTTGTGCATTTTTGAAGAAATAAAATTGATACTATTTTGTAATAAAATCGTAACTGGAAAATAAACTTTTGTGTAAACTTTGATATTTAAAGTAACGGGAACTAACAACACTGCTGTGAATGAAGAAAGAAAAGGTGGTAATATGAAGAAGAAAAAAAAATCGCCGATGGAATTCACAAAAATGGTGCCATTGAGTCTCCAAAAATTACCTGAAAATGTACTAATTTCGCTAGCGACGGATCGGCGATGAACACTTGATGCAGATAGGAGCAAACGACGCTCCGGATCTCGCGGAGCGACCACATTTGTCCGAGAACCTCGCGATCCTCCCGAGTCTCCAGACAAGCCTCGAGCAGGATTTGAACGGCCGCGCTCTCCTGGCCCGCGACCAGCGCCGTTCGCAGATCCTCCCGCTCGGCCTCGCTCGTCAGTTGACCGATTTTCTCCGTCAGCGGTCTGTCCTGCATGTGCCGCGATAATTGGGATCTCGAGGCCGCCAACGTCGCTTGCAATATCCTGCGAAAAATCGAACCGAATGTTTCCATAGTTTTGCTCCGAAATTTTCGCAAAAATTATTTCAGGAACTGGAATTTTCATCGCTCACCTAAGAATAACCGAGAGGACGGGCGCGCATCTGAAAACCCTCGTGTCGCACCGTAAAACTTGCAGCGGATCGAGAACGATGTTTTCCTGCGTTAGAAATATGTTCAGAGCGTTCGAGTTTTCGATCAGCAACGCGTTTATCGACAGGACCCACAGACATCTCGGCAATACTGTGTTTAGCCTCAGCCAGACTTGTTTGTAGAGTTCTGAAAAAAAAAGAGAAAAAAAGTATATAATTAAATGTTGGTAAAGTTGATCCAAATTGAGTATAATATGTATACATTTTTTCAGATTTTTAAATTGACTTTGAAATTTGTGTTTTTGCACACATATTTTCCATCTAAAAAAAAAACCCACCAAATTCAAAGTCAACTTAAAAATCAGAAAAAATTCATATGTATTTATTTATTAAATTCATATGTAAAAAATGAGTCACCGGAAGATCTGTTAAACAATTTTTTTTCATCAATTTTTTAACAACAATTTCGAATTATTATTACGCAAAATTAATCTTTTCGGTGCCTTCAACGTGCATGATTTTTTTCCCAATTTTTATACCATCAAGAGGTGTTCGCGATTCTCTAAAATTAAAAAAAAAAAAAAAATGTCCTCAACGTTTCTCACCTTGAATATACCTCGGCACCTTCTCGTCCAGCACGACCTTAAAGTAATGTATAATCGTCTCGACGTGCGGCCAAACGTCGGTGGGTTTCATGGCCATGAGTTGCCTGAGCAGCCGCCCGGTGCGCGATGGGCAGCTCCTGATGTGCCCGAAGGCCTCAACAATAGTGACGTCGCTCACGGTGAGACTCTCGTAATTCGCGGCCGGCGACTCGATGTTAATCATCTCATCATCGAGCCAATCATCCACAAGCGAGAGATGCGGAAAATGCGTGGCGAGCAGTCTGAGAAGCGGTGAAAATAGACCGGCGTAATTCATCTGATCCCGCTGCACCTGCTGCAGCAGATACTTGATCGGTAGCTCGGATAGGAACTCCGTGGAGTACGACTTCACCTTTCTCCCCTGCGATATGAAGTTGTGCATATTCGTCAGTCTCACGTCCTCGTAGAGCAAAAGATAGTAGAGCAGCAGCAGCTGCGACGTCAGCGAGGGTTTCGACGTATCGACATCCATGCACTCGACCTCCGCGTCCATGATACTAAAAACGCTCTTCTTCGCGTCGAAATTCGCCCCGAAAACGCTGTTCTGAAACACCTTCCGAATCTCCGCCTCGGCGATCGGTTTATTCGTGTGTTCCGACGTTTTGTTGTTCGTCACGAGTATCGAATTCACGTAGACTTCGACCAAAGCCGGCAGCACCGGATGAAGCGGCGGAACGCTGTTGCAAATTTGCCTGTAGATCCAATTTTTTATCGGCACCCGATGCTTGGCAAACGCTCGCGATTTCAGCAGCTGATGAATGCAATGAACGGGTAAAAATCCTGGTATATTCGCGTTGAGATTCGCCGTAACCGGTACTTTAACCGCATGAGAAGTCACGACCTGCTCCGTGAAAATGTCCTGCATGAATATCTGCTTCATCCTCGTGAGATTGTTCGGCCTTATCGGTATCTTCATGCCCAGAGTCGCGCAAACGAGGTCGCAAATCGCCGACAACTGATTGCTGTGAAAGTGAATAGCCATGAGCAGAAGCATTTCTCCGAAGCTCGCGGAAACTCCGCTGGCGCTTTCGAAATAAGCTTCTTCACGAACGAGCCACTGAACCCACTCGATGCTGCGTTTCTCGAGATTATGATGACCAATCAGCGAGGGACAGGCGATGAGCATGCACAGCCCGAGGGACACGAAACGAACGCCCGCCGGCGAGGGCGGAGGATGCGAGGTCAGCAGCTGAACGATCATCGTGATCTCGTCGTCCTGGAATTTTATTCCGCCGATACCGCGAAGAGCGCAGTAGAGTCTGAGAAGGGCGCTCGCTTGGACCACGTGGGACTCGGCGAGATGACCCTCCGAACTTTCCGAGACGATCACCTGGAGTCGTCGCAGTAATTCCTCGCGCAACGACTGCAGCGCCGTGTGCGACTCCCACTTGCGTTTCTGGCCGTTTCGGATGAACATCGCGATCCACGTTCGCACCTGCTGATCGCTGCCCAGCAGGAGGCCAGAGACGAAGGCGACGGTGTCGCTCTCGAGGAGCGAACTGTCCGCGCTCTCGTGCTCGAGGCTCAGAGTGATCGCCAAGGCTGGCATCCGGCAGAGCTCGACGCACTTTGCACGCACCGAGAGCGCCTGCGATGGATTCATGCGGCAGAGCTGAGTTAGGGATTGTGTGCGGATTCGGCCGAGCGCGGATTCTTCTTGGCGTTCGCCGTTTGCTATTAAATGCGCGCAGACCTCGGCGAAACTGTCCGGACTGTTCGCGACTATCCAGCAGATTATTTCCGGGCCGTGCTTCACGTGGAGTAAAGTTTCGGCGATGTCGCGGATCGAGAGAAGCGCTGGGAGTTCGGCTAAAGCTATGCAGATCACGTAGCTTATCTCCTCCATGTAGACGGCATTGTCGAAGAGGTCGGATTGCTTTATTTGGAAGTCGTTGTTCTTCTGGAACTCGTGGATCTGGGAGGAGACGAAGAGTATCTCGCTGAGGACCAGGCGGATGCGGCGAGTCGACTCGCTGCGCTCAAACTCCAGGGCCAGGCCGCCCTGGAGGGACTGGGCGAGGACGCTGTCGCTCTGGCTGTTGCCCAGCTTTTGTCTGTGGGAAAATTGGTGTGTCGTCTTTATTTTTGTATTTTTGTATTTTTTTTTAATGTCTGTATTTTTGTATAAAAAAAATTGTATTTTTGTAATTAAAAAAAAAAAATGTGTAATTTTGTATTTAAAAAAAAAATGTGTATTTTTGTATTTAAAAAAAAATGTATTTTTGTATTTAAAAAAAAATTGTATTTTTGTATTTAAAAAAAAATTGTATTTTTGTATATAAAAAATGTGTATTTTTGTATATAAAAAAATGTGTATTTTTGTATTAAAAAAAAATTGTATGTTTGTATTTTTGTATTTTTTATTTTCATTTTTTAAGTTGGATGTACTGAAAAGTAGTGAGAAATAAGCTGCGTTGAACGAAACATGAGTTTTTCACAATCCATCAATCTCCAATAGAAACTAAAATACTTTTCCATTCAAATTGCGCGTTCCCTGGTACAAAAATAAAGCTGTGCAGACATTTTGCACCGAAGCTGAGATACAGAAGGTAAAATAAAAAATAAAAAAAAGTAAAAACATTGAAAACAAAAACGGGAAAATATCGTAAATGAGTCGTTATTGCGTACAAAATACGAAGATGACAAAAAAAAACGAAAAAAAAAAAAAAAAAAAATGAAAACATTGAAAACAAAAACGGAAAAATATCGTAAACGAGTCGTTATCGCGTACAAAATACGAGACAAACGAAAAAAAAAAAAAAAAATGAACCAGAAGTTGTATACATGACGATAGCCTAACCTCAATTGTTGCTCCTTGCGTACGTCGGTCTCGAGGGCGTGAAAGTCGATCGAGAGGAGCGCGACGATGGAATTGACGGACTCGATGCCCGAGAGTATCGTGAGAATCTCCTTTCGCGCCTCCACGCAGTCCCGGGTGCTGTCCAGGGGCGATATGAGGCTCATACGTACGAGACACGGCAACAACGGCCGAATCTCGCGTTGCGAGCATCTCGACAATTCCCGGATATTCACGTTCTGTATCGCGGCGAACACTCGTGGCGATATCGCCGTGCTTGTCTGCGTCTGCATTTTTCCTTCGGCATCAACCGACGGTCTGTTCGACAGTGGAACGGCGGTTTATAGCCGCTTGTCACAATCTGGGCTTCATGGCGGGCGCCATTTTTCCTGGCATGGCCCCGGTGTGTAGATAGAGTGATGCAAGGGTCCATTTTGTCACGGTCATTTGACAAAGAAATTACGTCAAATGACGGTCATTTTTGCCCGAATATGTTCACCTAAGAAGAGCTCTTCATTACCGACACATGATAACTGAGTCTGTCGGTATACAGTTTTTGGTCTGACGGCAAGCGCCCGTTTTTCACGTGTGGCGAGGAAGCGGCGGCGGCGATCGCACGACACGTCCGAGAGTCCGAACAGCTGTGGACGTCGCGTGTCAGAAGCGTCGGGACGACAAATATTGTTGCGACTTATTGACAACGAAGATTCGACGTAACATGGAGGTAAGTTTTTTTTATTTACGAGCCAAAGCAGCGAACAAAAATTTTCGGATCGCTTAACGCGAAAATAAAAAAATTTGTGTTTGATAATATTGACGGATTTTTTGTGATACGAATTCATGTGTATTTTTTTTTTTTTTTTTTTCCTACCAGGAACAAGATATTCCCATTGACATTAACGCTGGCAAATTGCTCGACTGGCTGGTCAATAGGCGTCACTGCGCCAGAGGCTGGCAGACCAATATTCTTGACATAAGAACTAAGATCAACAATGCGATACAGGATATGCCAGTTCACGAGGGGATCGCTAAACTCTTGTCTGGAACTCGTATGTTTTTCACATATATTTTTTATTTTAACCACGCAATTGATTTTTCTATTTTATTTTCTTTTCTTCGAACATTTTCATTTATTTCAATAATACCATTTGTTTATTTATTATTGTTATTTTTTTTTTTTTGAATTAGTCCTTTTACAAAATTATTCAATAATTGTGAATCAATGACTATAAGCCTTCTGTGTTTTTAAAATTTATATTAAGATTCTTTGATACATTAAATTAATTTATTATGCATGTACAGATTGGATGTTTTATTTATGTAATTTTATTTGAATAAATTGATTTAGTTGTTCTGTATTTATCTGCCTTTTGATATTGCAGACATCAATTACTTTCACTGCAAGAAGATAATCGAAATTCTGAAGGAAACCGAAGCGGACTCGAAGAATTTGTTTGGTCGGTACGGATCACAGAGAATGAAGGACTGGCAGGAGATTGTCAGGCTCTACGAGAGGGATAATTTGTATCTGGCCGAGGCGGCCCAGATGCTGATGAGAAACATAAGCTACGAGGTTCCCAGTTTCAAGAAGCAAATACAGAAATTGGAGCAGACGGAGCATGTAATAAATTTCCCAAGGACAATTAATTAATTTTATATTTTCGAGTCGATCGACTTATCGGCTGAAATTTCCAGGAGATGGAGAAAAAAGAGGCGGAGTACAAGAAATCGGAGAACATCGCGCGAACGGAGTTCAACGCGGTGTGCAAACAGCTCGGGATATCGGGAAAGCGAATAAAACGCGAGCTCGCCGAGAGAATCGTCGAGCTGCCGGAGATCTACGAGGGCGTCGCGAGGAAAGCGAAGTCGCTGGAGAAAGTCGTGGAATTCTACGGCGCGTTCGTGGAATTCACGCTCGGTCATCGTCACGCGGGGGGATCGGTACCGATGGTCAAATACGTGATAGGTGAAGATCAACTATCAACGCATCTATTAAATAATAAATAAAAAATATTAATCTTACATCTATTCAAGATTTATTCATAGACAGGGAAATATCGTCACCGATTAGAAGCAAAAAAAAAAAAAAATACAGTGAAGGAAAAAAAAGAACGAAAGCGCATCTATTAAATAATAAATAAAAAAATATTAATCTTAAATCTATTCAAGATTTATTCATAGACAGGGAAATATCGTCATCAATTAGAAACAAAAAAAAAATACAGAAAAAGGAAAAAAAAGAACGAAAGGATTTACAAAGTAAAATTACGTTGCAGATAAAGGAAATACGACGACCTACGAGTGGACTTACGGTGAGGCTCCTCTCACCGTCGTAGAACCGGCCTTGAATATCGATTTCGACGACGAGAGTCAGGATCCCGCGGGCGTCGGCGACGTGGTGAGACGATCGAGGCGTTAATCAGAAAATCCGATCGAAGGCGTTACTAAAAAAATTCGATCGAGGCGATAATTAAAAACCTTCGATCGAGGCGATAATTAAAAACCATCGATTAACATTCGATTCATCCGATCGCAGATAGATTTTGGCGACGGTGCGGCCGACGGTATCGACTTCGACGTGTCGAATCTGAGCGCCGAGATCGACTTCGGCGACGGCGCCGATCAGGCCGGCGACATCGATTGGGGAAACGCGGAGGCCGAGGAGGTCGACAACGGCGAGATTGACTTCGACATCTCGCTCGAGGAATCCGGCATCGTCGTCGAGTCCGCCGGTCACGACGGCGGCACCGCGACCGGAAGCGAAGCCCTCACGATTCTCGACAATCCGGCCACGCGAAACGATTTTATCGATCAGTTGTTCGAGGTAGAAAAAAAAAAATAATAATAAAAAGAACTTTAGAATTATTATTATTAAGATCCAATAAAGATCTTATTATTGTTTAAAAAAATAATAATAATAAGATTTACGAGTAACAATTTTATTAGACTGCGCTAAACACTATAGAAATGATTAATGTAATCACTGCTTGTAAATTATTATTTGTTAATAATATTCGCTCCCGCAGCTCGAGGCCTTTTTGAAGCTTCGGCTCTACGAGTTCAAGAGCGACAGCGGCAAGAATCTCCTGAGCATGAGCCAGATGCAGGAGGCCTCGCCGATCCTGCAGCTCGCCACCCAGGACAGCACGCAGACGATGCTCGACAGCGTCCAGATTCTCCTGACCGAGATGCTGGACAGCCGGGTGCAGCATCTTCACAACATTAAACACTCGCCCAGGTACGATGAGAGATTAATATAATTAAGTGTTAACGAGCTTAGCGGTAAATGTTTGATTTCGTTCGAGAATTAGATAAATTAAATTGCATTAATTCGATAATTAGGCAAATCAAATCAAATTAATTCGAGACTTAGGCGAATTGAATTAAATTAATTCGAGAATTAGAAGAATTGAATTAAATTAATTCGAGAATTAGAAAAATTAAATTAAAATAAAATTCGTGAATTTGGTAAATTAATTCGTGAATTTGGCGAATTAAATTAAATTAATTCGTGAATTTGGTAAATTAATTCGTGAATTTGGCGAATTATATTAAATTAATTCGAGAATTAGAGGAATAACATAAAATTAAATGGAGACTATTTTTCGAGAACCGAGAAACAACGTAATATCGAGGATAACCGTAGAAAAATCGCTTTCGTCAGGTACGTCGACGTGCTGACCAGCACGCTGCAGCAGAAGCTCTCGCTGATCGACAAGATGATCGCGCTGCAAAAGGCCGTGAAGGAGAGACGAGACGAAGCCCGGGTGCAGGCGTTGGCCCTCCAGCCAGTCCTCAAGCTCGTCATCCAGAGAACGCGCGAACTTCAGAACGAAGTGAGCTCAACATTTCCACACAAAAAAAATACCGCACTTTTTTTCCGCCCACCGAAAAAAATAAAAAGCTCTTCCTCTTCAACTTTCAGATCGAGCAGGACATATCGAAGAAATACAAGAACCGCGTGGTTCGATTGACGGGGGGCGTCAACGCCCTTTAAATGTCCCTTTTTTTTGTTTAAACGTCGAGTGGGTGGAAATATTTTCATCCCCTCGACGTTCGATTGTAAATAATCCGCGATGAATTACGAATAAACGCAATTTTCATACACGACTCGTGGCTATTTTTGCGACCCCGTTTTACACGCCCCGCCCGCATCGCGAATTTCTCTCGCGCTTCGACATAATTCGCGCTGTCTCGAAAACGTCTCTCGTATCGACAGCTTCGGTTCTCGGTTAATTGATGACGCGTCGCCCTCCCCCCCGCGCGTTTCACTAGAAAATCATGAAAACGTTTTGTATCAGACGCCACGGCGAGGTGGTGCAGACAGCTTTGGACGTCGGACAGGGAAATCGCCGCAGGCACTCGGATAATGCGCGATCGCATTCGCACAAACGCTGGGCGCACGAGCCGGATCCACCCCACTTGCCGTGCTCGACCGCTGCAACAGAGGAAGAGCGATGGAATGCCAATTTGCGGTATTGATTATTGTTTTCTTTTTTTTGTTTTTTTTTTTAAATTTGTAACTAAGGAAACGCACCGCATATCGGTCGATAGCCGCGATAACATTTCCAGTAGTACGGGACGAAATACTCCAAAAAGGTCGGGCACTCCGTCGCGTCGTAGCAACGATCGTGCATTCTGCAGCATCTGTGATGCAGTTAAAAAAAAGTCATTAATACTTTAATCGAAAGCCTTGAATTTTTTTTTTTCTTTTACGAATTTCAATTTATATAACGATAAATAAATGTAAATAGATGTATGTCAATAAATAAATTGAAATAGATTTATATTAATAAATGAGTAAAAATAAATTTACATGAGTAAATAAATTTAAATAAATTTATATCAATAAATGAATTAAAACAAATTTACATGAGTAAATAAATTTAAATAAATTTATATCAATAAATAGATTTAAATCGATTTATAGCAATGAATGAATTTAAACAGATTTACATAAATAAATAAATTTAAGTAAATGTATATCAATAAATAAATTTCAATGAATTTATATCAATAAAAAAAAATCAGAATAAATTTATATCAATGAATGAATTTAAACAGATTTACATGAATAAATAAATTAGAATAAATTATATAAATGAATGAATTTAAATAGATTTACATAAAAAAATAAATAAATTGATATCAATAAATAAATTTAAATAAATTCTTTCTATCGATGCTAACGTGAAATGTTTGTGTTTTTTCTTCCTTACTGATCGATTCCATCGACCGCGGTGCCAGAACCGAGAAATCCGCAGTAGCAGCCGTATCCCTTGTAGGAGATCGGATTACAGCCGGTCGCACACACGACCATGTTGTAGAGATGCGCGACGCTCCGCTTGGACCTTCCGCGGCCTGAATGTCCTACGCTCGGACTCCTCCTGTCCGCTCTCGAGGCTGACGACTGAATTCGCGAATTCCTGAAATCCTTGGATTCGTTTCGAGAGCCCCAGGGATCTCCGCTGTGGCCCAGCAGGACTTCCTCGTTGATAAAATCCCCCTCCGACTGATCCGTCGCGCGCTCGAGATTCTCCCGCATACCGAATAATCGTCCGGCCTCCGTCAACCTCTGAATAGTCGATGAAGCGCTTCCTGCAACTGTATTAAATCATTCGATGGCTTAAAGACGTTTCATCTGTTCTGGAAAAATCGGTGACAATTATTTTATTTTACTTGTTTATATCGCCAATAATTATTTGCCAGAAAAAAAAACATTTGACAACAGTGAATTTGATATGTGCGAATTTTTCTATTTTTTGTATAATTAATTAATTAAATTGCTAATTTTTTAAGTTTGAACTCTTCTGGTCAAATTGGTACCAAACATATTATTTATTTTTTTATCGCTAATAATTATTTGCCAGAAAAAAAAAACATTTGACAACAGTGAATTAGATATGTGCGAATTTTTCTATTTTTTGTATAATTAATTAATTAAATTGCTAATTTTTTAAGTTTGAACTCTTCTGTTCAAATTGGTACCAAATATTTTTTATTCTACTTATCGCCAATAATTATTTACGAGAAAAAAGAATTGACAAAAGTCAATTTAACAAACGATAATTTTTCTATTTTTTGAGGTCACAAAATTTTGCAATTTTTGTTTACCATCCCTGCATACACAATTATGTTTATTTTTTAGGAAGCGATTCGCCTGTCATATCCAGCAGCCACCCACGTGGCGAACGCTTTGTTCGCTCCGCGAGGGTCGCACCACGTGTCCGACGCTGCGGGTCAGACACGTCCTTCACCCTGACAGCGTTCAACGGGAGCCAATTCGGGTTGGTGAATGGAAAACAAAAAGAAGAAGAAGAAGCGGCAGCGAAACAAGAGCCAGAATAACGAGGCGAAAATCTATTCGCGAGCGACCCGACCTCCCGTCAAGCGAGTGCATCGCGTGTCTTGCTTTCATATTCCTCGGTTGGTTTACTCAAGACGGATGCATAGCAAAAAAAAAAAAAAAAATTATAATAATCCCACAATAGACGTGGAATAAAGAACACCGAGGCATTTGCATGAGATGCTCGTGATCCGAGACTTTGCTTGACTGGAATGATTTTAAAAAAGATTCGCGATTCACGATTACGCAAAATATCGAGACAACAATCGTTTTTGCTCGTTTCGCTCTCGTTAGTTTTTCGCGAGGCACCGTTTGCTGTTTAGCCGAATTTAAATCTTGAGCAATCGCCGGATTGGAATCGCGAAACACTTTCGAACTTTCGCGTTTAATGTGCGGTGTGTGGAAAAGGAAATTTCCAAGATTTCGGAACCATAGACAGAAAAATAATAATAACAGCTTATTATTGTTTTATTAAAAAAAAATTATTATTACTTTTTATTCAAAAAGAAAAAATTTATTATTATTTTTTATTTGAAAAATAATAAGTTTATTATTATTTTTTTGCCTATGGTTCTGGAATCTTGGAAATTTCCTTTTAGAAAATAATAATAATAGTTTATTATTATTAAAAATAAACAATAATAATAGTAAATAATAATAATAATAATAGGAAAATAATGATAATAGTTTTATTATTATTATTTAAAAAATAAAAAATAATAATAAACTATTATTATTATTTAAAAAATAAAAAATAATAATAAACTATTATTATTATTTAAAAAAATTATTTTTTTAAAAAATAATAATAAAGTATTATTATTATTTTGCTGTCTATGGTTCCGAAATCTTGGAAATTTCCTTTTCCACACCCCGACACCTCGGGTTGATTGTATCGCTTGCAAAGCGAGCGAGCCGCTCGCGTTTCAGGCACCGAATCACCCGAGTGGCTTGTAATTGCGGTAGGAAACGAGTGGCACGAGCGTCTCGCGTATAGCGGTCACTGTGTAACGACGAACCCTGTAACTGTACAAGTTCGTCACGGTCAGCGTTGCAGCCGGCACGAATCGCTTTCTGTCAAATTTATGTCACGTTTGTCCTGTATGTAAAACCAACTTGGCGGTTTTTGTTATCAACTGTTACGAGCCTCGGCTGACGCACGAGTCGTTTCAATTAGTTGTAACGTAGATCATTGTTACGCAAAGAAAATCGTATTATCGGGGATAACAAGTGACCCGAGCACGCGAATACGGCGCTTAGAAATAAATAACAATTGATCGGCCGCTCGTTTCGAACTCTTCCCATGTAACAATTTCCATGGACTTTTTCTACCGACAGGAATCGACCAGACAGTTTTACATAATCGTATTTTTATATTCTGCTCAACAGAATTGCTGAATTAATTAATTAATACCGGGTTCACTGAATTAACGTTTTTGTGTACAACAAATTTATTGCATTTAATTGCGATAAATATTTCTGCGTCGAGTTAAGGAATTATAGTGAATTTAGCTTTCGCCGTGTTCATTTTTTATTTAATTTTTTAATTCCGTAAATGCAGAGGATTCCAGGATTAATTTTTATGGATTTTTGTATCGGCAGGAAACGACCAGAAAGTTTTACATAATCGCAGTTTTACATTCTGCACAGTAGAATCAATGAATGAATTAATTAATATGGGGTTCACTGAATTAACGTTTTTGTATGCAATAAATTTATTGCATTTAATTGCAATTAATAAAAAATATTTCTGTGTCAAGTTAAGAAATTACAGTGAATTTAGCTTCCGTTGCCTCGTTTCCTGTGTTCATTTTAAAAAAAATTTAAATACCATAAATGCGGCGAACTAACGAGGAGAAAAATTGAAAAATCAGCAGATCCGATGGCGCAAACTATGGTCACGCGTGTTCCGTAATCGTCGATGATTTCCCGAGTGAAAAAACGTGCGTGGAATATAATGATAATTATCGATAATCGCATTTAATAGTACGTGGGTTATCGGTGTTTCAGTGATTACGCTCGACTTTGCTCGGGCAAATCGGCGATGATCGTTTAATTGGGTACCGCATCGAACGAGTCGAATTGCACGTCATCGACGGGGGGCGAATCAATCGTCGGCGTGTCAGTAGGTTGGGGTATTACGAGGTCAGACACCGCCCGCTCTCCGGCTAAACGTTGTTATTTGCGCTTCGGCCGTTCGCGTTTTGTCCTCGCGAGGAGAGAGAGAAAGAGAGAAAGAAGCCACGTGATAAAAAGAAATTCAATCGCGCGCTCCGGACTCGGCGTTCAGGTCGAGAGACTCTCACTTTCCTTTCTACGGCCATGAGTTTTTTTTTTTTTTTTTTTTTTTTTTTTTCTTTATTCACCTGCAACCTCGACCGTGAAAAGGACCAACGCGCGGCTCGAGAGATTCCACAGGTGGATAACAGAACCGAAATTTCGAGCGGGGTTTCTTCGGACTGAGGAAACTCTCGAGTGATTTATTTATTTATTTATTTATTTATTTACTTATTTATTTATTTTTTACAATGGACGGGACAAGCCCTTTGAAAACAATAAGAATTACAAAGAGAATTACAAAACAAAACAAAAATTACAAAAATTACAAGAAATGTTGGAACTATTCGTTTACTTTACGTTCAAGACGTTTCTTGCGACTGTGAGCCGAGGGTTTTGCTGAATTTTTTTCCCGATGCTGCAATGAGAGTTCGCAATGTCCCGAATGTGCAGGATGCAAACTTGGGAGGGGAAGAGGCGTTTAAATAATTTTTCACGATTTTTTAGGGTGTTTTCACGATTTTTTAAGGTGTTTTCACGATTTTTTAAGGTGTTTTCACGATTTTTTAAGGTGTTTTCACGATGTTTTAAGGTCTTTCACGATGTTTTAAGGTCTTTCAAGACGTTTCTTGCGCAAGCTCCACAAAATAATTGGCGACAGATTTGAAATAATATTAAAAAAATATAAACTGTGAACATTTTTTTATTTATTGAATGACTCGAAGCGTGACGACGGATTTGTGGTTCTGGCAGCGAAGACCAGTAAATTTATCGCCACATTTGCGCCGAATGGTAAACTATTTACTGGCTGGTTCGCGCAATTTGGTGAGCACGACGAATCCGATGATTGACGCTACCGCATGGATGTGTCAATCGGTCGATTGGTTAAGGTTGCAATCACAGTCGTTTACCGCGACTGATAGGTAATCCGCCGACGAAATTTCGTTCGGGTCGAAAATCGATTTGTCGTCTCAATTAATTTTTTTTACGTTGGCGAATTTTGTTTGCCACCGTCTCAATTAATTTTTTTACGTTTGCGAATTTTTTTTTGCCACCTGGTATTTTTTAAATTATACACAAAGATTTTTTATATTCAACTAGTGGCGTCGATTGCGATAATTTCTGCGTGCGAATCGACCTAATTACAATCGACTTGGGGTCTCGCTTTGACGTTCGGTCGATAACGACCCATTGTTTCTGTCATAGAACAACGAGTTGAAATTATCCGCTTCCTTACATTGAGCTTCGATCTGAAGTCTCGAAAGTTGACCAATTATATTCATTAAAATTAAACGTCTCGACTATTATTAATTTTTTTTTATCAATTCATGAATATAATTATTATAAATTCAAAATACAAAACAAAAAATTATCAATTCATGAATATAATTATTATAAATTCAAAATGTAAAATTAAAATTTATCAATTCATGAATATAATTATTATAAATTCAAAATATAAAATTAAAATTTATCAATTCATGAATATAATTATTATAAATTCCAAATACAAAACAAAAATGATCAATTCACGAATATAATTATTATAAATAAATACTATAAATACATTCATAATTAAGAAAAAAAAAAATCTGCCACGCGGCTAATTAGTGCCTGCGCTTTTATATCACGCGATTATAAAATCGCTGAATTATTTTTTTTTAAAGTCAAGAAATTCTGCAATCCCGTTACTAAACTTCCGTGGGAAAAGCGATACCGCAGCGAGTGGGATAATCGCGACGTCTCCTTATCCGCTTCGAACCCGGTCGGACGCCGCGCGCGCTGGGAGTTTTTCCGAGCCACTAAATCCCGCAGACAGATCGGCGAGTCTGATACGCTCTTCTCTAATTGTGCGCGAGATCTTCGCGCAAAAGTGGAGCGAGCTTCCCGCCCCTCGGGAGGAAACGCAGTGAGGATTACACGAGCGCAGCGTTTTTCCATCGCTTCGTATTTCCCTCAAGAGTCCCACACGCTGTCTGCTCGGGGCCACAGGAAGATCAACTGCTCGTCCGGGTTTTCGCCGATCGCTCGACACCATTAAAAAAAAAAAAAAAAAAAAAAAAAAAAAAAAAAAAAGATTTACCCCGCACACCGCAGACGAGGACGGCCAGAAATATTAGCGAGAGTCCAGACGACCTAATCCCATCCAATCATTCGGGTTTTCGCCGATCGCTCGACACCATTAAAAAAAAAATAAAATAAAAAAAAATGATTTACCTCGCACACCGCAGACGAGGACGGCCAGAAATATTAGCGAGAGTCCAGACGACCTAATCCCATCCAATCCACGGAGGATCCTCGACGACGCTCCGAAGCCGCACATCGAAGTCGTTCGCACTTCCACGGCCGAGGCACGATTAACTTTTATTTATTTATTTTTTTTTTAATACAGCGAAGCACCGCACACTTTTCAATACGAAAAATTAAAAAAAATAATTCTCGTCTCTCTGGGTCATCGAACTTTGCCTTTAACGTGTCTCTCCATTCCGGACGAATATTTAAATATTCGTCATTTAAATATATTCGAACATTTAAATATTCGAATATTCACTCATTGATGTATTATTATTATTGTATTTATTGCTGTTATTATTATTATTATTGTTTTTTTTATCATTATTTACCCTATAAAAAAACCAATTGATGTATCGATTGATGTAATTTTTGGCGTTTATGGCTTCGACGTAAAAACATTTTTTTAATAAAAAAAAAATGGTTCCACTGGAAATTTATAAATTATTGTTAAAATTGCTCCGACGCCGACGAACCGAATATTCACTACGACGAATATTCACTCATTGACGTATTATTATTTTTATTAGTATTATTATTGTCTTTATTTTTTTTTTTTTATTATCATTTACTCCATAAAAAAACCAATTAATGTATCGTTTGATGTAATTTTGCGCGTTTATGGCTTCGACGTAAAAACCTTTTTTTTTAATTAAAAAAAAAATGGTTCCACTGGAAATTTATAAATTATTGTTAAAATTGCTCCGACGCCGACGAACCGAGTGCGAGGAGCGCTCGCGGCGAAAAGTTCTCGCCGTGTTCGCGGCGCGCGTGCACAAGCTCTCGAGACCCCGAGACTCCTTCCACCGTTCCTCGCGCGGCGTCTTCGCTCTGGAACGAAAAGGATCGGATCTCGAGAGTCTCGGGAGATTCGCGCGCGCTAAGCAAGCGTGGAGCCCGACGAGGAAGGCGAATTGCCCTCGCTGAGCAATTCGTCCGCCTGTGGACCATTAAACTAGGCGCATTACACTTTCACCCTGGGCCCCCCTCGACCCCCTCCCCCCGATGGGGCACGCGAAACCAGGAAAACAAGGTGCTCATTAGGGCGGTTGAAAAACACACTTCGCGCGGCTAATTAGTTGCTTATACGCATTTGTGTAACGCAGAAGGAAAATAATGGAATTAGTTGGACGGTTTGTGGGATAATTTAATTTGATTTAATTTAAAAATGGTGGCTGAGGAATTTTTTTTGAAAATTGTAGAAACATTTTTTTGATTTTTTTAAACGTTTTTTTAATTGCCAATACGACGTATCTGAATGTATTGAATAATTTTGAGGAAGGAAAATAATTTTATCGTGTGTGGTATAATTTTATAAAATTTATAAGATTTCTATTATTAATTTATAAATAAAATTTATAAATTTAGTAATTTTATTATTATTATAAAAAAAATTAATTATTTTATCAAATTTATAAGAACTTTTTTTGTAAATTTTCGTTCTTCGAGAAATGATTTTTTTTTGCATTGATATTCAGCGTAGAATATTCAGTGGAAAGCGAGTCGAGGACGTTTATCGTCGCTTGACATTGACACAAAAACATCGACGACGGGGAATTTTTTGCTGCCCCGATTTGTCAATGGCGGCAGTTTCCACCGGAAGAAAAAGAAAGCCGAGCGTTTTCTCACGAGCGAAGTTCCCACAAACCGCGATGACATCCCGGTGACTCCTCCGCGGGTGACCAGTCGAGCGACGCGAGATGCTGACGATAGAGTCGAATTGTTAGAGCGAACAATGTCGGAGAACCTGGTGAACGGGGTGAAAAAAAAAAATCACTGTAACACTCGGAGTCGTACTGAGACTCACAGAGATTTAAACCTGAAAAAGAAAAAAAAATTCTAAGCGATTAAACGCGAAAAAAACAAATCATTAATTAATTAATTAATCAATTCATTTATTCATCGATAAATTAATTCATTCATTCATCGATAAATTAATTCATCCATTAATAAATTAATTAACTCATTAATAAATAAATTAATTAATTAACGCATTAATAAATAAATTAATTAATTCGTTAATAAATAAATTAATTATTTCATTAATGATTTAATTTAATCACAAATATTCTTGTTGGAGTATTTGTAATTAGTCAAATCTTTCATATTTAATGACGCCACAAACTGCGAAAGGGGCTCAGCCATCGAGTTTCGAGGGTGGATCGAGTGATTTCGAGTGACCACCGAGGTCCCCTTAAAACATTCGTGTCAACCTGCAATTGCGCCGAATTTAATGTAGGTGAAGTGGACGAAGCGTCGCGATTCGATTCAACGACGATTGGCGAAATTATTACGCAAAATGACCGCCGCACAAGTGTCCGGGCACCTCAACAATCATTACGCGGTTCATTACGCGGATTCTCATCTTGGCCTGATTTCTCACGAGGCAAATATTTTGCGGCTCCAATCGGTTTGCCACGAAATGTCGAAAGTAGGTCGGGGTCAGCCACCAAATTAATCATTGATTCAATAATAATATTTAAAAATCAATAATCGACACTTTAATAATTGCGGTAATTTAGCAATTCGTTAAGTAATAATTGACTCAATTTAACGATTTATTAATTAATAATTGACTCAATTTAACGATTTATTAATTAATGATTGACTCAATTTAATGATTTATTAATTAATAGTTGACACAATTTAATGATTTCTTAATTAAAAATTGACAGAATTTAATGATTTCTTAATTAAAAATTGACACAATTTAATGTTTTCTTAATTAATAAATGGCTCGATTTAATGATTGATTAATTAACAATCGATTCATTATCAATTGAATCGATTTAACAATTTATTCAAAATAATTGTCACAATTAATTGTCTTTTTCGAGAGTTCAATGAACCATCATTTTTCCTAATGTTCATTATACCCAAAGCGCCAACTGAGGAGTGGCCACACCTGGGACGTCGCTGTGTGTGTTTTTTTTTTCCGTCTCCGTTTGCGATATTAGTTAACCGCCGCGGCAACATAAAAAAAAATATATATATAACATCGTCAAGGCTAGCGCGACGATAAAGCGGCTGAAAGACGCCGGCGTAATTTGTTTACAACCGCGGAATTACTGTAATGAATTCCCACGAGCGATTAACATCTGCGAGGCGCGCGAGTTGATCTTCCAGGCCCGACGTGTCTGCGTCGCGTCGCGCACGTCGTGTCATCCACCTGAGACCTGACTGGCAGAACTTTGAGCGCGCGGACAGCGGCCGAGCCGGCGATGCCCGTGGCTAATGGCTCTGTTGCATCTAACGGCACTTTACGTCTCGCACTCGGCGCGACGCAATCTCAGAGTCTGACGCGGTGATTCAGCGGTATTACGAACAAAACTAATATTTATTAGAAATAAATATTTAGATTGGAAAATATTGAAACAAAATATATTTATTTAAAAAAATATTTACTAAAAATAAACGAGTGAAAAAATATTTACTAAAAATAAATATTTTCTAAGAAAACATTTACTAAAAAACATTTACTAGAAATAAGTATTTATTTTAAAAAACATTTATTAAAAATAAATATTTACTAAAAAGAACATTTATTCAAAATAAATATTTACTAAAAAGAACATTTATTCAAAATAAATATTTACTAAAAAGAACATTTATTAAAAATAAATATTTACTAAAAAAAAAAAAAAAATTTCGAGATAAATTAAGTTTGGAGAAATTAATTTACAAAAATCAATCACTGATAATCAGGCGTCTAGACATAACTTTTGTACTATGATGCTTGCACTGACGCATGTGCAACTCTCAGTTTCACTTCGTGCCCTTTCGCAAACCGCACAATCAAACCGTGGGATTTAGTTCGAGGAATGCAACACCCAAACGTTTTATGGTCACGTTAGTAATTTTTCTCCGGTTTCAGCGTTGTAGCATAAATTCTCGGCAAATTATATGAATCGAAGTGCGAACTTCTGCGAAAATATTACACAGATTTTTCCGGTGCATTGAAATTATTTTTTTTTTTATGTCACGGTCAAAATAATTTCCGAAGCAATTTTCAGTTAAAAAAAGCCTGACCTTTAATTCTGTTTATTTATTTATTTATTATTTTATTTTTATTTATTTATTTATTTATTTATCATTTTATTTTTATTTTTTTTATTTTTTTATACATTTATTTATTTATTTTTTTACTTTTTTTGCCAAAATTTGTTTCTTACGAATCCAATCGTCGTGTCAATCGCCGAGTTTAGCACGGCGCGAAAATCGTGAGACGCGAAACCGACGTTTATAAAGTTGCGCAACGGCGGAGCGAACCAAACGCTCCGCGTTATCCTTTCCGCGAGGCAAAATCCAGTTACGCTGTTTGCCGCGCACGTGGCACGAGAGCGAATAATCAAAAGAACTGATGATCGCGGGTACTGTAATCACTGAGGGGGGGCGTGTGGTTTGGGTTCACCAACCGATGCTGCGTCATTAGCGTTCGAGGTAATAGTTTGACCGCGTGGGTGGAAAATGCGCGTTTGCATTTAGCGACTACCAGCGGAGAAAGTATAAAGGTGTTCGACTCAGGACAACCGCGAGGAATTCGCGAGGCTGCGACGTTCTTCGGGCTATTTACGATCGAGACTCGCACACACGCGAATCCCGCGTGTGAGAAAAGTAATAAAAAATATAGAATAGAAATCGAGGAAAAATCGAGGAATAATTATTTTTCTATATTTTTCTTTCGAATTAATTATTAATTAATACGAAATTTTTCTGCGAGAAATTCGCCTGGTCGATCTTTGAGGAAATAATAAATAAACCTAGATAAATAAATAAATAAAAGACCTTCGAGGATATGATAAATAATAAAAGATAAAAAAATAAATAAATAAACGCGTGGGAGAAGAGGAAAATTGGTCGAGAGTGCGCGAGACGGTGATCGCTGTAATTGAGGTGCGTCGCTCTGTGTCGAATGGAGAGCGATTTACGGTGCCACTCGGAGACCGAGACCTATGAAATCTGAGCTCGAGCGTATTAGCTACTTAGCTACATCTTTTTTTTTTCACAGAATTGTGACAAGAATCGCGGCGCGTAATTTTTTTTATTAGTTACGAAAAGAAAAAAAAAATACTTGAGCCACAATTTTTCTGCAGCTTTTTTACAAAAAAAACACACGACCAATTTTTTTTTTTTTTTCCAATTCAGTTTGTGGTCCACTTAGCCCCAGGTGCCTTACGAATGTATATAAACCAGGCTATACACATGTGTACTACACATCTCGCCGCGCGATAAGACGTGCGTACAGCGATCACGGTACGATGCGCCCGGGTGGTCAGTTGGGTCACTCGGAGGCTCCGAGTCTTTACGAAATTTGCATGATCGGTCAGCTGAGTGCAAACCGCGCGACTTTGAACATTTCCTGATGTTTCTCGGAGAGGGAAAACTTCCTCCCGCGACGCGAAGTACGAAAACACGTTAAGCCTCGATTTACAACTTCGCGAGTCCCGGTGAATTTATTCGAATTCGAGGAAAATATAGAAATATAATTATTCCTCGGGTATTTCCGATGATCTCGATCGCGTCGCACATAATATATGGTATTTGTGGACAGGCCGGACGGTGGCAAGAAATTGTCTGATAAAAGTGACGGACAAAATTTAATATACCGTGGGAGGAACCGGGTGAATGGGACGCACATACATATATTATACAAAATTGTCACCCATATATATATATATAAATGTATGTATAGAAGATTGAGTCATCTCTCTCTCTCTCCTAGTTTCAGTCCGCGAGGAGTCCACGAGACCTTCCGTACTCATACCGCCCCCACTCGTGCTCCAAATCCCACAGCAAACTTTGCCTGTTCATCGAGTGCAATCGCCAATTTAGGAAGCTTCCACCTGGCCACTGCCACTTATCGATCACGCTTTGCGGGCCACGGAAACGCGGATCTCCTCGAGGCGCGTGACGAGGGCCGAACATTAGTGTCACGTGCGACTGTTCATCGATGCACTCGAAGAGGAATCTGGTGTTTTTAACGACGTCCTGTTTATAGTCTTCATTTCGCATAAATTCGAGAAAAATTAGAGAGAATTTCAAACACTTGGTACAAAAATACAAAAAAAAAATCAAACACTTCAAACACTTGGTACATTTTTTTTTAATTCAATGCACATCAAAGGTACTGAAAATATTAATTTTGCAGTATAATAATTCTAAAATGTTATTAACAAATTGATGAAAAAAAAAATTGTTCAACAAATTTCTCGGGTACCCAATTTTTTTTTAATGAAAATTCTTCGTTCATTTTTCTGAACACGCATGCATTTTTTCAGATTTTTAATTTCACTTAAAAATTCATTATACAAAATTCAAAATTGACCATTTTCCCACACAATTATTAAATTATTATTATTATCAGTGGTAAATTTGTAACACAGTCGCATTTCCAGAAAAATTTAAGAAAGTAAAAATTAATTACAGCGACTTATCCACCAATACAAAATAATTTCCCGGCTCCGCGACACGAAGACGAATTTCCAAAAAAAAAAAAAAAAAAGATCTTACGTTCCTCCCACAGAACTAAACTAATCCCAAGAATCGAAATGCCATCCGCTTTTGAGTACTCAATAAATGTTTCATCAACGTTTTACGCCTCGCGACATTTTCCTCCCCATACCGACAGCCTTGTGTATTTGCATTGTATATATTTCATTGCACCCATAAATCCCCCGAATTTTATATCTCCTCGACCGTGCGCCACTTGTTGTCTCGGGCACCGCGAGGCCGCAGTGGGCGGTTCGCACGGTTCGCACGACGAAAGGGTAGACGTCACATCGCTTGGCGCCTTCATTCAAACGCTATTTTTACTCCATAGTTCTGCATACGTAAATTCATACGTATTCGGAAAAACGAAGGAATCATTTTCATGAAAAAAAAAAATCGCGTCATCGAAATATTAGTTAAACCATTTTTTTTCATCAATTTGGTAATAAAATTTTCGAATTATTATTAGGCAAAATTAATTTTTTCAGTACCTTTAATGAGCACGAATTTTTTGAAATTTTTATACCATCGTGTTTGCTATTCTCTCTCATATTCCTCGAATTTATGCGAAATGAATATCTGAATAAATGAAAGCGAAATGAATTAAAGTTTACACAAGAGTTTATTTTCTAATTACGATTTTATAACGATTACCTGTAGCGATTATAAAATGATATGTGAACTTTTGAATAGCTGTAAGAAAAACCTAATTTATCATTACATTTTTGAAGAAATTGTGAGAAAAATGGACAAGCACAGTCCTCGATTTTTTTTTGCAATGCATTCACAGTATTTCTCCATTTTTTTCAATATGATTACCATAAAGTTTTATGGGAAATTTATATTACGTTTTATATTATTTATAAAACGTGATTACGAAGACAATCTTACCACGAATTTTATTTCCACAAAAATTAGGGTTTTGATCAATTTCCCATAGAATTAAGTTTTATAGGAAATTTATATTTTTTGCCTCAATTAAAAAGTTTACACATCGTATTACAATCATTAAGAGTTATTATTATAAAAACGTGATTGCAAAGCCAATCATACCACGAATTTTATTTACATAAAAATTAGGGATTTACAACATTGGCGTCACGTAGGCCGATAACTGAGACTCCCAGCGTCGCAAAATCGCTTCTGCTGCGCACGAAATGCGGTAACGGAAAACTTGCCCACGTCTTCTCGATATGCAGTTATTACGACTCCCCATAAGTGCGGCGCGAAGCTGCAGTCGCGACTTAGCGAAAATCCAGAATCTTGAATTCAGAATGGAATAGAATTTACAGGGATCGTGGTGAGAGGGAGAGAGAGAGGAGGCGAGGATTATCCTATACGGGAAAACCAGAAGCAGCCGCCACGAGCTTCGTACACTCTGTGTGCATTTGACAATGACGTTACAGTCGCTTCTGCGGCACGTTTGCTGGTGAATTTCTCGCACTGTTCGAAAAGATGATCTCCAGCTTCCGGAGTCGCGGATAATAACTGGCGCTGAATTTTTTTTTTTTTTTCACCGCCTTTCGCCCACTTGAATTTTTTTTTCCCGGCTTTATCAACCAGAATTTACAATTTCGAAATTTCCCGCTTATTCTGAAAGATAGGAAAATAATATTCGGAAATAATATAAATATATTAAGAAAATAATATTCGGAAATAATATGAAAATATGAATAAAATAATATTCGGAAATAATGTAAAAATATTAATAAAATAATATTCGGAAAAATAGGCAAATAAATGTTGACGTACAATTCCATTTTTTTGTCTCTGAGCCTCCCACTAGAATTAAAAAAAAATTGTGTCGTACACTCAGAGACAATTACAATTTTTAATTACCAATGCAATTTTTGTTTCTGTGTCCCTTGATTTATTTTTTATTTTTATTTCCCGGACGTTCAACGCGATTTCCAGTTTTGAGTAATAATTGAAATTTTTCGTCTCTGTCTCTCGCCCACATTTTTTTCCCCCCGCACACTCAACGATTATTAGGCTCCGATAATGGCGACCGTGGCAACAGGTTGTGTGTTTACCGTGAGTATAAAAAAATTTGCCCCTGCGTACGGTGGACAAAAACGACGCCAGAGCTTTTACGGAAAATTCGTTCATGAATTATTGTCGGCCCGAGATATTTCTTATAACGCCAACCAAAACGCGTCGACTCGTTGCGTATTCCCTTTGCCGCATTTACCGCGGGCTAAGAGCCTTCGCAAAAAAAAAAAAAAAAATCCCGAGGCCGCGCGCACATATTTCGCCTACCTAATTTCAACAGTCAACAGACAATTTGCATTCTCGACATTAACGGCCGAAAATGCACGATGAGCAATGTTTTGCGCATTCGGATTTTCATCTTCCGCCTCTGAATATTCATCGATTATCCCCCGGAACTGCGTTAAATTTTGACGATCCAATCGCGTCGACAATTTTGCAATATTAATCGGTCGCTAATTGCCGAGTTCCACATGGACCAAGACATTCTTTTTCCGCAGCCCCGCAAAATATTTCAAAGCACACCACCATTTTTTTTACACGCGAATAAAAAAATAATTATTTTCTTATTTATTTTCTTTTACACCCGAATTTTTTTTTATTTAAATCTTTTTTTATGTTATTACTTATTTTTTGAAACGCGAATTAAATTTTTTTTTATCTTTTCTTACACGCGAGTTTAAAAAACAAATTATTCTATTATTTATTTTCTTTCACCCGTGAGTTTTTAAACATTTTTTAAATGTTATTATTTTTTTTAGACGTGATTTTTTTTTATTTCATTTTATTATTATTTTTTTTACACGCGATGATTATTTTTTCAGCGTCTGCCGTATTTTAATCGTCGTTTAAATCTATATTGCGGAGAGGGGAACCGACGTCTCTGTGTCAAAGACAGTCGTCGTTTGTCAGAAGGAATAAGCTTCGCGCTAATGAGACCTGTAACGACGAGGAGTCGTCCCGGCTAGTTGGATTTTAGTCGTAACATCTCCGTGGCGATCCGCCCACCCGACGCGGTTGATCGGGGCGAAACGAACCGCGAAACGAGCCCGCGTCGTTTTCCCCACGAACAACCGGCTAATTGACGCAGAGACGTCGCGCATAATTTTCGTCCACTCCGAGACTGACGCAGGAAAATCTCGACCGCGTTATAAAACCAAAAATACGACGGATTACGTGAATCCAGCCCGGGGCAAAATGACCCGGCCACATTGATGACCTTCGCAGATGCATTTCATTTTGCCCCCCCCCCCCCTCCCTCCCCCCTTCAAAAATACAATGCGACACTGAGACGCGACGGGCGTCACGTTGCTTCGCTCGTTCCATTGAAATAAATCGTCGTACTTAGCGGGTGCCTAACGTTAAATGCTTCTAATTCGTGGTCCATTGTCATGCAGAAATTCCCGGGCGTCGAAATTTCGCCGGGACAATCGAGGCCCGAAGCCTCTAAGCCACTTTTTTTTTTTTAAGGTTTATATCGCAGATCTAACGAGCAAAGTGCGAAATTATTTATGGCATGCAAAATTCGAACGAATTAGTGGCGAATTGATTGACTAATTAGACAAAATAAAAATGAAAGTAAAAACAGAAACTAAAATCAAAGTTACATTTTTTTCACTTGAAAAAAGTGAAAATTGTTTCACTTAAAAAAAGTGAAAATTGTTTCACTTAAAAAAAGTGAAAATTGTTTCACTTAAAAAAAGTGAAAATTGTTTCACTTAAAAAAAAGTTAAATTTTTTTCACTTAAAAAGTGACATTTTTTTCACTTTTTTACCTTTTGAATATTTTTATTCATCGACTGTGAAGACTAATCCGAAATATTTGTTGCGCACCAAATTTCAATAAAAACGAGTTAGAGATATTAGACCATTTTTTTTTTTCGTGTGTTTCGCATTGTTTATTTTTCATTGCCAGCTACGCAGTCGTCGTGTCCAGAGTAAACGAGACGCGTGAACGAAAAAACGAAAAGAAAAAAAGAATCGAATAAATGTTTATATTGCGGAAGGTAAACGAGGGACGAAATTTTGCGCATCGATCCGCTTGTGTCTAATCCTCGGTGCGTTCGCGCCGCGTGATTCAGCGGAGTGAAATTACACGGCTATTGACGCGTGGATTAATTACAGCGGCTAATTAACTAATTGGATACCGCAAGGAATATTAGCGACGAATGTGCAACTCTCGGTTCACTTCCGCAAATTGTTTATCTTTGAAGCGTCTCGCTATGTGCAAGAAAGTAAAACAGATTGCATTAACGTAAATGCATTGTAATTTTCATTCACTTTATATCAAATTCAATCACCTGTATAGTAAATGTCAAATACATCAGTTTCTTGATATTCAATACCGATTATAGTAAATTCGATAGACATTAAATTTAATTTAAACATTTGAAAAATACAAACGTAATTTATAAAATAAATAAAATAATTAAATAATAATTTTTGCAATTTATAAAATAAATAAAACAATTAAATAATAATTTTTGCAATTTATAAAATAATTTGTAATTTATAAAATAAATAAAATAATTAAATAATAATTTTTGCAATTTACAAAATAATTTGTAATTTATAAAATAAATGAAATAATTAAATAATAATTTTTGCAATTTATAAAATAATTTGTAATTTATGAAATAAATAAAATAATTAAATAATAATTTTTGCAATTTATAAAATAATTTGTAATTTGTAATTTATAAACATTACAAACATTGTATATTGATAATAATTTCCCGTCACCGTTATTGTAAATTTCATACACACTTGTATGTCAAACATGTCGTAAATTTAGAAACGTTTTTAACAAGTGCATCGAACGTGTATCGCGGGGCTGAAGCGCCGCGCGTCTATGACAATAATAATAATAATGCGCGCCGCGCTACCCTTTTGTGTGTCACCGAAAGTTTTGCCGCGTTATCTCGCCCGGTCGCCCGCGCCATCCATCTCAACTTGGCCGAGATAATATCGTAAACGTTGATTTCCCCGCTGTGTACCTTCGCCGCAACACAAACTCTCGGGCCCGCGCGCTGCGTTATCGTCGGCAAGATTCCGCGGAGCGTGGCCGTGGCCGCGGCCGAGGAACGGCGAAAGATTCCCTCGGTTTTGCACCCTGGAATCGATTGGAATCAGGTAGCAGATAAATTGAAATAGTTTAATTGGAAAAAAAAATTTAAAAGCGGATCAGACACTTTTTTTAATTTGTTATAATTTAGATGGATTCTTCAGTTGCTTATTTAAAAAAATTTAAATGGTTATTAAAAAAACATTAAATTTAAATTTAAATAAATTATTTTTTATTCTATTTTTTAATTACATGATTTTTTATTTAAATTAAATTTTTTAATTACATTATTTTTTATTAAATTAATTTTTTTTAATTAAATTAGTTTTCTTTAATTTAATGCACTTACATTTTCAATTAAAATTCAAATTAAATTTTTTTAAATGTAACTCTTGGTACTTTTTCTTTAAATTATGGTAAAAAAAATTGTGAACGTCATTTAACTCTTCTCATCGATTTGTCGATAAAGTTGAGTTTCATATGTCACGTGTAGGTGGGAAAATTTGTGACCTCCGGTCGTCCGAGGTTCGCGTCCGGCGCTCGCGGTGCACGGAAGAACCAACAATTTTCGATTTCCCATGACCGCAAACAGAGTCACGGGAAATTGAAAGTGTAAAATAGGAAAAAGAGCGAGAAAGAAAAACCTCGAAGAAATTTGTATATTGAATATCTTGTAGATTTATCACTGAATTTATCTGAAATAAGTGAACATTTAAATGAATTTTTTAAATCACTGATTTCGTAATTCCTGATGCCCTTCGAACCGGCAGATTTCGCTCGTGGGTGAAGCAAGAAAATTTCGTAATCTCGTCTTGAGTATTACCGACACGTAATGCAGCCCGGCGGACCGCGCGAAATGGCACAAAACTACGGTCAAACTGGCCATTGCCGGCCAACCCCGATGCACTAATGAGAAATGAACTCGCGGCACCAACGTTTAATCTCGCCGGTCCGATGGAGCAAGAACAAGAGACTATTCTAACGTTACAAACGAGGGCTATTAGCAAGAGAAAAATATCAGTTGACCGAGCGCCAAAGGGCATCACAAACTAAAATTGACGAGTACCAGGAAGTGGATTCCTGAAAGTCTGCTGCGAATATCAGAATAATTCTTTTTCCAGCTCTTCGCGATCGTCAACTTATTTCTCAATTGCCAGAAATTGTTTTATATTCTCTGTAATCGCATCTCAAAACAAAAAATGGTACAAGAAATTTGCATGAATAAATAAGCCCCGGGCATTTTATTTGATAAAGCTATTCAGTCTCGGAATATTCGTGGATGATTTCTGGACGTCCGTCTGCAGCTGGAAAAAATGCCCTCGGTTGCTGGTCACGCGTAAATTATTTAATTAACAAATTTAAAAAAATTGTGTGATCCACTCGCGACCTTCTGCAATTTTTTTTAGAATTTAATTTAATATAATTTTTAGAATTTAATTCCATTTTAAATTGCTACGGTCGATTTGACCCCAGTGTGACCGCGAAGGGTTAAATAAACCCCGGTCGATTCATTTGATAAGCTATCCATTTTCGTTAAAGCATGTTATCCTGACATCTGTCAAATAAAAAAAAAATGCTCAGTTAGTCACGCAAAAATTATTTAATTAACAAATTTAAAAAGCTACAAAACATTTTTTTTTTTTTTTTCAATTAAACTATTTCAATTTATCTTCTCTCTGACTCCAATCGACCGCAGGTCGCAAACCCGAGCGAATCTTTCGCAGTTCCTCAGAACAACAAACGAGAAAATAGCGCAACAAATTTGCGTGATTAAATAAGCCCTGGGCGATTCGTTTGATACAGCAATTTATTTTCATTTTAAAGAATGACTTCCTGACTTTCCTCCAGAGCTACACAAAATTTCCTCAGTCAGTCGTGCAAGAAATATTTAAAAATCGTTTGTAATATGAACATACTGTAAAAAAAAATTATAAATTTGGTATCCAACCACCCAACCCAAAATGAGAAAAAAAAAGATTTACATATATTTCCACCAACCAAAAAAAAAAAACGAAATGCGTTTCATATTAAAATAAAAAACTAACAACCAAAAAACCTTTTTTCCCCCTTTCAAGACTCGACGTACCATTAAAAAAAATATCATCCTACCAACCCAAAACAAAAAAAATAATTCACAACCCTTTTCACCTGCAAAAAAAAAAGAAAAAAAAATATGAAAAGCGTTTCATATTAAAATAAAAAACTAACAACCAAAAAAACCTTTTTTCCCCCCTTTCAAGATTCGACGTACCATTAAAAAAAAAAACAACCTACCCCAAAAAAAATTATTCACCTTTTCCCCAGTCGCAATAAAAAAAAAAAATTGCGTCGTTTATGACTTTTCACGGGCGCGTCGGGTGTCTCGCCGAATCGGTATGCGCAACACGGTGTCCGGCGTCGGCGACGCGGAATATCATAGCCATCGGGCTGGCGCGCGCAGTATATCCAATCACCGCGTGGCGCGCGCGAACGGCGGCGGCCCGTGTGCCAGGGGGGCGCGTGAGCGGATCCACCCCTGGTGTCCTCTCTCGTCGTTCGCCACCTGTACCGCCGCGGCGTTATCCTCCGGTGCGATTCGACTGCGCGCCGCATCTGCAGGAGACCCACCCGCGCACCGTGGAATATCGTTCACTCGAAATCACCTGCTCGTCGCGGTAGCATCGAGGCTCACGGCACGTCCTCGATATATACCCTCGTTTTGGACTCAGCGTCTCGTCGCCCCGAGGAAAATCGACCCCCGAGGTTTTCCGGGACGAAAAAAAATTAATTCACGACCGGAGGGACCGAGAGGCAAAAAATAATTAAGTGGAGGAAGAAGAGAGCGGACGAAAAAAAAAAAAAAAGAAAAGGCGGCTGAAGGAATTTTTGGCCGAGTCGAGAAATCTTCGAGGATCCCGCGATCAGTTCGCCAGGATGAAGACCGGCGCGTTGACCAGCATGACTTCCGGTCTGTCGGTCGTGTCGATTTCCGTCCTCCTCGTCGTCTCGTTCAGCCTCGAGGCTTCCGCGAAACGTGAGTATGATTTTTTTTGAAAGTTTTGCATTTTTGTGGGGTTACGTTTTTTTCAATTTTTTTATTTTTTTTTAAAGGGTTTGGAATGAGTGGGGAACGCGACACGTGCGACGTGCTTTATAGGAGGTTTCGTTAATTATTCGCGATATTTGTGCGGTGGAGGGACTTTTTTTATTTTATTTTTTAAAGAATTAAGTCTTCTGTGATAAATTTAATTTCAGTTATCAGTGATAAATATGTATGTATTTTTTTGGGAAAAGGCTTGGGCTTTAATTTACTACAGTGGCAATTTTTGGTACGCGAGGTCGTGAATTAAAAGATTTATACCGATATTTTTGAAGACATTTTACGACCGGTTTTTTTTTAGAATAATTATTAGAGAATAGTTAATAAATAAAAAATAATCGAAATAATAATCGAATAATGAATTATTATTATTAGTAATAATTGATTAGTCATGATTAATAATAATAATAATTTTCCGAGATATTTTGACATATTTTGTTGGAGGAAAATGTGACATTTTTTTTTTTCGTCAGTTTTAATTACAAGAGAGTTAGTTAGCTTATCCTTAATTTGCGATTCCACGGGACAAAAATGAGGTGAACCGAAAAAATATGCGTCAACCATGCGTCGCGTTTATATTATCAATTAGGATAATAAGCTTTTATCGCTCGTTGGGCGACGCGACTGCCATTAATTTTCGTCGTACGTGAATCGCGTTATAATTGGCGCGATAAATACGCACAACAGGTTGATTCAATGAAAACACGAGCTGCGCCGCCGCGAGAGCGGAATTTGGCGGAAAACTTGGGCGGCTAATTACTCTTTTTCGGCCCTCGCCGGCGGCCACTTTGCCGTAACCTCCCGGCACGCACGTCGCCCACGGGGCCGAAACGCTCTCGACGCGGCTTCCACCGTAATATCCAATTTTCTCCGGGCTCGGGCGCAGCTGTTATACCGGCCGAAACTTAGAATCAACAAAAACGCGAAATTACGCGCGACTTTGCACCGCAAATTTGCGCCCCACACGTTTCTCAGTTTGCTCGCGATGCGACTGGCAACAATTTTTTTTTTCGCAAATTTGTTCTATCTTGAATTTTAATTTTTCTAGAAGTTATTAGAATCAACGGAAACGAGAAATTACAGGACTTTACACAGAAAACAAATTTTTTTCGCAAATTTCATTCAATTTCAGTTTTAATTTTTTTTGTAAGTTATTAAAATAAAAAGGTCAAAATTATTCGACGGAGTGACTGGCAACAATTTTTTTTTTCGCAAGTTTGTTCTTGAATTTTAATTTGTCCATAAGTTATTAGAATCAACAGAAACGAGAAATTACAGGACTTTACACCGAAAACATTTTTTTTTTTTCACAAATTTCATTCACTTTGAGTTTTAATTTTTTGTTATAAATTATTAAAATAAAAAAGTCAAAATTATTCGACGGAGTGACTGGCGACAATTTTTTTTTTGTAAATTTGTTCTACCTTAAATTTGTATTTTTTCGAAAGTTAGAATGCGTGTTTGGGTTAAATTAACTGGTCCACGGTGGCAAGATTGAAATTAATAAAAATTTCGGCGCGTTTCATATTTATAAATGTTAAAAAAGATTTTTAGATTAAATTAAAAATTAAAAAAACGTGTTTTGACTAGTAAAATGGCGAAAAACGATTCGCTTCGAAAAGTGGAGTAGATTTCGCGCTGGTTGCATATGAAAAAATTGTGGTTGATTAAAATTTCTGCACGTTTCGTATTTTTAAATATAAATAAAATGTAATATAGCAGAAAAAAATTAGAAAAACCAGTTCTGACTACTAAAAAGATAAAAAAAACATTTTTCTTCCAAACTGGATTGGAGTTCGCGCCGATCGCATAGAAAAATTCGCGTAGGTCGAGTGGAATTCAATTGACCCAGTTAAATTTACACGTGTCATGCGAAAAAAAACATACACAGTCAGTTTATAACTAGAATTATTACTTTAAACCCAACACTGGATTCCACGTATTTGAGGTATAGGTGGGATTCGTTTCAAGAATCCGTGTTTGCATTGACAAAAAACGCGCGATAGGAGACTCAATGGAACGCCAACCTTTGTTACGTATATCCAAAAAAAAAAAAAAAAAAACAGACACGGGTTCGCCATTGATAAAAATTCGACACTCCGCAGGATCCGCTTTTCCTTGGCGGTCTCGATTTCATTCTCCCCGGTGCGAATTTCAACCGACGCTGCGGAAACTCTTCACGACTCCGTGCATACATTTTATTTTCTCTCGGTTGTTGTTGTTGTTCTCTCGCGCATTCTGTGACGCATTTTGACAGGACAAATAACGAAGCAAAGTGCATCCGCAACTAAAACTAAACTGCGACGAAATAAATTCTTTTTTTTTTACAATTTTTTATCAATTAAAAAATATTACCAAATTTCGTTTTTTTTTATATTACAAAAATAATCAACATCTTGATAATATTTGACGCGATGGATTTTTTATCGTCATTTATTTTATTTTTTATAGCGAATGACTCGTTTAATAATTGAGAAAATTCTTACATCAACATTTTTCTACTTTTTTCAATTTTGTAATTAATCATTACGCATTAAAAACAAATTGATCCACCGATAAAAAATGGTCACTAAGAATTTCAAAAAAACCACCGGAAATATTTGTAACACATTTTTCGCGACTCGAGCGGAGCAAAAAAAAAAAGAACCAAGAAAGGCGTCTATTGAATTCACGTTGTCCAAGCGTCGAGAGATTGTAACGAAAATTCAGATGATTTTTTCGACAAGGCGACGGGGCTGATGGCGAGAGCAAACTGTTATTACGTTTGCGACATCAACGGGGCGAAAGCGCTTTCGCGGCTGCCGAGGTTGTCACGACCCGGACTCGCCTCGGCGGATACTTCCGGGGCGGTGCGGACGTTAAAAAAAAAAAAGAAAAAAAAAAAAACGAGACGAAGGAAAACGACGAATTCGATTGAGAAGAGAACTCCAGTTCCATCGCCTCGCCATTAGCGACCCGGTGAGATCGAACGCCCCCAGTTTTCGCCCACTAGAAAAAGCTCGACGAAGAATCGCAGATTTATCGGGCCCTAAAATATAATTACAGTCCCGCCGCTTCTCACAACTTGAGGTCAGTCGATTTAGCGAATCTGCTGCTGATCCGATTCACTCGTAATTAACTGACTGAAAATAAAAGAAATAAAAATCCTATATTAACGAATTTTTGCGCTGTGATTTTTTTTTTTTTTTTCGACAGGCCTGGTAGAAAATTTCCGCTGGCCCGACCAGGGCCTGATCAGCTCCCGACTTGGGCCCGATTTAACGCTACTGACCCTGGGGAATTTGGTTATTTGACTGAGTTTATGACTAACCCTGATGACCCTGAAGTTTAACGTGTTTTTCTGACTTTAAGATTGAGTCCTAATAAAAAATTATCAAAATGTATAATAGGTTTTTTTTTCTATCATTTCTATAATAGGTTTTTTTTCTATTTTTGCGTTATGAATTCTTTCGACCGTTCGTCGTTTTACAAAGTTTATATAATGTATACCACGACCCCTCTCGTGACGCGACGATCGTTTATCGGCGTTTCCGACGTTAACTATCCCGACATTTGGCTGAAGACGACGGAAACTGTTGCGAGTAAACAATGACCTCACGGCTGAAGCGCGCTTTGACGGCATCCCCGCTAACTTGTTCCCGTTCGCCCACATATTGTCCCCCCGTGTCACTGCATCGGCCACGCTGGTAGCGTCGTGTAATTGTGTTTCGAACCGTCGCGCTCGCCACTTGGCCTACGTTACATTATTCGTGTCGTCAGTCGTGCCGTTTGCTCCGTCGAGGGACCAACGAAAAACGGCGAAATCACGACACGGCGGCGTTTGAACCGTTTATTTCGGTCAAGAATAAAAATTTAGCGAAATTTCTTGACGTAACGCGTGATTTTTTTTTTGCTGTGACTAAAAATTTAGCCATTCGTCTCGGTATCGTTTAAACCGTTTGTTTAACTGAAGCTAATTAATTAAAGGTAGCTAATTTAAAAAAAATAGCGTAGTTGAATTTTTTCACTTTAAATTAAAATAAGCGAAATTTCTCGACGTCAGGCGTGATTTTTATTTTTCGCTGTGACTAAAAATTTAGCCATTCGTCTCGGTATCGTTTTGATCATTTATTTAATTGAAGCTAATTAATTAAAGGTAGCTAATTAAAAAAATAGCGTAGTTCAATTTTCTTCACTTTAAATTAAAATAAGCGAAATTTCTCGCCGTCATTTAATTTTTTTCGCTTTAAAAAAAAAATTAACAAAATTTTGTGGTAACTCTTAATTGAAGTGGATTGATTTTTACTGAAGCTAAAAAATGAATGAAATTCGCTATCATCACTCGTAGCATTTTTTTCCGTGTGTCAAAAAAATTAGAAAAAATGTCACGCCGCCCACCGTTTATTTCGCTGAAAGAAAAAAAAAAAAAAAAAAACGAAACGCTAAAACTCTCGGTGATCGTATAAACCCGCTGTATACGGATCTCGCGGATATTCGCGAAAGGTGACGAATAAAGCTCCGCGGGATCCCTCAGAGGTCTCGACGCACTCAACGGTTTAAGGGATGAAACGACCCCAAATGTTTCTGGCGACTCAACGCGACGAGATTGTCGCGGAAAAGTGAAGCAGCCGCCGTCGCGGGGTGAGGGTGGGAATAACTTTGACGGTACAGCGCAACATCCGAGGGCGGAGGGCAACTTCGACATCCATAAACAAAAAAGTTTCACCCTGTTGAGGACTCGGAAATGTACAACGATTACTCCCTCTTAAGCATTTCTTTATTTACGATCGGGCGCATCGCTCACAACACGATTGATAGCTTTTCCATTTTTTATTACGAAATACCCGGCATTCCAATCGCGGGGGGTTCGACAGGGGCGACGATTTCCTCGAAGACCGCGGAATAATAAAAACCGTCACCCCAGGGAGATATTTTCGTATTTTGCATTTTTAAATTTGTCAAAAAACTCCGGGCGGTCGCTGCGGGCCGATCGATATATTCTTCGGTCGAAGCTGAATGCGATTGTAAAACTATTTTCAATTTGTATTTGAAAAAAAATTGCAATTTGAAAACAGAAATTAAATTGAAAGCGGAAGTTAAATTAAAAACAAAAATTAAATTGAAAACAGAAATTAAATTGAAAACTGAAATTAAATTGAAAACAGAAATTAAATTGAAAACAGAAATTAAATTAAAAACAAAAATTAAATTGAAAACAAAAATTAAATTGAAAACAAAAATTAAATTGAAAACAAAAATTAAATTGAAAACAGAAATTAAATTGAAAAGAAAAATTAAATTGAAAACAGAAATTAAATTGAAAAGAAAAATTAAATTGAAAACAAAAATTAAATTGAATTGAACGGATAAATGCAAAAATATGATGATCCGATAATTTACGCCGAATCCAGTAAATTGACCGAAAAGTGAGCATATCGGGGCGGCCGATTGATATACAAAACACGCCGAAGTTCGTAATTCGAAATTGAAAACTCGGGTGAACGTGTTAGTAATCCCCCGGCGAGCGAGTCTCTCGTCGTAAAACCGCACCGCGGCGTTTGTCTGTTGTATGCAGATTCTATTAGCGTCTGCGCCATACAAGCGGGATATATCAGAGTGCACTATTGGGAAGAAAACAAAGTTTGCGTTTCTGCTCTAGTTTGCGACATTCAGTGCACGCGTGGGCGCGCGATACCCCACGCTCGCGGCCGCGCTTACATTATAGGCAAAATTCGAAACTCGGCGGGATTTATTTGTACGTGAGACTACTGCGTGTTACACCGAGCGCTATGGGATTCGTTAGTTTTAGTGCTCGCGGGACTGCGTAGGAATCATTTGGCCGAGTGGTGTATTTGTTATATATATATATGCGTAATGCGATTAGGTAAGACCGACAGTCATTTTACTGGCCTGATAATCTGATAGTTGTCAAATTTAATACCTTGGTATTAAATTTTGTTATTTAATCAAATTCTTATTTAGAAAAATTAAATTATACAATTTAAAAAGATTCTTATCTTTTTAAAATTAAATTATACAATTTAATAAGATTCTTATCTTTTTTAATTAAGTTTTACAATTCAATAAATTTCTTATTTTGTTAAACTAAATCTTACAATTTAATAAAAGTATTTTTTTTCTATTAAATTTGATAATGTAATAAAATTCTTTATTTTTAATACTAAACTTTACAATTTAATAAAATTCTTACTTTTTAACATTAATTTTTACAATACAATAAGATTTTTCTATTTTCTATTAAATATCACAATTCATTAACATTTTTATTTCTTCTTTTAATTTATGTAACCTAATAAAATGTTTCTTTTCTCCATTAAATTTGACAATTTAACACAATTTCAATTTTCCCTACTAAATTTTTATAAAAAGATATTTATTAAAAGAATGAAAGTTATTCTATTCTTTAAATAAATATCACGTCAGCGCGTTTCGCCTACTCTTTCAACTTCCAGTCGTGTTTTATTTTTTTTGTGTTATTCATTTCTAATCCACAGTGAATGCAAAATCCCGTTGGATCAATACTTTGTATTTTTGATTTTATTTTTCACACGCGTCATGCCCGTTGCAATAGCGGCAATTCGATTTCATCGCTTCGTCCGGAAATCCATATTACCAACCGTCTTCCCTATTGACCCACTGATAAAAGTAGCCGGGCGAATCCCTCCCCACTCTCTTACACTTTAATATTCCCATCCCGACCCTTTCCACGCGTCGACGCATGCAGGGAGAGCAACATGTTTAACTGGCCGTAAAGCTCGAACGGCAATGGAATACCAAACCAACCTTCCCTACCTACACCCTCCTTAAAAAGGCAAGCCGAACGCATCGCTGCTATTCCACAGCCGAATGCCTTCCGGATGGTCAAGCCGGACGCTCCACGTGCTGACCTCAACTCGACTTCTGCGAAGCAGTAGTTCGAGAATCTACCGGTGAAATTGCCGGTTTATGCGAGATGTGAACGTGATAAGTATTTTTTTCTTCACGGAAAACTGAGCAGAAACCGGGGCACATTGAACCACTTTTTATGGTATTTCATGGATATTGATAAATAAATAAATAAAAAGAAATATAAAAACGCTAAAAAATAAAATAATATAATATTAGAGCCCCTCTGTAAAAATGTTCGTTTCCTTTTATTTAAAATTAAAATAAATATATTTAAAATAAAATAAATTAATTAAAATAAAAATATTTATATATATATTTTTTTTTTTTAATAAAAATATTTATATTTATATTTTTTGAATAAAAATATTTATATTTATATTTTTTGAATAAAAATATTTATATTTATTTTAATTCCATCCTCAGTCCAGTCGATCGAAAGTCGATTTTCAATGAATTAAAATCCACTTTTGATCAAAGTAACTACGAAAATTTGTATCAAATTCAAAAACAGTCAATTCAAAATCGACCCTTTTCGTAATGATTTTTTTTTCTTTTCGTTCCCAGACGCGAAATAGCGATTTTTATTAGAAGCCATTAATTAGCGATAGTCGCATTATCGTCAGCGCGACGCAAAGTGGCAAAGGAGGAGCGCGCGGTCCACGCGGCTCGTTTAATTAATAACGCGTTGCACCTGCCTCGGCGCAACGCGGCAGAACCATTGTAAATAAATACACGAACGGCGGCGCTTTCCCAGTGCATCCCCGAGTGCCCGTCCTTTGTTTCCGCGCAGTTACCGTTCACTTAACTCCCGCGTATCGCGGCATTTATTATTAGCAACTTCGGCTATTCAACGTTCGCGCGCGCCTCTGCGGTCTGCTTTATACGACCGACTGGTGCGTTTCGTAATATCGCTCGTCGAGGCTCTTCGCGCGGCGTTGTAAAAATACACAAATGTCATTAAAAATAAACAATCTCTCGTTAGCGTCTCGTTAATTCGACACGACATTTCGTTGCGTTATTTGCTGATCGACGCGGTTTTCCATTGAGCTTATTTTATATTTTATTGCATGGGTTTTGAATGCAATTTATTTATTTATTTATTTATTTATTTATTTATTTGTCTATTTATTTACTTATTTGTTTACCTATTTACTTATTTATTTATTTATTTATTTATTTATTTATTTATTTATTTATTTATCTATTTATTTACTTATTTATTTATCTATTTATCTCTCTATTTATTTATTTATCTATCTATTTATTTATTTATATATTCATTTATATATTTATTTACTTATTTATTTATTTATTCACAATCGATCGCTGCATTGACATATTTATTGCGCTGGCGGTAAAAAATTTAAGTGTTCAGCTACCGAACGGTGAACTTTTAGTTGTCGTGGCGAAACGTTTTTTTTTATCGCCATTAATGAAATTTTCCGTGCGGTCAGGTTTCGTTTGACCGGGCGACCTGCGGACTAAAATTGACTGTGGCGATTGTCGCATTCCGACGTTGTAACACGGCGACCCGTTGCCTCAACGGGTAAAACGATATACGCGTTGCATAGTACGTAACGTGTACTTGAAATTCCTGGAGCGCGTCACACGTGAGTATTTCAGTCCGTCAGGCTGGATCAGTGTAACGTATTATGCCCCGGGGGCGTAATACCACGCGGGCGGCGCTATGCGTATCACATATGCATCGGTGTTGCGCGCGGCTGATGGATTCGAGCAACATTTCTCATCCGAGCAGCTGCGTTTGAATGAACAGCCGATCATACCTGGTTTATTCGCGCAGGAGTGAATTTCGCGAGGGACGTAAATACCTCGGTTAATGCGCGAGCGCCGATCATCGGTGTTATGATTTATATACGAGATCTGCTTCTGATCCTATTACGGCTATTCAACACATCTATTCTTTTAATTTGAACTAAATTAAAAAAACAGATTTCTTAAATAGAAAGACAGATTAAAAATACATTTCTTAAATTTGAACAAAATAAAAAAAATAGATTTCTTAAATTTGAACAAAATAAAAAAATAGATTTCTTAAATTTGAACAAAATAAAAAAATAGATTTCTTAAATTTGAACTAAATTAAAAAAATAGATTTCTTAAAATCGAACTAAATTAAAAAATAGATGTTTAGTTTATTTAAGAAACTTAAGAAATATTAATTTGTTAAATTTCAACACGAGCAAAAAAATCAACTTTTTGATATTTTCACCACTGATTATTTAAAGAGGGAAATAAAATGAAAAATACAAATTATTTCAGCAAAAAAAAAAAAATCTTCGACTCCAATGAATTCGAAGTGAAATCATATTTCAATCAAACAGACGTTCGACCACTGGAAAATCGTATTAAAAAAAGATCCCACCTGCCTGTTTATTCCAACCTGGGTGTACCTTATCATTTTTCCCACGACCATCCGTTCCAATAATCGTATTCGAACATCCTTCCTGAGCGATAAGACTGCAGTGATTGGACATCTGTCGATTTCACGATACCCAAAACACACACGAATCTACAAATCACTATTGCCACAGTGCCAGATGTCGTGCGTCAAATCGTTTTCCACGTATGTCCGAACATCTGGGCTCTGAATTCTAATGACTATGCAAACATTAAACGAGAAAAAAAACTAATCACAGCCATCATAATATCGCAATATTAGTTACACACTAATATAATCACGATTTCAATCAAATAACATTTTATTAAAATCAATAAAACAAAATAAAATTTGTATAAAATTAAATTTTTCAATAAAATTTCAATGAAATTAAAATGTTTAGTAACATTTCAATCAAATAAAAATTTTCAATAAAATTTCAATAAAATTAAAATTTTCAATAAAATTTCAATAAAATAAAAATTTTCAACAAAATTTCAATAAAATAAAAATTTCAATAAAATTTCAATAAAATGTCAATAAAATAAGAATTTTCAATAAAATTTCAATCAAATTAAATTTTACTGAAATCACGAAACGTTTCAATAATCATAAAAAAATTAACAACAACATTAATTCAAACAAATCAATAACAAATTTCATACTAATAATTTAGGATAACATCTCAAGATTTCGCTCCACGAGTTAATAATCCACCGAGTCCTCTCGATCTGCCTCGTTCACGGCTTATGACACACGATTACAACAATGCGGCTTCGTCGTGACGACGCGCGGGTTATAGGTGACATTCTAATTACAGTGCCAGGTGTAAAGGGGCTTCACCTGAGAGTTCGATCGAGTCAACCAATTCCCCTGGCAATTACACGGGGGGCACGTGCGCGGAGGCTCTCTCGGCACACGCGGGGTTACGATCCTCGCTCGAGCGTATAATGGCTCGTTGGATAAGCGATCGTTGTCGGTGCCTCGCGATCCTCGGCTACCTCAATAACCTCACTATTACACACTTAGCCACCGTCGCTCGCGCGCCCCCGTAATTAATTTAACCCACGGGCCGTTATTAATATCGAATTGTCGCATTCGTGTTGTTCCCTCTTCCAAGTCCTCGTCTCGCTTTGATTTTGCGAAATCGCTGATTTTCCGACTACGCGCAACTCGTAACTGTGTGAGATAATTATTCGTGCTAATTCGTGATAATTATTCGAGGTCGTTAGTGGATTTTAACCGGGACTTTAATATTAAGAAACAAAATGAACGAAGAGAGAGAGAGAGAGAGAGAGAGAGAGAGAGAGAGAGAGATGAATTATGTTATAAGACGCCGTGGGCGTCGGGTTTACGATCATGTCGGATTTTCTTCTGTCGTAGTAGATCAATCGGGGGGTTGGTTTCAATATTCGTATAATCGAGTAATGACACATTTTTTTTTTATAGACAGCCGAGTTCAATTTTTTTTTCTCGGCTCTCAGAGTCTGATTTTTCATTTATTTATTTATTATTATTATTAATTTTTTTTTATCGTGGTAAAATGTAGGGCGAATCTTTTATAGACTGTAAACGCTTTTGCTACGCTCGGCGTTAGGGGCGTAGCAAGTAATTATTACTAATGATTTAATAATAACAATAATAATTATTGCTATTATTATTATTATTATTATTATTAATAACAATAATAATTATTGGTATTATTATTATTATTATTATGAATTTTGTTGTAGAATTTAAAAAATTGATTTTTTTTAACATTCCAGGCGGCTGCACAGCATTTGGACATTCGTGTTTCGGAGGTCACGGCAAGAGATCCGACCCCGACGTACAGAAGCCGAGTCGCGAGGCTGATCCGGTGAGCCTGAAGGACGAGTCCTGGGACTCGTCCTCGAGCAACGACGTGATGGGTCTCGCGCTGAGCAGCGGGGAAATTCAGGTGCTGCAGGACTTCGTGGAGTGCAGGATTCGCGCCATGGAATCGTCACGGCGTCCGAGAGTCCAGCCGAACTACATGCCACTTCTCATTGGGAAATGGGTAGAGCTGGACATTTTTTTCAATCATTTTTCGCTGAAAATTTGTAAAACGATAATACGATTTTTTAAATGAATTTTTTACCGGAGTCTTAAAATTTGTAAAATAATAATAATGGGATTTTTTTTATGAATTTTCTCTGCACCCTGGTAATTTGAAAATAATCATGCGATTTTTTCAATGAATTTTTACTGCACTCTTGAAATTTGTAAAATGATAGTGGGATATTTTTAAATGAATTTTCGCTACAGTCTGAAAATTTGTAAAATAATAATGGAATTTTTTTTATGCACCCTGGAAATTTGAAAATAATCATGCGATTTTTTCAATGAATTTTTACTGCACTCTTGAAATTTGTAAAATGATAGTGGGATTTTTTAAATGAATTTTCGCTACAGTCTGAAAATTTGTAAAATACTAATGGGATTATTCTTTCTGCATTTCAGCTGGCTTCCTCACGTCGCCCCTACAACGCCTATTCGCAAACAAACGACAAATAGAAGATCAAGACACCACGCGCTTCCCTGTACCCGCTAAGATAATGATATTTAAATGAGAGGAAGGCAAAAAACAAAAATTGATGGAATAAATACATTACGATTACTGTCACGTCTGTTCGGTTCTTCCGGCTCATCCGCGTTCGCACGATAATCGAACCGTCGCGGACCGATAACGACCGAGAGACGCGGTATAAAAAACAAATTAACGTGGCCTCGGAATTAAGTCGCTATCGCTACTCTTACTTACCTTATTAGTCGGACCTTTTTCAGTCACAACGATAAAAACACGACGGTATTTAAATTTAAAAAAAAAAAATGTTATAGCCGAATGTATATCGTTAGATGAAGACAATTGGTATCCACGTCACTGAATCGAAATTTCACGCCTCGAAGAACTACCGAGCGAAACTGTTTTGCGCACCACGGAAATTACGATGTATTTGCTTTGAATGCTAATCGGTTTGAAGCAAATAAAACATGTTTAGATTGGGCTGGTTGACGACTTATTAGGCCGAGTCCGATTTTAGTTTGGAAACGTTTGTATAATTTTTGGCGACGTTTCGAACGGTCCCCAATCCTATTAATTAATTGAATTTTTAATTGCATAAATTTATTAATTAATTAGTATAAATTAGAGCATTCGATTTATATATTAATGAAAAATTGGGTGATTCAAAAATTATTAGCTGCGATATTTCTCGACTTACCGTCTCTCCTCGGTGGCGCGTGATTTAAAAAAAGGTGATCGGGGTTATTAATTTTGTAAACAACTATAAATATGCTTTATTTTTTACTTATGCCGGTTGTCAGGTTATTTTTTTTCTCTTGTCTGGAACATTGTCTATACGTTTACATATCGAAACGAAACAAGAAACACAAAAAGTGCGATTGCCCGTTGTAAATTTTGCAACAATCTTTCGTCGAAATTCCAAACTGATTTTTAAAAAATGCTACGGGTTATTCTAGATACTTTCGCTAATCTCGAATTTTACCGTCGAACTAAATAAATTACATTCGACGATTTTGGGCGCGCGGCTCGGTCGGTAAGACAGAATTTTTTCATCGAATCGTGGAGTAAAAAAAAAAAAGAACCGAAACGTTTATACGGAGACTGGAAATTTGACCCTCAGGAATTCGCCAGTCTCGGTTAATTGAAACGATTGACTTGATTGACTTTGACGATTGACTTTATGTAACACAATTTTTTTTTCTCAATATCCATTTGCCTACGAAAAAACGTGGCGCACCGACTGTTGGATCGTCGAGTCGGTTGCGAGGAAAATCGAAGGTATCGTTTAAAAAAATAGCACAAATATAAAATTCAAGGTACTTAGGAAATTAAATTGATTACCCTGGGATCTTCCAAAATTAATTATTGACTAGATTGACCTGGCTTCGAGCCCGGAAACGGAGAGTTCCAGCCTAGCACCGTCCGCCTCATGTTCGAAGCGCAGTTTTGCGAGCTCCTTTTGTCGCGAATAAAAAATCCGAATTTTTGTCAGCAGCTGTTGGCGAGTCTCCCGGGAAATTTCGACGCGACGCGCGACGTTCTACATGTTTGATTGTCTGGAATTTCTCTGGCCTCTCTCAACGAGTAATTCGGTCCACCGAGCAAACTATTGTAAAATATTCAGAGAAAAAGAAAAAAAATTATGTTGGGAAACTAAAAACTGGAATTAGCTAGTGGCGCCACTTTGACTTTGGAGAATGGTCCATTATTTCAGCTTGTCGTCGGATGAGTCGGCCTGAAAGGAGAAAAATCGTGAAGGGACTACAAATATTATTCGTGAATTTACAAAAAGAAAAAAAAAATAAGGCATCGAATTACCAATATTTTCAATAATTTGATCCTGCGCGTGCGACTCGGACGATTTTCGTACTCGCGTCGGGCTGGCACGAACAAAACGTCAGTCTCGGTGTTGGAATCTGCGATTTTTCGCGACAGATCGAAGGGATCGACGAATTCCTTGCTGTCCTCGCTGCTCTCGACCGAGTCCTTTAAGCTCGCCACGTTGGTCTTCGTTCTTTGATCTCTTTAGGACAGAAAAAATATATATTAAAAAATAATATTCCATTAATAAACTACCTTAAATAAAAAATATAAAAAAAATAATAATATTCCAGTAATAAAAGACGTTAAATAAAAATGAAAAAGTAGCATATATTCCAGTAATGAAAGACGTTAAATAAAATAAAATATTAGCAAATATTGCAGTAATGAAAGACGTTGAATAAAAAAAATATTAGCAAATATTCCAGTAAAGTAAAGACGTTAAATAAAAATTAAAAAATTAGCAAATATTCCAGTAATGAAAAACGTTAAATAAAAAAATATAGAAAATGAATGAAACGCACCGGAAAATCTCGTTCCTGGTGGAATCGTAATCGGTGTCCCAGTTTCCTGGCAGAGCGAGGAGTTTTTGCGCCCCGTACCACGTGTTGCTGTTGCGCCGATCGCCAGCGGCTAAAACAGGTACCGTCAGTCGTCCTGTTACCAGACGCGAGAGAATCCAACGATCCTGCTTGCTCGGCGCCGGTGCGTTCCCATTAGCCTCGACTTCCGCGACGAGACCGACGTCGCTGTGATTATCAATCGCTCGCCGCTGCTGCTGCTGCTGTTGCTGGGCGCTCCGACCGGTGTAACTCCTTTTTCCGTGCGCTGCAAGGGTTGCAATTGTATAATGGAATAAGGAAATGTTTTAATAATCCTTTTGCCCGTCAGTAGTACAATACACTCCAATTACAGGCGAGAGCTTTTGTGGTAAATTGCCTTCTCGGATTTTAGACACGGATGCAATTTCCGTAGATGGAGAATCTCAGACCAATTATTCTACTAAATTCTCTTTACAAATTTTATTTAATAATTTATACTTAAGAAAATCCAGTTAGTAATTTTTTTTTATTTTGTTACTAAATTACTTAAAAAAATGTAATTACCATTCTTTTTTATTCGTTTAACAATCGTCTTAAAAAAATGTAACAAATTTTCTTTAAAAAATGATTTACAAATTTCCGAAAAAAAAAAAAAAAAAAAAAAAAAAAAATGAGTTGCAAATTAAAAGACCAGGCCTTGCCTAATCCTCCCTCAAAGACCCGTCGGACGCAGAATCGGCAATCCTTTCTCGATAATTAGAATGTCTCGAACGCCCGAAAAGCCCCACAATTTCCTTTTAATACTTGACATTTCGACTTCAATTCGTCTACCGGTACTATTTTTTTTCTTTTTCATTTTCAGCTCTGGTTCACTTTTCACATATTGCCACCTACTGAATATGACTTTCTGCATTTACAAAGAGATATGAAAAATCTTTTTATGATTTATTTATTGTGAAATAAAATAAAATGAATAAATAATCAAAATAAATAAAATTAATATAATAAATAAAAATATATAAATATTAATGTAATTAATTTAATGTATAAAAATATGTATTACTCACCTCCCCAACAGGAGTGTCCATAACTCAGACAAGAACCTGAAAACAATAGCGAACATTTTAACGTAAACAACAATCGTGTCTCTAGTGCGACGGTTTTCGTCGACCCGTAAATTGGCGAATAGATCTCGCCGATTGTTTGTCGAAAGGGTGAACGACTAGTCGCGCACTTCAGTTAGACAAATCTGCTCATTCACGTAACTCGCTCGACCCATGAGCCCCACACTTAAGTCGCTTTTGTGGGGCTACTGAGGGCGCGCGCTACACTCCAACGAAATTAGGCACCGGCCAATTCTGCAGTTTCGACGCAATTCAAAAGCCTCGAGTGCAATTCAAAAGCCTCGGTCTTCGTAACACAATCTCTCTCTCTCTCTCTCTCTCATCTTTGTTGCAATCGGGCGAATGACCTTCTTTTCATACTTACGTTGAAACGCAGGATTCACGAGATTTTCGGAATTACAAAAAGAATTTTGCAGAATAAAAAAAAAAAAAAAACTACAACTTTGGAGAATTGGGAGAATTGCATATGAATTTTTCACGAGATTTTCGGAGTTACAAAAAGAATTTTGCACAATTCCATTTAAAAAAAAACTACAACTTTGGAGAATTGGCAGAATTACGTATGAATTTTTCACGAGATTTTCGGAGTTACAAAAAAAATTTTGCACAATTCCATAAAAAAAAATTACAATTTTGGAGAATTGGGAGAATTACGTATGAATTTTTCGGGCTTGACTGCTTTTCGACCTCCGGCCACGCATTTAATTAAATCAATTCCTGTCCAATAAATGTAATTATCAGCTGACGTTTTAATGATCATCACATATCACAGTGATTATTTATTCAATGACAGCAAATTCAATTAAAAGCCGCCACATTTTTTGAAGGAGATTAAATGATTAAATTAAATCTATAAATAAATACATTTTTATCTCGTCACCAGTGAATGCAAAAAAAAAGAAAAAAAAATAGAATTGCACCGCAATGAATGCTGAAGCCCATAAAAATTTGCTCACCGCGCGAAATTGCAGGAATCGCGTGTCATTTTTAGGGGGCCAAAGCATCCCCCACAATTCCGAGGGAGAAAAATCTTTCAAATCCTCGTAACCCGGTAATCCGAGCGAGGCAGCGGGACACATTTTTGGCTTTTCGACCTCTCCTCTTTTCGATGCGTGAGCGCGGTGTCTGTTTTTAACCCATGGGGTGCGAGAGCACTTCGTTACGCGTGGGCTTTTATTGCGTCGTATTGCGAGCAATTTTCAAATATTGGCTTCCCGTGGTGTCGGAAACTCTTGCGCGCAAAAAAAAAAGAAAAAAAAGAACTCGTTCTGTGCCCCGTTTCTTGTTTTTAATCACGACCGCTAAATTGCATTATTGCGATAGTTTGGAATTTTTTAACGCCTCGCGCTTAGCGCGGGTCGTTAAAAAAAAATTATTATTCCGAAGTCGCGTCGAGTAAATCGAAGACGAAGTCGCGACTTGTGGATTGTGAGATATGAGACGCGATTTCCGCGAAATCGTGAAAAATGGAGACTGTGTATGAATTCTCGTTGTTGTGATTTATTCGCCCGGCAGCCGAGCGTGAGATACGACGGGAATATTGTAAATGCACGGATGGGCCTGATAGTTCACTGTTACACTTGGGATCTCACGACGAGATACCACCATCGTTTTTTTATATTCACTGGTAGCGATATAAACGCATTATAGTCACTTCGTATGAGGCAAATAATGCGGCAAATAATCGCTGGAATTTATATAATAGTAGCAGGTTGAAGTATGCTCGAATCATAATTAGATCGTTAAGGAAATTAACGTCCAAACTTTAAGAAATCGAAAACAGGATGTTAAAGTCAGACCCTCAAAAATCGCAATTTTTTAAATTTCTTCCTTTCGTTTTTTTTTGCGATTTTTGGGGGTCTGACTTTAAAATTCTGAAAAAAATTTAAAAATCAAGATATCGCATTCCGGGAAATAAATGATACAATATAAAATATAAAATAAATAATAAAATATAAAACAAATTATAAAATATAACATAAATTATAAAATATAAAATAAATTATAAAATATAAAATAAATTATAAATTATAAAATATAAAATAAATTATAAAATATAAAATAAATTATAAAATATAAAATAAATGATAAAATATAAAATAAATTATAAAATATAAAATAAATGACTGACTACATTTTTATTGCATCTCGACATCGTGAAAGCAAATTTGTGACGAGTACTAATTTGTTTGACCCGCGATAAATCGTACGAGGTACGAGTCTCGCGTGTACGGCGAAGATAAAAGCCTCGCGGTTTCGTTTGATACGCTCGAGCGATTCGCGTTGCAGCGGCGGCGGCGCATCGATGTTGCTTCTCCGAGCAGCGGGAGGACAAAAGGCGTGAACTTTTGAACTACAAAGGCCACCTACGACTTCGATATGTTCTACCCACTTTTCCCGTCGTCCGATGGGGGTTACTATCTTGTCTGGGACGTTTTTTTTTTTCTGTCGCACGTTCTTCCCGTGACAATATCTCATGGAGACCTAAGAGGCTGACACGTCAAAGGACAGTTCGCGCGATGCGCTTTCCAACTTAAGGGCACGACACACACGGATGCAGGAGTCCCGGGAATTCTGCGACATGATAAGACATATCGAAAGTTCTTATCACGCGAAACGACGCGATGAGGCGCGTCAGGTGCGCGAGAAAAAATACGTGGGCGGCATGCAATGAAGGTGTTAAAGGAAGCGTCTCTCTCTCTCTCTCTCTCACTCTCGACATATCGGATTTTCATTCGCGCTTCCTGGCACAACTGAAATTTGATTCCGGTCTTGGCGAAAATAATATCCTGCAGTGGGAGAAAACGTGGGTTGTGTCAATCAATTATCGTGGGTCCTGAATCGCGCAGAATAAAAAAATTGTCATTGGGTACCGGGATTTTTATTCGTCTGACAAGTGCAGTAAAGTCATCAGTTTTTATATTAAATTTTTAATTAAAGAAGGATTTAGGAAAATTATACATTTTTATATTACATTTTTTAATTAAAAAAGAATTTAGTACATTTATCCATTTTTATATTAAATTTTTGAATTAAAGAAGAATTTAGTAAGTTTATCAATTTTTATATTAATTTTTTAATTAAAAAATAATTTAGTCAATTTATCAATTTTTATATTAAATTTTTGAATTAAAGAAGAATTTAGTAAATTTATCCATTTTTATATTACATTTTTGAATTAAAGAAGAATTTAGTAAATTTGTCCATTTTTATATTACATTTTTGAATTAAAGAAGAATTTAGTAAATTTATCAATTTGTATATTAAATTTTTGAATTCAAGAAGAATTTAGTAAATTTATTCATTTTTATATTACATTTTTTAATTAAAGAAGAATTTAATAAAATGATCTATTTCTATATTAAATTTTTGAATTTAATATACAAATTGATAATTTTACTATAAATTAGTCGAACAAAACTTCCGGTACCAAACCACAATTTTATATTTGTACAAACGGTCCACAAAAAACCACCTTAAAAATTAATTAACAAAACAAACCGACACATTCCGAATGCAAAATTATCATTTTTCCCTGAATATTACGTGCGTTACAATTTTTCAATTATACGTCGGCAGCGGGCGGCGAAACAAATAAAAAACGGATGAGCTACCACGTAAAAAGATTGTAAATTTAGCGGGGGTGATTTTAAGCCTCCCGCGAGAAGATTAAAAGTAGCTACGGAGTGCCCACACTTTTTCCACCCATGACCACTTATCACGGGTCTCGCAGAGCCCGTGATAAAAAGTTAAACACCCGTCCGGACGTTCACCCGACGTGTCGGTAATTATATCGGGTGATCTATATGCGCTTCCTGACCGCGTTATAGCGGTCGACGCAATTGAATCAAACTTTTTTTTAAGTTATTTTTTCTCTCCTCGCGTTACATCATCGTCCGGAAGATCGCGTAACCGTCGAATCGAATCATATCGCGAGGGTAATTTTTAATGCTTTCAGGCGCGCCATGAATATGTCGCCCTTATCGGCATCAGCCACTTTCGTCGGATGAGGCTCAAAATTGAATCACGTACCACGCAACGTCGACTAAAAGCCCTGGGCGTTGTCATTTATTTCTACGGCGCGTGGCTCAATATCAGCGACATTTTGCGTTTACGTAGACTACAAAAAATCCGGAATTTTTTAGCTTCGGACCAGTTCGGACGAGTTCGGACCACTAGTGATTGTTACGAACGGATAAATGTGTCGAATTGTAGAATTAATTGGTAACTCGCGCGTGGCTCAATATCAGCGAAATTTTGCGATTACGTGGACTACAAAAAATCCGGAATTTTGGAGCTTCGGACCAGTTCGGACCAGTCCGGAACATTAGTGATTGTTACGAACGGATAAATGTGTCGAATTATAGAATTAATTGGTAACTCCCGCTTTGCTCGATATCAGCGAAATTTCGCATTTACGTGGACTACAAAAAAACCCGCAGTTTTGGAGCTTCGGACTAGTTCGGACCAGTTCGGACCATCAGTGACTGCTACAAACCGCTAAGTTTACGAAAACGTAGAATTAATTGGTAAATCATTTCGACGACTTTTTGCCGCTCTGTCGAAAGTCAAACAAATTGACTTCTCGCGGCTTTTGTGTGTTGGTTTCGAATTCTTCGTCACAAACTTTTTATATTCGGCAACAATGGCCATTTCCCCCGTGATAAAACCATTAACGAAGACTACGTCTTTTTTTTTATCGAATCCTCGAGCGATTTACGTCGAGCGAGGGTGGCTGTGGAATGTCAGGCAACGGTAGAAACGATTGCTAATAGTTTCCGTGTGGGGACCTGGCGCACAAACTCGTTTCCGCATAGTCCCCACGGACGGCCGATTGGAATGGCGTGTGTGTGCTCCCGCTCGACGGTAGAAACGAGCAAACTTCGAAATGAGACCACTGCGATTATCGACGAGAGAATTCGTTACCTCGCCGCGATTCTATTGTCGCTCGGGGGGCACAATGGTCCCCTCCCCCCTCTCCCCCCCTCCGCCATTAGTATCGTTTAACAAAATAATGTGTTGCGGAATCGTAATAAATCGTTTTGGACGTTCTGTCATTTCGAAATAAACTCGTGAAAATTTATCAATTTTTTGTGACACTCGATATCGTTTATTATTTATTTTTGTCAAAGGAAATAATTTTTTAACACACGTAAAATCGGATGGCATAATATTGCAAATCATTTGTGAACAAATCGTTTTGAAGTTTATATAGGTAAAAACAAATGAATCATAATTCGTAAATTTTTTTAAATGCAATTTAATATCTACTACTAATGACTAATTACTAATTTTTGTTGGACTGATTCCTAATAATTATTCATTTCTACTAATTTCTACAAATTACGCATTATTTCAAATGACTAATAATTTCGATTTTTTTTTTTTTTTCACTTTTGATTATTTTTTACGTACCTGTAGCACATCCGGCGAGGGAAACAATGAAAAGAAGAACGAGAGATCGGCTGACGAATGTGAGGCCGAGGGGGCGCCTCGAGCTGGCCGACTGGTGATCCTTCCTCATCGTTTTCGACGTTGCGGCTTCGATCCTCGTTTAGCTGGTCGGGAAGAAAGGAATTGGATTAGTGACGTTCGGGCCGCTTACTTAGGTCCCGACGCGACCCGAGCGTCTTCGATGTAATCGAATCTTCGACAGCCGCGCGAAGAATAATTATTTATTCGCGTCGGGTCTATCGACTTTTTTTTTTTTTTTTTTTTTTTTTTTTTTTTTTTTTTCATCTCGAATTCCGGCGAGCCGTTTGCTCCCAACAGGGACATTTTGCATATAAGTAATACCGTTAATGGCGAGATCGCACTCGGGCGGAAATTAATTACAACGTTGACGCCGAATGTATCAACACACTGGAGGTGTGTTCGGACGTGTCCAACGATACGTCCGGCGACGCTAATTATTCTTCGACAGCGTGCGACTCCGTCGGCTCCCGCGACGGTAATTGAATAATTACGGCGCGATATAGCCGCAGATAAATTAAAGGAAAATTCATTCGAGGTAGTGACCTCTCAGTGAAATTGCAAATGTATTTTAAAAAACGTGTAGGTGAGAAGAAGAAAAGATCGATTTTATTGAAGAATTGAAAAAAAAATAATAATAATTACGTAAATAAAATAGTCAGCTATTCGATGAGATAAATTACATCGTGTGTAATTAAAAACATAGGCTGCAAACTTTTTTTTCTTTCAAATATTCTATACACTATAAAGAAAAGCGTCGAAACGTCAAAATTGATTTGAAAAAAATCAACATTTTTACGTAGAAAACATTTGACTAATTAAAATAAAAATCTTTCGACTAAAATACATAAAAACACAATCAACTATTTTTTCGTAAAGAAATCACTCAACTAATTAAAATAAAAATTATTCAACTAAAGTACATAAAAAACAATCAACTAATTGTCGTAAATAAATCATTCAACTAATAAAAATAAAAATTATTCAACTAAAGTACATAAAAAACAATCAACTAATTGACGTAAATAAATCGTTTAACCAATTTACGCGGATAAAATTCTACGTGGGAGTGACTAAAAAAAAATGTTTTTGCCGTCACTTTGAAAACTTTTGTCGCACATATATTTATATTCGTACCGAAAAAAAATTTCCCGGCCTCGCACTGAGATTCGTCGTGTTATTTCCGCGGTTTTGTCGTTCACTGTTTGTCACGGAAGTCGCGCTGAGACGAACTTTAGTCGAGATTGAATTTTGCAGATTGTCCGAAACACACTGCGCGATGCGGAAGACGAGGAGACGCGGTATATTCGGTGGTGCAGGCGCCGGGGGCTTGACGAGAGGCAACAATATTCACACCTGAAACGCGAGCGACGATCCTGTGCAGGAGCGCTTTTATACAGACGGCGAAACCGCCGGGACGGGAGGAAGGGGAAACGGTGGGCGCAGGACGCACCTGCGTTGGTGGTGAGCTGAGGTAGTAGGGTGTATTGCCTCTCTCTCACACACACATATACATTACACAAGTACTGGAGGGCTACAAGTGGAAGTGCAAGCGCAAGTAGAACGAGTCCGAGAAGTCCAGCCGCAAGCGCTGTAGTTGTCGTTGCATTTTCGTCGGACCTACAAATTTAATTAAATTGTTATTTTACACTGACGTGATTTTTTACATTTTTTTTAATTTTTATTAACTGTTGCAAATCAGTCAGAACAGAAAATTATAAGTATAAATAAATTATAAATGTAAATAAATTATAAATATAAATAAATTATAAATATAAATAAATTATAAATATAAATAAATTATAAATATAAATAAATTATAAATATAAATAGATTATAAATGTAAATAAATTATAAATAAATGTCTTATTTAATTCACATTATTTATTACACTCGATGCGTAAAACGCGATTTTACACACACTTTGCATACGTGAAACCTTGTTTTCACATCTTGTGAAATAAAACTCGTTATTTTCAATCTTTATTTTATTAATTGTGTGGAATTCAGTACAGATTTCAACATTTCACTAATTGAACTATATTTAATTAGATAAGAGAGAAGAAACTTGCAAATAATTGTTTTTATTTTCTAATTTTTATTAACGGATAAAAGTATATCGGAATTCATATTATTTTTGTAACCGTGGACTAATTTGAACTATATTTAATTAGATAGAAGAGAAGAAACTTACAAATAATTGTTTTTATTTTCTAACTTTTATTAACGGATTAATGTGTATTGGAATTCATGTTATTTCTGTAACCATGGACTGATTGAATTTTGATTCGTCTTATGGAATCTGATACAGATTTTGCCCTAAACCCGTTCAAGGTACGAAGAGCCTGCCGTTCCAGTGGCTCGGTCGTACCGGGAATCGCGAGAGCTACAGATATAGCGGCGAGACGATATACGACCCACCTGTTTGAACCTGTGGCTTCATGACCCAGTCTTCCCGAAACTTCGTGAATTATCAATGACATCTATTTGACTCCCTTTCCCCGTCGTCATTCGCTTGTCGTTCGCGCGCTTCCAGTCAATGAGACACAAACGGATTTTCCACCCGAAGTTACAACATGTAACCACCGTGTTAAATGCTAATGATGCACGGGGCTACACGCAATTTACAGTATAAATAGCGCGCCCAGCATTCCGGCCTCCGAATTGCACAGATACCAAACTCCGCAACCTTGGCAGAGAATTTCCGAGTGAATACCTCGTTGTTCGTCAAAATGTAATATCAATCACGAAGCCGAGTGTTTAATAATATCCGCTCGTGTCCAACTCGACCCACGATTTTTTGCACAATTTTTATCGATTCGCCGGAACTCTCTATTCACTATTTTAAAAACTCTCGACTTTACGCTGTAGTGAAATAAAAAATAAAAATTATTAGACAGCAAAAGCTTTTTTTTTTAATATCAATAGCACCAATTTTATTACAGAAATAAGAATACAAATTATTGGATGAAAAAGGCTTTTTTGTAATTTCAATGGCATAATGATTTCTTATTCAATTTATAACAATTCGTCGGAAATCTCTATTAATTATTTAAAAAACTCTCTACTTTTGGCAGCAGTGAAATAAAAAATACAAGTTATTAGATACAAAAGGCTTTTTTAAATTTCAATAGCACCAATTTTATTACAGAAATAAAATTACAAATTATTGAATGGAAAAGGCTTTTTTGTAATTTCAATGGCATAAAGATTTCTTACTCAATTTATAACAATTCGTCGGAAATCTCTATTAATTATTTTAAAAACTCTCTACTTTTGGCAGTAGTGAAATAAAAAATACAAATTATTAGATACAAAAGGCTTTTTTAAATTTCAATAGCACCAATTTTATTACAGAAATAAGAATACAAATTATTGGATGAAAAAGGCTTTTTTGTCATTTCAATGGCGTCAATTTTAATACAAATTCTCCAAAATGATTTTACACAAAACCCTCAAATCTTTTACACCGTGAGCCGAGTGTGGAGTGAACGAGCGTGATTTTGGAGGTATATTGTACGTGCCGGGAGAGCCAAAACGCTGGTAAGCTGCACGCTGTGCCTGTCACTGTCCCCGTTATTAATACGGCGTAATATAGACGTAAGACGCGCACCTTGCGTATATCCGCGAGACCTTTGCAATTTCATTAAATAGCTCCTAATATATTCAGATAACTAATTCAATACAACCACGCCCACCGGGTCCGCCCGTAAATGCTAAGACGGTCTGGCACCTAATCAACCGTCTTCGAGGCTCTGACCCGGATTATGTTTAGTGAATGGCGATGTCGAGATCCCACTTGCTTATGCAATTTATGATTCCCGCGATATTGTTTACCAACATTCGCGAATTCAGCCGATTCGGAATTTAACGTCACATTGAGCCTCTAATCTTTCGTTTTGGAATTTATTTTAGTATTTTTGTGCGCGACTTCGTTAACTTCATTCACTTTAATTGATTTTTTTAATAACATTTTCAAAATAACTTTTAATAAAATATCCAAAATGTTGTATTTTACAAAATAAATGTTTTGTTTCCCTCTTCAAAAAAGCAGTTGGTAAAATATATTCATATCTCTTTCCAAAGCTAAAAAATCATTTTTTGCGTTTTTCTCGTCTAATTTTTTATTTTTCCTATATAGGACAGGGTTTTCAAAATTTACTAAATCGAAAATTTTTCTTTAAAAAAAAAACCCAAGGCAAAAACAATAACCTTGATTTCTATACAATTGATTCTATACAATTTAATTAAAGCTTGATTCTATCAAATCTAATCAAATTAAGAAAATAAACACGAGCATTAATTCCCACAACAGGTGGTCGCGAATTTTTTTTTAATCCAGACATTTTTTTAATAAAAAAAAAAAATGTCTGCAATCAGACTGGAAATATAAGACCTCCATGAAATTTCCTGGATTGGATTTCCTGACAGTCCTGAATTATCGGAAACATCCCTGCCAAATTGTGCGGCAAATGTTTCGCATCGGCCGTAAAAATTGCAGCGCCAGATGCCCCCGGGCGGTCGGGGGGGTGTCGCGGCCGAGTGGGGCCATGTGGTCCGGCTCGGCTCCCGGGTGGTCACGTCCCGTAACTCTCGGTCACGACGCAAACCGTCGCGGTGCCGACAAGAAGCTGCGGAAAAGCCGCGCGCCAAGTGTCGGGCCGAACGATCGCCACACGCGGGACACCCGAGCAAACGTACCGTAAAATAATAATAGTAAGAATAATAATAACAGTATCCCGAAGCGAAAAGTATCCCGGGGGACGCTTCCCACGCTTCATGTCCAGCCGAGTCATGCAATGTTTACGAAAGTCCTTTTTTTATCATTTTTATCGCGCGAACATTTTGTGCTTTTTTTGTAAAATATTTTTTCAAAGTCTTCCCCCGACGAAAACCCGATAAAAAGTGTTAAATTTTTATTATTTATTTATTTATTTTTTTTACCCAAATATTTTTATGTAATTTAGTAACTAATTAAAAAATTCATCCAACAGGACAAAAAGTGTTCACTTTTTATCATTTTTTATTTATTTTTTGACGCATATATTTTTATTTTATTTAGTGAATGATTTAAAAAAAGTCGTTCAACTCGATAAAAAATGTCCACTCGTTATCATTATTTAATTTTTTCAGGCAAACGTTTTTTTTTCTCACGGAAGTTTTTTTTAGTAAAATAAACGTTTCGAGGGCGAAAAATTTTTTTTTTTTTTTAAACGTGCTCATCGACGAGCACGTTTTTTTTTTTAACGTTAACATTCGTGACGTTGGCCGATGTATCGGATTGCACTATTCGCCAGATTGAATTACACAGAGCGGGCCGATAAGGTTATCAAGTATATTAGCCACCGAATCAACAATAATGCGGCTCGTTGACTCTGTCCCGTGTCTAGTGGCCCGGTGTGTGCGTTGCACTAGACGTCGTATTTCGCATGACGCAAACCGACCTCCGCCACCTCGAGTGTATAGATCGATAAACATCTCATTTCGTGAGGCCGCGCGCGGCCAAACTCACGGCAAAGTTGACCCTTGTAAGTTAACCGCGACGCTCGGGGGATCCGGCGGGTGGAAAATGGAGGAAACCGATAAGCCCCACTCACTCTCACCAGCAGTGCCATTGAGATAGCTGCCCTTATGCGACTCGTGCGGAAGGGCAGAAGTTGCAACGTTGATCAAGGATTGTCTTTTTTTTTTACGCGGTCACAATGACTTGACAAAATGTCACTAGAATGTCAATAAAATTGTAAGCAAAAGAAAAGTTTCTGTTGGGCTGATAATAAAGTGACGATAAACGGGTTTATTTATTGGGTGAAAAAACATTTTGCTAATGTGACATTTTTTTATGCCGAATTTACAAATTTGTTTCTGCTAATTTGGAATTAGCAAAATATTTCATATTTATTTATTTTATTAAAATAATAAAATATTTAATATTATATTTATTTATTTATTTTTAATCTATCAAGATATTTAAATCAGTGTTTAATTAATTAATTAGTATTCAGTAACGAAGTTGTGTTAGAAAGAGGGTTTTTTTTGTAAAAGGTTGACACCCTGGAATCAATGAAAACATATAATTGAATTAGTATTTAATAATCAAATAAGTATGTAATTATTAATTAAATAATTAATGATTAACTTACCATTGAAACTAGTATGTAATTTAATATTGGAACAGTTGACCGCAGCTCACCGAAACTATAACACTATTATTTTCGAAGTTGTGTAAGAAAGAGGTTTTTTTTTGTAAAAGGTTGACACCCTGGAATCAATAAAAACATATAATTGAATTAGTATTTAATAATCAACTAAGTATGTAATTATTAATTAAATAATTAATGATTAACTTACCATTGAAACTAGTGTTTAATTTAATATTGGAACAGTTGACCGCAGCTCACCGAAACTATCACACTATTATTTTCGGGTTTCCAAGAAATGATGACGTAGGGTGTCATTTGTTCCCGGAGAGAAGAAGCAAACATTCGCGGTGACAACGACGACGCGTGAGGATAGACAGAAGAGGGCTGAGCGAGTGGGTTCCAACCGTGGACGATTCCGCCGAAGCCAAGAGTCGTAAAACCTGTGTCATCAGACCGTCGAAGAGTACGGACAAGTGGTTAAACAGCAAATTTCAATTACGCGAGATTTGCGGTACGTCAAACCGGCATAACGCTTGTAACGATGCTCGGAGGGCGTCGTATTGCTTCATTCTTGGGATTTTTAATTGAAGGCAGGAACCGAATGGGAGGGAAAACTCGCTGGAGCAAACTTTGCGCTCCGGAACTGGGCGGATGAATCCCTGTGGGACTTCAATCAGGAAGTATTTCGCCGGAACTGCAAAAGTTTGTCTTGCTTATTCTGCATCTTTCATAAATTCGCCTATTGACCTATTGAAATGAATTATTGCTTCAAAGTTGTCGGGCTGTGCGGTCCAAGTTCTATCAAAAAAATCAACCGGAATGTTGAGGAATTAATTTACACATCGCACTTATTGGGCTGCACGATTGATAAAAATTCTATATAAAAATCAACCGGAATGTTGAGGAACTAATTTAGTCTTCGCTCTTTTGGGCTGCACGATTGATAAAAATCCTATATAAAAATCAACAGTAATGTTGAAAAATTAATTCAGTCTTCACATTTATTGGGCTGTACGATTGATAAAAATCCTATACAAAAATCACCAGTAATGTTGAAAAATGAATTTAGTTTTCACATTCATTGGGCTGTACGATTGATAAAATCCTATAAAAAAAAGCAAACGTAATGTTGAAAAATTAATTTAGTCTTCACACTTATTGGGCTGTACGATTGATAAAAATTCTATAAAAAGATCAACCGGAATTTCAAGAAATGAAAAGACTCTAAATCGAAGACACTTCAAAGCGAATATTCTGGATACAATGCTTGAGGTTTGTTTCATAATTGTTAGCGAGCGTCTTAGCTTGCTCACGATCAGCTATTATTGTCAGATTTCCCGATATCGCTCTGTATCTTCGCTGTTCTCGGGTTGAGAAACCTCGCGTATCGATAGCGATTAGAACATCTATTGAGCTCTCCCGATGAATTATGAAATTTCGATTTCGCAGCCCCCCGCGAAATCGCGTGACGCTCTCGTCGATAACGCTCGCGCTAATCCGAGCGCACTCGCGATTACGTCGCGAGCGTGGGGTGTGAACGGGGCGAAATTTGTTCCGCGAATTGGGCAGCCGGACGAGATAGAAGAGATGCCTGTCGAAAAAAAAAAAAAAATTCGTTAGAATTTTTTTGTCGACAGGCAGAAATTCCCGTGGAGATTAGGCGAATCCTAATCTTTTAGTCGCATTGATATTGCGAACACTGATCGCCAGTCGCGCAATCGACCCACGCTTTTTCATGGCCTCGTTCACATTTTGTGCGACAAGTGGCGCATTTTTTAAAATGGAACGTGATCCAACTTGTCGCAGTCGCCCTACGCATTTTTTTTGTTCTGTTTTTTTTTTTTGTTATTTCATTGCTTCTGTTTGTTCATTTTCCAAGCGTTGGTGTATCCACCGAACCGCTCGTTCCAACGCATCGTCGTTAACGGAGGCGCGCGTCATCCTCTCACGGACCATTTAACCCGGTCCGAGCGCGGGAAATCGCAATAAAAGGAGATAAAAATTCAGCGTAGCGTTGCGTGATCCACTCAGACAGTCGTTGCGCCCGAGGATTTGTGCGTCGTTGCACTTGGCGCCGATGAACGAGCCGGCAAAAGCTCGTCCCACGCCTTCGCTTGAAACTCGACGATTGAAATTTATCGGTCGACTTTCGTTCTCTCCCGAAAATTACGCACGCCTCATTACGTTAAACAAGCGCAAGTCAAATTAGTCTGTGTCGATTTTTACGTGCAAAATTTATTTACAAATTTATTTACAATTACTCGTTTATAATAATAATATTATTATAATTTTATAATAATATATTATAATTTTATAATGATAATATTCTAGTTTTATTTATAATATATTTATTTATAAAATTACAATTTACGAGGCGAAACGAGTCTCGCTAGTGGCGTTAGGTATAAAAAATAGGTTCTTAAAAAAAAATCAGCTAACTTAAGATCTACTCACACATCGAACGGCGCAACGAAATTTCGTTAAAAGCCGTGGATGAGTATTTATTGCTTTTTCTCGTGTCGACGTCAACATCCACAAGCGACAATTGTGTGCCCTTTAAACCCAATTCCGTGCTAAAGAATCAAACTAAGTTCACATTTTCATCACCGTCGTGCGTAAAAACAGGAATTCACCTATTTTTCCCAGGACTTTTCCCAGGAATTGTAGGCGAATTTTGTAGAAAAATTCGCCAACAATTTACAGTGGGACTTGACCTAATTTTTCCCAGGAACTGTAGGTGAATTTTGTAGAAAAATTCGCCTACAAATCGCGAATTGTAGGCGAATTTTCCTACAATTTACAGCAATTTTCTCCTAGTGTCCCTTGGCAAAAAGCGACCGGCGTTTCGTGGCGAGGAAATATTTTCCCGGCGGAACGATCTTGATGGTAGGTCCGCCCATCACGGCGATCGACGGGGTTTTGCAGCGACCGAGGACGAACTGCATGTACGAGTTGCAGGGCTTCCCGTAGAATCCGGTCTTGGAGTTGATGGACTCGGCGAAGAACATGTAGGAACGAGCGTGGGAACAGGCGCCGCCGATGTCCGGCAGGCAGCCAAGTTGCCGGGAACCGCCGTTCGGATAGAAGTCCGAGTGACCGATGGCGGCGCGGTAGCCCAGAAGGCCGGCGTTCGTGTGAATGATTTGCACGTTGTTGGCGTCGTGCGAGGAGATTCGGTTGCCAGGCCCAGCGAACACAAACATGGGAAGCGCCGGATCCAATCCTGGATGGACATACGAATGACATCGATCAGAGGGCTTTCCTTGTTTGCCTCTGATTACGAGTCGCGGGACTCGGGAATTGTGGTCGTTATCGGAGTTATTAATGGTTGCATTCTTTCGGGATCAATGAGAGGCCATTCGGCGGGACCATCACGACCATCAGTCGTTCGATTGATCGTCTTGATCACGGTCAAAAGATTATTGTTCAACGATTGCCGGCAATATGAATTGATGACAAAACAGAAAATTACAAAATACGGCCAATAAGAATGAAGGACAATAAGAATTTCCTTGAAAATTTGGTTGGTGAAAAAACTCACCGACGACGTAGTTGATGGTGCCCTTGGCGTAGTAGCCAGCGAGGCCCATGACGTGGGCACCGAGGGAGTGACCAACCAGGGTGGTCTTGTCGGTGTCCAGGCCCGCGCTGGACTCCAGGAAGTTTATCATCTTGGCGACCTGCTGGCCGACCATAAGGACGCGTCTGCTCGCCCACAGATAGGGTCGCAGGGTTATTCGGCCCCAGTCGACGACGATCACGTTGAAGTCGTCGTTCTTGAGGTAAGCTGAGGGACAGAGGACACGATTTTTCATACTGTTTTTTTTTTGTGCAGTTTCAAGTTTCAAGACCAGCAGGAAAAATTTGAATCATAGGCTTCATTGCCAAGAAGGCAGCGAATTCAATTAAATGTGAATTCAATTATGTGGATAATTAGTGAATCATTAATTATGTGAATAATTAGGGAATAATTAATTTTGTGAATAATCAGTGAATAATTAATAACGCGGATAATTAGTGAATAATTATTTATGTGGATAATTAGTGAATAATTAATAATGCGAATAATTAGTGAATAATTAGTGCATAATTCGTGAATAATTAATTATGTGAATAATTAATTATGTGAATAATTAGCGAATAATTAAAACAAAAAATAAAAAAAAATTGTGAAAGGGTGTCTGTTGTGTTTCTCACCGTCACGAATGAGGGTGCAGGCCGGGCTGTTTCCAGTGTTGATCCAGCCGTGAGTGACGAATCGCGTTGGCCTCTCGGCGTTGAAATGACTCGACGCGAGAGCCTTCGCGTCGTTGATCCACAGTTCCTGATGATGCGTCGGGTTCTGTCTCGTGTAGAGATGGAACTTGACGCGATCGGCGAGCCTGATTTTGGTCTCATCTTCACTCTCGTCGCCGTCGGCCTCATCGGTCAGAGACACCTCGACGAGATTTCCATCGTCGTCGTAAGCCATGAGTCCTTTCGGGAAGGCTCGGATCTCGTCCGCGAGTCTAAGCGAGCTCAGGACACGCTGCTTGCTATAGATCTCATCGTACTCGTCTATCGGATTGTCCGACGCTTTGGTCCTTATCGGATCTGCCCCGGCGAGAAGCCCTGAAATGTGGAAAAATAATGTCGTTAGCGATCTTTTTTTTGAGCATTGGTTTGACGATCATTTGTGGCGAATCGATTTTTTTTTTTTTTAGAATTTATGATTCGAATCGATTTTTTTTAGAATTTATGATGCGTTCCGGTTTTTTTTTTTTTTTTTTTTTCCAAAATTTATGATTCAATCCGATTTTTTTTTAGAATTTATGATTCAAACCGATTTTTTTTAGAATTTATGATTCGAACCGATTTCTGGATTAGGATGAAATCCTAATCCAGAAATTGTTGGTTTCCAGAAAATTCCTTACCGAGAGTGCAGACGAGCAGGGAACAGACCGATACGTGGACCTTCATGTTTGGGTGCTGCTGCTGTGCTGTAAATATCCGAGGAGTTGCCTATTTATAAAGGCCGCGGGATCCGCGATTAAAGAGCCCGAACGTGCGAGCCTGATAAGATTAGATCATCAGGTTTTTTCGCTAATACGTCCAGCCGCGTGGCTTTGTTTTGGGAGATCGGACGCAAATTCTCGACCAATCGACGCAGCGAGAAAAAAAAACGCCACTGATCATCTTCCCGATATCACACTTTTCTATCGACGGCCTGAGAAATTTCTCCCTGTTGAAATCGACGATGCGCATCTCAGATAAATTAATGTAATGTCTGCAAGTGTTGAAAAAAAATTGACTTTGAAAATTGATGACCCGTAAACATTTTTTTTTAAATAAAATGTTACAACAAAAAATTGCATTCAGGCTTCACAATTTTTTTTAGAAAACTGTGATTTAAAAAAAAATTAGCCCCCCTTTTTAAAGTTAAAAAAAGTTTTAAAAAAGTAAAAAAAATGAAGTGAAGTTAAAAAAAATTACCCCCCCTTTTTAAAAGGTTCCCTCAGGGTAGAGAAAAATATAACCATTTTTTCAATACAATTATTAAATTTACAAATCGACTGACAAGATATCTCTATAATTAATCACGAAGCAAACAATATTTTGTTCACCAGTCAGGACAAAAAAAAAAGAGTCGTGAAAAACAGTCAGGAGATTAGGAAGCAGGTAAACAAATATTCGCTAATTCGTCATCCGCCGGTCTGAAGTGCCTCAACATTTTCCTCATTACGCCGATATGATTTTTTTTCGCCATTCACGATTAAGAGATTTTCGTTCATAGGTCAACAACGTGCATTACAATTTCTCGAGTGGTCTGTTTATCAATGCACCGAGCGCAACGAAAAAATTCACTCTGTTTTCTTCGTGCTTGTTACGTTTATGAAAAAAAAAAAAAAAAAAAAAAAAAAAAGATATTTCGCGCGCTATTTTATCGGGTGCGTTGCCATTTGTATCCCCGGTTGGGAGCGATAAAATCGAGTGCTCAAAGCGTTGCCACCTCGTGTATCAGTTTCAGAGATTGTCGGCGCGTATCGAATCGTCGTGGCCGATTGAAACACGCCACAATCGAGTCGCGCTGGTTCCGTATCGAAAAAAAACTCGCCCAATCTTGATTTTGCATTCTGACCTTCTGAATTTTCGATCACTCGTCGCGATAGCAACAAGTTCAGGAATCATGTAATTCACTACCTAAAACAAGACGCAGTTTCGTGGGCTCGATTTTACGTCGCAACGTGCGAATAAACCGGTGGCGAAATATATATGTATATATATATATTTTTTTTTATCGCGATATTGAGGAAGTGTCCTTATCGGTGGCTGCGGTCAGGTTGATAGATAAAGTGTTAAGAATAATGGAAAGAATTTTGCGATCGTGATAATAAAAAAAAATTTAGCGAGAAAGAAGATTGTTTTCCTCGCGCAGGAATTTCTGTTGCTCAGTTCGCTATCGGTCAACACCGAAAGTCACAATAATGTTGTGACCGAAAAAGTTCGCTCGGTCTTCAGTGTGATAATTATTAGCAAAAATTACAGATCGATTTTTGGTTGTATTATTAGTAACTAATATGTTACTAATGGAGTCTTCGCAGGATTGGTGATATAATGGACTACGTCACGCTAATTAACGGCAGTAATGAGCAGCACCGGTGAATCGTGGATTGATATAAGCAAAGTTGGAAATTAATTAATTAATTAATTAATTAATTAATTGTTCGCATATTTTTATTTTTTTTTACATCGGAAAATCGTGGATTGATATCAACAAAGTTGGAAACTAATTATTGTTCGCATGTTATTTTTTTTTTTTTTACTTTCTTCAATATATCAGAATATCCTCTTTTTTGTAATCGATCGGTTAATAAAATTGGTAATAAGTTTTATTTATTTTTGTTGAGAAGATAATTTATAAACTGCGTTTATACGAGCCACCTGTGATTGCATACATTTTCTGCGGGAAAAATTCGCTGCGTCGGTTGACCCTTCAAAAACCATTGTCCCTTACAGCGCGCAATTGTGTTCAAGCGCGGAAGGAACGACGGACAAACGTCGGACGAAGCCTCGAAATAGAGTTAATGCTGTTCGGACGTTTGAAGGTACGAAATGTTACGGAAGCACCGCGGACGGCAGAAAGGACAATGCGGGGTTTGCGTTTCTCGGCTAGACGAGTTGGGGAATCATTTACTCCGCCCGTCAGTCAATCGGGCTTTTCAAAAACTTAACGCGAATTGTCGAATAAAAGGAGATGAAAAATAATGATTGAATAAATTAAAAAAGTATTATAAGCCAGACGAGAAATTACTAATTACGAGCTTAAAAAGAAATTATTATTATTATTATTATTTGTGGCTGAATTATTTTTGTAAAAAGGGCATGTCCCGTAAAATAAATAAATAAATCAATCAATAATTCAGCCTCTTTTTAATTGAAAAAAAAAAAAAAAAAAAAAAAAAAAAAAAAAAAAAAAAAAAAGTTGACGGCTCACGAAGTTACAACGACCAATTTTTATAGAGTCGACGGCTCAACCCCTTCGCAATAATTGGCGAAGCCGGCCGTACGCGTCACGGCGCCGAATTCGGCAGCTTATATTTCCGGTCAGAGCGTCGCTGTTGCTCAGAACAATCCGTGGAATCGATGCGCCGTTCGCACATCAATCAACCGGTTTCGAATGCCCGTTTTACGCTCTATAATTAACGATCGACTGTCCCGACGCGGCCGATAAAGTTTTATAATTGCCCGGAATGCCTACGCACTCCTGTCTCTATCAACCGTGAGCAAAAAAATAAAAGTAAAATCATTGCTCGCAAATAAATCACGGTTGCCTTTAGTATATTGCGGCAAATCCGCGCGACGCGGGAACCACAAAAAATTCGGTACTGTTGAAAAAGAGAATTTTCCTAATTACACGAATTTACCTCGACTCGGAAAAAAATATTTTTTTCTGAACAGCGACGTATTTGCTGGATCTAAAAAAAATTCATTTTTTTATCACGCATTTTTTTATCAATACAATTTTTTATCAAGATTTTTTATCATATTTATTATTATTATTATTATTATTATTATTATTATTATTATTATTATTATTAAAAAGAGCAGTGCGACTGAACGCGTCGAAGCGAACAGACGTGTCAATGACTCTCGATTTTTTTACGAGAAATCACGACACGTACGTTTTTTTTTATCAAACCATTTTTTTTTACTATCAGGCGGATTTTCCGAATCTATTCGGAATATCCGCGCTGCCAGTGGAATCTCAACGATCTGCCCACCTTTCGCGCAAAAAGTAGCCACATGTCTAGCTTCTTGTTTTTTTTTTTCGCGAATAATTCATACCCCAGGAAACGCGTGCGTTATAACGCGAGTCGCCCGCATTTTCCGGCGTGTTGCGGGCGCGACGGATGCACGAGAAATGAGATTCGCAGAGTGAAGAATGATGTCGCGCATCAACGGGTTTATTATTGTGACGCCGCGCGCGCGGTGGCCACACGCAACGAATGTTAAAACATTTTCCGAGTCTTCTCCGCGTCCACGTGGGTTTTCAGCCAACCGAGATTATGCAGCCCGACGCGCAACTTCGCACTCGAGATTAACGCGACTCCGAAACGTCTTTCCGATCGACTTTACAATTTTATTTCCAAATCGCAAAAAAAAAAAAAATTATCACGGAACCTTGTAAAAAGAATTCTAGGGGTTGATTTTCTGGATTTTTTTTTTTAACAGAATTTAAACAAAAAAATTCCAAATAAATTTCCTAATTTCAACTAAATTAGTTCTAGTTACATTTTCAATATTGATTAAAAAAATACGGTGATAAAAATGCATGAAATGCGGTGTTAATAAAAAGGGAAACTGTCGAGCCGACGGTAAAAAAAACCCCCATCAAATGGTCAAACTGTCTCCCTGTAAATTTCTCCCAGGGTAAAATCGTCACGAATAGGGCGCTGCATTGCCCAAAGTCTCCAAGATAGTTTTCCACCCCATACAGATTATCGAACGCCGATAGAGCCTTTTTCCACCGACGATAAAGGTCAACGGGAGATGCAATCGGATGGGAAATTTATTTTCAGCCCAGTCGGCGTGACGCCCTCTGGACTTGGACTTCATTGCGTGCGATTAACGCGGCGATATCGTCGTTGATTTTCAAGAATTGCACGCAGATAGCCGCGTGAATTAATTTATCAGGGTAGGTAAGCACCTGTCAATGCACGAACTCTCGATTTGTGTGTCGCACCTGTCGGACTCTCGCGATAATTTAAATACAATCGCAACCGCGTTTTTTTTATCGCGCCTCGCCTTATCGGTCGGCAGGATCGTCGCCGGCGGAATTAATTGTTATGTTATTACGTTTGTACTCCGAATAATTGTTATGCTTGTACTCCAATTGCGCATTCCATTGATGAGCCTGTCAAAGTTGAGACAAAAATGACGTATCGCCTTCGCGTTAAGCCCGGGGGATTAACTTATTGTTGGAAAGATTTCTTTTAATTATCTGATACTGCCGATTGCACTTTTTTTTATTTATTCCTTAATTTTGATTATAACCTTGAGTGATGATGAGAATAAAATTGGGACAAAAAATATGACATATCGCGTCTCGTTAAGCCGGGGAATTAACTTATTGTCGGTGCGATTTTTTAATTATCTGATGCTGCCGATTGCATTTTTTTAATTATTGCCGATTTTTTATTACAACAGTCGGGAGTCGCAGTTGCGATATTAAAATAAAAAGTTGATAGAACAAAAAAAAATTCAAAAAATGCGCTCAGTTATCAGATCCAATGTGATAGTTTTTTAATCTGGGAATAATTGTCCGAAGCTTTTCGCGGGATCGATCGTTACGCTCGATAGCGAAAAAGGTTAAAAAAAAAAAACATCGTCGAATCGGACCACAAATATCACGAGCTAATCGATAATTTGTAAACACAGATATCGCGTACATTGAAACCACGTTCGAGTTATCTTGATTGCAGACTCACGGTGAGGAGCGAGTTCCGCTCGTTTGGGACCCTCGAAAAAAAAAAAACGCGAATCAAAAAATGCTACTTGTGGAGATTTCGATCGGGTGAGACGGGCGCCGGGTGCGTAAATCTAATGTCCTCTTATCTCAGATATCGATAAGAGATGCCTTTGTCGAACCATCAAACGTGCACCAATCAGCGACACCCAAAGATGCCGAAGTTGCGAAAAAAAAATCGTTCCGGCCACCCGATACTCCTCGTATCCCGATTGTTATATTTCCCACGCAACTAAAGTAGCCAAAACATTCCGCAAGAATTGTCACAAGGTGCGTCCGCGTTTGCTAAAAAATTAAAAAATAAAACTGCGAAAAAAAAAACACAGCGTGACTTGAATTTCGGACTACAGTTTGGGTAAAAATTAAGAAACTCAGGTCTGTCAATTTTTCTACTAAATTTTCTACTTTAATTTCTACTAAACTTTGAACTTTAATTTTCTACTTTAATTTCTACTAAATTTTTCAACTTTAGTTTCTACTAAACTTTGAACTTTAATTTTCTACTTTAACTTCTACTAAATTTTTCAACTTTAATTTCTACTACAATTTCCAACTTTAATTTCTACTAAATGTTTCAACTTTAATTTCTACTAAATGTTTCAACTTTAATTTCTACTTTAATTTCTACCAAATTTTTCTAATTTGTCAAGTACGTAATTTATTTAAGATAAGATAAGATAAGATAACATAAGATTATCTATCTCAAAAAAAAAAAAAAAAAAAAAAATCCACTTCACTGACAATAAATATTGAATCCCCTGCATCCAGAAATCCCACTGAATCCTGCATCGACTCCCCAACTTCAGTGCAAATATTCCCCTCCTGCACGAAATTCCTCCTCCACTTCCTCCGCTTCCTTTCTCTCAGTCGCTGCACATTAGCCTCATGAACATCGCTCCCCGTGTCCTCCGCGTCTGTGCTCGTATTACACAGGGTCGCGAAACGACGACCCTCCGGGGAATACAGCGCGGGTCCCACCCGGCTAAATAAATATTCCCGTCTCTCCATTCCCTTTCCGTTCTAAATAATATATACATATATATATATATCTATCTATCCATCGTTCCCTCTCCGTTTTCCCGGGTTTGGCCCACATTGAGAGCCGCCCGTTTCCACCGGCGAACGCGAAAGGCAGACGAGCCCGAGAACACGCGGTCGAGCAGCCCTCCTGGCACGCATCTCGACCGCAAGTCCGCTTAGCAGCTCCCCCGGGATTTTCTCACCTCCCCCGAGGATCCCCTCTCTAACCGTTACGTACTGCACGTCCCGCGCCGATCTCTCGTCGGCGATTCTCCCCGTTAATCATCCGTGTCTCCTCGTCGCACCGCGAATATCAGCCGAACGCGATCGAAATCTCGAGTCTCCTCTGGGAGCGCTTTGACTGTCATTCGAAATGTCATCCGCGAGCCGATGCGACATCCACGCGAGAATCAATCGTCGCGAATGATCGCCCGTCGATCCCTCCCGGAACCGCCAATGGGAATCTGGAAACAGATTGGAAAATTAAAATACATGTTTTTTTATTAAACCCGGGAATTTTTTTTTTTTTAAGAGTTTGAATTGGTTTTGGTGAATTTGCATTGATTTTTGTCGGGAAAATTGGATTTTCGTTGGAATTTCATTTAAGATTATATCGAAAAATTATGAAATTTATTTTTTTCTACCGATCACGAATTTGTTTTGACGAATTTGTGTTGATTTTTGTCGGGAAAATTGGATTTTCGTTGGAATTTCATTTAAGATTATATCGAAAAATTGTGAAATTTATTTTTTTCTACCGATCACGAATTTGTTTTGGTGAATTTGTGTTGATTTTTGCCGCGAAAATTGGATTTTCGTTGGAATTTCATTTAAGATTATATCGAAAAATTATGAAATTTATTTTTTTCTACTGACCACGAATTTGTTATCTGTTGTAAAAAAAAATACATTCACCGGCGCAACCCGGACGTGTGTTGCAAGCGCCGCTATATAATCCTCCTTCAGACATCAGAGATACTATCGGTCTCTCGCGGATACGTGACGAGTTCAAAGCGCCGAATACTCCAGATTCCTTGCGAGCCTCGTGTACCGGTGGCCCCCCCGCGCAACTTCGAGAGCCGCACCGAACCTTGCAGCTTGCAGCGCGCCGCCTGCGCACCGAGAGCACCGAGTGTAAAGTTGAGAAATCTTCGCGGGGAATTCGGACGATGGCTGGAGAAAACGCGACGCTATAAATGACGCTGCGTTTCGCGAACGACTCGCCAATTCGGAATTGGGTCATGACCGAAAATCGAAAAATCGAAATCTATAGTCCCGATGCGGACGAATTGTGAAATCATTTGTCACGACCGAGCCGAAGAAAAATCGTTTTTTTTTCTTTTTTTTCACTCATTTAAAAAATGTTTGACACCAAATAAACAAGAAATTACAAGGAACCATAATAAACTATTTAGAAATTGAAAATAATAATAGCGATAAAATTTAAATAACGTTAGCGTAATTAAAAAAAAAAGAAAAAATCGATTTCTTTTCCTCTTCTTTTTTAATCAATTAAAAAATGTATGACACCAGTATTTTCAGGGGTAAAACATGAAAACGTCAAAAGTCGATATCTCACAGAAAAAAATATCAAGGAATCAAAATAAAAAATAAAAAAATAAAAAGATAATAACAGCGGTAAAATTTAAATAACGTTAACGTAATCCCCGCCGTTTAAACGGGATCGACTCTGAAATAAAACGAACCGCTGAGCGGTGATTCCCGCCCTGGTCGGGCGAATCGTATCAGCCGCCTCGCGAGCTCCTCGAATGTAGATTTCCCCACCTCGAGGTTTTCCGGTATCTCCGCAGCCGGGGTGAGTTGGGTCGAGATCCGAGTGGCGCGTACAGAGCTGGCATCGAGACACGTCCCGACGGCGAATGTAAAGAGGTGAAATGTAAGCGATTCCTGTTGAAGCGTTTCGCGCGATACGATCGTCGAAGTCAAACTCGAGGGGGCTGAAGAAAAAAAAAACGAACAAGAAGGGCGAGGCGCAGCCAGAAGGACAGGCGAAAATTCCTGAGTCTCGGAAATTTCGTCCAAGTGCTGAGCTTGCGGCGTCGTCGAGCGAGGAAGCCGCGAGACACGCGGATACCGGAGAGCGAGCGAGAGAATATAACGTGGGGCACGTGAGGCTTGACAGTTCCTCGCGACGCTGACGGTGGGAACGGCCGGGGCGACGAGCCAAACAGCCGAGCCTCTTCGACGTTACTTACGACACCGCATCGCCACTTCCCGTCGTTGCTTCGTCAAACTTCTCGCCGTCTGTGATTTTTTTTCTCCCCTTACACCACGACGTTTCAGCCAGGAGAAATTACAAGTCTGCAAATTTGGGACCTGAAAAAAAAAAAGAATAAACATTAATTTTGTGTCTCATAGAAATATGTAAAGCATTAAACTCCTGATTATTCTATGAATTAAAAATCATACTAAGTATTATTATTTTTTTTAGTACGTAAGGATACCAATGAAAATATAATTCAGCATTAAACATTTTTTTTATTATTAAGAATCATGAATAAAAAAAATATTTTATTATACAAAATTTGAAACCTGAAAAAAAAAAACATTAATTTTGTATCCCATAGAAATATGTAAAGTTTGAACTCTTGATTATTCCATTAATTAAAAATGATACTAAGTATCAATATTTTTGTTTAATACGTAAAAATACCAATGCAAACATAATTCAGCGTTAAACATTTTTTTTATTATTAAGAATCATGAATAAAAAAAATATTTTATTATAAAAAACTGTAATTTTTTTTATACCAATATTGAACGATTTGAGAATCAGTATCAAAGAATCACTGGTATAATAATAAAATGACAAACCCTCGGCCATTCATCTATATTCATCGTCGTCGCTCTCGTGAACGATCTCGTCGACGACCAAGGAGCCTCCTCTCAATTATGGGCCAACTCGTCGACTAATTATATCAAGTGATTTAAGATAATTAAGTGCGCGAGCGCGCGCGGCGCATATTCTACGCCGCAACGAGTGCGCACACAGAGGTCTCGGTCTGTAAATGAATGATAATTAAGTTCATATTACGTGTAGTCGATTGAAGCCTCGCGGGTGGGAATATGAAGCGTTCGCGACGGGGGGCGACGAGGGGGGGCGAAGGGGGGAGGGAGGGGGACTATTAGGGCTATTGGTATGCTATATCCGGCCTCGCGACATGGACTTTCCCGAGAGCGCAGAGCGGGCCGACTAGTCGCCGGCTCGTTATGACGAATCAGAATCTCCTCTAGCTATATGGATTTTTGACCTGGCGGGCTGCAGACATGCGTAGAATCGAAGCCTCCCCTGCGTTCGGCCCTCACCTTTATATCTTCCTTCGCTCTCGATTATTCATCGACAATCGCCTCGTGCAACGTCGCATTAACGTGATTATTTTCACTTTAATCCTCCACGTGTAAAACACTACGTGAATTTATTTATAAGTACACATATTTATGTGTGTATTTATTTACAAAGGTGTGAATTTATTTATAAATCGATATATTTATGGTTGTATTTATCTGTTTATTTAAATTCATATTTAAAACAAAAAAAAGTCATTCCATATATTCTTTTTAAAATAAAAAATGACTTTCCAATGAATTAAATGAATTAAAATTATTTGAATTTACATATTACGAACAAACAAAATTATTGTCCAATTTTGTACGTTTTAAATGAAAGTAAATATTTTCTGCATTTTTTAGTGATTGAAGTATTTATTTATAAATAGAAATATTTATGTGTGGATTTATCTGTTTATTTATTTATTATTACGAAAACGGGCAGCGCGCAATTACAGGATGATCACATCATCCAAATAATTTGGCGGTAACCGTAGTTGATTACGATCGGGCGGCATTTATTTGTAAATAGACGTATTTACGTGTGCATTTATTTCGGAGTTCCAAATCCTCGTCAATTGAAGAAATCAATGCCGCAGTACGGTTTGTTTTGCAGGTGTGTTTTAACAGTAATGACCGGCGGCGATTATATGATGATGGGTGAACCTTTCAATAGCTGTTGGCATACCTCATTTTCAACCGACAATTGCGAGCAACGGTGAACAAAATGGAAGAGCGTGGTTCTCCATTGTTTTCGTTGTGTATCAACCGCGTTATTCAATTTTTTTCAGGAAAATTGCCATGAAATTTTACGAAATCGAAAAGAAAAGAAAAAAAATTCTCGTTTTCGTAAAGTTTGAACGTGAATTTCTCGTTAATTTATTAATTTTTATTCTAATTTTGATTCGAGCATTCGACTTGAACCAGACAGTATAGATATATTTAAGTGTGGTATTTGTATTTTTATGGGGTGTATTTATATGTAGAAACGCTAATACCACACTTAAATATATAGATATATTTAAGTGTGGTATTTGTATTTTTATGGGGTGTATTTATATGTAGAAAACGCGTAAGTACTTTATGCCAACGCGGTCTGTGTCTGCTACGTCTCTGCCTTATTCACTGGCCGCGAGCTCGACGTATCCCCCATCGTCGGCGACCCAAGCGCAGCATACCAAGAGGAGAATAATAATAAGGCACTCTGCATGAAGCCTCGTTGCGTATTCAGGCGCACGAGTCCGGCGCGCGGATTTTTTTTCTGATCAACTACAAACTGCATCAAGTATCTCCCGGGAAATGCACACGCGTGGGACGTGTATATATCGTTATTTTATTTTCCGGCCGCCCCGAATGCGTTCGACGAGGGATTTTTTGCATCTCGAGAACGCTGGAGTTGCTTTTTTTTGCGATACTCTTGACGTGAAAAGAGGGAACGAGGATCATTGTTCGTAATGAAGTTTGCGTGTTGTCGAAAATTGGGGAGGCTTTTGGTATCGATTTTTAGGCTGCGTCGCGTTGATTTTTGTTCTTCCGTATTAAAATACGAAAATAAAATAAATTAAAATTAAATCATTAAATTATTATTATTATTAATTATTTTTAAATTATTGTTGTTATTTATTATTATTCAATTATTATTATAAATTAAAAGTTATGAGTTCGATTTGGGTTAAATTTCGGCTGGATATTTTTCAAAATTTTTCATAAAGTGAGACGTCTTCCTGGAAAATGAATTTCATGTTATTCATTATTTCAATGATTGTCGCACTTTTGCGGTCGACATGATTAAACATTGCAATGTCTGAATTAAATGAATTAATTAACTAACGACATTGAAATAAAGTTTCGTGTCAATAGCCTAATTTACAGCTTTGAAAAATATAAATTACGACATTTGTCTCGTATCGAAAATTCCACAAAGTTCGGAAATCGAACTCGACTGAACGGAAGATTTTTGGGTATTCGCGAAACGTAGCGACCCGAGGAAATCTCTCTCACTCTCTTGGTCCTCGGCTGCTCGGCCATTCAAGAATCGTTTTGGCATTAGGAGGACCCCCATGGGGACTCGGAGTTACGTCTATATCAAGTCGTTATACCAAACGTCGCTTAGTTTCCTCCACACTGGCGCAGTTTCGCAGTGACGCGTTCGCTGCATGACCCGCCTTATCGCGATGAAATATTGGACCGTCCGAGGGGGGTCATAACGATCATCCGGCCGAAGACAAAGTCCAAATATCGGGCCGAATTTCCGGAGATAAAAAAATCCGAGCCACGACCCCGCGGGGCTGGGCCAGACCTTCGATTTGTCTTGTTTTTTTCGTTATCAACGTAAATAACCAGAGACGATTCGCCTTCCACTGAAAAAAAAAAAAAAAAAAAAAAAAAAATGGGCTGGAGGCTCGAGGATCGGACTTTGAAAAATTGTATTCGTTAAAAAATATGTGACTTACGTGTGGGTCAAGTGCAATTTCCGCCGATGCGCGAAACACGCGGTGCAAAAATTCCGGCGAAACATCGCGTTATTATACCCGATGTCACGACTGGACACGCGGAAACTTCGTCCTTGCATTCGGATCACGCACCGAGCTTACTCCAAGCTTCCCCTTTTCTGTCCTCTCCTCGCGTGTGTTACACGCGACACTCGTTTCCGAGCAGGCCGAGCTGAAAAAGTTGTTCACTGGTAAGTGCGAAATAAGAGAACCGGGCATTAAACAAGGCAGTCGAGTTGGATGGAGTTAAGTGCCAATTATTGTCATCCGAAGAAAAAATGTAAATAAACAATTTATTCAAATTTCATATAAAAAAAATCATTTTTTAAATTTAAAAAACTAAACAAAGGCTTTTTAATTAATTAAATGAATTAAAATGATTTAAATGAATTAAAAAATGTTAATAAAAAAAATTATTCTCGAATTTTTTTTTTTTGTTTTAAACGGATGTAAATATTTACAGCACGCGTTTTTAGTAATTAAAGTACGAATGTCGTAAACGAATAATTGCTCACATCGATCATATTACCGCTAATAACGAGCGCAAATTTACCGATCCGATGCGGCCAACTGTAATTCGTGTGCGTTGTAATTATATTTCGCTGCATAATGCGACATTAAAATTCGCCCGTTCGATGGTAAATATTTCGAATACCTCGGTAATGAAATGTTCAACGTTGTCTCACTCTGCGATTAATAATAGGATTTGCGTGTAATATTAATTTCGCGTGGATGAAATTGAGTGCATTAAAAACGTGCACAGATTTTCTGACCTCCTCATAATCAATTGTAAAATATCAATATTGAAACGCTTTTTTCACGCAAAAAAAAATTCTTTCCCAAGTTCCAATAATTGATTTTTAAAAACCCGCAGAACAAAAAAATTAATCGATCCCAAATCTAATTAAATCCTTACAAAAATAACAAATTATTATTGGTCCTTTTCTTGCTGAATTTTTTTCCCGTCTCATTTACAAAATTCATGAAAAAATATATATATAAAATAAAATAAAATAAAATAAATCGTTGCTACTTAGTTTTCGCTGATTGATTTATTATCCGATTGATTTGATTTATTTATTCACTTTCTCAGCTATTAGTGTTGCATTGCATTACATATTTCCCTTACATCTGCGATAACCGTCGATCCGGAAGCAGCGCGACAGAGCGAGAAGAGCCGGAGCGACAGAGAGAGGGAGAGATCGAGGCTCGCGGGGTCCGCGCGCGTCCGAGAGGCTGAGGAGCGTGCGGCTCTGCGCAAGCACAGGTACAAGTTCGAGGGTATAAAGAGGAGAAGCGCGAGACCGCGGTGCGCACTTTGTGTTTCTACGCTCGGTCACGCCGCAGAGAGACCCTACGACGTAACGTACACTACGCTACTAACGCTCTAACGTTCGTTCGTTTCGCTCATTCGCTGCTATCCGTTCGTCTGGACCTTCGGGATAAACACCTGAAAAAAAAAAAAAAAAAAAGAAAATCAACAACAACATCAACAACAAACAGGATCGAACCACTCGACACTCGTTCGACTATCTTGGACTAATCGCCCCCCGGCCGGTAAGTGCAAAAAATAAAATAAAATAAATATATTCGTGTTTAGTTTTTTTTTTATTTCGTGTGTTATTTTATTTTAACCGCGAGTGAAAAAAATAATGTGTCATTTCGCCCCGGTAACATGACTTCTATACTTCTGTCTATACACGACTCGAGCGACCGCAAAACTTTCGCCGATGTTTAGCGTGGCCAAAGTTTTTTTTTTTCATGCCCTCCGAAAGTTTCCGAAAGAAAACTTGGGTTCGACGGTTGATTGCATTAATTATTAAAAAGTGCATTTTAGCATTTTTTTGTGACTGCGGATGAGACGAGATTTGTGCGCAAATTCGTGTGTGTTAAGTGTTTTCTTTTTTTTTTTTGGTCCCACGAAAATTGGGGTAGTTGATTGAGATTTTTGGTTAAATGGGACCAGTCAGCTAAGTTTTGTTCAACGAAAAAAAAAGGAGGATAATAACTCCCTGAAGGCTTCCGGTTCTTGATAAAAAAAAAATTGGACGTCTCTCCAGTCGCCGCATTTTGTCTCCTCGTGTTGTGTCGCCGAGACGTCTCTCGCGGATTGTGCTGCGCGCTCTGCTCCCGCGATATATTTCTTCCTCCCCCCGCTATGTTAGAGTCGAGCCGCATTGTGACTTCCGTCTGTCGCCGATATTTCAACAAAAGCCATTTCTCCCATTATCGTCGCCGCGCGCTACGTGTACCTGGCCGCCCTTTATCTCGCGTCAGACCCGCGAGCTTCGGTCAATTTATCAACGGCAATAACAACCTTCGTGTATACCGACTTACATCTTCAAGTTCTATTTTTGTGTCTTTCGAGAAAGGGAGAAAGAAAAAAAAACAAATTTAACTCTTTTGATCCGCGCGCCGAAAATTCGTGTAGACGTTTATTAACGTATAATAATCGTCTTAACGACCATCGGAAAAAAAATCTTTGCCTGTTTCTATATTTTTTTTGTCTTTCGTGAAAGAGAGAAAATCACGTAAGTAACAAACAAACAAACAAAAATGAGGAGAAAGCTCAACGATCGGACTTTGAAAAATTATTATTTTTTTTATTTTCTTTGAGATAAAATCGCGTTTACCCCTTTTGATCCGCGTGCCCAAAATTCGTGTAGACGTTTATTAACGTGTAATAATCGTTTTAACGACCATCGGAAAAAAAATCTTTGCCTGTTTCTATATTTTTTTTGTCTTTCGTGAAAGAGAGAAAATCACGTAAGTAAAAAAAAAAAAAAGAAAAAAAATGAGGAGAAAGCTCAAGGATCGGACTTTGAAAAATTATTTTATTAACGACGTTTATTAACGTATAATAATCGTCTTAACAACCACCAGAAAAAAAAGTCTTTGCCTGTTTCTATTTTTTTTTTTCGTCTTTCGTGATCAGAGAGAGAAAATCGCGCTTACCCCTTTTGATCCGCGCCGAAAACTCCTGTAGACGTTATATATTTACTTAGCCTCGGGAAATCTCGAAATTTACTGAACCAGCGAAGATCCGACTGGGGTTGCGGAAAACTTTCGGCCGATCGCGAAGATACATTTCGCGCTGCTGAGACGAGGCTAAATACCGAGGAAAAGAAAAAAAAAAATACCAAAGCGCATCGAGAACGCGAGGATGACTAGCCGGATGGATATCGCGAGCGCGGGGCCCAAAATCTCGAGTATCAAGACAGGCGAAAATTGGGACATCTCGAGGGTCAATATTTCAGTTGCAGCTTAGGACGAGCCGCCTGAGCCGGGGCTTAAAATCTCAGCGTTTTCGTTCCCACGTTGTAGATTCGTTGCCTTCGTGTGTATATCTTTCGGTCGGTGTGACTCGCGCCCCTGGATGCCGCGATCCTCATCTTCATCCCCCTTCTATTATTTTTTCCAATTTGTCTTATTACGGTCTTTGCGTCCTTCGAGGGTTCTCGGATCTATTTAATTGTCCTCGGTGTGTTTCTGCCTTTATACGCCGGGCCGTTTCGGGATCTTAACGCGAAGGGCGAGGGTACCTCCCCCTTTCTCCACTCTGGCCCTACGAACCCCCCCCCCCCCCCCCCCTGCGGTTTATACCCTATTTTCGTGTCACGCGTGGGCTGACTGCTACTCTTATTATTGTCCATCTGGTGTGGAGAAAAATTATCTTATTGGGCTAATAAAAAAGTGACAAAAATGTGTCTCGCGAAATATTTTTCCGGCTATGGCTAGCGAAATATTTTTCCGGCCCAGCAAAATTTTTTTTCAGGCTAACGAAATATTTTTCCAGTTTAGCAAATTTTGCTAGCCTAAAAATAAAGTTTTTTGTTTAGGCCAGCAAAATATTTGTCGCGGCCAGCAACATTTTTTTCAGGCTAGCAAAATATTGCTCGGGGCCAGAAACATTTTTTTTATGGCTAACAACATAATTTTCGGGGCCAGCAACATTTTTTTTTCAGGCCAACAAAATATTTGTCGAGGCCAGCAAAATAAAAATGTTGCTAACATTTTTTTTGGGCTAACAAAATATTTTTCGAGGCCAGCAAAATAAAAATGTTGCTAACATTTTTTTTAGGCTTACAAAATATTTTTCGAGGCCAGCAAAATAAAAATGTAACACCTGTTTGCTGAAAAAAAATGTTCGACTAACAACATATTTTGTTGATCAAATAAACGTGTTTTTCATTTTTTTTTGCCAGCCCAACGGATCCATTATACTCCCCACAGGGTTTCCTCCGATGGCTTCGGCATTAGAGCCGAAACCTCGAGGCTGGGGGAAGCTGAAACGCGTAAACCCTTAGGGCCAGGATCTCCGTGGTATTATTAGGAATTATCGAGTGGGAGAGTCAGCAACACGGTCACGATCCGCCGCGTAGCTTGCGCGGGGCTGTATAGCGAGATTTTCCTCGTGCAAGACGCGCAGGGCTTGTTTGGCGACGAGATGGGTAGTAAAGGAGCCTCGTCTATACCATCAAAGCGAGTAGCTGGTATCCCTCTATGGCTGCAATAGCAGCAGCGGCAGCAGGACTAAGATCCGCCCACGACGCGCATTATCGCGGTAACGCCACTCATCCCTTGCGCTCGCCCCCAGCTGCTTTTGGGCTGCTGACTCGTCTAAGGAGATTAGGATATAGACGGGCAATTATGACGCAGTCATCATAGATCCCGCAAGCTCCAAGCTAACCCTAATTTTTTTTTGTTTTTCTTCTTCAATGTCCCAACATCAGCTGTAATTCGGATTAAAATCCAGGTTGAGTTTCGAGTCAATCGAAATTAGAAAACAGGAATTTAAAGGTGCAAAAACATTACCGTCCGCGAATCCCAAATTGCCTCAGGTATCTCTCTGGAATGTGGGATTCATTCTGGGATTTGGGAAGAGACTCGAATAGTGACGACGATTCGACGTTTCTAGCTGCAAATCGATGGTCACTTTTCATCTGAAAATATAAGCAGAAATCCGTCAGACTTCAAGCCTTCAACTTCACACATAATTTTACAATCGCCCCAGGCTATTATTATTCAAAATCAAACCTACAAAACCAACCTTACAACAACAAATATTTCTCAAACTAACAAGAATTTAAAAATCCACCCGCCACGAGCTCGAAAGCGTCCCAAATTCAATCCATCATCATCGAAACCGTGCGAAGCCCAAAACCCTCGAAAAAGTAATTTAATTGAATTTAATTTATCACCGGAACACTCCTTTCATTTTACAACAGTGTTTAAAGTGGCGCCGCAGCTTAAAAATGCCCGTTTATACAAAAACAACAATTAAACATATCTATGAACTATTATCACAAAATAATTCACAATAAGTCTTACGAGGCCTTCATTCATAGCGAAAGAAATGCACTAAAAAAAAAAAAGTATCAAACAATCGCGCGACTTTTCCATAAATCTCGCGCATTGCTTTATAGCTCCGTAGCCGTGGTGTGGCTGGTGAAGCTCTGCGCTCCTGCGTTTCACCTACATTCCAACCGTGAGAAGGAATCACGACCGACGAGGGTCGACCTTCGTCGGCGGCATCGGAGTGGCATCCATGATACACACAGAGAGAGAGAGAGATAGAAGCGCAGCGAGTGGCCGCAGTATTAACGACAGAAGCACCAGAAGCGGAGCAACAGCGCACCGAGCTCGCGTCTCTATCTATCTATCCATCTGCTCCGCTCTGCGGCGAGTCTAAGCAAGAGACCCCCCCGTATAGGTTTCTCCGTCGACGGGTACGTGAGCCGTTGCCGGGGGACGCGCGTACGTTTATCGGCGCGCGGCTTTTACCTGCGGGGCCATCAACAGACCAGAGCGCACTACAGGGAATGCTGCAAGCACATCGAGAGAGAGAGCGAGAGAGAGAGAGACTCGGACGTGTCTATTCCTGGAGCTCTCTGACTACGCCGGGCAGCCAGGCCTCTGGTCGTCCGGCGGCATCGGAGAAAAAAGCATTAGCGGGGCACACGGACCGTCAGACGCGATGGAAACGAGCGTCCAGGGTGTCGGTACCAACCCGCACTTTCCCTCTCGTATGCTTTCTACGTGTATGTGCGATACATAGATTTTTTATTTATGTAAAAATTAAAATTCTCGAGGAGATTTCTACGTGGATTTGATACATATATATTTTTATATATGTAGTAATTAAATTCCCTCATATATTTCTACATATTTATAATACATATATATTTTATATATGTAATAATTAAATTCCCTCATATATTTCTACATATTTATAATACATATATATTTTATATATGTAAAAATTAAATTCACTTTCATACATTTCTACGTATTTATGATACATATATTTTTTTATATATGTAAAAATTAAATTCCCTCTCGCATATTTCTACATACTTATAATACAAAAAACAAATTTATTTTTTATATATAAAAATATTATGTCCACGTGTATCGCGTCTCGATGATAATATATAAATTTATCGCGATATATTTATTTTTCTATGTACGTAAAAATATAATATAGATAAAATGTCTCTGGACACCCCGCGAGGTTTTCCTTCGTGCACCCCAAGGCCGAGTCTCGCATCTTGTTCGTTAACGCGCGCGCCCTCGGTGATCGTTCGATCGAGCTCGCTCGGTTTTTTGTTAGCCAATTCGCGGCAGCCGCCTCTCCCTTTCGCTGTTCGCGCGTCCACGAGTCGAGGCTGCGCGTTGCTGCCGGGGAGCGACTCGAGGGCGAAAAGGCCGACCGACGTCGTCAAAGGGCCTCCCGGGAGGGGTGAAAAAAAAAACGCACGTTAACCGGGTAAGACCGTGAGAGGCCAATGCCGGACCGAAGGTGTCCCCGACTCGGTGCGCGAGGGAAATTTGCCGGTATATTAGTTTTGTTATTTTCGTAGGCTGGGGATTTGCCTGGAAAATTGAAGAAGGGACTGCAAAATTGTTGGTTATTATTATTTGTTTAGTTATTACGCTGGTATAGAATTAATTTTTCAATAAATTATTACGCTGGTATAGAATTAATTTTTCAATAAATTATTACGCTGGTATAGAATTAATTTTTCAATAAATTATTACGCTGGTATAGAATTAATTTTTCAATAAATTATTACGACGGTATAGAATTAATTTTTCTTTAAATTATTACGCTGGTATAGAATTAATTTTTCAATAAATTATTACGCTGGTATAGAATTAATTTTTCAATAAATTATTACGCTGGTATAGAATTAATTTTCCATTGAATTATTATGCCAGGCACAATAATTATTTTTAATTCTGGCAAAACGTTATATATATCATTTTATTTCTTTAATCGACTTAGTCGCGTCCACGACTTTCGGAGCAAAAATGCGCTTCTTACAAGAATTTTTTTTTCCTGCCGCCTCGACGCGCACTTCTTGCGTCAAAGTGACGAGAAATTGTTTCTTCTTGGAGCACAGGACGCGCAGTGTCTCCCGGTTCGGGGACTTATGAAGCCAGCGAAATACAGTTCCCGGTTACTTGTACTCGAAGCCTTCGGCCGAGACGGAAAAGTCGACTCGCCAACATTGTTCAAAAAGTTAAGACACTCTTTTCTTCTCGTTCCCGTTCGCTTTTCGCGAAAACGTAACCGAGTTGAGGATGAATTTCAAAGCCGCCCCCCCCCCCCCCGCGAGTCGCAGGGAATAATTTAGACGAATTAACTCCATATATGGAATTTTTTAATTATTCCATCGTACTTTTAACCACCGCCACGCAGCCACCGATGGCTCACTTGGATTTTCATTTTTTTTTCTCTTTTTTTGTTTTCCCTCTTTTCTCTTTGTTATTTCTCTTTTTTTTTTCCCTCGCTCCGCTGCAAAAGGGAAACAGCGCGGAGCGCGGGAAACAAAGAGAAAAAGGCGGCGGACAATTCGCTGGAGGCACCAATTTCAAAATCGTTTTTACTCCCGCGTCGCGTTATCCGAAACCTTTCAGCAACAAATTGCTTTTATGGTTCGAGGCGGGACTCGCGCGGTCGTTAAATTTATGGTAAGATATTTTTATTGATTCCTGTCACACGACACGGCTTTTATGCTGTTGACAAATGGGAGATCTGTAAAAGGGTGGCGAGAGAACGAAAATTTCAACGAGTGCTGTCGAGTGGTCGTAAAAATTCTTGACCTCGATACAATTAATTGAAAAATCAAATTAAAACCCTTCGAGATCAGCGTAAAAAAAAAAAAAATTATGATCACACGTCGCAACGTCAAAAAGTGTAAATTCGCTGTAAAAAAATTCCCTCCTCTTAATTTCTCCCGGTTGGCTGATCCAATTTCCGCGACAATTACACGTCTCTCATATCTGTTTATTTTATCGTTATGCAAGCCTGGAATTAAAAAAATGCTCGATTGGTCGTAAAAATCTTGACCTCGATACAATTAATTGAAAAATGAAATTAAAACCCTTCGAGATCAATGCAAAAAAAATGATCACACGTCGCAACGTCAAAAAGTGTAAATTCGCTGTGAAAAATTCTCCTCTTAATTTCTCCCGGTTGGCTGATCCAATTTCCGCCACAATTACACGTCCTTCATATCTGTTTAGTTTATCGTTATGCAAGCCCGGAATTCCAAAAATGCTCGATTGGTCGTAAAAATCTTGACCTCGATACAATTAATTGAAAGATCAAATTAAAACCCTTCGAGATCAGCGCAAAAAAATATATTATGATCACACGTCGCAACGTCGAAAAGTGTAAATTCGCTGTGAAAAATTTCCCTCCTCTTAATTTCTCCCGGTTGGCTGATCCAATTTCCGCGACAATTACACGTCTCTCATATCTGTTTAGTTTATCGTTATGCAAGCCCGGAATTCCAAAAGTGCTGCCTCGACTGCTGGCACACTCGGTGGTGGCCCACATTGATCGCCCTAAGCTGATATTTCGCCCCCCGCACCGAGCTCGGCAATCGTTGTAACGAGCGCACCGCGAATTCGACTCTTTTACGTCGCATTAATTCCCTCGATTCGTTTTAGTGGCGCGATAGTCACGCGGCGCAAAAAGAAACGTGGAAATGAGCAAAAAAAAAAGAAAAATGGGGGAGACACAGCGAGAAAGCAACATCGGAGGTTTGACATGCCCGGCATTTTTCCCTCCCCGACGTTCCGTGAGAAACATTTGGAAAAGAGCGTCGTAAAATAAAAGAGGATCGCCGGACGTAGCGTGAAACGTAAGGTGCAGCGCTAAACGCATCGAGGGACACGTCGACTTAACGCGATATAAAAGTGCGCCAAAGCTGTACAAGCGGGCACCGACAGTGCCGGACGATTTAAGCCGTCGCGCGCGAGCGCTAAAACGACAGCGAAAGTGACGCGAGTTATTGCATTAGACGGTCGGGGTTGAGGGGAAAAAAATGCCAGAGATATGACTGTGGGGATCTCGAATCAAGGCCGGAAGCCTCAAGCGTTAACCGAACAACCGGATAGGTATTCCTCCTCTTTAGATACTTCGATACTCCGCTTAGAATGATTTTTTTTTGCCTTTGAGAGCTTTTTTTAAAGTTCGTTCGGACTTCGAGCAGATTTTTTGTAATATAACATAAATAATAATATCATAATATATGTTAATATTTAATATGATAATAACATTAAACTGTGAATATAATATTTATAATAAATTGATAAATGAAATTTATTAATCATTTTTAATTATATCAAAATTAAATAAATTAAATTATTTTTATTAATTTAATTTATTTATTTATTAAATATGAAAATTAAATTAAATAGTGAATATAATATTTATAATAAATTGATAAATTTATAAATGAAAGTATCGAGATATCTACCACCGCGTGTGACTTTATCGTTTGACTCTCGGTCCATTGAAGAAAATTTCGAAAAATTCCTCGCACTTCGCCACCTGCTATTATATTCGATGTATCGATTATTCCGGACAATTGACGACCCCGAATGGCCGGGGACGTTTATGATGTACAAACGCCAGCCGCGGTCGGACCGGCACACACAGCTAGACGCAGCCGGAATCTCGCAATTATTGATTTCCATCGAGAGTCCCAAATCGTTTTTCCCGACTTTCTCGCTTTTCGAAGATATTTTTCAATCTCTTCTATTATGTCATTCCGACCAACGCGCGCGCGCCCCGTCGCGAGAAGTATTTTTCTGGGTCTCCTCTCGGCGCCCCGAAGATGTGCTTCGGGTTGCGTGTACCACTCGGCACGATTTATGGGCTCCGCGGAATCTTCGGGAAATTGGATTGGCCGAATGGGCAAGCGTGAAAAAAAATGAATTACGCAAGGTTGACGTTCTGTTTTGCCTGGTTAAGAAGTCTATTAGAATTCATTGAAAAGCAGATAGATACCAGTTTTTTTTAAACCTATAAATTCGACAAATTTTAACCTATAAAAAATATTAAACCTATAAAATTTTATAGGTTGAAAATTTAAAAAAATTTTAAACCTATAAATTCGACAAATTTTTATACGGGATGTGTTTTGCCGGGTTGAAAAGTCCATTAGAATTCGTTGAAAAGCAGATAGATAAATATAAATTTAAAAAAAATCTGTAAATTCACACATATTCTTAAATTTTACAAATTTTTATACGGATTACTCACGTCAGGGAAATCCTCGCTTTACGAGCGTCTTAGCGTTCGGCGTCGAGAAGATTTCCGCCGCGACCGTCGAGGCGGATCGTGGCGAGCCACGAGACGCCGGTTCCGTTGAACCAAGTGGTAATTGATTCTAATTAATTCGCTGGAACCGCCGTCGAGGCAGGAAACGCGCTGACAACGCTCGTTCTCGTCACTCAGAGCCCATTTTCGCGACGCGAACAACGACTCAACGGGACTGGTGCCATATGACCCTGGAAAAAAAATTGATACAAGATTTTCAGACGATCTAATAAAAAAATAAAAAAATTGTAGTATTATTTTTCATTGTAACGAAAAATGTGTTGTTTTTCATATCTTTTACACTGTGACGAATTTTTACGCATTTTAAGCATTTTGCCATTTACATTAATAAATGGACGTTCGAAAGGAAAACGCTTAAAGTGTGTAAAAAATCGTCAGAATGAAAAAGAGAGGAGAAAAAACACGCTTGATTTTGCAGTGTGTCGCGTCCACCAATAATGAACGTTTTCGCCGAGGATCAATCGAGAAAAAATGATTAAAGTGCCTATTATTTCGATGCCGACGTTTAGCTCGGAAAATCCAATTACGTCGCGATCCCCCCCTCGACGGATCTTTAAAAGAAAGCAACACGATCGACTGCGCCGAGAATACAAATCCACGTAAAAGAATACAAATCAATATGTTATCTTTTTTTCTACCCCAGAGAACACAATTCGCGACTGCCTCGGTTGTCTCGATCGACCGCGTATTTTTCTTCAGATGGAGCAAAAAAAAAAAACGAGGAGAAGAATAAAAAATAAACTCCTCCGCGACGTTATATTGAATTACCTGGCGCGGGAAAATACGCACGGGGCGCACCGGGGGAAATGAGGAAAGCCAATACAGCGACTGTCCTTAATATTCCTTAATATTCAATTCATTTTTGCTCGTTTAAAATATAAATCCCTCTGCGCTTATTGGAATATCTAATAAGGTCGCAGCGGCGTTTTGTTTTATTACCGACTCTCCCTCTTTTTTTTTCTCTTTCTCGTCCCTCTGAGGGCCGGGATGAGGGATGATACTGCAGGTGGAAGCGGCTCGCGGGATTCCGGGAGACCAGGAAGATTATTCGATTCACGTAAAACTGCGCGCATGTCGGGAGGGGCGGGCGAACTATGTGGCAGCAAGTAAAAGCTCAACATTCTGTTCTAAGCACGTACATTACCCGCCCCCCTCTCCACCCCCCGCAGGATCCGAGCCAGAATTGTTCCGCGGTAACGTGTGTAACTTGTTGGCAGAGCACTCAACTGCGTTTTGTTATTACAGAGCTTGCGGTGCTTAGTCAAAATGCGGACTAAAAGGTACCGAGGTACCTTTGCGATGTAATTCCGCGACAACCGCCCTTTGCGAATTTTGCGCTGTAAACATTTGCCAATCGGCGTGGCAAACGGAAATCAGTATGATTAATAATTGATATAGAATTTTTTTTGCCCCGAACATTTTTTTATATAAAATTTAAAAAAAAATGTATATAAAATAAAAAAAATGAATGAACATATTTTTTAAAACATACAAATGCTTATAAAAAATAAAAATCCTCATGGTACCAACTTTAACCCAATAAAAATTTGCAAATCGGTGCGGCAAACAGAAAAACGAGTATGATTGATAATTGATACAGAATTTTTCTTTGCCCCAAACATTTTTTTTTATACGAAATAAATAAATAAATAAATGAATGAACACATTTTTTAAAAACATACAAATGGTTGAAAAAAATAAAAATCCTCATGCTAAAACTTTAATCCAATTCGCGGCGAGAATGGAAAACCGCGTCGTTTTCGCTACCGCGACAAATTTTCCGTGTCATCCGCTTGTCGCGAGTGCGAATTATTTACGATCAGCCAAAATCATCCCCGGACCTTTGCGTGCGTAATTCCGTGACACGAAGGATTATCCTCCCCCCCCCCTTTCCCTCCCCCCTCGGCAACCCTCTGGCCAAATTTTCCACCGTAAGCTTTTGGTGTAATCGGTACAGCAAACTCCGGGAAAATAAACACGATTTTACAGACGAAATTGGAATAATTTCGTTTTGGCGAAAAACGAAGGAAACAAAAAGAAGCTCGAACTTTAATGAAAATTCGTAGTTAACATCGAGTTCTGACGTTTTGTCGTCTCGCTTGTCGAGCCGAGAGGCCTCTCTCTCGGTACGTTTTCGTGTTATCTGCTTATCGCGAGCGCGAATTGTTTACGATGAGGCTTGTTCGCCACGACAGTTAAGGCCCCGGACGCGCGCGCATTGTCCTCTCGCGTTGTGCACCGGCTGGTGCATTGCCAGTGACGTTCCCGGTTCGCGCTCTGTGCGCCTCCTCGCGCGTTCCGCAACGTCGACGAGCGAACATGTCCGCGCGTTAGTGAGACTGCCAGAATACCATGTACTACATGTATAGGGGAGGTGCGGGCAAAACGGGACAGCGATTTTTTTTCAGTTCCAACTATTTTTGGGGAGAAAATGGGACAGAATCCCATTTCGTGAAAATCGCGTTTATACGACACAATTAACCGGAAAATAAAGATTTTTAACAATTTTGAGTGTTTTAAGCAATCTGGCTTTTGAAAAGTCAGTTTGAAAAAAAAAAAAAAAAAAAAAAAAAAAATTGTTTATAATTTTTATTTTTTATTTTTTTAAATATAATCATTAAGGAGAATATCGAAAAAAAACACGAATTTCCGAATTTGGGGTTTGTCCAATTTTGCCCGCACTTTTTTTGCCGGCGCTCAAAATTGATAATTGGAATCGAATTTTTGGATCAAAAGCGATCAAAATGCACTTTTGTTTTCGTCATTAAACCGTTTTTCGCTTGTGCGTCCCGTTTTGCCCGCACCTCCCCTATATATATAATATACAGTATAGTATAGTATATATATAAATTCGTATACATTACACAGGCATATCAGTGTCTGTCCCTACGTGCACCCCATTCGTCCAGTTATATCAGCGTTAAAGCCGTCGGTCAAAAGCAAAACGAAAGTGTGTCTCGTTGTTGCTTTTTCACATCACCGTCCCCCGCTCGACTCGACTGTCGTTTACAAAATTCACTACAAAATTCCGCATTCATTCACGGGCAGAGAGAACTGCAGGTTCTCTTTTCTTCTTTCGTTCGAAAGAAGAAACTCACCAAAATCAGTCACAAAAATCAGTTCTTTATATCTCATCCCGAAAAATCTCAAAAAAATAATCTCACTGCAACGAAGTCTCTTCTAGCGAGGAGAAATTCGTTGACGCGTCTCGCGATTCTCTTTGAAGAATTAAAGTGCACGGGGTGTCATCCGGGTGAACTTCAACGAGTTCCCGCGACTTTAACAAGTTGAAAACTTCACCCCGACTTTGATCAATCCTCGTGCGTCGCGAATATATCTCACGACTCTAATTCTCGAATATAGTCGAGTATTTCTTATTTTATTCCCTCCTTACCCTCAAATACCCGCGACACGTTGATCGATCGCCCCGCGAGCCAGCTGTGTGTTTTCCTCGCCATCGCGAAAACATGTAAATTATATTTCACAGTCAGGCGTTATCGAATTACACACGGCTGGCGGTTGCGGATCGTCTCGCCGCATCCTTCGGTCTCATGACGTTGAAGTTTGCATCGTTGCAATGCAACGAAATTTATTTATTTATTTATTTATTTATTTATTTATATCAACGGGAAAATCCCGTTAAATAATTAATAATCAAATTAATTAATAAAAAATATTTATTAATAATAAAAAAAATTAATAATAAAAAAATATTTATGAACCCAAATGATTATATCGGCTGTATAAAGTTATTATAAGGGCTAAGAACACGATGAAACAAAATTATTTCGCCCCCTAATGGGGTGAATTATTTTTATTTTTATGATATTCATATTTTGGTTCTTAATTTCGTTGCATCGCAACGATGCAAACTTCGACGTCATTCGGCCTCCGTCTCGCCTTCGTCCTTCGGATTCTCTCCTGCGGATCCTCGCGCGAAGTCGACGCGATGCTCGCCGAACGCTTGAGGGATTTATAGTTTGATACGAGGACGGAGATCGATCATGTTCGATGGTATCCGTCAGGAGAAAAAGCTCCTTACACTCCGGGCTGCTGCCTCCGCGCGCTCGCCTCGCGCGTCCTTTCCTTTCTCGTTTCCTCGAGAGTGAAGCCTCAATGGGAGGAACCTTTTTACTCTCCGGTACACAACCCGCGCGACCACCTTTCTTGCGCGTATCCGGCGTCCTCTCGTCTCTCCCTTCCCGATCAACCACGTCGATATCCGCACTGTACCTGTGCGATAAATAAATTGATAAAAAACGTTGGGGCTCCCTCTGTCGACGGAATCGGGCACGGACAGCAAACGACTCGGGGCCAAGAGGAAAAATAAATCGAATAAGAAAATAATATCTTTGGCCCGAGAATTTTTTTTTTGGTTCCTACTTCGCGCCTATTGTTACATTTGATTTATGAATCATCGCAGGCCGATTTTGCGTTTTTCGACGAGAAAAACGCGAAAAATGATTTTTCCATTTTTTCGAAATTTCGTCACTTCGCTAAAATCGAGGTTACTTTTTTTTCGATAGACGAAACCTGGATTTTCTTTTTGCGTTCCGGAGAAATCTTTATAACGAAGAGAATGCCGTAAAGCGGAATGCTATATCTTGATTTTTAATTTTTTTACAGAATTTTAAAGTCAGACTCCGAAAAATTCAAAAAATTTGCGATTTTTGAGGGTCTGACTTTAAAATTCTGTAGAAAATCTTGAAATTTTACGAAATCGGAACATTTTTTTCCCCTCGATTTCGTAAAGTTTGGACGTTAATTTCATGTTAATTTCCTTAACAATCTCATTTTCATTCGAGTAGTAAATTAATAAAGAATACTCTATAAAATCGAGCATGGATACCATCCAAGAGTCAAGGCCGAGTAAAATAAAAAAGGGTAGAATAATGGATATATCTAAGAATGGCTGCGATGGGAATTGATAATGCCCGCCAAAGTACTTGACTACTTGCCAGTGTCCACAGAGAGTCGCCTCTCGCCGCTCGAACGAGCTGGGAAAACACAGCGGAACTTGTGGATATAACGGGGAAGTGGATGAGCGAGAACTCCTGGCGCTCGATTCTTCGATTTCTCCTTCTGTTCCCGGCTGTTTTCTCTATTAGACGTCTCCTCGCGAGCCATCGAGACTTCGGCCGCGCGGCGTCACGAAAATTCCATCGATCCTGCTGCTGCTGCTTCCTCCGATATCGCGTTCGACCACCGACAGCTGCGGGAAATACAAATATTATACATCGCCGGCTTAACCGTGGAGCCTCCACGGGAAACACGTTTCCCGCACATTGTCCGATGCGCCAAAGCTTGTTAGCCCGATGCATTGTGCAGCGGCGAATGAGGGATATCGGTTAGTCAATATCGATGAGAGTCAATGAATTGACCGGGAATCGACCGACTTCCGGCTGGTTTATGCAGCGCTCGCGCGTTTATTTCCGAGGAAATGTGTTTTTTTTTCCCTCCTCACTGCCTCGGGCAATCGGCAATATTTTGTATATATAAAGGGCTTTCTGTGTCAAATTATTTGTGTCAAAATGTGTTTGAGAAAAAAAAAAAAAAAAAAATTTCATAAATCTTTGCATATTGAATACAAATTGAACTTTCAAATTTAAGTGTGTGAATTTATCTTCAGGGAAATATTTCTCCGGCTGCCTCAGAAATTAAATATCGACGTTTTGTACATGTAGAGGCAATTTCACGTTAAATTATGACATCACAAATATCTTTAAAAAAAAAAAAGAACGTGCCTCAGATCGGCCGTCAGAATTCTTTTCTTTACACAAGCGCGGGTTTTAATTAAAAAACACAAAGAGAAAATTCAGTGAGGGTTAATCCACCGAGAAAATTACGGGACCTGATTAAATATTCCCCCGAACGCTTTGTGCGCATTTTTAATTAATTATCATTCGCGTGTTCCACTGAGTTACCATTTTTTTTCGCTGGCCATCGAACGAATGCGGGAAAACTTTGTACTCATTTTTTACCGACGCGATAAAAAAAACGATTTAAAAAAACTTGTTTCACGTCGGACGTCGTATCGAGGGCGTAAAAAATTCGCCTCGACGTGCGGCGCACGTTTTCTTCCCGTCTCGCGTTCGCAGCTGGCGGACGTTTTGCCGTTCTCGCTGCGTCGAAAATTCGTTAATTAAACAATGACGACGTCGACGTCGTCGTTTCCCCGGTGGCTTTACGAGCCACTCGATCGCCCTCGCTTCTCCACTACATTCTCGGTTCACTCTCCACGGTTTCAGTGAGAAGCCACTCGTCCCGGTGCGCAAGAAACGCGCCACTTGAAGTGTGACACGTTCTGGTTTCGTCCTCGGCGTCGATTAGCCAGGAAAAAAAATCCCACCGATTATTTTAAATCCAGCGCGTTATACGCCAAATATCGTAAATAACGCGATGTAAACACGCGAAATTTTTATGCTCGTAGCTTATGAATAAAAATTACCGAAATGACGCCCGGAGCTTTTGAGACCTGGCCCCGGGAATTTATTGTCGCGAACGCGGCGCAACCAGCACGACCGCTCGGTTTTATCGTCGTGCAAAATGTAAATTTCGCAGATATCCAGTCATTTTTCTCGGAACCAACGTTACTTTTGTGCCCTTCGCAAGTGTTACTGATTCTGAAGGGGAAAATTGTGAAAATTTAATTATATTAATTTGCAAGTAATAACATTAATTAATACAATTAATTAATGGTTCAGTGGCATTGATTTACAATTAATACCATTAAATGGCACTTATTCAATGCCATTTAATGGTATTTATTTAATACAATTTAATGGTATTAATTTACAATTAATGTCATTACACATAAATTACAATGGTAAATTAATGTTATTAATTTACCATTAATACCATTGCGTACCATTAATTAATTAATAATTTACCATTAGTACCATTAAATTATTTGCGATTTTTGGCATCCCCGAAACTTTCGCGGAAAGACGAAAAACCCCAAAATCTCTCGTTAATCCGCGTTCTTCTTCAATTTCCAACCATCAACCGCTAAAAGCCCATCGATAAATTGCCCGCGCGAATCGCTCGCAAGTCAAAAGCCATAGATAGCGCTGATGCAAAAATTGTCCGTGCCACGTGCGACGAGCAGAAGGTTGTCATGCGTCGAGAGGGGGAGGGGGGTGGGGGAGGCCGCGATATCAGGTGGTACACGTGCCTGGCGGAAAATTATGATTCCGGTATCGCAAGCTGTCCAGGCATCGCGATGTTCGCCACTCCGGTGCGGCGGGTATAATAAAGCTGCAGCGCGCGCGCGAGGCAAACAGAGGGAAGGGACATTGGCAGCGCTCGCGGTACACGCGGATTCGATAAAATCCCGCCCTATCGGCAGCGGTGCGTCGTAAATAGGGAGAAACCCTCGAGGTTCTCGAACGAGCGCGGATAGTCGTTAAACCCTGCCTGGTGTCGTCGTCGATGTTCGCTTCCTTCCGGCCCGCCTGTATACCGATCGCCTTGTTCCTATCTCCTCGGGAAGCCTCGCTCTTCGATACATCGCGACTCCGGGCTCGAACGCTGAGCCACAGCGTTCAACTCGTGTCTCGCTCCGCACATTTTCATCCACGCGTATGACGTCTTTTCATTGGCTGCGATAGCGAGGAAAAGATTGTCGAGTTGGGATCTCTTTTACGGCGAAAACTTCGGTAGTTTCTCAGTGATACTTTTGCTTTCTGAAACAAGTAATAAAAGCGTTGAATTTTTTTTTTTTTTTTTTTTTTGTACGGAAGATATTTATAAATTTCAGAGATTACTTAAAAATCGGAAAAAAATTCATACGTATACAGAAAAACGACGGAATTATTTTCATTAAAAAAGATGAGTTGAATCGATCTTTTATTTACGGGGTTATGATTTTTTTGTGAAAAAACGTATTTTTTTATCTTTCACATTCATTAATTTTTTAAAATATGTTGCTATTTAATATTGGGAAATTTATTTTTATGTAAATTATCTACAAAGTTTAAAGTATATACTGTATTTTTTTTATACGCATTTAAAATGCGCTCCATTAGCAACACATTTTTTTATTCACACACAGAAAAATAAGTGTATATTCCCCGAGGTTCGACGTTACCGTCGGCTAGCTAGAAATTAAGTTTGTATAGCAATTACTCGCCCCGGCAAACGCGCGACCGTTCAGCCACTATTTTTTTCCTGTGTATTTTTTTCCCCGCAATTTTCATTGTGGTCCCAGGTCAACGATCTCGATTTCCCACGAGCCAGAAATTGTTTATATTTTTTTTATAATCAACATTTCATAAAAAAAAAATTATTCCTTATCTTCACGTCACACGTTGAAACTTTGCATTTTTCCTCTCTGGCAAATGACTCGAATCAGCGACGAGGAAAAAATAGTTTATTCACAATGCGGAGACAAGGACAGCGGGTAACGAGACGTAATGCGCTCCACGCGGGGATCCCGATTGACTCGGCCGCGACGCGTCGCGATCTGCATAAAGGGAAACAAAAAGAGGAGGAAAAAAAAAATAAAAAAAATAAAACGGGTAGCCGGGTTGGGAAAAGTGCACGTGGACGTATGATTCAATGCCGCGAGGGAGTAATAAATGCGCTGCGATTCAAATGAAATTTCCGGCTTCATTGTGCTGACAAAGATGATTCGTTCAACGCTCGGCACGTCGATTCATTCAGGCGCAAATCGTCCGCGCTGCACACGTCCGACCGCCGGACTCTCGTCGCACTTATGCGTCGCGCTCGTCATCGAGTGCAAACTGCAGCCGTTGAGGCTCGCACTCCGGGGCACAAAGCAACGGCAACTCGGTGGAAACCGTGCGACATATACCCGGCCGGTTTTAAGGTAGTCCTTGCGAAAAATATTCATTTCGCATAAATTCGAGGAATTGCCGACACTTCTCGATGGTACAAAAATCTGAAAAAATTCGTGCGCATTAAAGGCACTGAAAAGATTAATTTTGCATAATGATAACTCGAAAATGTTATTAATAAATTGATGAAAAAAAAAATGGTGTAACAAATATTTCGATGACCCAAGATTTTTTTTCATGAAAATGATTCCTTCGTTTTTCCGAATATGTATGAATTTTTTCAGATTTTAGAGTTCACATTGAATTTTGTGCGTTTTTTATAGGGAAAATATGTGTCTCTCAAATTCCGCGAATTTATGCGAAATTAATATTGGTCGAAAGGACCTTAAAGCGTTCGCGTATTTTTTTCCCCCTCTTCTTCGTTTCTTTTTTTTTTCGAGCCACAAAAATGTGCATTTTCGTCGGCTGCGCGGGGAGACCGCGAAACGAGCCACCGGGGCAAAATATGTAACATATTTTTCAGTCGAGTTGCGAGAGCCGAGTTGCCCTCTCGAACACCCTCGTCGCGTTCGGGACGCCCCCGCGTTTTCTCTCGCGCGACGGAGGAAAATGCCGAGAGAAAACGTTTTATCCAGCCGGAAGCTTGCGGAACAGATATCGCCGGGACGATCGTGGAATAGAAAAGCGCTATAAATTTATCCGCGCTGCAAGCCGAGACAACGTTTTGAGGGAGACGCCCCGTGAGATGGGTGAATTTTTCTATTCGTTTCGCGTTATTCGGCTCGATTGTTTTCGCGGGATCCGTAACGGTGACAAAAAATTCAGGGTAATTTCTATTTTGTTTTATATTATTTTTATTGTATTGTGGAAGTTACCGTTCGGGGCTTTCGGTGTGGAATCCAGGGCTTTGAGCGGCATTTGAAGATACCACTCGAGTGTCCCTTTCCTTCTGTCTGTAGCCAGAGATCCGTGAAACGTTCCTCCACTCACAGCTCCGATAAGACTCCAACGTGGTCCTGAGAAATTGAGCAAAATATTAACAAAAATACCATCAAAGTGATGACAAGTGTGTAATTATTCACAGCAAAAAATGTGTCTTTACCTTACCCAATTTATAATAAAAAATAGACAATAAAAAAATATACAATAAAAAATAGACAATAAAAAAAATTTACAATAGAAAAATAAACAAACAATTATTCACGCCCCACCCAAATAATTGCCCGAATAAAAACACCGTCAGAGCGACAAAACAATCATCAAAGTCACACCAAATGCGTGATTATTCATGACAAAAATGTTGCCTTCATCTTCCCCAATTTACAATACAAAAAGTAGCGTATATTCATTCGCTATTTTTATACAATCCAATTTACCCCAAACAATTATTCACGCCTCACCAAAATAACTACCCAAATAAAAACATCATCAAAGCGATATAAAACGTCGGTCAGTCAGCTCCAAAAAAAAAAAAAAAAAAAAATTCCTCTCCCCCGCGCCCAAGTAAACGAATAACAACGTATTTCACCGAGGGCGAAAGTGGGTCGGTTTTATTCATTAAACATATAATTGGCGCAGAACAACGAGGCTCTAACCAGCCGTGTCAAATGTTCCCCCGCGTGCATGGATTTTAATGACACCGCTGAATGTCCCTCGAGCTGCGTTGCAGCGTGCGGCTCTCTTCATATATATATATTTACTATACATAAACTATGCATATATTTGCCCCCTGGAAATATATATTCCCCTACTACAAGCGCGCGACCGATTCACAAATCAGCCGCGCCCGAGCCCGGGTGGAACAGTAATTGCGGCGTGTCAACGACAGCCCGAGCTGACGACCGTTCCCGTCGTTTCGTGCGGCCGCCTCTCTTGAATTCTATCGGCCTCCCCGGGCCACCCGAACCCCTCCCCCCGCTCGCCACCCATTCGCATTATCGCCGGATGGGAGGCCCGCGACACCCTCGCGCGTTCGGCGAACCCTTATCGAAAAGACGACGACGACGAACCGTCGACGATCGGGCGAGGAGCACTCGAATAAAATCTTCTTTGGAACACCTTGTCATTCTCCGGTGAAATTCCCGAAAGAAGATTTTTCCCTCTTACGAGAGAAGATTTTCCCTCTCACGAGGGAAAATCTTCTCCCGTCTCTCCCTTTTTTGAATATACATATTTTTCGCGCGCAAAGCGAATTGCCACTCGCTTCATCGAGCCTCCGTCTGTCTGTAAATATACACCGACCGGTGGATTCAAAGCGACGAATCGAGATAAACATACATACGTTTTTCTCTACGATTCCCAAATCGCGTTTAGGCTTCAATCATTCCCGCGTAGCTTTGTCGCGTGTCGCGGACGTCGGGGAAATTTGACAGCGGAGACGATCCGGTGTAATTGGGAGGGCGACGTGCGATTCACCGGGGGTCGAATCGTCATTTAATGTCACGCGATCTGGAGTGATTTAGATGGGGATTCTGGAAATCTCGGACAGTCTCGTGATCTACGCGTAGATGTTGTATCAGGATTTACAGGGCTAATCGTGACGAATTTGGCGATCATATATTCGGGAATTAAACTGACTTTATAAAAAATAAAAAATAAAAATAATAAAATAAAAATAAATTTTTTTTTTAAAATATAAATTATAATTATAAAAAAATTCAGTTTTTTCTTGTTAATTGTTTCGAAATTGCAGGATCGCGAAGCACAAATAAATAAGGGGTAAGAAAAACCTGACCTGCGCAATTTTTTTTTTTTTTTTTTGTTTTTTTTTTTTTTTTTTTTTTTTCAAGTAAATCTAGTTCTCCGGATTTTTACGTCATATTCGTAGCCGGCAGCGACCGGTTAAACCATTTCGGAAATGTGGATATTCGGGACGGAGCGATCGGTTTGGTCTGCGCTGTTTGCGTTGAAAAATCGACGCTCATCAATTTTCACGCGGCGAGGGGGGAGAAAAATCGTCGCTGGAGCGCGCGGGGCGTAGTATATCACAGAACCGGAACTCGAGAGCTTTTGTTCCCTTTTCCGAGAGCGTCAGAAATACAAGACCCCTCCGGTCGTCCGGTCGACGAGAACCGCGGGACTCAATGACCCGTTGCGCGTTTCGGATATCGTATTGCGTGCTCGCGGAAGAGGTCGAAGAGCCGCGCGGGTAATGACAGGGTGGGGAGGGCGGCGTTTTTCGATCGGGAAATAAAATGCTCGGTGCCCGATGAACCGCGAAGCTCGTCGCCCACCGCAGACGAGACAAACCCGGACTTGGAGAAGATCCCCTCATATTTCGTATTATCGATAGATCGAAAGTAATAAAAAAAAAAAAAATAGTCGAAGCTAAAAATAATTCAGAATACACTGAAAGATATTTGGAAATAATTCCATTGATAAATTGAAAGTAATAAAAAAAAATACTCGAAGCTAAAAATACTTCAGAATACACTGAAAAATATTTCGAGATAATTTTATCGATAGATCGAAAGTAATAAAAAAAAATACTCAAAGCGAAAAAATTTTCAGATTACCCAAAAAAATATTTCGAGATAATTCTATCGATAGATCGAAAGTGATAAAAAAATACCCAAAGCTACAAATACTTCGGAATCCAATGAAAGTTATTTCGAACCCAAAAGTTGCGCATTCGCTTAAAAAAAATTGAAGCCAAATAAATTTCCGATGATCGGAAATTATTTATTTAGCTTCAAAAAAATGTAATTATCATCAATAATGAATTTTTTCCCACGGCTTTGAAGATACGGATGATAACCCCATTGATGTAAAAACTTGATTTTTTTTTTTTCGGCCTTAATGTTGACCATTCGGCGCAGGTCGGCGGCGATAAAACCTTATCGCCCGTTCGCTCGAAACCCAAAGTGGTGTTTGTATATAACGCTGTAAATTGCGCACTCAGCCTGCGTCACGTTGTTCGGTCGCATGAGGAGAAATCCTTCTGCTCTCAGCAGTCGCCGTCATCTTCATTTCCCCTCTCTCTGGAATTGTCGCCGAACACGGAAAACAGTCGGCCTTGTCCTTGAGAACCATCGTGCGAAATTCCTCCGCGATTTCCCGGCTCTCTTTTTCCTCCATTCGGCGCGCGATCCTCATTGCTTCCCCTATCCACAGCTTCACTATATTTTCATGCAAATACGTCTCGGATTCGTCGTCGAGATATCCCGAGATTCGCACCGCGCGAGACCTGAAACAGTCAACAGGATCGAGTCAGAAGTGTCGTCGCTTTTTATGCTCCCTAATCCAATAATAAAAATGGGGGGAAAAAATTACAATGATCACGACGAGAAGGAGACTCGACGGGAGTTCAAGATTTTTCATACAAAAATAGAGAGAGACGTTTATTACGTACCCTGGGGCCAGGACCCACTAAGAATATCGTGCAATGGCAATACAGGAAAAAAAAAACAAAATAAAAAAAATATCGCCTTCAATCTTTACAAACAACATCAAAAATAAATACGAACTACGAAAATAGAAAATAGAGAATAGAACAATAGCACGTCAAATAAATAAATAAATAAATCGCGGTCAATAAAGATGAAAATAAAATACAAACTAAGAAAATACAAAATAAACGTCAAATAAATAAATAAATTACGGTCAATAAAAATAAAAATGAAATACAAACTAAGAAAATGGAAAATAGAAAATAAACGACAAATAGATAAATCAATCGCGGTCAATAAGATCAGTAAGGTCAATAGGCGAGAAATCGAGCAAAAAATAGGCCCAAGGGTGATTCTCAAAGGAGCCAACGAATAAAATGCTCCTTTTCGCCGTAACCTCTGGAGATCCTCGACGTCTTCCCTTCCGCAAACGATACACACACGTCTCTCGTGTGCTCGACGCGATTTCGCCGACAACGTTACGTCCGCCCTTTGCCGGGGGCCACGCGATAAAAGGCTCATCGTCCGATTATTGCGAGGCCGTGCGCGATACGGCGCGACCTTAAGACACACTCGGGTTACGCGGTGACGAAGTCGGCAGCTCCTCTCGAACCCTTCGCGAGGACGACTCCGATGTCTCCATTTTCCTCGAATTGCCGCTTCAGGAGCGAAAGAAACTCGTCCCTGTATTTTTTTTTTTCTTTTTTTTTTCGTCGACTGTAAAATATTCCTTCGGGCGGTTTTGGTCGCGACTCTCCCCGTCCCTCCTTCTCGTCTTCCACTTTGCCGCGTAATACTTATTGCTACAACCAGCGGCTTCCACTGTATTTTCATGAAAATACGTTCCGTGGATCCGCTCGAGATATCCGGATGTCGTCTCTTTTTATATCCACCCCCCCGAGTGATAAAACGAGATGTCGATGGTCTCGCGAAATTATAACGATTAAGTCGCTGAATCGCTGTAGTCGACGATTCCGAGTGATGCCGAAGACGGGGGACGAGGAAATGAATGCATAGCTTGTACGGTATTCATTCCCTCGTTCCCCTCTTGGCATCCCCGCGAGAAGAGCGTTTTGCTTTATTCACGACATCCGTTTCAACTTTTTGACCCCTTAACGGGAAAGTTGCTCGCGCGCCCCCGGCATTCATCAAAGTGCGCGCACGCGAAAAGTTGGGCGCAAAATCTTCGCCGAGTGCCCTCGCGACTTGTTTTACGACCGAGCACCGGAAATGCCTGGGTTTTTTTTTTTTTTTTTTTTTCGATCGCCTTCCGCGTTTTGTGGAAACTTTCGTCGTATTCCATGATTTTATCTTTTCATTCGCGTTCATGATTATAATGCGAAAAAATTATTGCATGTAAAAAAATAATTAATCGAAATAATGCATGTAAAAAAATAAATGACGGTGATGTTTAACGTTTAACGAAAAAAAATTTTTGGAGACAATTTTTGTCGAAAGGAATTTACCGAGATTCTGATTAAATCAAACGGACAACGTCATTGATTTCTCAAATAAATAATTTCTACACTTAACGTTGAACGAAAAAATATTTCTCAGATAATTTTTTTCCGAAACAAATTTACCGAGATTCCGAGTTACACGATGAAATCAAATGGACAACGTAATTGATTTTAAAATAAATAATTTTTACATCTAACGTCGAACGAAAAAATATTTCTCAGACAATTTTTTCCCGAAACGAGTGGAATCAAATGGACAACGTAATTGATTTTTTAAATAAATAATGTTTACATCAAAAGTTGAACGAAAAAAATATTTCTCAGAAATTTTTTTACACGCTAGAATAAAACGAACAACGTAATTGATTTCTCAAATAAATAATTTTTCCATCCAACGTAGAACGAAAAAAATATTTCCCAGACAATATTTTCCCGAAACGAATTTACCGAGATTCGCGAGTTACACGCTGGAACAAAACGGAACCAACGGAATATAAATACGCGGCGAGAAGTCTTGGTTATGACAGCGCGACACGTTTGGTCCTTGCGAGAGCGGTATCGTCTCGCGTGTCCTGGATGCGATAACGAACTCTCCGGCGGAGCCGGAGAGATAGGCGACGTTCGCCCGGCTGCTCACTGCTCGATACGTCGCGTGTTTGTCCCACCCATGTGTACCTGCATATCAATTCCACGGACGCCGTCTCTATACATATGTATCCCGTGTGTCTACATCGAATCCCGCCAGTCGCAAAGCCCGGCCCGATGCTTCGTTACGCCCGACGGTCCTTCTCTCTCTCTCTCTGTCTCCCGCTTTTTCCGATGATTTATCGGCACCGCCGCGAAACTGTGCCAGGTCAGCGAGTATCCCGCAGTCGGCTGCGCCGTGTGCGCCCGGCGCCTTACTGCCAATTTGTCACCAAGTGTCCGCCAACGTGACGACGTGATGTGTGCGAATCCCGACGGTCGTGACTGCAACGAAAATCGGGTGTCATTAGTTTATATGTTTTACATTGAAACCTTTGATTTGTTATTTTTTTTTTTTTTGCTTTTTTTATGATTGGGTGTAATTAGTTTATGTTTTTACATTGAAACCTTTGATTTGTTTTCTTTTCTTGCTTTTTTTCATCGGGTGTAATTAGTTTATATTTTTATATTCAGATCTTAGGTTTGTTTTCTTTTTTTTTTGCTTTTGTATGATCAGATGTAATTAATTTATATTTTTGGATTCAAACCTTTGATTTCTTTTCTTTTCTTGCTTTTTTTCATCGGATGTAATTAGTTTATATTTTTATATTCAGACCTTAGATTTGTTTTCTGTTTTTTTTTTGTTGCTTTTTTATGATCGCATGTAATTAATTTATATTTTTACATTCAAACCTTTGGATTATTTATTTTTTTGCCTCTTCACAGAGGAAACTTTGTACAGGAAGCAATATGCAATCTTCCACTTCGCAGATTTTTTTCTGTGCTGAATTGACATTTAAAAAAATGAAATTGTCATACAATTTTGAAAATATGACTGTCAACGCAGAGCTAAGAAATTCTCCAGTCACGGAAGATAATTATTCAGTAGATTAAAACACGGAGCAAATATTTCAAGCTCCAGAATCTCGTCTGAATTTTTCTCCTCGCGACTTAATTACCGGCCGCTGCGAATAAATAAATAGCGAAACAAATAGAGTGATAATACGCTCTCTTTTCGACACCCCCGTGGAGATCATCGCGACGAGAAAGTCGCATCGAGCGCGCGCCTCTCGTCGCAATCTCAGCGAAATTTACTTTGATGCGGACTCTTTCATCTTCCTGTCGAGCGCGAGAGGAGAGAGAGATTGACATTTATATAAAGCTGGAATGAAGTTTGGCGCTCGCGTACTCGGAGGGTGTCGTCCTCGTCGCCTTTGCGGCGTGAATGCCTCGCGTCGGGTGATCTATTACAAAACTGTCGAAGGAATATAACTCGCGAAACGCCCCGAAGAAAAAAAAATCACCGCCGGATTTATGATTTATGTACGCGGAAAACGCGGCCGGGATTAAAAGAGAAGCGCACCGCGGGGCTGCTCTCGTAACTGCTTATGGCAGATAACCGACCGAGAGAGCGAACGCCTGTTGCATCGCGGAGCGCGCGCGCGGCACGCAAACTCCAGTCCCGCGTTTCGCGCGTTTATTCGTTCTGACGTTAACTCGCGACCGGAATCCGTTTAATCCCCCCCCCAAATGGAACGTCGGAGTGCAGCCCGTGCACCGTCAAAGTGCTTCGCAATCGATTCGTCGTCATCGATTACATCGCGAATTTAGAGATTCGTCGATAATTGCAACGGCAACAACGAAGAGCTCTCGGTATACTCCGAAGGTAAAACGTAAAAGTGAAAAAAAAAGAGGGATGAAAAAAAAAAAGAAAAACGAAAAGCGAAGGGGGGGAGGGAGAGGAAAAATCGATGCTGCGAACAATGCGCATGGCCCGGGGGCAGCCGTAACAATGCGAGAAAGTTGCGTCTCTGTATGGGGTTATTAAGGCAGTCGACTCGGTACAGTCCGGATCAATGTGGGAGTCTGTAAGAGAATTTACGACACTTCGATATTACAGAAAAAATATGAAAGAAAATAGGCATGCGGAGGGTGCTGCAAAGACTTATTTTGTGTAATAACAATATCGAAATATAAAAATTAAATAAAATGATAATTAGAAAATTAATCATTTATTTTAAAAAAATTAATTATTTATTTTACAAAAATTAATCATTTATAAAAAAAAATTAAAAAATTAATTTTTCAACCGATTACCCGGCAACCTAATTTGTTGTTAAATTAAAATGATTTCTTGTTCTTCTGAACATGTATAAATCGTTTCAGAATTTCATCGAATTTTTTTTTTTTTTATTATAGAAAATCGAGGGTGAAAACCGCAATTTCCAGAAATTATTCAAAATTCGGGAAAAAATCGTACGTATTCAGAAAAATTAAGGCACCATTTTCGTTTTTTTTTTAAAGTTGAGTAACCGGGTAATTAGTTGAACAAATCTTTTTTTCATTAATTTTTTTATAACATTTTGATATTAATATTATGCAAAACGAATCTAATTTTTTTCCGATTTGTATATCATTGAAAAGTGTCCCAAATTCTTTCAGAATTCCGCGTTTAGCCTGACTGTACCGAGACGACTACCTTAAGAGAGAGAGAGAAAAAGAGATGCGTTTTTTTTTTTTTTTTTGAGAACGAGGCGCGCCTACTACTCGACGGTTGATAACGATTTACATTTTCCCCGGTTGTCCTCTCTGTTTTCCCCATCTCGCGTATTTTTTTTTTTCCCCATCTCCACCGAGCGCGGAGAGAGTCGCGCGGCATAAGAAACGAACTGAAGGAAGATACAATGAGCGCGCGGGGTTCCATTGTTCCGGGGCCGGGGTGTACTTACAATTAGACGTCCCCTGGGCAATTGCGCGAAATAGATGCAGCCGCAGCTGGCTGCAACTGCTCGCCCGATACGCGCGGATTGCTTTTACGACTGTCTAAAGTTGAGTCGGTCGAGTTTTCCAAACGCGCTTTGCCGCCAGCCCGGGGCGCAATCATCCTCGAACAAACTGCGGCGACGAAATGACTCTACTAACGAGCTAAATATTTTCCGCTCTCGCGGTGCACTCGCGACGGCGGCTTTTTGGGGCGGCTGCGGTGAGTGCCGATAAAAGGTAAAAAAAAAAAAAAAACGTATCAACTGTTAAGGAGATGCAAGATAGAAAAAGCGAAACGTATTTTCGTGAGAATTTTTTTTTCGTAGCCCGGGTTCATCGATGCTAATATTTTACAGAAGTTAGAAAATTTGGTAAAAAAAAAAGAAGTGATAATGACAAATTTACTAAAAAAAAATGAGCCACCGAATTATTATTTTTTCGACTCGAGATGCAAGATAGAAAAAGCGAAACATGTTTTCACGAGAATTTTTTTCGTAGCCCGGGTTCGTCGATGCAAATATTTTACAGAAGTTAGAAAAATTGGTAAAAAAAAGAAGTGATAATGAAAAATATGCTAAAAAAAATTAGCCACCGAATTAATTTTTTTTTTTTCGACTCGAGATGCAAGATAGAAAAAGTAAAACATTTTCATGAGAATTTTGAAATTTCATTGAAATGAAATTTAGTTTAAAAAAACCAAGTAATAATAAAAAATTTGCTTTAAAAAATGAGCCACCGAATTAATTTGTTTTTCGACTCGTAACTCGTGAAGCACGAAAAAGAAAAAAAAAAAAAAAAAAACGTCCCACTGAGAAATTATTATCGCCTCCGCGTGTTCGTTTCTCCGCTGGCTCGAGGGAGTCCCGAGGGTGAATCGCGCGTGTATCGCAGTCGCAGCGCGGCAAAGAAACCTCGACGGGGGGTTCGTAACGACGACGACGAGGTGGAAAAGCGCGTAACGTGGAAGCCCCGCGAGATTGCATTGGCACGGGGAGCCCGCGTCTTTAATGAAGGGAAAATCGTAAATTAGCGCGGAGTAGCAAAGAGGGACACAACGACGCGGCGCTCTGGCTCTCGTAGCTCCGCCATAGCCTGTTTGTTAATCGAGCCTGTATAGCCGCTCCGTAAGCTCCTTTACCTCTCTCTGTCTCTCTCTGTGCGGCGGCACGCGGATCGTTTAGCAAAGCAGCTTGTAATTACTGCCTCGACGGCATCGCGTACCAACACATCTTTCGACCGCTCCTGTCGGCCGCCTGCGTTGCCCGGTGCATCACGAACACACGCACGTGACTCATATACAGCGCACTGGGTAATCCCGAGGGCTGCGCGGCTTTGCAGATGAAATGCCCGAGCGTTGTACATTGATTAGATGCGGAGGCCCTCCGACTGCTGCTGTTTGACGAATCGTCGGCGCTGCACAGAGAAAAATATTACACTGGCCTCGAATTTCGTCGACAAACATTTGTAGAAAGTGTCACGTGAAATCGGAGTAGTAAATTCCTGAATCTTTTAGAAATAAAGCTGGTATAAAAAAATAATAAGATTTGTATAAAATTTGTATAATATTTCTATACATTTTTATAAAAAATATTTGTATAAAGTGTCAAGTGAAACCAGAGCAGTAAATCCGTGAATATTTTAGAAATAAAGCTGGTGGTACGATTAGTTTTGTAATTATTATTTAATAATAGCAAGATGTAGTAATTGTAATATAATGTGTGCATTTTTTATGGCTGCAAAGAATGTTTATTGTTAATAACATTTTAGGGTCATTTTCATGATGCTGAGGTTTCCATCATGAAAAAAAAAGTTCGCAGAAAAATTAATTATTTGTGATTAAGCCAAATGATGAAAATAGGGATAAAAAGTCACCATAGCAATTAAGGGCACGAAAAAAAGTGTATATATTTTTTTCGTGCCCTTAATTGCTATGGTGACTTTTTATACCTATTTTCATCATTTGGCTTAATTACAAATAATTTATTTTTCCTGCGAAATTTATTTTTATATTTATATTTTTGTTTTGATGCATGTGATTATCATCAAATGACCCCCAATTTCATCAAATTTCTCAAACCACATCTCTACAAAACTGCAACTCTGATTGAAAAGTAAACTAATGATTTTAATAATTCTAATAATTCGATAATTACGATCAATTTTGTGGAACAAATATTCGTTTTTAATAAATACTTGTTAATTGTGTTTATTCTACATCTCGGATGTTTTTCCGTCATTCGAAAGGCCATTCGTGCATCCGACACTCGCGCTCGCGTCATCAATTCTACTGTCAGAAGTCGCTGTGATCCTGCTGTCGAAGTGTCGGTGAAATAAAGCCCGAGGCCCGGGCCAACTGTCCCGGTGTCACCCGGGGGGTTTCTCGAGCGCCTCGAAAATTCGGGAGCCCCCGAGCCAACCTCTCGAAATTCCGAGCCGGGCTCGCCGCGCTCTCTGCCAAACGACAAGAGCGCCGTCGCTGCCGCCTGTACGTGTAAATGACACTCTCTGGCACTCGTTGAGGAGAAAATTATATGTATGCCGTAGATTGCGCCACGGAGTCTCCTCTCCCATTGGGTCACAAAGACCCCGGCCGTAAATTCGATTTTAACGCGCGCGCCGTCCGGAGAGACACGCCGCTCGTGTGCAGCACGTGCGAGCTTTTCTCTTCTCCGATGATTATAATTATTTATTTATTTATTTATTTATTTATTTGACAGTGAACGGGACAAGCCCTCGAAAATACAGTGTAATATAATGGCGAATGAATAAACGACCAGCGAAAATGCATACAACAAAAACGAAAAAAAAACAAAAATAATAATAATATCTATAATAGTAATAAATCATACACATAAAATAAACAGAAAATATAAAAGGAAATAAGATAAATATGAAAACAAACATACAAATACGAAAAAATATGAAAATATACATACATATCCGCTGCCCTTTTTTTCTTCCTCTTCTCGTCGTCCTGAGAAATCGCATGCGCCAGATCTGGCGATGCTCGTCGACTCGATGTGGTTACGTGACGCGCGGCCCGCGTTTTTTGTACACCGAGACGGACCGAAGTGGATTCCACCTGCGAATTGCGCGTCACGCGATGCGAGAATTTCCGTGAATATAAATCGAGCTTTTTCTCGCGCTCTCCTCGACTTCTTCCAGCCCCCGCGCGGCACTTGTTATCGATAACGACCATCTCGTGTACACCTTGGCGTCTCGTACGAGTGTATTACTTGGCTAACTCGGTGATCGCCCGTGCGTGTCCCCGCGAGCAATTCGTGTCTCCGCACACGGTCGCCTGCATTTTTTCTCGCATCCCCCCAGAGAATGGTCGCGTGATCGGAAACTCGTGGCACTTTTGTTTATCTATCGACGAGGCGTCGATATTTTTCGTGAATATATTTCACGTCACCTGGAACAAATTGGAGATTTTTATTATTATTATTCATATTATTATTTTTTTATTTTTTATATATATATTTTTTATTTTATTATTATTATTATTATTATTATTATTATTGGTATTTTTACGTAATACGCATGCCAGGAATAATAATTTTGAATCGAATTTATTCGAAATTATTATACATTTAGAATTTATGATTAATTTAGAATCGAATTTATTCTAAATTATTATACATTTAGAATTTATGATTAATTTAGAATCGAATTTATTCTAAATTATTATACATTTAGAATTTATGATTAATTTAGAATCGAATTTATTCGAAATTATTATACATTTAGGATTCATTATTAATTTAGAATCGAATGAGGAATCATGCAAAAAAGTTATTTTTTTCTGGAAACGTTAGGCATCGTCGGAATAATTATTTACAATTTTTATCGCCAACCGAACAGATTTCACCTCGCCTTAAAAAGCAGCTGCGAAGGTTTCTGGCTGTACTTTATTTTTATCGACAGGAAAAATGATGATGGAAAAAAGCTTGCAATTGATATAATCGATACGGTGGCGCAAATTGAACGCTACCTGCGGTCCCGAGAGTGCGAATAAACTTCGGCTCCCTTCCACGACTTATCGCGCATTACGACGTTTCTCTTCAATATTATCGAAAGGGTCGATGCCGATGCCGACTGTGGGGGATCCGCAAGTTTCCTCCTCAGTTCGCGATGCGCGTCTCCGCGGGGAATTGTGGATTCCCTTATCACGGTGGCTGCTTGTCTCACACGTTTCCACGTCTCACGGACGACCCGGTGACCCCAATCGGATACGCATCGGAGCGCGTAACAAGCGATACTCAAAGTGCGCTATTTCATCCTTGACATTATCATATTTTTTCGCTGGAAATAAAAGTTGGAATTATTGAATTGTGTGCACCGCGACATATTTACATTTAAATCGTTTTGTTGAAACTGAAATGTTTAAGATTTAATTTAACTATCGCAAGGTTTATAAAAAAAAAAACAATTTCTCAAGTTTCATAAAAATCAAAATTTCACCAAATTCAAAGTTAAAATTTCTCGAATTGAAAAATTAAAATTTCGCAAATGTCAAAGTCAAAATTTCTCAAATTTCAATATAAAAATTTCTCGAATTTCAAAGTTAAACTTTCTCGAATTTCATGAAAATTAAAATATCAGCTGATCCGAAGAAAATTGCACCGGAACTCCTGCAAAATTCATAAGACGCGTTTTCGACGTCACAAAATCGTCGTCCAATCATCGCTCACAATAGGCGTCTATTGATCTTCTATCAAAGACGACAATCGGCGCGGGACAGCCCAATTCTCACGCTCTCGCCGCCTTCCGGAGTCACCTTTTTTATTCTCAACCCCCTCGCGAGGACTAAATTCCCGCGACATTTCGAAGGATTCGGCGCCCGGGGAGTCTCGACTCGAGACTGGCGGAAAATAAAAATGTATCCATTATAAGGGGCACGGGGACATGAATAATTGATGAACGCGTTAGGTTCGCCGAGAAGCATGTGGGAACCCGTGGCCGGTGATCCCCGCGGAGCTTTAAAATCAAATCGAAGAGCAGCCTACTTTCCCGGCCCACAGGCTAAATCTAACAATAAGAGACGAGGCGGGAGATGAAAGCAAACAGCCGAGAAAATATGTTGGCCATAATTCGTCGAATATGTTCCCCTGTGTTTCCATTTCTGTCCGGCTGAGATACTGCCGGAAATAGTAAAAGTCGGCAAGGCAGAGCCGGGGTGAAACCATCGCGTGGGGTAAAACGGTACCGCAGATTGTTTTTACTTTTGAAATAAATATTTCGAATTTATAATATAGATTAAAAATATTTATCGGAAATGAATATTTCTAATTTATTAAAAATATTGATTGAAAATGAATATTTCTAATTTATTTAAAATATTTATTGAAAATGAAAATTTCTAATTTATTAAAAATATTTATTGAAAATTTCTAATTTATTAAAAATATGTATTGAAAACGAATATTTCTAAAAATATTTCTATAAAATGAATACGATAGCCGGGTTACGTAAAAACCTGAAAGGTTTTATACGACGGAACACGCAAAAAAAAATACTATAATATCACGAGCAGCAACGATTAATTAATTACGCAAAAAAAAAAAAAATTCCCGCCAGCCGTGATAAATGACTGTCGCGAAAATGCAAGTTTCCCTGGAAAAATTGACGCACTAATTGCGCAGCCGCCCGTCGGTCGCATCCCCGACTGATTATACATCCCGGTGCCCTGGAATTCGAAGAAACGTTACGAGAATTCATCGCAATAACCCGGACCGGATTCATTAACAGAAGCGAATGGAAATTGTGGCTCAAAGGGACGCGAGTAATCCGCCGCTCATTCTTCCATCAAAATCCATTTAGCCCTTAGCGCAATTTTTTTTTCCCTTCCTTTCTTTATTTTTTTTAATTCAATTTTCAAAGACCGCATTCACTTGCTCCGTTTCTACGATTAACAAAGCGCCAACCCCGAGAGCCCAAGACTATGATAAACGAGGCTACCAATTAAGACGCTCCGTTCTCTCCCGATGCTTCATTAATCAATGTGCAAAACAAAATGCACGCAGCTCCTGGGCTTTTGTTCGTTTTCGTATCGCTCGACGCGCGAGCGCAACTTTCGCGGATTCTCGCTCGGTGCATAATTCCCGCAGTTTCAATTTCGAGTCGCCCCCCCGAGAGAGAGTTTTAGCACTTTGCCACCCGCAAGTTTACGATCGACGCGTTTTCATGAATAATCACGGCGACCGGTCGCCCCGCGATGAATATACATCCGTTCGAAATTCAATTATCTCGGCTCGTTTGCGCGCGAAAATTCTCTTATCGCGGTAGGAAAATATGTAAAAAAAAATGATAATGAAAATAATAGAAAAATTATACTGCGATGTGTAAACACACATCGACTCTCATCAACGACCAGGCGAAAGCTCAATTTTTTTCTCTCGTTACTCTCGAGATTTAATTCCAGCCTCCATGAATAATCTTGTGGCGCTCGATTGCCAAGAAATTTCAAACGATTCGCCACTATTTTCAAACTCTTTATGACAGAATTCGTATAAAATTTTAAAAAAATAATTCGATCCCTCTATGAGGAATCGAATTTTTTTCTTCTTTCTTTTCTTTTTTTTTATAAAAAAAAAGAATTCGATCCCTCTATGAGGAATTTAATTATTTTCTTCTTTTTTTTAATGAATTCTGTCGTAAAGAGTTTGAAAATAGTGGTGAGTTGTTTGAAATTTCTTGGCGATCGAGCGCCAAGATTATTACGTGAATAAATCGCCAGAAATTCGTGGCAAGTTTCCTAAGGCCAGTCGAATTTAAAATCACACCCTCCAGGCGGTCCCGATATGTTAAACAGATGTTATTCAAAATACCCGCAGTCTGTAAATTTGCCTCAAAACTCCCCCATCGGCTTTTCACATCTGTCGCGCGATCCCTCGAAAATAAAATAAACTCTATTCCGAAAAATAAAAAAGGGGAAGCTCCTCGTTTTCGGTATTGTATTCCCGGCGAATACTTATTTTCCCGAACCGCAGGTCGCGACCCCCCGGTGGCGTTGAGAAGGGATCGCGAAATTGAAATCGCAGAGAGAGAGATTTTAGCCCGGGTGCTCCGCGACTGCAGCCGGAATATGATGCGGGTGCTGTGCGGGCGAGGCCGTCGAGGCCCCGGCGAGGAAGGAAGACAGCGCGAAAAAGGGGTGAAAGAAGAGCGAAAGCGAGAGAGAAAGACGAACGACGTTCGGCATTAACCGAGGGAGAAAGAGAGAGAAAGACGAACGATGTTCGGCATTAACTGAGGGAAAAAGAGAGAGAAAGACGAACGATGTTCGGCATTAACCGAGGGAGAAGAAGAGAGAAAGACGAACGAGGGAGAAAGAGAGAGAGAGAGAGAGAGAGAGAAAGAGCGATAGGCGCGCGCGGCGGTTCGATATATGGAAAGTAGATGAGAGGCCACTTGGCGTCTCGCGAGCTCTCCGCGCGAGAGATGGACGGACATCGACTCGATATGTAAAACGTGCTCGGGGTTCTCGAGGCCCGCGAGAGCGAAGGATCTCCCGATGGAAATTGTGTTAAACGACTGGGGCATCGTTCGCCCTGTGATTCCCGCCGCAATTGATACACCGCGAGGACACTTTTTTTTATTTCTACTCCTTTCGCCGCTCGGCTTTTCGCTCGGTTCGCGTGGGTCAATTTTTTCTTCTCACCCGGAGATGGAAGAATACAAAAAAAAAAAAAAAAAAAAAAATAGTGAGATTGGTTCGGATATCGCGTACCAACTTTTTGTTTTCCAAATCGAGTAAAAAGTTACTGGATTATATATTACTCTTTTTATATATTTTGTTATTTTTTTATATTTTTTATTTCTACTCCTTTCGCCACTCAGCTTTTCGCTCGGTTCGCGTGGGTCAATTTTTCTTCTCATCCGGAGATGGCAGATTATACAAAAAAAAAACACGATGGTGAAATTGGATCGGATATCGCGTACCAAGGATTTTCGGCCGGCGAAATTAGCAGTTTTCGTTTACCGCTTCCCGACCGACTCTGATCGTTTCGGCGACCAACGCGGCAAGCTCGACGATTGCGATCGATCGGCGCCGATCAGTTTCCGCTCTGGCATCGATCGGATCTTTCGGGCAACGGAAAGGAAGTGACTCGCGTGTGTGGGGGGGGGGGGGGGGCAAAGTGGCGGGCGAAGTTCGTTACCGAAGCCATTGTGAAAGTGGGGGAGGTGCCGGCGCGCCCGGGAGCAAAGCCCATCGGTCTATGGCGTGATCAAAAGCTCCGACGGTCAACGAATGGCCGAGAGAGCGCGAAGTGTCGGGAACTTCCGGTTCCGCGATGCGTATTAAATTGGTGTATTCTATATATATATATATAGAGAGAGAGAGAGCGAAATTTCAGTTGGCCAAAGCGAAAATCGAACATCCTGGCAAATTGTCCAATCGCGAAATTGCAACCCTCGGTCATTGACTGTCGCTTCCCTGACTTTTCATTAGCTGACGATTAACGTCAGTCTCTTCAGTTCCTATTTCTTGCGACTTTTTCCTTTTTATTAGCTAAGTTAGTTTTATTATTATTAGTATATTATATAGTATATTATTATTATTATTATATATTGTATACTATATTTATTTATTTATTTATTTATTTAAATAAATATTATATACTATATAATAATAATAATATGATATAATAGTTAATATTATTATTATTATATAGTATTATTATTAGTTTCGGTCCCAGTGCACGAAATAAATTTCTCTCTCTCTCTCTCTATCTCTTTCTCTCTTCATTTCGGTCACCTCGGCTCGCTCGCTGTCTCTGAAACGATTCGCGTATTCATTTTCCGACTCCCCGTTAATAATCGTGGACGCCTCTCGTTGTCGTCCGTAAACCGGCGAACCAGAGCTCCGACGTGCGGCGTCGCGGTTCTCCAGAATCGGAAGGGCAAACGTGGCCACCGGCGCCGAGTCGCTTCCTACGTCGTCGATAAATTTTCCGTGCCTTCCAACCAACCAAGTTTTCCACCCTCGGTGTGTGATAGTCGAGCTTCTGGCGATCCAGGGTTTCCCGGCTTTACCTGAAACGCACAACGCGAGTGAAGAGAAAGAGAGTCGCGAATTTATCCGTTTCTTGAAAAAAAAAAAAAAAAAAACGACGAGACGCAAACGGGGAAGCCGACGGTGTATTTGGGTCGGATTCAGCGGCGAACAAAGCTTCGCCGCTGCCTTACCTCGATTTTTCGGTCGTGTAAATTTCTCAGAAGATTCCCACGCGCGTTTGTTAATGAAAAAGCGAGGGAGAGAGAAGCCTCAACGAGAGCGGCGGGATTTAAGCTCCGCGTATGAAGACGGGAAGACAACGCGGTGGCTTCGGCTTCAGTGGTCGGTGGTCCCGTCGCTTCGAACCCTCCGGTTTCAGTCTCGGCGCACCTGCTCCGACGAGCATTTTTTTGCAGAGCACGAATCTGTGTCCTTTTTGTTCTGTACTCCGGCTCCTCGTCCCTTCGAGTTTTTACGACCCTTTTTTTTTGCTTTTCACTTCGCGCCAGTCAGTTCTCTGAAACAAAAAAGCGAAAAAAAATTATCTTGTAAAATGAGAATTCTAATTTTCGAAAGCAAAAAAAAAAATATTCCCATGTTTTGTCCGGCTCGTCCCTTCGAGTTTTTACAACCCTCTTTTTTTGCTTTTCACTTCGCGCCTGCAAAAAAAAAGAAAAAAAAAATTATCTTGTAAAATGAAAATTCTAATTCACGAAAGCAAAAAAAAAAAAAAAAAGAATCCAATTTTTTTGCTGTTGTAAAACTACAAGTGACACGAAAAATTGGTCAAATTTGCAATTTCGCTTTTTCCACGAGAAATAAAGTTTCTCGCGCGCTCGCGTCGCTCCCGGAAGAATTTATATGTTCCCGACAACGAGGAACGACCGAAATTTGCATACAAACGAATTAGTACGTTCATTTTTAAGAGACAATTTTTATTTTCTCCGTACAACTGGGAGTCATTACCCAGTGACTCGGACGACGAATAAAAAAAAATAAAACAAAAGTCACGTAAGAAAAAAAATTAGATCCACGATTTCATAGCCCGAACCCCGGATTTTTCGATGCCTCGCGAGCCGGTCGTCACCGCTGTTGCCGAACGTAAAGCGCACTGAGGATGTAAAAAAAATAGAAAAAATAAAAAGAAACCAACAGCGCCCCCCATGCTTAACGAGACTATTTGCGGCCGCTCGTAACGTTCACCCGAAGCGGCGATACGCGCACGCAACGTATGGAGATACACAGAGGCCGCCGTGTCCCGGGGTGCTCGGTAGCTCGTATAACTCTTACGAGCGCTCTGTGTGCGTTACACAAAGCCCCGTTTTGGCGCATAAATTTTCATCGGGAAGCGAGACCTCCGGCCGGGTCTTGCGTCTCGATTATATATACGCCGCTCTCTTTCTCTTCGCCCGCCGCCTCCTGTTTCTATTAGTCGAAACCCGCGACGCGCTGCATGGACTGACGAATGTGCGACCATATATTTTGTCAGCCGGAGGGAGAGAGAGAAATGCGCGGCTTTCGGGCTCTCTTAATGCACCCCGAGCCCCCCGAGTTTCTGAAGCCACTTTATTCTTCCGCTTCCGTTGAACGTCGCTTCAAACATCCCGGTCGAATTTGCGCGCCGCGCGTTGAACACGATCGACCGACGTGTATCGCTCACGCTTAAGGCGACTGAGTAGCCGCGATGGAAACGTGTAACACATTGTGGTAAAGTATCCCTCACGGTACAGAAAAAATGTAATCTTAAAAAAAGAATCTGAAAAAAAAATCAAACATATTGATCAAATGAAAAAATAAAAATCAAATGATATTGAAGGTGCTGAGAAAATTGATTTTGGATTATGATAATTCTAAAATGTTATAAAAAAATGAATAAAAATATGAAATGTTCAACAATTTACCCGGCAACCCAACCTTTTTTTGTGATGAAAATTATTTATTCGTTTTTCTGAATACGTATGAATTTTTTCAGAATTTTTTCTAATTTTTTTTATTGCGGTTTTCGCCACTCATTTAGCTAAAAAACGCAATTTTAAAAAATTCTGAAAAAATTCATACGTGTTCAAAAAAATGAATGAATAATTTTCGTCCCAAAAAAATTGGGTTCCCGGGTAAATTGTTGAACATTTCATTTTTTCATTAATTTCTTAATGACATTTGAGAATTATTACAATCCAAAATCAATCTTCTCAGCACCTTTTACACGCTTGATTTTTTTCAGATTATTATCTCGTCGACAAGTGTTCGAAATTTTCCCCGAAACTCACATTCGACGGGACTATAAATTGAGGGTGGCTTTTTCATTGGGTCTGCCGCGTCCGAACGGCTTTGGGCCGCACGCGGCTCTTGATTTCGCCCAATTTCGATCCGCTATCGCTTCGAGCCACGTTAAAACGCGTTGCGTACCGAACGAACCGTTGGGACTCTATATTAAGAGTTAAATCGAGCTCCGCTTTTGCGAGAAATTTTCGGCCAAGCGCACACAAACGATCATCCCCCTCTGGTTCCCACTGATTACGACCCGCGAGAGATCGGTGGCTATTGACTCGATGCAAATTTCCGTTGGCTTTATTTTCCACCGCAAATAATTCGCCGGGTTCATCGAAATATCGGGCGACTCGCGTCTTTTTTTCATTCCCGGCAATTTGTTCGCGTTATTCCCGTCTGAGGAGCCAAAACGCTCTGTGAATTCGCGCGCGCTCGCGAAGCGGCAAAGCGACCGAGGTTTCCGCTGTATATTTCGCGCTGAACCAACATTCGCGAATGTTAGTTCCGAGCGCGAAACGTATCAATACGATCGGCGTGTGTGCTCGACAGTCGCGCGATATTATTCGACAAATCGGGCGCGGAGTTTCCCCGGGACGATTAAAGTTTACGCGTCCTAACGTGCGGCGTTTCCGCGCGTCCCAAGCGTCGTTGCCTCCGCATTCGGCTCGTCGGCCTTAATTGTATGGCGCATTATTATTGACAAGTTGAGCGCGCCGCGATATTCTAACGAACGGCACCCCCGGGAAACGCGCGACTTCACTTTCCGGCACGCCGAGCTCCAATGCCGGGTGAAATACACCGCGCCCTGTGTACGCTCGTGATGCACGCCGTTTTGCATACACGATTATGCGTCTATCGCCCCGAAAAACGTATCATGTAACGAGTGAATTTTGGCAAAAGCCGCTGGGTGAAAATTTCTCTCGGTCGCTGCGTGGTTATCGACGCTGATGACGATGTGGATAATGCAATTTAAATCGAGAAGCGTTTTTTTCGTTCTTTTCCGACAGGGTGTAATTTTTATTTTTTTTTTTCGTTGTGTTTACGAATTCATTATAATTTGTACGTTTTAAGGTAATTATGTCGCTTACAGCTAATTTCCTATAAATTCAAGAAAAGTGAGAAACACTTCTCGATGGTATAAAAATCTTAAACAATGCAAATATTGGTCGATGGCACAAAAATCTGGAGAAATTCATGCACATTAAAGGTACTGAAAAGATTCATTTGGCATAATAATAATTAAAAAATGTTATTAACAAATTCATGAAAAAAAAAAATCGGTTAGCAAATCTCCCGGTGAACCAAACTTTTTTTTTGTCATGTAAATGATTCCTTCGTTTTTCTGAATACGTATGAATTTTTTCAGATTTTTGAACTGACTTTCAAAAATGTGTTTTTCTATACATTTCCATATAAAAAAATCGCAAAATTCAGTCACCTAAAAAATCTGAAAAAATTCATACGTATTCAGAAAAACGAAGGAATCATTTTCATTAAAAAAAAAAAAAAATTGTTGTCACCGGGATATTTGTTAAACGATTTTTTTATTTCATCAGTTTCTTCACAACATTTCAGAATTATTATTATGCAAAATGAATCTTTTTAGTATCTTCAGTGCGCATGATTTTTTTCCGCTTTTCATACCACCGAGAAGTCTCTCCTCGAATTTATTCTAAACGAGCGGGAAGCGACGTAACGACTTTAAATTTGTTTCCGCAGTCCACGACCGAGTGGTCAAACCTACGGACAGCGGGGGAGACCGCAGTCAACACCCAAAGCGTTGCGAACGAGTTCGCTGGGTTCGGTAAAGGCTGCGCATTATCGCGAGCCGCCTGAAATCGCGCGCGGCGCGCGGGGGAGACGACGACGACGAGAACCAACGCCGCGTGTACACCGTACCCGCCCGACTACTCTGTATACGCGGCAAACAATCATCGCGGCGCTGGGTCCTTCTCCGCTCTAATCTCCTTTTGAGCGCCGAGCTTGAATGGGAGACGCCGAGGCTGTGGATGCGATTGACGCGAACAAACTGGAGCACCGCCCGGCCCCTCGAGCTTCCGCAGCTGCTGCTGCCTCCGCTTTTACCTCATCCCTATCATATAGACCCCCTTTTATGCGCCTATATGATGAACGCCTTCTCGTCCTCCGCATATTCCCCACTCGCTTCTCTCTCTCTCTCTCTCTCTCTCTGCGTTTACATTAGCCTTGTTCTCCTAACCGGGATTTTGCTCTCTCCTTACTCTCCTTCCGTCTCGCCCGCCGCCCGGTATATTTCACCTTGCCGGACCACGAAATTTCTGCCAAGTTTTTTTTCGTCGCTCACCGCTTCTCTTCCCTCTAATGGTCCGCTATGATAATAAGAATTTCGCGCTCCATTGTTTCCTTCCAAGGCGACTGATGCAGCTGCGTTCGCGAAATTGACAGTACAATGCGGAATTCATTTTTCTTCCTTCTTCTTCGGTTTTTTTTTTTTTTTTTTTGGTCGGGCCCTAAAGTCCTTTGATGCACTTTTTCCGCCGATTGAAAAAAATTGATCGTGGGTCATCTGAAAAAATTAGACAGATGATTTGTTAGGGTTTGTAGCGTTTTCGCGATTTTGGGTATTATTTGTCGATGTATTGTTAGTCGAAATAAAATCCACACGTGTATTTTATTTATTTATAGTCGAAATAAAAACCACACGTGTTTTTTATTTATTTATAGTCGAAATAAAAACCACACGTGTTTTTTTTATTTATTTATAGTCGAAATAAAAATTACACGTGTATTTTATTTATTTATAGTGGAAATAAAAATCACACGTGTTTTTTTATTTATTTGTAGTCGAAATAAAATCCACACGTGTATTTTATTTCGACGATAATTCGAGGGAGATGCGCAAAAAAAGATCGATACACTTGGGAATAAATTCGAAAATTCGTAAAAACGATAATTAATGTTTCAAGTGTGTTTTTGCGATCTTCGATATTCCACGTTATATTTTATTCGCGCGACGGCCAAGCGGAGATTCCCGGACGAGGATTATGCAGGACGAGGCGATGCGAGGGACAAAAAAATGTCGCGCACTTCATAATTTACTCAAGCGTGAATGTCTGAACGTCGCGGAGTTTGTAACGCGGTAGTCGAGATTGAATATTTCCGCGAATCGGCGGCACGTTTTATACATCCATTTTTCAGCCGCGGCGACGAGTAATTTCGTCGGTTCCTTTTTTTTTTCTTTCCGGTAATACCGACGAGAGCTCGCGGATTCGTTTAATATTCCGCGCGGACCCGGAGAGCCAACGAGTTTGCTTTCTTCCTCTCATCTCGGCGAGCCGATAATGAAAGAGAAAAGCCGGCTCTTTGGCGCGTCGCGCGAGAGAGAGACGAGAGAATCAGGCAGCGAGTCGCGCGTCATGCACAACGAGACGCGTCGACACCAGCAACAGTTTTCCAATAATTGCAATTTATACCGAATTCTTTTGTGACACTCGATTCGGGCATCCGCGTCACGGGTCATCGGGACAAAAAATAAATATTTTGCGTCGACTGTAATCGACAAAAATCGCGATCAAAAAAATAAAAATTATTGATCTTTGAGTTCCGACATAAAAAATCTATATTTTTCAGTTTTTGTAGATAACTTACAAAAAAGAAATTTCCCGATATTAAATTACAATATATTAAAAAAAAATGAAGTTGAAAGATCGAAAAAAATAAGTTTTTTCACTAAAAAAATCATAACTCCGTAAATAAAATATCGATTTAACTCAAATTTTAACCTGATACTCTCGAAATAATTTCTAACAAGAAAATAAAATTCTGCGCCACCTTAAAAAAAATATATTCACCTCGGCGAGTCTCTTCGCAGCTGCGATTAATTCTTTCCTGGAAGTGTCTCAAAGTCCGGGCCATAACTGTCGTGGGTTGTGTATCCAAAAGCGCCGTTTTGCCCGCGCAAGATGAAAGGAACACGCGGAGAGGAAGATCGTCGGTTGACCTCGGCTGCTCGGAGTAAATATCTGAAATATCGTTCTCGGTCAAAAGAACTGCCAGGCCGCAAATAAACCGCGCGCACTTCGCGCTCGTCCGGTAAATAAGATCCCGCCGTGAAATTCCGCGCGGGCTGTCGACGCGGCTCTTTCCAGGAAAGCCGGAAAACCTCTCCAGAGGGGAGGAAAGGCCGACATCGGTCGGACACGCTTCTCGGTCGCGCGGGACAGTCGAGCCGCTGTCCGAGGAGACCTGGAAGCATATAAACTCGAGTGGTGTCACTTTACATCCGCATAAATTCCAGAACAGTCGCCGCGATCCACCCCGAGTGCGGATTCAATTAATTATATTTCCCGGCAGTCGCAAGAATTCTTCAGGTTTGTACGTAGCGCGTGTAGAATTCGCTGGTTGCGTCGGAAAATTCAGTCTGCCCGTCGAAAAAAAAGAATAAAAATAATAATAATAATAATAATAATAATAATAATCTACAGCCTTAATAGTCAAAAGAAAAAATTGTAATTTTTTCGCATACTCACAAATATAGTCGTTCAATGAAATTTAAATTAATTTTCACTGCGGCACCGCAGAATCACAATTTCAATGAATTATATTTATATCTCGCGGCATCTGCAAGATTTCTTCAGGATTGTATCCAGACTGGCCGTCGAAAGAAAAAAAAAAAAAAAAAAAAAAAAAAAAGTACAGCCTCAATAGTCAAAAGAAAAAAATTATAACTTTTTCGTGAACTCACAAATTTATTCCCTGAATGAAATTTCATTTAACTTCCACCGCGGGGACCGTAGAATCACAGTTTTCAATTTCCAAAATGCAGAGTGCAAACCGCAATTATTTCTCGTATCTATAACATTATTCCATTTGCATCGCGATAAATATAAATAAACCGTGAAATCGACCGTTTCGACAAATTCGATATGCACGTCCCGCGCATATTTATCTCAGCCCCGTTTATAAAATCCCCCGTTTGGAAATCTTGAGCCCCCCGAGACAGTGGATAAATCCCGAGGTTGTCCCAGCCCGTTATTTAACCGTAACGCAATTTTCGCGCCACGCATCCCGAGACGTCTTGGCCGTACACGAAACTCGCATTTGCCCGGCGCGCAACGCGGGAGCTTTCCGAGTACTTTCCTCGCAAGCTGCCCCCTAACTCGCGGGCGACTCTTCCCGGGCGCGGATCTAATCTCCGTTGTTGTTTGTATACGCCCCGCCATCAAACTTCGACGATCCGGGGGACGAGCCGAACTCGCCTCTCTCCCTTCGTGTTACGCGACGCGCAAACCGAGTCGCGAAGTTCCCGCGCTCGAGAGTCTCTTGTTTGCCCGCACCGGCGTCGAGAACCGACCGGAGACGCCCCGGGCGTATATTTAACCAACTTACACTGTATCGGGATCGCGAGCTCGAGAAACGTTATTGTGAAATCGGCGAAGAACGAGAACGCGCGCGGGGAGTCCCAGCGACGGTAATCGTGGATCGCGAACGAATCAAAGTTTATGTGCGGAAGTTAATTGGATCGTCTTCACGGTGAAACAAACAGCAAAACGCAGGCAACGCGACGCGTCAGGATGATGTTGAAGCTTACATCGTTGGGATGCAACGAAATTCAGAAGAAAAAAAATCTAATTAAGCCAAATTATTGAATAATAATTCAATTAATAAATAATTATTAATTATTGAATAATGAATGGATAATCATTAAATTACTAAATAATTATTAACTATTAAATAATGTTTGAATAATAATTTAACTACTAAATAATGATTAATTATTAAATAATGATTGAATAATAATTCAGTAACTAAATAATGATTAATTATTAAATAATGATTTAATTAATAATTTCATCGTTTAGGTTAAATAGAATTAATTTTTTTTTTTTTATTTCGTTGCATTTTCGTTGCGCGGTTTTGGTTATCGGATGTCGTAGCACCGAAACGAGGAAGAATCTCGGATACGCGTGAAAACGGGAAGTAAAAAAATTAAATTAATTACCGCGGCGGATTTTGTGATTTAATTAATTATTAATATCGACGCGAAAAAAAAAAAAAAATGATTTCAGCGTTCCGGCGTAATTCGCGGCAGCGTCAACAACCGCGGCGCTGCGGCGGCGAAGAATCGACGCGAATTCGCGGTTGTATCGGTGGGAAAGTATGCAAGGGGATTTCAGTGTCGTCGTCGCGTTTCGCGAGGCGATAATTAATTGCGTTTAACGGGCCGAACGGGAGGCGCGGGGACGATAATCGATCGAGTTAAATGGGTTACAAGCGGCGCGAGGGGGGAACGAAGAGGCCGCTGTTCTCCGCTATGGTTCTAAGGTATCTCGATAACTCGATATCAGTTTCCTTCTCGTGGCTTCGGAACGGTCCATTCTTCGCGCGGGGACGTCGGGCACGCGACTATATCGTTATTATCCGACGTGCGCGAGCGTCAAAGAGCGATGGCGGGGAAAGCCGCGAATCGGTAAAGACGCGATGATCGAACGCGAGGCTCTATTATCATATCGTATCCTGAATACGGCGACGTAAACAGCGCGTGCGATACGACGGCGACCGGGGTCGATTGGATCAGACTCGATTCCTCAAATTTTCGAAATTGAAAAGAAATAAAAATTAAAATTATTCCTACGTTGTATTTAATTTTGTATATTTTTTGCACCGAAAAATCAGCAGCGGAAATTTTTTCTCGGTAAATGTCCTGACTCCTCGAATTTTCGAAATTGAAAAGAAAAAAAAATTAAAATTATTCCTATGTTGTATTTAATTTTGTATTTTTTTTTGCACCGAAAAATCAACACCGGAATTTTTTTCTCGGTATCTAGGCAAAAGTTTAAAAGTCGAAATTGCTAATAATGTATGATATTGGAAATACTAGACACTTCACAAAACTTCACAAAACCAAAAAAAAAAATGTTGGCGAAAAACGCGAGTCGACTTTAGTCTTTAAAATTCTGTAAAAAAATTCCGAAATCAACATTAAAAATCCCAGCCCGATTCGCATAAAGTAAATAATTTTTGTTTCTTTCAAATGAAATTAATTCGAGGCAACCAACACACCCCGGCCTTCACCGTAGGCAGCGGCGCAGCCCGCAGTAACCTCGTCCACATCGTCTTCGTCGTTCGCACATCACACGGGGAACGCTCGTCGCGGGTCCATTAAATATCGATGGCCGAGCGGCGACGGCCGTGACTACTGCCCGAGTGGATGAGGCGTCGATGTCGCCCCAGACGCGGCGGCGGTGCTTCGGCTTCTGTTGCCAAAGAGGCTATTAGCGCCGAGTCCCACGCACCAGCAGGTCCGCCGCTCTCGTCCTTTCTTCTCCATTTCGCCTCTGTAGTCATCCCGTCTCCTGCGAATAATAGCCGATATATATATATTTATACACAACGTAACCCACTACATATTACAGCACGAGGGGCTCGGAACGAAGCGGCAAAAACATCGCGTTCACACTGGATCAGCATCCAAACAGCCATTATTCCCGCATAATAACGGCGGAGCCATTTATCGCCTCCCCGTATCTATATTTACACCCGGTGGGCCGTTTTCGCCGTGTTTTTGCCATCTCGGATTTTCGCGCGGGTTTTCGGATTTATACAGCCAAGGTACTTTGGCACCGTGTCGATTGACTAGCCGAGCAAGAAAATCCGGGGCGGGTAGGACGAGTTCTTTATTAAATTTATATACGACGAGGGAGACTCGAGCCGGAGTCGTTAAAGCGAGGGCAGGGAGGAGAGCTTTAAGGTAGTATGAGCGGCTAAGATGACGTTGCGTTAGTTCGAGCGAGAATTAGACAGAATTACGAATAGTTCTCGGTGAGATGAAAATGGGAAAAAAATTAGGCATATGGAAAGTGATGAAAAGATTATTTTGGCAAAATAATAATTAAAATATTATTAACAGATTACTGAAATAAATAATTGTTCAACAAATTACACGGTAACGTAATTTTTTTTTGTTATGAAAATGATTAGTTTATTTTTCTGAGTACGTACGAATTTTTTTCGAATTCTGTCTGATTTTTTATTTTAACATGAAAAAAAACGCAATTTTCAATCACAGAAAATTTTGAAAAAATTCGTACGTATTCAGAAAAATAAACAATTCATTTTCATAACAAAAAACTAGATTGCCGGGTGATTTGTTGAATAATTATTTATTTCAGTAATTTGTTAATAAAATTTAGCAATTATTATTATGCCAAAATAATATTTTCAGCACCTTCTATATGCTTGTTTTTTTTTCCAGATTTTCATCTCATCGAGAACTGTTCGCTTAATTCTGGTATCTTCGTCGGGCTCTTCGCGTGATATTTCGATACCCTCGTCGAACGGGGCCGATTCGCTCGGTGCATTACGGCCCGCGATCGCCCGTAATCACCGTCATAATTTCGTCCGGCGAATAATTCGAGGAGCGTGACTATTGCGAATTAATCGCCGGGCTCCGACACCCCCTGCGGTGGCTGAGACGTTGCAGCTCTCTCTCTCTACCGTTCCTCGCATTAACTACTTCCGACTCTCGTTTCGCGCTGCTCTTACCGCGCGGCTCACACGTCCCCCGACTTTAGAAAACCTTTATGACTGCGCGAAACGCGGGGAGCTGATGTTAATCACCGGTGGAAGAAATTATTCCGTCTCTCGCTGTGCACGTCCAGCTACGACTTTCTTATGCGCTCGGTACTTCGATGTACGCGCGAACGAAAATAGGCGGAGAAAAATCTCGTACAACGAAATCGGTGGCGTTGATCGAACGTTCGCGAGGAAAAAAATTCTGCGAGGCTATCGCGAGAAAAAATTAACTTGGGTATTCATTTTCGTTCGACTTTTTGATGAGGGTTTTGTTGACGAGTTATTTTCTTTATAAATTTGACTGTTTCATACGACTGAATGTAGAAATAGTTTGAAAAAAAAAAAAAAAAAAAAAAAAAAAAAAAAAAAAAAAAAAAAAAAAATCATAAACGTATTTTGACATAAAAAAAAATCTTTTTCACTTAAAAAATCATATCTTCTTCAATTTCAATCGTATTTAAGTAAAATTTTAACACTATACTCCTGAGATTTGGTACTTTATGGGAAAAAAATAGCCCCGAAGTCCGCGCTTCGAAAAATATATTTATTCCCATCGATGCTGATGATCGATTTTGGCGTGTTAAAAAATGCAATTTTTATTGAAAAACATGGATTTTTTTTAAGCAATAATCCGAAAATCGTTCAACGATGCCTCAGATTCGTTTGTCTTTTAATTCAGTATCAAATTCCCCATAAAAAAAATCCCGCCCAATCGAAAAAATCGTCCGATACTGTGAAAAATGAAACACAACGCGTCGCGTTATTTGGATTCCATTAGTCCGCTCGGTTACGAGTTCGGGACGGAGGAAAAATACATACCGGGGGTCTGTACGAGCGGCAACGATAACCGGTGGTAAAATTTAATGTTTCACGTCCGCCGAGTTCTCGCCGGAGGGTCGGGTTGGGTCCTCGTTGCGAGCCGACGAGTTCGGATAACATTTCTCGTTTTCTCTCCCCGCTCGGTGTACCGCCGAGTCTCCCACGGGAGAAATGCGGGAAACCCGGCGTTCTTTCCATCGCGGCGAGCCCTCCACTCGAGCTGTCTTCTCGCTCCAACTCGCCGCAGCATTCCCGCTTCTTCTTCTTTTTTTTTCTGTATTTATTTCTTCTTCTTTTTTTCTCCTTTTTTTCGTCGCAATCAATCTTCGAAACTCCGGTCACTCGTGCGGCGGCTACTGTGTTGAATAAAAAGTTAAAGACCGACGAACAACGACTCCTCCCAACGTTCTCGCCGTGCAGACGCCGCACGCGGTATTTTTTTTTTTTTTTTTTCCAGGATCGAATTCTCTCTGTCTTGCGAATCAGCCTTGGGTCATACTTTTCTTTCATCTCGGATTTTTATCGATACTCGACGCGGCCTCTGCCGCTGCTTTCTCTTCTTCTCTGTCTCTCCCTCGAGCGCCTTTGTGACGTCGGCCGAACGTCGCCTCATCCTCTTTCACGGTTCTCTGGCTCCTGGTAAAACAAAAAAAAGAACGAAGATTAATTCGCTTATAAATGGCCGTCAAAAGATAGAGCCATTAAGGTCTGTTCCAGAAGCCACACGCCGGGAACTAAATTCCTTTATGGACGGCGTAAAAGCGGCGAATATACCTCGCGAAAACTTTGCGCTCGCGAAAATCGTTCCAGGTCAGATTGTTTTTTTTTTTTTTTTCTTTAAGGCGTTCGCGGTAGATTATATATAATAATTATATATGGAATCGATTATATATAATTTCATTTTTTATTTCTTTACATTTTTTTTATAATCGATTAGATATAATTTAATTTTTTAAATATTTTTTATAATCGAATAGTTTTATTTTTTTTTTTCAAATATTTTTTTTATAATCGATTATATGTATATAATTTTGTTGTCCCTTTAGGAAAATTCGTTGCATATCCCCAACGTTTATTTCTCATAACATTTGCCCTTTCATATTCGCCAGTCTCGCCTTAAATTGAACGCGAAGCTCCACCCCAGCGTTCGACAGTCGCTGGCTGCGAGTTCGCCGAAGAGCGAGAGACAGACACGAGGCTCTCTCGCGCGTAAATCCTCTCGAGTTTCCGCGCTCGCGCGCCGATGTAATCGCTCCAGCTGATAAGGAATGACGCGCGACGATCTCGACGTCTCAATTTTTTTTTTTCTTCGCCTCTACATTTTATCGCTATTTATAATCCGATTTGGCGAGGAGAGAAAAAAATCACGATACGCACTCCAAAGTCAAATCGCTACGGATGTTTATAGGGAAAAAGTTCATTAAACAGTAAGGAAAATGGGAGACAATTATTGGCGAAACGTGACGCATCGATCGGCGATATTTTGGCGCGTGCGCGACGCGCCGATCGTAAATCGCGCCACCGATTTTCCCATAAACGCGCAATTTTCATTGCGAAATTTGGTTTACGCCCGCGAGTGGTTATATCGTATTACGCGAATCCCGGGTAGGGCGGAGCGTTAATTAAATTCTGTGTTCCGATATTTTCCGCCGCAGCTGCTGCCTCATTTCGATACACAAACCATACCGCCGGGGCGATATTAATCGGACGTTGCGAGACACAATGGGAAACACCGCGCGGAAAAAGCTCTCTCATTAAGATTAAACTATTCAAGCCCCGATTATTTTCCTCGCGTCGCGCTCGTCGCTCCTTTTGTTCCTCATCGATCGTCAACCGAAGGAGATATTATATAATAATTTTTTTCATGCTTCTGCACACAAGTTCATCGCGACTTGAACGACCAATTTTTGTTGACTAATAAAATCCCTGATGATTCATTTATGATGAAACATTTTTGAGGATTTACGATTACGAAATAAAAAAAAATGCTTCACCGTAATCTAAGAAATCGACACTAATGAAGAAAACTGGTTAAAAAAAAGCAAAAAAAAAGCAAACAAAATTATGACGTCCAAGTTGTTATTTAGTCATGACGCAAAAATTAGTTATGACATAACAATTAATTATGACACAAAAATTAGTTGTGACACAAAAATTAGTTGTGACACAAAAATTAGTTATCACACAAAAATTAGTTGACACAAAAATTAATTATGACGCCGAAGCTTCAATTATTACGGCACGAATTCCAAAATCAATTTTCGCGCGTCTTCATCGCCTCAAAACTTCGAATTGATTCGTCTCTTTTTTTCCTGCGCCGAGCTTTCTCCGTGTTTGCCTAGCGGTTGCCATGCAATAAAAAAGAAATCCCACTTGCGTCAAAGGCCCAGAGACCGCGATAAGTTAAGTCGCGCGTAAAGCGAGACAATTCGTGGCAATTGTGTATATAAACGGTGGCGCTCGGCGAGGCTCGGAAGTTCATTGTCAGTTCGCGAATCAGAATCAGTCAGTTCGTCGAATAGTATAGTGCATAATACCACGAAAATTCTCGAGAATCTTCGGGTTGACCGAAGTATAATTATTTAATAATTATTTAATAATTAAATCACTATTTAGTAATTCGATTATTATTCAATCGTTTGGGTTAATTACCTTTTTTCTGAATTTCGTTGCATTTCGTTGCACGTTGGTTTACAACTCTGGTGCGGAGTGATACAATTTTCTTATATATCCAATTGGGTTCGAAATACCGCAGCGAATTCGGGAAGACCTTTGAGGGTCCTGCGCGCATACCGAGCATTATGTATTAATTACGTTTGCTATGTGAGTTATTCACGTCGTAGGGTGGAGTCTCACCCTCTCCCTCTCTCTGTCTCTCTCCGTCCTCCGCAGTCATCCGGGGTCGAGTGCGGCTCCTCGGCGGCATCAATTATTAATTGCCTGTGTCTTGACGCACTGAGTTATTCACGCGGCGACGAAGACTCGTTGCATTAGGGCGCCACAGCGACGCACACGCGCTGCTCTCTCGCACCCCCCGGGCGTAATTGGAACGGCGCCACCTGGAAAGCATTCGTTCTGTAAATACCCGTGTAATATTCATACAAAACTATCGTCGAATTTCACCTAGGAATTATTTTTACACTTAAAATGATTATTATTGAATTTACTCTTAGAGACATTTTTTTTTTCGTGACTTAGAAATTACTTTTTCATTGCTGCAAACAAAGAATTCCGACTACACTCAAAATAATTATTATCCAAATGACACTGGGGAATTTTTTATTTACTCATCAATTATTTTCATTACTACCGACAAAGAATTCCGACCACACGAAAAATAATTATTATCGAATTCACCCCGCGAAATTAATTCGTCCCCGAAAAATTATTCTCATTACCGCCCACAAAGAACTCGGCTTACAAAAATAACATTATTAAATATTTAAACTCCATCAATTTTGTTTCCCTCCAGTTATTTTTTTTTTTTTTTTTTTTTTTTAAACCCGCGGATCCCGAGATCGTCGCCCGTAGCGTCACAGAGGCAGCCAAACAAATGATTGTCGTCAATCCAAACACGCTAACGCGATACAATATTGTAATTGACGTGGTCAAAGTCTCATTAACTCACCGGTACGTCGGTGTAGCGACATTCGGGAGGCGATGCGGGGGGAGTGACGATGAAAAGCGTTTGTCATGCTGGTTCCCTCTCCATATATAACCACATAGAGAATCTCTCTCCGTCTCTCTCTCTCTACGTCCAGTACAATCCGCTCTCTCTCTCTCTCTCTCTCCACATAGACAGAGAGAGAGCGGATTGTACTGGAAAGCACAGAGAGAGAGAGAGAGAGAGAGAGAGAGAAAGAGAGAGATCCAGTGGCCGTCGCAGTGGCCGCTCGGTCGACGTCCGCCCGTACTCGCTTCGTACCACTGCGCCGATCCTGGCGTCGCTCGGCTGCAATTAATTAAACTTCGGGCGTCCGTCCAGCCGGCCCGGCCAAGTCCAGCGTAGATGCGGCAGCGGCAGCGATTGTTGCGGACGTGTGGAGGACGCCAATAGCCGGTCGGGCGCGGTGCAACAGCACAGAAACCGAAGCCGAAGGCCTCGCAGAGTCCGGAGGGTTCTCCGATGGCGCGTCCCACCCGTCCGGGACGCATAAATCGGCTGGCAAGCGGCAGCAGCAGCGGCAGCAGCGTCGAATCGAGAGCGTTCGGACACAGTCCGGGCCACGTGCCACGAGGAATTCGATGATGACCGTGGATCCCGTCGCTGCATCCCGTCGCTGCATTCTTCGCCCCCTCCTCCTTCGTCTCCTCGCACGTTCCCCGGGATTAATTAAAACAAACTCTCGCGGGGGACGCGCGCTTCAGGCACCGATAAATCCCGTCGATGCGCGGCCTCTGCAAACGATAATTAACGTTATTTACCCGCCGGAGAATCTCACTATCGTCGCTCTCACCGTGTCTCTTCCGTCGTTCGGTTTCAGATAGCCAGAGCACAGAGCAGAGCCGAGCAACCCGTCAATATGCCGATCTCGGATTTCCGCAAGAAGAAGCTACTCTTCGTCTTCAACACTTTCTTCGGTGAGTTACGAGCGCAAGAATTGAAAAATTTAATTTTTCAATTCTGAATATAATATGAATTGAATATAATATGAATATATTGAATATAATATGAATTGAAAAATTGAATTTTTCAATTCAATTTTTTTTTTTTGAAAATTGAATTTTTCAATTCAATTTTTTCTTTTTTTATTGAAGAATTTAATTTTTTAAACGTTAATTTACATTGTTGACAATGTCAACAATAATAATCATAACAATAATAATATTTATAGTTATTATTATTATTGTTGTTGTTGTTGTTGTTGTTGTTATGTTATCATCATCATAACAGCAACTACAATAATATCAATAATAATAATAATAATAATAGTAACAGTAATAAAAAGAATAGTAATAGTAATAATAATGATAATGATGATGATGATGATGATGATGATGATGATAATAATAATAATGATGATGATGCTGCAAAAGGAGAAATTTAAAGAGGAACAATTTATAGAATCCGCCACGAACGTGAAAGTAGCTTTTTGCAGGTTTTTTTTTCCTTTTTTATTTCGCGCTCTTTCTCCTCTCGGATCTTCCTGCTTGCGGAGGCTTCTTTTCCGCTTTTCTCCTCTCTCTCGAGAGAGTGAAATACGACTTACTCGGTCCGACCGTACTTTGGGGGTTTCGGGCAGAGAGCTTCCCCCTCCCCCCTCCCCCTTCCCCCCCTGCGTGTGCTCTTGGGTAAAACGCGCGCTCGAAGAAATCGCGTCTGTTGCGAGAAACCATCCGCTTATCCCCCCCGGCAACGTTTGCGTAATACACTAGAATAGCCGGCGGTTCGTCCAAGGATCCTAAATTCGCTCGGGTTCCCCGCGCGAAATCGAACCCTAAACGCACAATTATTTATGGCCACGCGCGGGCGGCAAAGCCGAAAATTTCGGACCGGACGGTCTGGCCGAATTGGTTAACCATTAATTGGCCCGGCTGGTTTGGGATAGATTGGCTGCTGTGTATACATAAAACATTGCGGGGGGACGGGAAACGGAAGCGCAGCGGTAATTTATCTGTTTGTCTTGTACTTACCGACGGAGCACAGATATGAAATTTCTTAGCCGGAACAACGGACACTGAAATAACAGTACCTATAAACCGATATGGAATCGCGCGATACTTTTGTTCGTACATCATCGCAAAGTGATATACGAAACGCTCGATACGTTAAACGAAACGAGACGCTCATCCACCGTCGTCGGTTGTTATCGGTTATCCTCGGGCTCTCAACGGTTATTTTGAACGCGCCGAGCGTCCCCTCGAAACGACCAATCATGGCGCTCGAAACACTCGCTCCGCGTATAAATCGAGGCAAACAATCAAAATCTCATACTCACCCCACCGCCCGGCTGCTTCGCCGCTTGTCCATCCGCAACGGTTTTTCTCCCCCTCCTCTTCTTCCGAGAAACTCGTCTTGCAACACAAACACTCGCGAATCTCACATTCCCACTACTACCCCCCCCCCTCCCCCCTCGAGCCACTTTTAACCCGGAAAATACGAAAACAGCTTCGCTCCCCGCGCACAGATTTTCCAAAAGGGTTCCCCGTGTAACCTTAAAAAATCGCTCGACGACGATCGACTATTTATGGTGCCGAGCGAATATGAAGTATATGAACAATGGGTGAAGCGACCGCGAGGGGGGAAAACGCGCGCTCACTGTAAACACGCTTCACACACACACAAACACAAACAACCTATGAACTCACGACACACGCGAACACAAAGTTAACACGTTACGCGACGGCCGCGTCCTCGGATTTCCCGCGTCCATCTTCTCCACCCCGTTCGATCCGCACGTGTGTGTCGCGCCTGCCTCGTCTTAGCCGCAGCCTCGTGCAACACACACACGAGCGTGATGAGATACTGCCGGTAATATTCGCCGCACACGAACGCGAGAGGGGGGGGGGGGGGAGGAGGGGGGAGGGAGAAGGCCGCGAGCGTGCACACGCCTCGCAGCCCTCATTAGGCCCTCGAGAGTTTTCTTCACTTTGACCGCCGATGGCGCTAAACATATCCCTCTCTCCCTGACCCGATCGCCCGTCGCCGTCGTCGTCGTCGTGTCCTCCTTCCTCTCCCTCCGTGTGTCCCGCTTTCCGCTCTGTATTTCATATATATCCCACACACGGAACGCGCTTCTCTCACACACACTCGCAGCGGAGCGACGTTAAATTGTTGTGTGTTTCGCTATGCAGAAACACGAGCCACGAGCCACCGATACACACGACACACGCTCGGCAGGTTGGCGCGCGAAAAAACCGTTGGGTCTGTCCCTCTCGCGGGGAGCGAGAGAGACAGAGACGCTTATTTAAATTTATTTTCCGTTATGGACACACATTTTCCCGGGGTTACTTTTATTTTGTATTATTTTGTATTATTTTATATTATTTTGTATTATTTTGTGTCATTTATACGGCGCTACTTTATTATTCTTTTTTTTAATGGTTTTGTATATATAGATTTTAAGTTGTGGCTGTTTTAAGTATTTATTGCACTAGGGCCAATTTGGCCCTAAAACCTAAAACCTCCCTCTCCGGGCTTGCAATAAATTCCGGCGTCGCTGCGTGTTTTGTACATTTTCACCGATCCCCGACAGTTGCCCGAGCAAGGTGCCCTTTGTCATCGAGGCACAGCGGCTTCTGTTTCCCTCTCTCTCTCTCTCTCTTTAATAAAATCTCTTTCTTTCTCTTTCTCGCTCTTTCCACAGCCGCCTTCTCTCTCACTCCCTGGCGACGCTTCTCGTCGGTTTTCGCAGCGAAAAATTATACAACGTACACGAAGAATTCACGGGGGCACCTGTAGGGCGGCCGAGCCGGCTGCTCGCTCGCCGCGGCCTCGTTGCTCACTTTTTATTCAGTCCGATATTAGTCTATTATTAGATATATTACGGACTACGGGGGAGTTCATTATATCGGGGTGCGCGCAAATTTTTCCACATAGTTTTTTCCGAATAGTTGGCCTTTTTCGTTGCTCGCCCAGCGGCCGAGCGGTGAGAGAGTTTTTGTGGTTAGGGTAGAAGTACCGTTTGTGGCCATTTTCACTGTAATTCAGTTCACACAATAGTTTTCCAGTATTTCGATGCTGACACTTGGAAAGTATCCGAACAAATTGACGAGATTATCCAGTTGATTTATTATTATTATTATTATTATTATTATTATTATTATCATCATTTTTCATGCATTTTGGCCGGTTATTCATTCGCCATTATCACAAATAAATAAATACAATACAAAAAAATACGAAATAAATAAATACATTGAAAAAAATTGTTAATTAGCAACATACACAATTAGGTCCTTTTGAACTTGATGGCTACAATTGGGCCAAAGGTGGCCAAAAACGGTACTTCTACCATTTTTCTTTCTTTTTTTTTTTTTGGTCTCTTGCGCCGCGGGCCGTTCGCAGATTTATACGCGAGAAAACCTCTGTGGAAGGATTAACCGAAATTTATCGCCGAAGGCGGAGGAAGTCGCATGCATTTATGTATGTGGAAAATTACATTTGTACGTATTTTCCGTGTTTCGCGAGTCTCTCTCCGGTGGGTCCTTCGCGCGTTAGACGCTCGCGCGGTGTTCGGCGCTCCACACGAGTCTCCGGAGTCGCATCCCGCGGTCTCGGGACGCCCCCTTACGACGCGCTCACGTACCGTGTAACGTGCTTATACTTACGTGTTGCCGGATTTCGCCGAGTTACCACGGGGCAACTAATCTCACTTCGCGGAACCCACTTCGAGGCTCCCGTAAATCCCTCAACGATAGTTGCAAGCGAATTGGGGAGGAGGGCGAAATTTGATGGCTTTTCTTTTTCGTGTTCGCAGATGTCAACCAGAGCGGTGGAATCGACGCCAATGACGTTGACCTCGCTGTCGAGGTGAGTCGTGATTAAAAAAAAAATCGATCTACTGTGTTTCTGTTTTTCTAATTACTATAATTTTCATTTTCGTAATTCATTTATTTATAAATTTTATTTTACGTAATCGTAATTTTATCTTTCGTAATTTATTTATAATTTTTGTTTTACGTAATTCATTTTCGTATAATTTTCATTTACGGTGATTTTTATTTTTTTATTTCCGTTTACTACGATGGTAACTTTTTTTATTACCATTTATTGTGATTTTTATTTTTTATTTATGTTTACTACGATGTTAATTTTTTTATTTCCATTTACTGTGATTTTAATTTTGTTAATATCTGTTTACTATGATTTTGATTTTTTTTTCGTATTGATTTTTTTATTTTTATTTACTATGATTTCATTTTTTTCTAATGCTCATTTACAATAATTTTTTTTTTTTTTTTTTTTTTCATCGTAATTAGAGTATCGAGATATATTTAATCCATCAAACTGAAAAATAACGCGAGCCGATTTTTCCGTCCCCCACCAGAAAATCTGCTCGTCGAGAGGTTGGACACCGGGCCACGAGAGGTACCAGAGAACGAAGGACACGTTGCTGAAGGTCTGGGACGGTCTAAAGTCGGGCGCGGACGCGAATCAGGACGGCCAGGTGAGTAAAAATGGTTAAAAGTAAAAAATAAAGTCGACGTTATTTTTTCGTTAAATCGACGTTAAAAATAAAAAATAAAATCGACGTTATTTTTTCGTTAAATCGACGTCTGAAAATAAAAAATAAAATCGACGTTATTTTTTTGTTAAATCGACGTTAAAAATAATAAAAAAAAATAGCTGCTTAACCAACGACGAAAAATCGATTCCAGATCAGCCGAGACGAGTGGTACTCGATGTGGGAGGACTACGCGAAGAATCCGGCCCAGCCCCTCGAGTGGCAGCAGACGTACATGAACTTCATGTTCGACCTCGAGGATTCCTCCGGTGAGCCGAAGAGTCGCGTAAACACGGCGAATTTCGCGTGCCAAAACCCACCGAGAATCGATCGTTTCCCCGGGGCTTTGTTTATGCCCGTCGTAAAACACATATTTATACCCTGTTAAACCCAAAGTTCCGGTCCCTTTCGGCCGGGAACTTTGACGCGAGACTCGCGCACTTGGAAGTTGTTAATAATCGAATTGACGGGATATAAGTTGACTGGCATCGACGCGGGTCGAATATAAAGCTCGTGAACCGAGCTTTATATGCTCGAATCAGAATTAGATCGTTAAGGAAATTAACGCGAAATTAATGTCCAGACTTTAAGAAATTGAGAAAAAAAAAGAAAAAAAATTATTTCGTAAAGTAGAAATATACAATTTCCGCGGAACTATTCGAAGCGAACGATGTGAATTATCCGCGATAACCGCACTGGGAGCGATACAATCGTTATTGGTCCCGATACCGTGGACCGAGGATCGATGGACAGAGTGATTTTTGCCATTTCCACGACCCAAACGCTTATCTGCCGATTCCCGCGGGATACGTAGGATCAGAATTTACGGGATGATCGAAAGAGCACCGGAATTTCGATTACTTTTTCAGGAGTCTTTTTTCGGGCCTTGGATTATGTTTATCTATTCATTTATCAATCCAGATTTTTATTGTAATCTCGATTTAATGAAATGAATTAATTAATTGAGTCTATTCTCAAGTGGAATTAAATGAATTAATTAATTGAGTGTAATCTCGAGCGCCATTAAATGAATTAATTAATTGTGCGTAATCTCGAGCGTGATTAAATTAATGAATTAATTATTTGGGTGTACATACCATTAATTAATTAATAACTTTTTCGATTATATTTCAATTCCGTCTTAATTACATATTTTTCTGCTCCCCAACCAACGCGCGTTTCTCGGCCCCGGGACGCGCAACGCGGTTAAACGTCGACGAAGACGCTCGTCAGGCGCCGCGGATAATTAATCAAAAGTTGACGAAAGAAAAATCCGGATGTTCGACAGGTGACGGATCGATCGACGAGAACGAGTTCAGCCTGGTGTGCAGCAGTCACGGGGTGCCGGAGGCCGAGGCTCGCGAGGCGTTCAAGAAGCTCGAGGTGGTGAGTGTGTTCGCCAGTGAATAATTAACGCTTGGCTCGAGCGAAATTTTTTGCTAATTTTCCCACGTAAATTAATTTCCACCCTCGTATTTTTTTTCTCTCTACCCACCCTCGTTTTTTCTTCTCTCTCCCCTATTTTATTTATTATTTTTACTATTTCATTTTACTTTATTATAAGTTGACTTTGTACGCGTGCTGATTTGTTTGCGATTTATTTTCGTTTACGTCATCTTGGGATTGTGATTCTATTTTATTTTGTTTACTTTGTTTTATGACGATGTGATTTTGTATGCGTGCTGATTTATTTGCGTCTATATGTGCTTGGCTCGAGCGAAATTTTTTGCTAATTTTCGCACGTAAATTAATTTCCACCCTCGTATTTTTTTTTCTCTCAACCCACCCTCGTTTTTTTTCCTCTCTCCCCTATTTTATTTATTATTTTTACTATTTTATTTTACTTAATTATAAGTTGACTTTGTACGCGTGCTGATTTATTTGCGTCTATATGTGTACACGGCACGGTACTTTTCAGGCGACTTTGGTCCCAGAGTACGAAATAAAAAAACTCTCTCTCTCTCTCCCCGCAGGGCGACGAGGTCGATCGCGAGAAGTTCATCGCGCTCTGGAAGGTGTTTTTCTCATCGGACGAGCCGAGCGCACCCGGTAACTTCATATTCGGCAAGACCTCGTACTAGATTCTCCGGGCGCGCCGAGAGTCACGGGGCGATTCGGGACCGAGGAAATTTTTCCTCGCGGCCGCCGCGCTCGTTTGAGCTGCGGCTGACCGCGGGATCCATCGACGCGGGGAAAAAAAGACAAGAAAGGAAAGGAAAGAAAAAAAAAAAAAATTACTCGCGGGTTCGACGTATTTGTCTCTCTTAGATTCTTCCTTCTCGACATTCGGCCTTCGTTGACGTCCACGAGATTCGGTGTTGATTGAGTATAAAAAAAAAAAATAAAAAAAATATATAAAAATGACCGAATGAAAAAAACAAAAGAGAATCAAAAAGCGTAAATAAAAGATACTATATACATGTAGAGTGTATAAATCGTCGCTGTCGTATGGTCGTCGAGTAAATGTGTCGTCGCTGTCGACAGAAACAGGGATAATCGATTATTAAACTTGCTTTTATTTTTATTTTTTTTATGATTTATTTTATTACACGATAAATTTTTCGTCCGTTCCCCATCGACCCTCGACTCGATATTCTCGATTCAGTCAATATATTCGGTACATCGATGTCCATCTGCGAGCGATAAACACGGAAATGCTTTTCCCGCTGACGAGCGGTTTTTGTCGCGTTCATTTTGCATCGATATCGCGAAAATAAATTATCGAAAAAAAAGGAAAATAAATAAACATATAGGAGATGATCGATCGCGTATATCAGGAAACACACATGAATCATATCGCGACGCGCTGAGCGCGTCGCGTTCGCGCTTGATATATATAATATATATCGAAAAATAAGAGAGAGAAAAAGAAAATAAATAAAAAAATAGAGCTAAGCGAAGCTACATATCCTCCAGAGATTTACACAGAGTTTAATATTAGTTAAGATTAAAATCGCCCTCTGATTTCCGTTAACGAAAAAAAAACGATGAAAAAAAAAAGAAAAAAGAAAACATAGACACAAAAAACGTTACGATATATCGATCACTGCCCAGGAAAATAAAAAATCGAAGCGCAGTGTATTCCCCCCTCCCCTTCCATCCTACATATAATAGACGTATATCTGTCGATGTAAATAAAAAAAAATAAAAAAAGATGAAAACGTATTCCATGTTCGTTAGAGAAAAAAATGAGTGTACAGTGTAACGCGTAAAATGGTCAAACTGTCAATAGCTGAGAAAAAAAAAAAACATTGTACTACGTATAGCGCGCATCTCGATCGAAGGAGTGTCTTATATTTATCGTCGATGGTCGCGTACAACGCGTAGATTGCGCATCTTTCTGTCGCCCATGCGTCTTTGTTTATTTTTGTTTTCTTCTTTTTTTTTCCTCTTTCGTTTTCAACCAAATTTCAGCTATATTTTTAATTTTTCAGTGTCACCCAATAAAATTGTTGTTTTCGGTGAAAAAACAATTGTCGCGAAAAATGAAGCTTGCAAAAAATTATTTGGAGGTCGCTCAGCAATTTTGAAAATTTTCAAAACGATTTTTTTTTTTTTTTTTTTTTTTTTTTTTTTTTCAATTTTTGTAATCTCAACCCTCATATCATGTTAATATCTCATTAATATTTTTTGGTTAAAATTTTGAAAAAAAATCTATTCTCAATTGTCAACCCTGTTTTTTTTTTTTTTTTTTTTTTACCGGAAGCAATTTTATTGGGTGAGACTAAAAATTAAAAAAAAATATAGCTGAATTTTGGGCCACCCTGGTACGCATGCGCGTGCGATATAAACCCGTGCGGTGTCGCTGACGGTCGAAAATTCAGATATACTAAAGATAATATCGATAACCAAGGAAGAGTCTATGAAACTGAATATATTATATATATAATTAATCGTCACTCCGACAGATGTTTCAACGTTCTACGTTCCTTCAGCCGCCTCTACGGCAAAAATATTATTATTTACGATCGATTAACCGTATGAAAATCTCAGAAGAAAAAAATCTCTTAGAAGCCACGTGACCTTATAAAGCGCGGGAATTCCTGATGGATGAAAAGAAAAAAAAAATCTTCCGCTTCGTCGCTCGAGCGCCAACGCGAGCCGCGAGATAAATTGCGTTATATACACACAGAAAATGTCGAGCCGACGTTCTTCGCGCGGCAACAGGATTTAGTTAACTAAAAAGCGAATCTTCTCTCGACGCTCGTATACTATATCCTCTAAAAAATCATCAGCAAACGAGGCGAGAAATAAAATTGTTATCAAATGAGAAATATGTATTAATGTATAAAACAATTAAATTCATATACTATATATGAAGACAATGCGTCGTTTATTTTCCACAACAATAACCAGGTGTATTTTTGTGCGTGCTGCGCATTAAAAGCAAAACTGCGCGGTCGTATCGGTTTTAGCCTTGACGCCTTTCCTATCAGTCATATATCTCGTCGATTAGCGTTGTTTTTGTGACTCTGTGTGTAAAAATAAATAAATAAACAAAGAGTCGCGGTAAAAAAAATTATTTTTTTTTACCGCGGTAAAAAAAATTATTATAAAACTGTTATAAAAAATTATTTTTTTGTTACCGCGGTAAAAAAAATTATTATAAAATTGTTATAAAAAATTAGTTTTTTTACCGCGGTAAAAAAATTATTATAAAATTGTTATAACATTTTTTTTTTCCGCGGTAAAAAAAAATATTTTTGACCGAAAGACGGAAAATTCTGTAATCGAACACCGAAAGAGTAACGGCTTTTTTTGAATCAATAAATGTATCTGCAACGCCATTGGCGGAGCCGAGATTGCCCGAAGCCCCGGCGAATAAACAAAAGCGCGTATATTTCAGCCATAGCGAAAGGTCACTCATCTCCAATCAGAACAATGACAAATACCCTCCCCCCCCCCCCCCACTCGCGCCGGGTGGATGTCACGCTGGATCAACGGGCGTCGCGTGCGCGCTAAGTGCACTCGGTACGTGCACGACGGGTACGTTTTTTTTCGCAACTGTACACAAATTCGCGACTCGTTACGCAGCTACGCACGAATGGTGTCGGATCATCATTACCGACCGAGCTGCCCTCGGGAGTGCATCGATACGCAATTCGAGGAGCGCGAGAAAATGCAGGAAAATTCGGTGAGTAACAGACGTGCCCATTGTCTTTTTTTTGTACTGGAAACGGCGAAGTTCCAAAACGCCCCGCGCATCGAAGCAAAATCCAGACGTATCAGTCAGTTTCAGCCTTGACACCTTTCGTATCAGTCACACATCTCAACGATTAACGCCGCTTTCGCGAAACCACTCGTGCAATCTGAAATTTCCTGTTTTAGAATCCTTTTTTAAAAGTGTCCAGGAAAAAATATCCCCCATTCGGGAGCCTGAATTCCGAGATTGGACACTGAAAACATAACGATTTTTTTTTCTTCAAAATGAATGAAAACGCAATCGAACGTAAAAAAGCGAAAAAAATAACGGTTTTTTTTTCCAAAATCAATGATAACGTAAACAAACGAAAATTGGTCCTCCAATGGGAAGAATAACAAACCCCCTCCCCCCCCCCCCCCATCACCCAGCTAGGATGCATGTCACGTCGCGTCTAGGCGAAAAAATATCCCGCATTCGATGAAAACGCAAAATCAATGAAACCGCAATAGAACGTAAAATAGCACAAAAAATAATGTCCCGAAATTCGACATTGAAAACATACATATACATTTATTTTATTTTTTCAAAATCAACCTCAAAGGCAATCGAACGTAAAACAGCGCAAAAAATAACTGTTTTTTTTTTTTCCAAATAAACGATAACGTAAACAAACGAAAGCTGCGCAGAGCGAAAGGTCACTCATCTCCAACGGAAAGAAAGAACAACAAACCCCCTCCCCCGCATATCAGCCGGCCAGGGTGGTGCATGTCACGCCGGGTCAACGATGGCCATGCACGCAAATTGCACTCGCGTTACGTAGCCGAGACCGGTTTTTGCGCCTGGCGAACGGAGATCCGCGTCCCGCGTTGCGCAGCGACGGCGGGGCTTCGGCTGGTCAGTCGTCGCCTATACATCGCGCAACGAGTGTGTCCGAGAGCTGCGCATTCGTTACCGACCGGGCTGCTCGCGAGTGCATCGAGAGACGGGATTCGAACGCGAGAGGATGCAGGAGAATTCGGTGAGTGTGAAGAATGGAAAACGCGGCTGTTATCGCGATAGACGGAACGATCCGGCGACAGACGAAAAGCCTGCATAATTAGATTGCGCCGAGCAACGTTATCCTCTTTGTTCGTAATCCCTCCCCGCCGCGTTACATAACCAATCGCGGCTTCCTAACCTCAAAATGGCGGCAACCGCCGAACGTTATCGCAACTACAAATAAATAGATAGTGACGCGTCTCCCGTAGTGTCTAACGTTCGTCACGCGTTTGACAGTCGAGTTGCGGACACTCGGAAGTCACGGGCGGCTGGGATTGAAGAGTCCTCAAGTTGCACCGCAAATTTTGCACTTCTTGGTTTTCTAAAAAAAAAATGTTCCAGTGAATTTGATTATTGTTTTTTTTTTTCTTTCGCGTTTGAGCGAAGCGATCAAAGTTGTTGTTTACACTAAATTATCTGCGAGCGCCAGCTGCGGATATCGAAGCTTCGGGGTCTAATAATTATTAGATACCGCAGCTTCTCGTAGCTGTGGACGAGAAAACGCAGTCTTGTGCATATCGGATGCGATTTGTCTGATGTGGTAATTAATGAGAGGCTCCGGAATGACTGAAAATTTGATAATGTGAGTACAGAAAAACTGGGAAGCAAATCAAAAGTTGGGGCTATTTTTTTGCCTCAATGAACTTTATCACAACTGCAAACTACAAATAAATAGAATTTGGTCTTCTTGGTGTTCTAAAAAATATATATATATATGTATATATTCCCATGAATTCGATTTTCGCATTTTTTTCTTTCTATTTAGATTTAGTAAAGTTGGGGCTTTTTTTTGGCCCGACGATCCTGCGATTTGGGTGGAATTGATGGTTTAGCTTCACGCTTCGAGTCTCCTCCGTTTTGCTTTGTTGCTTCGACGAATCGTTGTTTACAAATCGTGGTTCGTTTTGAACTTGTAGTCGCGTCTCTATTATGCAAGGAGTCCGATGACTCATGTTTCGCTTATCGCATTTGCGGCAACAATTGAAACGCAACGAGGTTTGCGCAAGAAACTTTTCCGCAAGCCACGTGGAGCGACTTTATCTCTCGGCTAGTCGAAACACCGAAAGCTTCACGAGTGGTGAGGAGTCGCAATCTCTATGTCGTCTGTGATTTTCCCAACGACCAGGTCGGCGGCAGGGAATGAACTTGGAATCGAAGACAGCGAAAGGGTGGAAGAGTACGCCATGACTTCGCTGGGAAAGCTCGTTTTCGTCGACACGTACGCGCGGCATCGGAAGGAGATGAGCGCCGAGGACGCGACCCTCGATTCCGCGGAGACGCTCTCGCTGGGCTTCGAAAATCTCTTCTGCATGCCCTTCGACATCATCGAGAACTACGGGAACACCGTGAGGACTCTCGACCTCACTCACAACAAATTCAGCAGGTGAGCCGCTAACTCTCGGCGATCACAAGGAACAGTATTTTTTTTTATTCTACGTGACGTTGAAGTTCGCGTCGTTAAACGAAATTAAAAGCAAAATATTAATTCCGTAGAAATTTTAATAATTCACTCCTATTAGGGGGTGAAATTTTTTTTTTTTTTTTCATGGTTTTATTTTTATAATAATGTGGTTTGTCATTTAAAAAAAAAAGCTATAAAATCCATAAAAATTTAAATAATTCATCCCTAATAATTCAAAATTCTATTTAAATTCCACAAAAATAAAAATAATTCATCCCTATTAGGGGGTGAAATAATTTTTTTTTTTCATGACTTGTTATAATAACTTTTTGTAGCCGGTATAATAATTTAGGTTCATTAACAAAATGCGTTCATTGGGTTCATAAAAAATATATATATTTAATTAATTAATATTTTGTTGTTTTTAATTTCGTCGCATCACAAAGATGCAAATTTCAACGTGATGATTCCACATAAATCTCCGCCTTATTTTCAGGAATCTTCAGTTCTTAGCCGAGTTCGAGAATCTGACGTCCCTGAATCTGGACCACAACAACGTGGACGCGTTTACGATATTCCCGTACATGCCGAAGCTCCAGTTGCTCTGGCTCAACAACAACGACATTGTGGATCTCTTTCCGTTCGTGAAAAATCTCAACGACAGCGTGCCGAATCTTCGTTATCTCTGCCTGATGGGCAACAAGGCCGCGCCGAGTTATCTCAACGGCGGAACGTTCTACGATTATCTCCAGTACAGGTGGGGTTTTTTTTTCTCGCCCGCGTAGAAATCGCTCGATCTTCTCTCTTATCCGTCGCTCGGTAAAAAAAAAAAAATCAATCGTTTCGATCCGCAGACTGTTCGTCGTCTCGTGGTTTCCGCGTCTGGTGCATCTGGACGACCGGGAGGTCACGCAGGAACAGCGCGTGGAATCCAAGCGGCTGTTCAAGCGGCCGATCTTCGAGAGCCTCGCGGACACCGCGCCGCTCCCCGAGTGCCTCAAGCTCATTCACAGCAAACTCGCGAATCTCTTCGCGAAGCCCGTGGTGCCCGAGGCGTTGACGAGGAAAACGCCGAATCTTGTCATATGAGGAGCAGTATTAACAGCGATTACGTTCAAGTTTGCATCGTTGCGATGCAACGAAATTAAACAACGAAATATTAATTCTATAAAAATTCCAAAAAATGTATTACCAAATAATTATATTCAAATTATATTCAAATAATTTAAACTCTCTTTAGGGGGTGAAATGTTATTTTTTTGGGTTCATTTGGGTTCATTAATATTTTGTTGCTTTTAATTTCGTTGCATTGCGACGATGCAAACTTTAATATCATTACCAGCGGCTCCGGTGATCCCGAAGTGCGATCGTCGGAAGGGAGCAGCGAGAAAAGACACTTTTAACGAAATATAATTTTTTTTTATTCGTGACGTTGAATTTCGTATCGTTGAAATGCAATGAAAAAAAAAAAAAAAAAAAAAAAAATGCACCCCCATTAGGGGGTGACATTTTTTTCATGCTCTTTTCGTTGCTCTTAGTCATTGCAATAATTTTTTATAGCCGGTATAATCATTTGGGATGATTAATATTTTGTTTTTAATTTCGTTGCATAGCAACGATGCAAACTTCGTCATTTTTATTTTAAAAAAATGAGACTAATTACATTCCAAGTGGTCAGTGCAATTCTAATGCTATATTTCACGAATTCATGTTCGACTCGGTGTGTTACTCACCGAGTTGAATTTCCAGCTCGCGCGACTAACGCGAACTCCAATTTTTTTTAACAAGTTGTTTTCGCGTATTTTCCACGCGACGACGACGCTTGGTAGTATTTTGTATGAAAGAAATTTGTACCAACGACAATCGACTATTTTGTACCAAATATTAGGGCAGTGTTGCGACGTTTTGTCGCGGTTATTGACGGTAATAAAAAAGGAGAGACGTGTGGATAAAAATTCTCTGTTGAATTTTTTTTTTCCGACTTCGGTTCGTCGCTCACTCCATCCACAGCGTGAGATCCAATTTCGGCAGATCCCCGCAAGGCACCAGCGGATTCCTCGGGGATATCGCGCGAAAAGCGTCGCGCTGCACCGCGTCGACCGCGCCTCCCATGTCGCACATCAGACGCGACAGCCTGACCTTCGTTATCTCGCGAAATTGTTCTGTGAAAAATGGGCAACATAAGAAAAAATAAAAAAAATGGGCAACATAACAAAAATAAAAAAGTGGGCAACATAAAAAAATTAAAAAATGGGCAACATAAAAAAATAAAAAAATGGGCAACATAAAAAAATTAAAATATGGGCAACATAAAAAAAAATTTAAAAATGGGCAACATAAAAAAAAATTGGCAACGTCGACTTAAAAATTTCTCCTCGAAATAATTAATAATTAATGTTGATTATATTCTTAACGTTAGAAATTAATATTAAGGATCTACCCGGAGTAAAAGAGTGCGGAAGGTCAGCGTTGTCGTAGAAAAATCTGTCGCCCACGCGACTCCGGTAAAACTGCTCGCCGATGAGGCAGCGATTGGTGGGGCCGAATTTGCTGCCCGGCGCTCGATTCTCCAGGGTCGCGCCGACTATCAGATCGACGTCGTCCACGTGCGCGTAATCGCGTCGCAACTTCTCAATGTTCTGCGCAAATCGAATAATTTTTTTTTGGTTATTATAAAACGTTGGAATTTTTTTTTTATTATTATAAAACGTTGGCATTTTTTGCTTATTTTAAAACGTTGGCATTTTTTGCTTATTTTAAAACGTTGGTATTTTTTGATTATTATAAAACTTATACAATTTTTGATTATTATAGTTGGCATTGTTTTATTATTATAAAACGTTGGCATTTTTTTGCCTATTATTAACACGTTAAAAGAGATGGATTTGTCGAAATTTACCTCCCAGGAAATTTCGCTCGCGAGGTCGTCGAAATCTTTGGCCGGCTTGAGCCGACAGATTTTGCGATACGCGTTGTAACCCGGCACCCCGTGATCCCGGCCTCGCTGAATGTCGATGGCCGCGAGGTCCATTCCGTAGTCGTTGCGCGAGCGAAACAGATACTCGGTCAGCTGGGGGCGCAAAAAAGCAAAATCATTTTCCCACGAATTGTTCATCGCGCTAGACTTACTTTCGACTTTCGTCCGCCGATCCGTTACCTCGCTATGCATATTCGTGTCCTGGGTCTGCATCCTTTGGGATGCGAGGCCGCGCAACAGGCGCTCGAAATTGTTGCTTTTCTCAATGACTCGGGGACGAAAGTAGTGATCGGACAGTCGGAGATTGTCGACGACGTTGCCCATAGCGTCGCACAAACTGTTCGCGGGGAAAGTCGTAATTTCATTAATTAGTCGAATTAGGAATTTCGACTAATTGTTGAAATTACGATTATTCCTGGATCCAATAAAAAATTATCTAACTATGGATAAATTTGTATTTTTTAAATCTTTCTAACTATAGATAGATTTGTATTTTTTAAACCTAGATAGATAGATTTTTACTTAAAAAATCTAAATAGATAGATTTTTATTTAAAAAATTGGATCCAGGAATAATTTAAGCCTAAACATCTTAATTTTAATTGAAGATACTAATAATTTTTTTTTCTGCGCCTCGTTCGAATTACCCGATATCGCCGTCGATCATCGAATGTAGCGATCTGAAGGCTCCCGACGTGAATCCAATAATCGTCGTCGGATTTATGCGCTCGTCGTACGCCCTCGACATTCCCGGCTCCGTTCGATTCAGCCCGTGCTTCTTCACGTAACGTTTGCCTGATAAGATAAAATCGTAGACGAAGAAAAGTTACATTCAAGTGCTCCAATCGTAATAATAGATTTTTCGCGCATTGCACTTTATTGTTTACCTAGAAGAAGCGGCAGCCACTCGCTGTAAGTTATGTGCTGATACTCAGCGATGACGATGCGTCTGCTCTCCTGGAAAATCCTCTCGTCGTTCCACTGCGGATTCAGCTCCCTCAAACCATCAGCCACTCGATTGTGCTCCCTGACCAGCAGCGTCTGCAGGATCACCAGCTGAGGATTCTGATTGTTGCGAGGATCGCCTGAAAAAGAAAGATCCTCATTTTTCAATAACCAAATCATTTTTTATCTTATTTTTTTACAGCTCGGATGAATTCCTGCATCTCACCAGTCCGATAGCAAACATCGTCGGACGTCCAGATGTCGCAGAATTCGGAGCGATTGGTGATCGCGGGAAGCATCCATCGACCGCTGCGAAATTCGAGCTTCATCCGACCGCCGGAAAATTCCCGAAGCTGATCCGAGGTCTCCCGGTCCGGTCCGTACATGGAGGAACAGTCCAGGAAACTCGTCGCCCCGTTCAGCTTGAAATTCGGGAAAATTCCCGCGTGAGTAATAATTATTTTTCTCGTTCGTTGTTTGTCGATAGAAAAAAAAAAACCTCGAGCCCTAGCGGCGATAAGGAAATTCGTTTTGTTTACCTGATCGGCCGGCCCGAGAGTGCAGTCCTCCCTGCCGACGGTCATTGCCCGCACAAAGTTCATGCAACGCTGGCCGTGCCTCGAGTAAAACTCGTCCCTCGGCGATATCGTTATCGGCGCGCACGAGTGATGCCGCAGGCTCTTCGGAAGATGACGTTTGCCACCGTCCGCGCAGCACTCGATACCGCCGCTCGCTGTGTTTTCGTGACGATGTTGAAGTTTGCGTCGTTGCAATGCCAACGAAATTAAAAACAAAATGTTAATTCCATAAAAAATGTAAATAATTAATATTAACATTTATAGTAATGTCATGTAAATAATTAATATTGAATTTTATAATAATGTCATGTAAATAATTAATATTAAAATTTATAGTAATATCATGTAAAAATAATTAATATTAAAATTTATAATAATGTAATGTAAATAATTAATATTAAAATTTATAATAATGCAATGTAACTAATTAATATTAAAATTGTTATTGAAAGAAGTAAATTAAAATTAGTATTGAAAGAAACAAAATTAAATTGAGATAAGTAAATAAATAAATAAATAAATAAATAAATAAATAAATAAATAAATAAATAAATAAATAAATAAATAAATAAATAAATAAATAAATAAATAAATAAATAAATAAATAAATAAATAAATAAATAAATAAATAAATGAATAAATGAATAAATGAATAAATGAATAAATGAATAAATGAATAAATGAATAAATGAATAAATGAATAAATAAATAAATAAATAAATAAATAAATAAAGATTAATTTCGTATCATCGCAACGATGCAAACTTCAACGTAATTTTCGACGATTCAACCGGTGGATTGTGAGACACACGTGGCAGGGATTTTGCAAGAAGCTCTTCGCGAGACTCGCGACCATCTGGATGACCTTTCTGTGGGATTCGCATAGGTCGTCACATGTGAAACGACGATGGGAGGTTCGCGAGTCGAGAGGAATTTTTGTCGTCTCTCTAATGGAAGATCGGAGGAGCGACGAGGAGCCGAGATGAAACAAGCGCCACTGTTTTGTCTCAGAGCGAAGAGAAAGGACGCGAGCGTAATTTTTTAGCGCTTTGGGTATTGAACTTTGTACGTATTTATACGGTTTTTGTTATGTCGATCGGCGTGTCGAGCCGCGAACTTCGTGACTCACTCGTTTGGTCCATGACCTGGCGTCCCAAGTCGTGCGCCAACGTTTGACCCCATTGCACAACCGCCAGAGTCAATTCCGGATCGCGTTTGCTGCCCCGGGTGTAGAGCTCGACGCTCAGCTTTCGCGGATTCGGAAGATCGGCGCCGGTCACGCTCACCGGCATTCCATGAATTCCTGGATATTTATGGAGCTTCGTGAGAAATCGATGAGATTAGATTAAATAAATTAATCTATTGAATGGCCGGCCTAATACATTTTTATTTGATTTAAATAAATTTTTATTTCATTTAAATACATTTTTATTTCATTCAAATAAATTTTTATTTCATTCAAACAAATTTTGATTTCATTCAAATAAATTTTTATTTCATTCAAATAAATTTTTATTTCATTCAAATAAATTTTTATTTCACGCAAATAAATTTTTATTTCACTCAAATAAATTTGTATTTCATTCAAATAAATTTTTATTTCATGAGAAATTGATGGGATTAGATGAGGAAAAATTGTTGCTCTTACTTACCGTCCGAGTAGCGAGCAGGCAGAATTCTGGCGAACGCTCTGTTGCTCTGGCCCCAAGTCGGATGAACGAAGTTGTTGCACGAACCGTCGAGACTCCGAAATCGGTCGCAACCGCCGCAGCGTTTCCGCCGGCCGCGGCAAATCCGATTGCCCGTCACCCGAAATCCGTGGCGATTGAGAAACTCGAGGAAGTTGTTGGGCGTTACGTTGTAGCTGTGACGAAAAAAGGCATTTTTCCCATCGGATAGGGTCGTCAAAATTTGCTAAATCGAGAATTTTTATTTTCGCGATTTCGTAAAGCTTCAACGTTAATTTCACGCTAATTTCCTTAACGATCTAATTTTTTTAAGAAAAAAAAATCATTTTTGCGAATTTAATTAATTAAAAAATTAACTTTTAAGAATTAATTATTTTAAGAAAAAAAAAAAAAAAAATAACTGGTAATCCCTAGTAGCAATAAATAGCATTTAATAAAGCGGACATTTTTTCGCCATTCAATGTTACGATACGAAAAACCGTAGCCCGTTTTACGGTGGAATTTCCGTTCTCACAGCGTAATTGATCGCAGGTTACATCAACCGGACTACAAGCGGATCACTAATGTTTATCTGATTCAGGATTTGTTCATTCATCGACTCGGCGAACAGGAGCTAAAAACGCCCGGCGGGCTTTTATTGCCAATTGGAGCCAAGATTCTTGATTAATTGACCGCTATTTACGTACTCGATCGACAGCCGGTGCTGCAAGAGCCGCGTGCCGATCAGCGTCAGCTCCGACTCCTCGTTGAGCCTGACGAGGTCGTCGGGGACTTTGCTGTGAAAGAAGTGCAGCATCGACGCCGTGTGGGCCGCGGGACGCAATCCACCGGCGACTAACGACCGTGCCCGGTCGTGCATGTCCAGAGCGATATCGTGACCGTGGCTCAAATGGCTTCGCACGACGCCCAGAGACACCGGGTTTCCATCTTGAACCGACGACGTACAATCAACATATCCATAGTACCGATAAACGTCAACGCGACGAGATTGATGATCGGGTCGCTTGCGACATTCGATTATTTACGACGCGTCTATTATTATTATTATTATCTATTATTATTTTTTGATTGTTATTATTATTATTATTATCTATTATTATTTTTTGATTGTTATTATTATTATTTTTTATTATTATTTATCTCTTTAGTTGGGATTGGCGGGGCAAGATGAAACAACTCCCTTTTTTTTCTCAAATATTTTATTGTTTTACTTACAGCTTAACGTAGAATCAACAGAAAAAATATTTGTTGTATTTTTTTTTACCGCGTTTAAATCATATTGGGTATCGATTTGTTTACAGTTTTTGACAAATAGTTACGCAAAAAAAAACGGAAATTTTAATTGATGTGTTCGTACATTAAAAAAATATATATATATAAGACGATAGTACAAACGACACTCGGAGGCAAAGACTTCCCATCTTGCCCCACCTCGCGAAGAAAAATGACAAACTTGTCGCAACTCTCCGCGCCGCTCGATTATTATCAATTTTCACGTGAACTGTGTACCTCGGGGCGTTTCCAGGCTGCAATCCAGTCCCCGACAGTCGGGACTTTGTCGAAACGCGTCGTCGGTGCAATTCGCGTCCAGGTTTATGTAACGACCGTAAACGCTCGGGTTGCTCGATTCTCGCTGCGGTTCGTCGTCCTCCGATCGATCCGCCGTCCTCTTGCAATTCTATGAAATCAAACGAAAATTTTCTGTTACACGCAAAAAAAATTATTACTCCACGTTACTCACAAAAAAAATTATCCCACGTTACTCACAAAAAATTATTATTCCACGTTACTCGCAAAAAAATTATTATTCCACGTTACTCACAAAAAAATTATTATTCCACGTTACTCACAAAAAAAAATATTATTCCACGTTACTCACAAAAAAAATTATTATTCCACGTTACTAAGAAAAAAAATTATTTTTCCACATTACTCACAAAAAAAATTATTATTTTCCGTTACTCACAAAAAAATTATTTTTCTCCGTTACGCACAAAAAAATGATTATTCAACGTTACTAAAAAAAAATTATTACTTTCCGTTACTCAACAAAAAAATCTTATTCTTCACCACTAAAATTCGTTACCCGTTTCAGATCATCGAAGTGATGAATGGTCCCTCTCGCCAAGAAGGATCGTCGTTCACCAAAAGCGTCGTCCTGCCGTCCGCAACCGGGACAAACTCCATCCGTTCGGCTGTACATCCGGCCACCGCAATTCTCGCAGATGTCCGAGGGTTCCAGGGGCTCAAATCTCGAATTGGAGCAGCAGTCGTGCCCCCTGAAGTCCGCGGCGCCCCGACAGACGGCCTCGCAAATCTCCTCGCGCTGTCCGCCAATTCTCGGCCGTCCTTTCGCGCCAGAAGCTCCGTTCATCCTGGCGCCGATATCTAAATGAGAATCGACGTTCACCGAAGATTTCGTTCCACCGACGTTCGCACCGAGTGCGCCGGCATCGAGGGACGCGTGAATTTCAGCGCCCGCGCTGACCGCCGAATTTATTGCGCCGTTAGCGACGCCCGACGTCGACGTCGTCGTCCCGATATCGACGTGAGAAGCCACCGACGACTCGGCAGCCGCGTGGAAACCGCCGTTCGCAGCCGAGCTGCGAATTCCGCTGGACCCGCGAAATCCGGAATTGGCCTCGCCGTATCGATCGTCGTGGAATCTTCCGTACTCTTCGTCATCGTAGTCGTCGTAGTCTTCATCGCGCTCGTAGCCACGATTATTTCCACCTGGCCTCCCGGACAATTTCCTCGCGTTTCCCGTCGCCAGACGAGAATCCACGTCGGCGTTGATCGAACTGCGAACCGCGGACTCCGCGTGAATTCCCGAATTAATTCCACTTCCGAGAAGATCCGAATTCACGTCGAGCGAGGCGTGAATTCCAGAATTCGCATGAATTCCAGAATTCGCATGAATACCAGAAATCGCGTGAATTCCAGAATTCGCATGAATTCCAGCATTCGCATGAATTCCGGAATTATGATGACCTCGATGACGATCCGGACTGTATCGACCGTCAGGATATCCTCGCCGATATTCTCCGTACTCCTCGGACGCCCCGCACTCGCAGATTTCCTCGTCGCCTTCGTAATCGTCGCAGTAGATTCCGCGATGTCCTGCGCGGCCTCGGGAATTCAAGTTCATCGCCGTGATCGAAGATGCGCGAGCGTTGGAATTGGAGTGCACTGCCGAATTCGTGGATCCTACGTGGGAATCGACGTTTACGGAAGCGGAAGCTGAGGCGGAGCTTGTCGTGTGAATTCCGGAATTCGTGTGAATTCCAGAATTTGTGTGAATTCCGGAATTCGCGTGACTTTCAGAATTCGCGTGAATTCCAGAATTTGTGTGAATTCCAGAATTTGTGTGAATTCCAGAATTCGCGTGACTTTCAGAATTCACGTGAATTCCAGAATTCGCGTGAATTCCGACATTCGCGTGACTTTCAGAATTCGCAAGAATTCCTGAACGCATTCCATGATATCCTCGCCGTCTTTCCCCGAGAAATCCGCGTCTGTAGTCTCGATATTCCTGGGAATCGAAATCCGAGAATTCTTCACTACTGTCGAAATCATCGGGGTGCCTGAAGCGATCGCGATCGTAGCCGTGAAGACGATGATTCGATCTGCCTCGTCCGACATGGAAATCGGCATTCGAAGACGCGTGAGCGTCGGACTCGGCGTGAATTCCGGATCTCGAGTTTCCTGCATTCAAACCGGAGTCAAGATTGACGGAAGTGGAACTTGCAGCGCTGACCGAAGTGTGACTCGAGCTTCCGCCGATTCCCGATCTCGGGTTTCCTGCGCCCAAATTCGAGTCAAGATCCACAGAAGCTGAGCTCGCAGCGTTGGCCGAAACGCCACTCGAGCCTCCAGCACCGATCAAAGTGTCGATCGACGACTGACTTTTCGCTTCAGCGTGAATTCCCGATCTCTGGCCTCTGTGGTAATCCCGGGAATTCGCACGTTGTCCACCCTCGTCCCGGAATCTCCTCGCGTAATTTCCATCGTCCTGATGATCGTGGTAATATCGGTGCCTGAGATCGAATTCCCGATCGCGATCGTTCTCCAGAGCGCATTCGCACATCAATTCCTCGCCCCCGAAGATACGTCGGACGTGGTCGGATTTACGGCTTTTTCCGGCGTTGATAAGGATGTTGGAATTTGTGGAAATGTCAGCGTTGACTGAAGCGTGAGCTTCGCTTTCGGTATGCAAAGTTGAAGCTAATGAAGCTTCGCTTTCGGTATGCAAAGTTGAAGCTATTGAAGCTTCGCTTTCGGTATGCAAAGTTGAAGCTATTGAAGCTTCGCTTTCAGTATGCAAAGATGAACCGATCGAAGCTTCGTTTTCAGTATGCAAAGCCGAACCGATCGAAGCTTCGCTTTCAGTATGCAAAGTTGAACCGATCGAAGCTTCGCTTTCGCTATGCAAAGCCGAACCGATCGAAGCTTCGCTTTCGCTGCCCAAAACCGAACCGATCGAAGTTTCACTTTCAGCCTTCAACCCGATCTCCGCGTGTGAATTTCCCACCGCCTGACTTTCCAAAACCTGACTTTCAACCTCAGCCTTCGCATCCGCATCGATTTCCCCCGTCTTCAAAGTCTCCCCAACGATCTCCGCCTCCTGCAGATCGATTTCCCGCTCATTTTCCGCAGCCGCTATTTCCTCGTCTGCAGCTAATTCTGACTTCGTCTCTGTGATTGTTTCAGCAGCCGCCGAGGCTTCGACGTTCAACGACGAGCGAATCGTAATCGGAGCAACGGAATCCAAAATTCCAACGGAAACGTCGCCACTCGCAGCGTTAATTATTCCCGAGTTGGTGTCCAAGACGGAATTCCCGACGACTTCGAGGCCGCCATCAATATTCGTCGCCTCCTCGCAATCCGCCGTCGCTGCATTATTCAGAATTCCCGACGCGATCGTCCGGGTGGCTCGCTCGCCTAAATCAATCACGTCGCGCTTAGCCTGCGCTAATTGCCTGGCTGCGTTTGATATCCGCCCGGTGACCACTTGGCTCGTCTTTGCCGCGCCTGAATCCACCAATTCGGCGGCGCTAATTGCTGAACCCGCGAAATTCACGTTTACAGTCGCAGCTGCGATTTCGTCATCGTCGATGGGAAATCTGGAGCTGCGTCCGGATTTATGAGTCCCGAAATTTCTTCTTCCGTGTCTGTTGAAAAAATTGTCCGAACGCAGGTTGGATTTTAAACGCGATTTTTCTAATCCACTTTGCAAAAGCGATAAAGTTCTGCCTTTTCTCTTTGGTGTTGAACTCGAATCCGGATTATTGATTCGTTTTTTTGTTTCAGATTCTTCAACGCTGGTTTCTCTCTTTGGGCGGATCCACGATTTTTTATTGGGATAGAAGGGATTTATTCTCTGGCAAATTTTGGAATTTTCGTCGAAGAAATTCGTGCTGCGATCTTCAGCTGGATTTTTGGTGACGATTTCCGCGGGTTTCTCGGTGGATTCTTCAGGTTCCTCCCATTCTTTCACTTCCTCGAGCTGGACGGTTTCTCCCGCTATGTCCGGCAGATCCTCGAACGCCGGAATATCGTCCGCGCTGCCGTAAATCGCCTCCCAATAGGCGACGTCGTCGACGTTTTGCCAGCGCTCGATGAACGGCTGCGCGACGACGACGTCCTCGCGGCCCCGCGGCGGCCGCACCTCGACGACGAGATCGCCGAAGTTCACTGTCACTTTTCCCGTCTCGTCGGCCTGGGGATTCTGCGAAGCCGCCTCGTGATTTTGTCCCGCGGCAAAATTACAGAAAACAACGACGACGAGAAACTCGGTGAGCTGCATTTTTTTTCTTTTTTTTTCAAAGAAATTCGCGGATCATTTCATGCCGATTATTTGACGAGCCTTGCGCGATCAATCGGACTGCACTGAAGAATTTTTACGAAGACCGCGACACGCGTTTGGCTTTCCATTCGCTGTGACGCAAAAAAAAAGAAAAAAATAAAAATAAAAAATGTTGCATCAGTGCGACCGATTTTTCGTCGACTCGACACTTTTTTTCTGGGGCGTCGATCGCGTAACACTCGTCGGTTGTTTACCGAGAATCAGCCGACTTGCGATTTTTGTGGTAAAAAAAAAACATTGTACAATTTATTTAGTAAATTGAGAGAGGAGGAAAAAGATTATACAAGGAGAAACAAATCTATACAGCTATACAAATAATAGAAACAGGAGCTACGGGGATTTGGTGATAACTCGTAACAGTTTCCTCTCGATACGCGAGAAGTTGCTATTTTACGTTGTCGTTCTTATTGTTTATTTCTTATAAAAAACGTCGCCGTGTTGTTGGTAGAGCGACGGCTGTCGTTGAGCGGCGAGCTGAGGGCCGAAATCCGTCCACAGGGACAGATCCACCTCGGGTATTTCTTGGCACTTTGTGATTGGATTGCTGCAATTGAGTGAAGCAAAATTGAGAGCGTTGAGTTGACGAGTTTGTGCAATTAAAGTGGTAGGATTGCCGAGTATTCGATTCGCATGAATTCGAGAAAAGTGCGAGAGAATTGCAAACGGTATAAAAACCTGAAAAAATGGATGCACATTAAAGGTACTGAAAAGATTAATTTTACATAATAATAATTCCAAAATGTTATTAACAAATTAATTAAAAAAAAATAGTTTAACAAATATTTCTATGACCCAAGTTTTTTTGCATGAAAATGATTCCTTTATTTTTCTGTATACGTATGAATTTTTTCAGATTTTCGGACCATCGGAAAGTGTTTGCAATTCTCTCGCACTTTTCTCAAATAAAAAATAAAAAATTAAAAAATTAAAAAAAATAATAAAAAAAATAGTTTAACAAATATTTCGATGACCCAAGTTTTTTTTAGCATGAAAATGATTCCTTCATTTTTCTGTATACGTATGAATTTTTTCAGATTTTCGGACCATCGAGAAGTGTTTGCAATTCTCTCGCACTTTTCTCAAATTCATGCGAATTGAATACTCGGAGCTCCTAAATCCTTAAGAAACGCGCGCGCGACTTACGAGGCTGAGGGCTGCTCGAACGCTCGGCGTTGCATGCTCTGCACGCGGTCGCCGTCGTCGCAGAACCATCGCGCCAGGCTGATCTTCCTGATCTCCTTCAATTGTTCTGCGAAAACAAGACATCGTTGTGAAGACGATCCATTCGAATAAAAAAAAAAAAAAAAAGAGTTGAAGGAATTTACGGACGATGAACTCACCAATGGTAAAAGCTACGTCGGGCTTGGGGGACTCGAACCAAAATCGATCGCCCACTCGGGTGCGATAAAATTGCTCGGTCAGGATGCACAGGAAGGTCGGTCCGGCCAGGGTGCCTTGAACGAGATACTCCAGGGATCCGCCGACCGTGAGGTCAACGTCGTCCGGCGTCTCGTACAGCTGGGAAAGTTTTTCGATGTTCTGGAACAAAATTAAACGATTTTTTTTTTCATCTTTACTGATTACATGGAGAAAATTGACGAGGCGCTTACGGCCGGATCCATCATGTTCTCCAAATCCTTCCAGTGATTCGCTCGGCCGATTCCGCAGTACTCGCGGTAGTCGTTGTAAGTCGCGAGGCCGACGTCGCGATTCCTCTGGATGTCTATGGCACGTAAGTCCAGGCCGAATTGTCTTCTGCCTCGGAAGAGGAACACGGTGATCTGGAGAATGAAAAATTGCGATGTTTTATCATTTTTTCGCAATCAATTTAATCGTTAATTCTTGCGATTATGAAATTCGCTAATTAATTCAAACAACAGAATTAATTCGTTAATTAATTCGCATAAAGAATTAATTCGTCAATTAATTCAATCATATAACGAGGGAAAAATGAACCAGCCACTGATTTAAACTCTACCTCCTTGTCGTAATATTCGTCCTGCGCCTCCTGCGGCTGATCGGCCAGTCCCCTCGTCAGGTCGTCCATGTTATTATTCTGCTCGATGACTGCCGGCCTCATGTACCAATCGCTGATCCTAAGAGCGCCCCGGCTGGATCGCTGCTCTTCGACCAGCCTGATCGAATCGTGACAGAAAATAATGTATCATTAACCGCTGTGTTTCAGACATTAATTCGCCCGACCTTCTTCATCGGAGAAACGACGAACAAACGAAAAGGACTTGCTTGAGGTAACCGGCGATCAGCGAGTGAAAGACTCGGAAAGCGGCGTTCGAGTGCTCATTGAGGACGCTGGGATTCACCGAGGGATCGTAGTCGTCGACGTAGCCGTCGGTACGATACAGGATTTTGTGGTTGTAAGCGTTTTCCACGCCTGAAAAAGAACAAAAAAAAAAAAACGTAAGCGTCATGCGCGTCAAAGCTGTCGGCTCGATTCATAATGAGATTCATTTAATTTATACTTAGATCGGATTAATTCGATTTAGAATTAGATTCATTTAATTTATAGTTAAATCGGATTGATTCGATTAAAAATTAGATTCATTTAATTTATAATTATATCGGATTTATTTGATTTAGAATTAGATCAATTTCCACGCTGAAGTAAAAATTCTATACCGATGAATATGGGCAGCCACTCGTAGTAGCTGATCTGCTGATGCATTGCCGTGACTATTCGCCTTGTTTCCTGATAGATCGTCTCGTCGCTCCAGTGAGGATTTATCCGCGCCAGCTTTCCCGCCACTCGGTTGTGCTCGCGCAGCAGGATTATCTGCAGGACCGTCAGCTGGGTGTTCTGATTGACGCGCTCGTCGCCTGGGGAGCAGCGAAAGGATCAGGATTTTTTTTTAAGGTAAGTGGAAAAAAACTAATTTATCGAAGACGTGCACTGGTTTTGAATACATTTTCATTGGCGTCAGTAATTTCTTAAATAGAAATCGTCGGAACTGCGATCAGGGAAAAATCCGGGAAAAATTAGGGAAAATCAGGGAAAAATCAGGGGAAATAAGGGAAAAATTAGGGAAAAATGAGAAAAAAATCAGAAAAAATCAGGGAAAAATCAGGGAAAAGTCAGTGAATTTTTTCTCGTAAAAAAGCGGCCACCATGTACCCCGAAAATGCGTGAAATCTCGTTACCTGCGCCGTAACAAACTTCCTGGGCGGCAGCCGGTGGACAGGCGGCCGTTCGGTTCGTCGACGTCGGCAGCCACTCGCGATTGCTGCGGATGTCGGCGGACAAACGACCGCCGACCCCGGCCCGAAGACCCAGGGCTATCTGGTCGTTGGAGCCGTAGACGATTGAGAGATCCAGAAAGTGGGTCACCGTGGTCAACTAAGGAGGAACGGAGCGAACGTATTTAACGACGGAAACGTGCGAGGCGCGCTCGAAGGAATTTCGCCGACAATGTCAGGGCCACTCGCGACCGGTAATCACCGACGTAATGACGGCGAAAGAGACGTTGAAGCCGCTGCGTGCAGTCTCAACGTCTCTCGCGTGTCTGTTGTCGATCAGAGAGAAAAAGAGAGAGAGATTCAAACCTGTTCGGCGGGTTCTCGCCGAGTCGGACAGCCACTGTCAAGGTCCGTGGCGCCGCGAATGAACATCAGGCACTGAACGCCCACGTAGTCCGGGTCGTTTTTCGGCACGATTATCGGCAGACACTGATCGTCACCGATCAGCTCCGATCGCAGCATTCCGTCGTTTGTGCAGCACTGCGTCGCGCCCGGTCCTATTGAGAATTTTTTTTAGGAGGCTTGTTGAGTCATTAAATTTGCTCCAAACGGTAAAATTAATTATGGGAGTCCTTAGAGTTTGTTTTTTGCATAAATTTGAGAAATATGAGAGAGAATTAGAAACAGTTGTCGATGGTCTAAAAAAGTGAAGAAATTTGTGAGGGTTAAAGTTACAAAAAAGATTAATTTAGTATAATGAGGATTTTAACATTTTATTAACAAATGGATGTTTTTTTTTTTTTTTTTTTTTTTTTTTTCAAGAAATATAAATAAAAAGAAATATTTTTAATGTGCATACATTTTTCAATGTATGCGAAATGAACACTAGACGCAAAGACTAGCTTAATTTCACAAATGGAGCTCAGGTTTTTGTTTTATTTTGATTACCGTATTTTCGGTAATCTAGAATACTATAAGCATGAATTTACTTTTCTGAAATTTTATCCGTGGTAATTTTTCTTTTGATTGTCGGAGAATCAATTTGACAAAAAGTAACTTTTCGTGCAGTGATTTGTTTTTTATAGAGATTATAGTAAAAATACGTGTTGATAATTTAATCAACGTTTAGGAAATCGAGATTTTTAAAAAATGTTCACTTACTTGGCTGAGTGGTACCGGCAATGAGGGCCATATCGTGGGTGATTATTTGTCCCCATTGCATCGCCGCGAGTGTCCATTTTGGATCGGGGATTTTGCCGTGAGGAAAGAGCGTAAAGCTCACGACACGTGGCGCCGGCAATTCCTGGCGGGAGGACGAGAGCGCCGGTGCGTGAACGCCTGCGTGTTCGTGGTGGAAAAAAAAATCATTAACAATGTCGTGTATTATCCTTCCCGTGTGTAATTGGAGTCAAAAGTGGCGTGTAGATGTTTACAAGTTGCCACGTGGCTGCGCACGCGATGCACATTTTCGCCGAGTGAAAAAGCCGGTATCGCGCCGCGTCGTATCTTCATTTAATCACGGCCACGTTTTTCTCCTCGTTCTTTAATCGCCGGCAATGATTTTTAAACCGATGCCCGGGGAAAACACGCACGTGGAAAGTTCGCACTTAAAAATACGACGATCATCTTGTATTGCACCTAATTATTTATTGATAAATTAAACATTTCGTTTGCTCCACGCGCGATGATATCAATAGGCCCAATAAATTCTGAATATTAATTTGCAGCTTTATAGAAAAAAACATTAAAATTTAAAAAAAAATTCTTAGCCTCTTTGATTTACGTTTGACGTCATAAATTAATTATCTAATATCTAATTGGCAGTTTCACTGAAAAAAAAAAAAAAAATTCAAAGTCTCTTTGATGAACATTTGCCGGCTTCTGAATGGCGAATGAATTATTAAATATCTTTATTTAATTGAGACAAAACCGCCTCTAACGATCTCGCGGAACGATCGATCCCTCTCGTTAGCGGCGCTAAAAAAAAGGTTCGGTAACCGTCGATAAGGCGTTCCGCATCCGGTCACGGACTGGCACGCATCGTTCCGCCTTTTTCACCCATCGAAAACGAAATTCTGCCGTGCGGCGGCGAAGCCTGAAGCTCAACGATACCGCGAATTTAAAGACCCCGAAGGCGCGGTCGTCGTCCCTGAGATGAGAAACGTGATTTCGGAATGGTAATGGCGAAAAGTGAAACACGCGCCGCGAGGGAATAAATGTTTTCGTTGCACCCACCGTCCGAGTATATCGCCGGCAGCAGCCGCGCGTAACGGGTCCCGGCCATTCCCCACGTGGGATTCAGCAGATTGTTGCACGAACCGTCGTACGTTCGGTACCGGGACTTCGGGTCGCATTGACCCAGGAAAACGTCGCCGCAGGTCAGCGGCTGGGCGGGCGTTCCACCGAATAGTGGCCTGATTACATTTGTAAAATATAATGCGATTGATTTAATTTGCAATCAGATCGAATTGATTTGAATTATAATTAGATCAATTGCATTTATAATGAGATTCATTTGATTTACAATTAGATTCGGATTGATTTGATTTATAATTAGATCAATTTCGATTCATAGTGAGATTCGTTTAATTCATAATTAGATCGGATTGATTTGAGTTATAATTAGATCGGATTGATTTGAGTTATAATTAGATCGGATTGATTTGATTTATAATTAGATCGATTGCATTTGTAATGAGATTCATTTGATTCACAGTGAGATTAATTTCGCTTACATAGAGGATAATTTATTTTGCAATGACAGACTCATTTAATTTATAATGAGCTGACATTATTATAAAAATCTTCTGCACATTTTTTTCGAATTAATTATTTCAGTAATTATTGAGATTTGATCCTGCTGAAAATGAACGGTAGAAATTTTCTTTTCATATCGTCTTTTGGCTTGTGCCATATTTTTCTTTGATCTTGAAGGATACATGTTTTTTAAAAATAGTGAACAGATTTTTTTTTGCGTTAAATTTTAATCAATTGAATTTATTTATTAGGCTGTGGCTCCAGTTGGACTTTTTTTTAAATAAAAACAAAAAAATAAATATTGTGTCGTGACCAATTTGTCAGCGGACGAAATTACGAAGCACGAGAGTCTCGACGACCAAATTAGATTCTCCGAATCTCTCGTGGCTGAGAATAGAAAGTTATCGTGGATCGACGTGATTTGTGCAATTCAATCGACGATTGCCGATACTCACGTGGGATATCCTTGGGGCGGCGGTCCTTGAGGCTTCGGCGGACCGAAAGGCGGCGGCTGCGCCGCGCCCGGATGGAAATCTTGGAAGGGCCACTTGGTCGGGGGAGCGTGAATGATCGTCGGCGTCTGCTTGAAACCCTGGTGATCGTTGACGGACGAGAACAACGAGTTGTAATAACTCAACGCCGAGTTCCACGTCTGCTCGACCGCTCGACTTATCCTCGTGGTGACTGCAAGAAAAGTGTCATTTATTTTCATCAGTCCCACGTCAAACTTTTATCCGAAGACCCTGGCACCATTTTTTGGTGCCTCAAATTTTCTTGATGTATCAATTTTGGAATTATCAGAAACTTCGCTTTCCTTGCATTTGCAAAGAAATTTCGTTAGGGTCCGTAAAGTTTTATTTTAGTGTCTGTAAATCCGGTTTAGATACCTAAATACCACGCGATATACCAGTAGGCGCATAATTATCTCTACTTAATTGTAAAAAACCACTATCAGTCTGGACTCTATCGCTCGAGCCTTCGCAATTTTGCATTCTATCTCAAGCCACAGCCGCAAAACACTTTGCGCTTCGGGCCACAGCCGATTTTATTGCCAAACCAATTTTACGTACTCGCAACGAGCGCGCGCAAAACAGCACGTGAGGCGTGTGCAGGGAGTGCGAAAATATTTTCTGCATGCACAACAAGTGGGACACGGTGAATGATAAAAATGTCCTACAAAAAAAAAAAAAAAATCACCAGCCAACAGAAACAAAAGTGGAAGCGAGTTCCAATTCCGTCGACAAGACAAATAAAAATCAGGAGACACGGTTAAATTGATAAATGAGAATTATAAAAACGTCCTACAAAAAAAAAAAACAAACAGAAAGAAAAGTGGAAGCGAATTCCAATTCCGTCGACAACATAAAATAAATAAAAATCAGGAGACACGGATAAAAATTGCTATGAAACACAAACTATAATTTCACGGTAATTTTAAGTGATGGTGAGGCTGACCGGGGCGAATTGAAACGCGGATCAAATCCACAGATTCCTCATCCGATTCGCCCGCGTTCCCTTAAAACTTGGGATTGATGCTTTTTCTCCGGAGCGCAAAATCCTTGAAGCGTATCCCATTGATTCACGTCGGTCGATAGATTCTCAATGGATTTCTATGGATCATGCAAATTTATCGGTGAGGCCATCTGGCTCCTTCTTCTTCTGCTTCTTCCTCTTCTTCTTCTTCTTCAAACGAGCGAAGGGTTTTCGCGCATGTTTACCGCGGGAACGGTTTCAAGATCCGAGTCTCCGGTTGCTGTAAACCGTAAGGCGCAGAGCACGAGGGATCCGTGAGCGAGGGAGGACCTTTCACCACTTTCAAGCCAAGCGATAAATGTTACCGGTGCTCGCGACAGATTTCATCTACGTGCTTCTGGCGTTGCATACTCCACACTCTATACATATACGTTTATGTATACGTGGCACAGTCGTTGGGGTATCGAGGCGGGCATTAGGAACAACAACGCAGAAACGAGAATTCTCGTTCTGCTTGGATTGGGACGAAGAGACACGGACGCAGTTAAATTTATGTCGCGCCACTTACATAGTGTGCATATAATGGCTCTGGCTGCTCCATATCGGGCGACCCGCAACGAGTCTTGAACAAATATTAATGGCTGTAAAAATTTGTCGTATTGATTTTTTTATTTTATTTTCTGCTGCGGTTGAATTATCAGAAAATTATTTTGAAATGGAGTGGAAATAAAAAATTGAACGGGTGGAACGAGTCTTGAAAAAAAAGTAAAGGCTATAAAAATTCGTCGAACTGGTTTTTTTTTTAATTTTTTTTTTTTTTTTATTTTCTAATTAATTTTTTTTATTTTTTATTTTTTTCAAAATCGAGTAAAAAGTATGGGTAACCAGTGTTTTCGGGGGTGGAATATACGACTTGAAAAAATGCATGGGCAGGTGAAATTTGGAATATTTTGACACGAAATGCGGAATATATGCAAAACGTTTCGTTGTTGCTCGGGTTTGTTACCGTGTATTATGCTGTAAATAATAGCGTGGAGTACGTAACACGCGCGACATTGGACCGCGTGAGTAATATCACAGATCGCAATCACCGCGCCGAAGATAATTTATCACGTCCTGACGAAGGCTCTGATTAAATTACGTATACAATGTATTACACTCGGGGTAATCAGCACCTGACTCGAGGAAGTCGAGGGTAGCGATAAAACTCGGAGTGATTTATACACCGCCACGTTTTTTTTTTTTTTTTTTTTTTTTTAAATTCGAGAATAGTTTTCGTTTCTCACGCTGGATTAAAAAAATCCGAGACTCTTCGGCATTTTACACTCAGGTTTTAATTCAGATGCCAGGATTAAAAAAAATTATTTTACACTCAGCTTTTAATCCAGATGCCAGGATAAAAAAAAATTATTTTACACTCAGCTTTTAATCCAGATGCCAGGATTTTTTTTTTATTTCAAACTATTATTTTTCTTCACGAATAAAAAATTACTCTCCTTACGCTTGTCGTCGCGTTCACCTGCTGCACATGAAACAATAAAACACAACTGTTATATCCCACAAAAAAATCACATTCCACGTGATTCTGAGATAACGACCAAACCCACGTCGCATTCCTTCGAATCCGGTTGACCACGCGAAGATAATTAATTTTATGTTCCTCATAACCCATTTTATTTATCTCTTTTTCCATCGTGTCCAACGAACTCACAAAAAAAAAAAATTATGCAACATTCTCAACTTTACTTAATTAGCGGTACAAATTTCTTGCATCCACATTTTAGGGCTGCACAAATTCCAACCCAGTTATAAAAAAAAATTATCATTTCCAACTCACATTTTTCTCCACAAATAAAATCCCATTGCCTACATTTATTTTCGCATTCACCAGCTCCGGATGTAGTACTAAAAAAAAGTCGCGTTCCTTTGATTCCGACTGATCACGCGAATTAATTTTACGTACCTCGTAACCCATTTTTATTTATCTCTTTTTCCATCGAGTCCAACTCGGGACTCGGAAAAAAAAGTTCATGCAATATTCGCACCGCCAGTCAATTGGGAGTCTAATTTGTCTTTTTCTTTTCAACCCGCTTTTTAGGGTCGCTGTCGCTACACATCGAGGAAATCACGCGCCGTTTGCATAACAGCTGCGTGCGCGGCGAGTGTGGGAGGCCGTAAACTCGTTTATGCAACCTGCGGCCCCAGCAGCGCATTTGGACCCCATAAATAAATACACTCAGCAAAAAAATTAAGGGAGCAGTTAAATTTTACCGTTTTTTCACTGATTTTTGAAGCGCTGTAAGTTTGTGAAAAATGGTCGAATCGTAATAAAACAAAATGCGTTTTAAAGCGTCATATCTCTAGTTTGAAAATCAATGCAGTCTTTTTTTTTTTAAGCAACACGCTCGGCATGAACCTAAGGAATAGCGGGAAGGAAATTTTCTCAAATTTTTTGTCGTTTTCAAAGTCGTCCACGGGCACAAAAAAAATTTTTCTGGCTTTGTCAATACTGGGGTCCTTTAGCCTGGTTCTTCAGCTTCAAAATGGTGTTTTGTTCATCTCTGTACGACCATTTGTCGCTGAGATATGGGCATTTAAAGGAAAAAGGAGCTTTTTTCGTAGATCATCAATATCTCATGAAGTAATGATCGCACAGCGAGCTAAAGGTAGGTTTTGTAAACTGGAAGAAATGCTCTAAAAGTACCTTCTGGTACTTTAGAGATTTTATTTTTTTATGTAACCTTAATATTGATTTGAAAAAGACCAAAAAAATGGACTTTTTCCCCGTTTTGGAAAATCCACGTCAACTTGGCAGATATTGCGATAATGACTCATGTTTTTAGGATTTTTTTTAGTTCAATACATGCCCAACGACCCCCCAAGATTAAAAAATTTATGTGCTGAACCGTTGTTTTTTCCCGAAGCGTCAAAGTTTTATAAAAAATTAAAGGAACACTTATTGTTCCTTAAATGGCATTTAATGATGACTAAAATTAAAAAAAAACTTTTCCGTTGTTTTTCTCACGGTTTCGCAATAACTACTCTTTTAATCTTTGAAAAAGAGAAAAATTAAAAATTTTGAATTTTTTTGCTTAAAAAACGGTATTTTTCTCACAATTTCTTATGAACAATCTTTGAAATGAAAAACAAAAAAAAAACAAAAATGCCTACGAACTTTTTTTTTCAGAAAAATTCAAAATTTTTAATTTTTCTCTTTTTCAAAGATTAAAAGAGTAGTTATTGCGAAACCGTGAGAAAAACAACGGAAAAGTTTTTTTTTAATTTTAGTCATCATTAAATGCCATTTAAGGAACAATAAGTGTTCCTTTAATTTTTTATAAAACTTTGACGCTTCGGGAAAAAACAACGGTTCAGCACATAAATTTTTTAATCTTGGGGGGTCGTTGGGCATGTATTGAACTAAAAAAAATCCTAAAAACATGAGTCATTATCGCAATATCTGCCAAGTTGACGTGGATTTTCCAAAACGGGGAAAAAGTCCATTTTTTTGGTCTTTTTCAAATCAATATTAAGGTTACATAAAAAAATAAAATCTCTAAAGTACCAGAAGGTACTTTTAGAGCATTTCTTCCAGTTTACAAAACCTACCTTTAGCTCGCTGTGCGATCATTACTTCATGAGATATTGATGATCTACGAAAAAAGCTCCTTTTTCCTTTAAATGCCCATATCTCAGCGACAAATGGTCGTACAGAGATGAACAAAACACCATTTTGAAGCTGAAGAACCAGGCTAAAGGACCCCAGTATTGACAAAGCCAGAAAAAATTTTTTTGTGCCCGTGGACGACTTTGAAAACGACAAAAAATTTGAGAAAATTTCCTTCCCGCTATTCCTTAGGTTCATGCCGAGCGTGTTGCTTAAAAAAAAAAAGACTGCATTGATTTTCAAACTAGAGATATGACGCTTTAAAACGCATTTTGTTTTATTACGATTCGACCATTTTTCACAAACTTACAGCGCTTCAAAAATCAGTGAAAAAACGGTAAAATTTAACTGCTCCCTTAATTTTTTTGCTGAGTGTAGTTGGGCTCTGCGCATTCTTCGTGTACAGCGCGGCCGTATCTACTCGGAACTCTCAACCGGATCTGGACAGATACGGGCTATGCAATCGTGTAACGTAACCACCGTAAGGTAATACAACGTTGCTCTGCCTATCGCGATGGATTCGCGCGGCGCGAGCCGATCTAGCGTGCCCAATGCTTCACAGCCTCTCAGGCCGCGTTACGTTGCGCGTCCTGTGCTGACTGGACAGCACGTTCTCCGCGCTGGGCTGAATATCTCGTGGGACTCTCGCCTCCTCGAGTGCGAATCTCGGTGCTTTGTAACGTGGACATGAAAAAAAAAAAAAAAAAAAAAACGTGGCAACGATCCCACATAAATTCAAGAAAAGTGAGAGAGAATTGCGAACGTTTCTCGATGGTATAAAAATTGGAAAAAATTCATGCACGTTGAAGGTACCTTTTAATTTGCATATTGATAATTTAGATTTATTTAACTATAATTATTTATATTTGTTTAATTTATATATTAATAATTTGCATATTAATATTATTAATTTAGCGTAATAATAATTCGAAAATGTTTCTAAGAAATTTATGAAAAAAAAGGTTTAACAAATATCCCGGTGACCAACATTTTTTTTTTTTTTATAAATATGATTTGTTCGTTTTTCCGAATACGTATGAATATTTTCAAATTTTTAAATTCACTTTGAAATTTGTGTTTTTGCACACATATTTTCTATATAAAAAAACACGAAATTCAAGGTTGACTTAACAATCGGAAAAAATTCATACGTATTCACAAAAATGAAGGAATCATATTTACGAAAAAAAATGTTGAGTCACCGCGAGATTTGTCAAACCATTTTTTTTTCATCAATTTTTTAATAACATTTTAGAATTATTATCCTGCAAAATTAATTTTTTCAGTATCTTTAATGTGCATGCATTTTTTAAATTTTTATTCCATCGAGAAGTGTTCGCAGTTTTCTCTTATTTTTCTCGAACTTATCCGAAATGATCGGGAAGCGACATAACTACCTTAATAATCGAGGGATGTGCGTCGGATTTCTGGTCTCGCAATAAGATGGAAAGCCCTGTCGTCACTCCGAAGGCTCCAACCCTCTGATAAATTAATGAGCTCGCTTCTCAGTCCCAGTTGTATAGGATTTACACTTCGGCGTCATAACCACCGCCTCTCACTCGAAGGTGCGGAGAGGTAAATGTTTTGCTCCCGTGGAGAACGCGCGAGAGATCTCGAGACGAGACATCGGCTTCAATCGGCCTTCTGCTCAATGACAAAATGGGCCGCGAACGACGTCGAAGAAAACGTACTTTTTCGCGCAGGTGTCCGTATGGAACAACGACAAAAAGTATGGAACTTTCGTATTCCGAGACTGTCGGGTCCCTCGAGAGTTACCGCCGGGGAATGTCGCGGTAATTGCCACACGAGTAAATCGTTCAAATGCACAATTAGCACAATAGATTTCGCTGTGCGCCGAACATTCGCCAACGGCTTCGAGGCCGAGCGAAACGCAACCGAGAAAACTAGTCATCGAGATGATGGTTTTTTTTCGGCATCTAATTGACGGTGTTTTTATGCAGGAAAATTGCTACTCGACGAGGAATATTTTTCCCTTCTTCTTCATTTTTATGAATTTTGTTCTTCAAGTCGCGATACACGAGAATATCGTGGATAAAAAAATAGCGAAGTGACTGAGGAGACTCGAATGGCTCGTTTAGGTTTTTGTCCAATTTTTCGCAGCTTTTGCGACGAGCGAAAGGAATTTTTTACAGAATTTTAAAGTCAGACCCCCAAAAATCGCAAATTTTTAGAAGGGGTACCCCTTGCGTTTTTTCGCGAAAAAAAAATTTCCGACTTCGTAAAGTTTGATGACCCTATCCGATGGGAAATTTCCCGCTGATTCCGAAAACCACCGTTATTTGCCCGAAAAATGAAAAATTCGACGAGAAAAATGCGAAAAATGATTTATCACTTTTTTCGGAATTTCATCACTTCACTAAAATCGAGGTTACTTTTTCTTGGATTGATGGAACCTGGATTTTCTTTTTTCGTTCGAAAGAAAACTCTATAACGAAGAGAATGCCGCAAGGCGGAACGCGATATCATAATTTCTGAATTTTTTACAGAATTTTAAAGTTAGACCCTCAAAAATCGCAAATTTTTAGAAGGGGTACCCCTTGCGTTTTTTCGCGAAAAAAAAATTTCCGATTTCGTAAAGTTTGATGACCCTATCCGATGGGAAATTTCCCGCTGATTCCGAAAACCACCGTTATTTGCCCGAAAAATGAAAAATTCGACGAGAAAAATGCGAAAAATGATTTTTCACTTTTTTCGGAATTTCATCACTTCACTAAAATCGAGGTTACTTTTTCTTGGATTGATGGAACCTGGATTTTCTTTTTTCGTTCGAAAGAAAACTCTATAACGAAGAGAATGCCGCAAGGCGGAACGCGATATCATAATTTCTGAATTTTTTACAGAATTTTAAAGTTAGACCCTCAAAAATCGCAAATTTTTAGAAGGGGTACCCCTTGCGTTTTTTCGCGAAAAAAAAATTTCCGATTTCGTAAAGTTTGATGACCCTATCCGATGGGAAATTTCCCGCTGATTCCGAAAACCACCGTTATTTGCCCGAAAAATGAAAAATTCGACGAGAAAAATGCGAAAAATGATTTTTCACTTTTTTCGGAATTTCATCACTTCACTAAAATCGAGGTTACTTTTTCTTGGATTGATCGAACCTGGATTTTCTTTTTTCGTTCGAAAGAAAACTCTATAACGAAGAGAACACCGCAAGGCGGAACGCGATATCATAATTTCTGAATTTTTTACAGAATTTTAAAGTTAGACCCTCAAAAATCACAAATTTTTAGAAGGGGTACCCCTTGCGTTTTTTCGCGAAAAAAAAATTTCCGATTTCGTAAAGTTTGATGACCCTATCCGATGGGAAATTTCCCGCTGATTCCGAAAACCACCGTTATTTGCCCGAAAAATGAAAAATTCGACGAGAAAAATGCGAAAAATGATTTTTCACTTTTTTCGGAATTTCATCACTTCACTAAAATCGAGGTTACTTTTTCTTGGATTGATGGAACCTGGATTTTCTTTTTTCGTTCGAAAGAAAACTCTATAACGAAGAGAATGCCGCAAAGCCGAACGCGATATCTTGATTTCTGAATTTTTTACAGAATTTTAAAGTCAGACCCTCAAAAATCGCAAATTTTTAGCGAAAGGAATTGTTGAGCTTGGTTTAGTGATGAAAGAAATGAAAAAGAAAAAAAAGAGAGCGAAACGCGACTCTTCGCAACCGAGAAAACTAGTTATCGAGATGATGGTTTTTTTTCGGCCTCTAATTGACGGTGTTTTTGTGCAGGAAAATTGCTACTCGACGAAGAATATTTTTCCCTTCTTTTTCATTTTTATACATTTTTCTTCTTCAAGTCGCGATATACGAGAATATCGTGGATAAAAAAAATAGCCAAGCGACTGAGGAGACTGTTTAACGATGAAAGAAATGGAAAGGAAGAAAAAAAATCGCTGAGCATCTCCAGAGCGGTGGAATTTCACTTGTGGACGGACAGTCAAGCATTCGCACGTTCGAGAACGCCCGAAGGCATTTTGCTCGAGCATTTTGCGTGACCGGCGCACGATCATCTGCAGCTCGTTGTAAAGCAAATGGCTAAATACGCCCAGTTCCCAGCGGCGGACACATAAATTAGAAAACATTCGCGAGCCGCAGCGACTAATTGTATTTTTTTTCCCACACTGTAGAAATCCGAAGGTCCGACTGTCCGTTGCACGCACGAGCGACGCAATTTCACGCGGTGTCGATTAATTGCTCCACGCTGTTAAAAATATATACGTTTTATTGCTTTCGGCGACATTTAGTGTCACCTCAATCACTGGCAAAATTTAACGTATGATTGAGACGTAAAATTGCAGCGCTAAATTCTAGTAAAACGAGGCATTTTTATACATCAAAATTTGTAATTTTATTACACTCATTAATTAACATTACATTGGCAAGAATTTTTCATGCTGTGACTCGAAACGTGTAATAAAATTCCAAAACATTTTGAACGTAACATATTAATTAATATGAATTATCTCCCAATTTCGAGGCTCGTAAATCGCATATAAAACACAGCAAACCAATGTCGTGAATAATTGCAACGCTTTTTACTAAATTCTAGTAAAACGAGGAATTTTTATACATAAAAATCTGTAATTTTATTACACTCATTAATTAACATTAAATTCGCAAAAAAATGTCATACAGTGACTCGAAACGAGTGTAATAAAATTCCAAAACATTTTGAACGCAATATATTAATTAATATTAATTATCTCCTAATTTTGAGTCTCTTAAATCGGGTATGAAATGCAGCAAACAAATCTCGTGACAGCTTTAAATATCAGTTACAAGATTGTAACGGTTGAATAATTAGGAAAAAAATGTATTTTTCTGACTTCGCTGACCCAGATTGGCGTTCGAGGCAGCCTATTTATTTTTTCTTCGGAGCGACCAACCCTTCCGGTTCTGAGCTCCGGTCGAGTCGACGACGACGTGTCGCACGACCGATCGAGGAAAGCGAAAGTTTGCGCCATTTTGAGGATTAATATGCTAATCGTCGGGCTTCACGCGCGTTGACGCAGCGCGGTGAGTAATTGATCGGAGGCGCGCGGACGAAATTGCGAGTGATACGTCGGGCGAAAAACGCGCGTTAGAACGTTCGCCCCGCGGGCGATTCTGCTGAATGTTTTGCGCGATAACGCGGCGAACGCGGCTTTGACTTGCGACTCGTGCGCGCGGTCGAAAGTTAATTACGCGGGACAATTTTTTTTTTTTTGCAGAGTTTGAACGGAGCGTCAAATATGTAGACGTCATAACTTTCATCGTGAGGACTGAGTTGCACTTATTTATTTATTTATTTATTTTTAAATTTTTAAATTTTTAATTTTTAATTTAAAATTTTTAATTCTTTAATTTTTTAATTAAAAATTTTTAATTCTTTAATTTTTTAATTTTTAGTTTTTAGTTTTTAATTTTTTATTTTAAATCTTTAAATTTCTAAATTTTTAGTTTTTAGTTTTTAATTTTTTTATTTTAAATCTTTAAATTTTAAAAAATTTTAATTTTTGTAATTGTTAATTTTTTAATTTTTAATTTTTTTATTTTAAAAATGTTTAATTCTTTAATTTTTTAATATGTTAATTTTTTATGTGCAACGTGTCACAATTTCACATTTTTCGCGTACGGTTTTTTTTCCCAATTCTGTATATTTCTCATAACTGACTGCACGAATTTTTATAATCCAATCGACGCCCCATTCGTACGAAATTCCAGAATTCATAATCCAGAATTGTCGACTGCGATTGCGTCACGAGAAAAATAAACCCAGGTCACGGGGCGGTGATCGAGCACCTTAAAAGTCCCATGAAATTACCGCGATATTCGGTGCAACAGTGTCACGATTCTCACGAGACAAATCACTCGCGATTCCGCGTATACAAACAGCGCATTTTCCCCGTACGGTTTGTCTTTTCCTCGCGCCAATTCTGGATGTGCATTACGGCCCGAGACTAATTTCGCGGCAACTTTTACGATCCAATCCACGCCCCGTTCGTATAATAAGACACGGCGTGTCCGAGCCTTGAATACCCGGAGCAAAAACCACCGCACAGCACTTTCGTATAGCATTTTTTTTTTCTCTATACGTCGCAAAATATTTATGGGAATTCAAGAAAAAAAAAACTGCGTTTCAACCTGGTAATGCGTTTAATATAGACACACGAGTTGTTACAACCTGCCGCAATTTTTGCGTCAAGACTGGAATTTCGTTTTGCACGAGAAATTCCGGCCGGTGGTTTTCGCGTTTCGTGAGCGGGAAACCTGAATTCAACCCCGCGTGGCACGCGTCATACATTATGGAAACTCCGGTGGTGTCGGGACCGTTGAGGGGGCAAAACTATTCGACTCGGTGGTTCGGCGACTTTTGTTTGTGCGTAAAAATACGTGAACGGAAAACTCGCCCGTTTGCACTTCTGTTATTGCTGGATTTATCGTCGTGTCAGGTGCGCCGCGCAATCGATAATTATCCGTACGTGTCGCCGCTGAATTTCTTCCTGTTACGATGTGACACATATTTTATTTATTTTCTCGGCCTTTGACGCGACTGCCGGTAGCTTCATCCCTCTCGCACTCGCGAAACGTCGTGAAAAACGTCGTGTTGCGTCACCTTAAGCCGCTGACCAATTGAGGAGGTGGATTAAATTGCTGGCATCCCGTTTCGCGAATTTTGTCATCGACGACACGAGCCATTTTTTTATTTATTATTTTATTTTTTATTTTTCTTTGAAATATTTTATTTTATTCCTTCTTTATTATTTTATTTTTTATTTTTTCCTTGGAATATTTTATTTTATTCCTTCGTTATTATTTTATTTTTTATTTCTTCCTTCGAATTTTTATTTTATTTCTTCGTTATTATTTTATTTTTTGTTTCTTCCTTCGAATATTTTATTTTGTTCCTTCCTTATTATATTATTTTTTATTTCTTCCTTCGAAATTCTCAACACGAAGATCAGAAGATTCGGATGAAAGCGAAGAGATAATCTTGTAATGTATTTTTTTTTGTTCGACCCTAATGAAAGTTAATCGGTAAATTAATTTACCTGGCAAGTCAGCAGCGTCGATCAGCGTCGCGAACTGCAGCAGAACGACGAGAAGGAGGCTGACCCTCCCCAAGACCCTGATTTCCATATTTCTGAAAATAGCAAGAATTACTCCGTTTGGTATTTACGACCAGACGCCGACTGAACACTCGGCTATTAAAGCAGTAGAATCTATTTAATAACTCGCAGGTGTAAATTCAAAACAATTCTCAGACTCCTGCTTATTGATCGATCAGGTGTAACGCCTCGGGCCTCGAAGTCGTGCACCGTGTAATTTGCTCGTAGTGAGCCGTACAAAGTAATCATTCGGCATAAAGTAAACAGAGCGTTTTCCACAAATATTATTCATACTTATATTTTAACAATCACTGTGAGATAATTTAAATTTACTGTAATCAACAATTTTTGTTTAGATATTATTATCATAATCAACTGAAACTGAAATTTCGACAAGCACTGTGAGACAATTTAAATCGACTGAAATCGCCAATTTTTTTTTTAGATATTACTATCATAATCAACAAAAACAATCGGAGCTGCACGTCGCACATTTATTCCCGTCGATGGATTTTTCAAAACAGACCTGAAATTTTTTCTACGCACAGACTGAAAAAAAAAAAATTACACTTTCAAATACTTTGCAAATTTGTAGAGCAAAATGTGTCGCAGAGTCCGGAAGCTAACTGACGTTAAAAAATCCGCGAAACCGCTGGCGACTTGCGATCTAAAAGTCAATTTTTTTTTTCAGCGACCATTCATTTATTTATTTGCAATCTAAATTTTGTTACGTCGCACAGGATTAAAGTGAACACGATCGTTAATTAATCACTCGTTAATTAAGTTTCGCACTCGGATTTTTTTCGGGGGGTCGGCGAGGTGGAACGAAACGTTTTCGGGGGTGGGCAAAAAATAAAAAAAAGCTGAGATTATCCAGCGGGGGCGACGCGTGTACCTCGCTGACGTGTGTCCGGTTATAATCTGGTAATTGTTGGCGGTACGACTGAACAACCGGACTGTTTGTACCAAGTTTATAAATGGCCGGAGAAAGTGCGGGGGGCGCCGGTCGGGCGAAGGAAACGCGAGCCCCACGCGCCCCCCAAAACGCATCGGCTACTAGCGAATAGCAAAAGTGATTCACCGATAAGACGCCCGACGGCGAATTGTCCGTAAAAAAAAAAAAAAATTGCGAGCTGAAGAGACGAGCAGCGACACACAGTGGTTTCGTTTCTCGGCGTCTCTCAGTCACGTAACGAGAACTAAACCACTAGATCAATCGCCCGAGTTCGATTTCCGCCTCTGACGATGGATCACTGTGAGAGTTTTTTTTCTGGCCATCCTGGGTACCTCGGAATGTGACTAAAAGAATAATTTATTTCGTTAGTTCATCTTCAAAAAATTAACATAAAAAAAATTACTTAATTTAAGGTAATCAATCGGCTGGAGAAAAAAAGTGAAATTAAAGTATAGGAAGTTATGATTTAACCACGGTGTAATTAAGCTTTCTATCTTTCGTGATTGATTGAAAGAAAAGAAAAAAAAAACAAAAGGGTTTAAAAAAATTTTCGACGAGTAGTTAATTCAACTGCAATAACACGAAAGACTAAATTCCAGATATTTAACTCGTTACTCATCCTGACTTCACGGAAGATCTGCCAATTTGCAGGTCGTTAAAAAAAAAGTAAGACGCAGAGCCTTAATCTTCTTCAACGAAACCAAAGAATTGTGATTATTAAGTTCTGTAAATCGCGCGTTCTTGGTATATGGAAAGGAACACGCGGGTCGTCATGTAAACACATATTTATTCACGTAAATATGTACAGTCTTAATCAGGATCTCAAGATTATCTTCCACGCTGATTGTATTTTTTTCGTTTTTCTTTTTACATAAGTCATAAAACTTAAGTACGCATTTTCGTCTCGATATTGCTAGAAATATTTTAACGCATCTAGTCAGTCGCATAAATCACACGTATACAGAATTTTCACTTCACGCGTCACGAGTAGTAAAAGTTTCATCGAGCTGATACAAAACTAGTAAAGAAAAATACGTAATTTCATGTCATGTCATCTTCACGTTCGTTTTCGTCTCAAGACTAATCTTAGCCTGGCCGGACGATATTGCGAAACGTTAATGATAATAAAATATCAAAGCATTCATTCCTTCTCGCGAAACGCGTTTAAAAAAACTCACGCGTTGGGATCATTCACGCTTCAAACACTCGTAATTCTCTGAGCGAAACTCCGTCGCCCTCGCGGATTCGGCAGTCGTGTTATCGATTTTATCGGCAGTCGATATTGCGGACGTCGATTTGCGCGAGAGAAGCGAAGGGGGCGGAAGCTACTTTACTTGGTTTTACTCTTGTGGCTCTCGACGAGCCGGGGCGGCATTTTCGTCGTTACCCGCAATCAACTAGTCACGTCATTTCACCGTCGTTCACCGAGAAATGATAACGCTGAGTTATCCTCTTCTTCCTCGTCTTTTTTTTCTTCTTCTTCTTCTTCTTCATCTTCTGTTCCGCGTTTCTGAAACGCCTCAGAGCCGCGCGGAGGGATTTCCCTTCGTTCTCGGTCCCGATATATCATTTATACTTCATCGGGAGTTCCGATCCGGTTGAGTGACCAGTCAATTGTCGGTTGCTTTCAACGATAAGCTTTGGCTTTCTCGGCCCAGGCATAGAGATCGACGCTCGGTATAGCCTGGAAATCGTCGCAGGGACGAATTTCGTTCCTGCAATAAAAAAACACCATTTAAATCAGTAAAAATAAGAAAGAGCGTATAAAAATGATGATTGTCTTTATTATTATAAATATTATTATTATTATTATTATTATTAAGATTATTATCTTTTCTTTACTATTATAAATATAATAATAATAATAATTATTATTATTATTAAGATTAACGAACGTAAAGATTATTTTAAACAATCGGATAAATTTGTGGTAACTCACCCTGATTGAGGACGGATGAAGACATTTGGTTGCATACGCGATATGTCGTTTCCGTTATCACAGAATATTCTCGCCAGTGTAACACGACGGAGTTGAGTCAATTGTTCTGTATCGACGAAAAAAAAGATTCGTTACCGTTTTGCACCAGTCCGAGAGGATCGAAAAATGGGATGGAAATAATCGAGTCAAGATAAACTTACCAGACGTGAAGCGATGCGGCTGGTTCGCCGAGTCGTAGAAATATCTGTCGGTCCACTTGGTCCTGGCGAATTGCTCGGAGAGGAGGCAACGGAACGTCGGACCAAGCAGACTGTTGTCGACCGGACGTTCGGCAATGCCGCCGATCACGAGATCCACGTCGTTCGGATGATCGTAGAGAGCCTTCAGTTTTTTCACAGTCTTTTTTTGAAGCGAGAAGAGAAGACGAGGAGATTAGAGAATTGCGATCGAGACGAGAATTCCCGGCGATCTCGGTGTTATAATGATATAAAAATCGACAAACCTCCGTGGGAATGTGATCCAAGAAATCCTCGAATTTCTTTGCCAACGGCAAACCGCAGTATTTGCGGTAATGGTTGTAGCCCGGTAAACCGTGATCGCGACCCTGTTGAACGTCCAAACTGATGGCGTCGAGTCCCAGCTCGGTGTTAGTTCTGTACAGGCCGTGAGTAATCTGTAAAAAAAAATGGAATCGTTCGATCAACCTTTCGTATCGTTTTCGATGACTAATAAAATTCTCGCGCAAAATTTGAATTGAATTGAATAAAAAATAAATAAATAAATAAATACATACAAAATAACAAATAAAAATAATAAACAATAAATAATTTTAAAAAATTACAAATTTTTAAAAAATAAAAAAAAATAATAAAAATTTTTAAAAAAATTAAAATACAAAATAAAATTAGCTACTGCACGTACATCAGGTACGAGATTCGTGTCCATCTTGTTGGACGTTTGTGTGGCGAGACCGCGAAGAAGTCCGTCGAAAACGTCGTCGTTCTCGATGACCCGAGGCTTGTAGAAATGCTCGGACAATCTGAGGGTTCCATTGCGTTGACGATCTTCGTCCGGCAAGCTAGAAAAAAGTGGCCACGAAAAGAACGTCAATAAAATTATCAAAAATGTTTCTTCTTTTTTTTGCACATGGATAAATCATCTGTGAAGTAGCAACAAAAAACGAGTCTTCACCTCAGTTTTCCCTGTTTCAACGAGTTCAAGAATCGCAGAACCGCCGTGGCGGCCTCGTTGCTGACGGCCGGATCGTCGTAAGGATTGTAGTCGCGACTGTAACTCGAGGTGACGCCGAGGCCGATGGTCTCCGTGTATTCCTTGCCGAGAACGATGGGCAGCCACTCTTTGTAGGTGATGTGCTGAATCTCGGCGATGACGATTCGTCGAGCCTCCTGATACAAAATCTCGTCCGACCAGAGGGGATTTATCTCCGCGAGTTTTTCGGCGATTCTGTTGTGCTCCCGGTGCCAAATCGTGTGCATAACCGCGAGTGGAGGCTCGAAATTGACGCGATCATCGCCTGCGAAAAATTTAAAAAAATTTAGATGCGAATTATTGGTCGATATTTGTGGGGAAAACGGAGCAGGCAATTTTTCTTTCCTACGACTCACCAGCTTTGTAACAGGATCCAGACGCGTGACAAAGGCTGGATGGATCGATGTCGCTAGCCGGCAGATATTCGTGATTCTCGTGCGTCTCCACCGCCAATTTTCCACCCTGGAAGGTGCGCAGAGTGCGAGCTCGATTGAGCGTCGAGCCGTAGATCGTCGAACCGTCCAGGAAGTGCGAAACTTGATTCATCTGAAAAAAATAGAGAGAGATATTTAGTAGACATTTATTTATTTATTTATTTATTATCATTTATTTATTTATTATTTATAATAATAAATAAATAATAATTTAATTTTTATTTTAATTTGTTTGTTATATTTTTTTTGTGTAGATATTTAGAATTATTTTTTCATGACTTTTCCCGGGTTTTGGGGTAGCCAATAATTTCGCGATTCGTACCTGCTCAACCGGTCCAAAGCTGCAGTCCTGCCTGATGACCGGCAGCGATCGAACGTAGTTCATGCAGTTTACGTAGTGAGACCCGTAAACGGGATCGTGTTCGGGAACCTTGATGGCCGCGCAGTCGGGATGAATGTGTCGGGGCGACGGCCAAGAGCCGTCCGGACGGCAGCAAGAAATTGGCTTTCCGGTGGCGACTAAAACAATCGAAATAAAATGGTACTTAAAAAAAAACCCCGACGAAATTGCGAGATGTTTTTTTTTTTTTTTTTTGGTGCCGATTCTTACTCATTTTCCGAACCGGCGTGTACGCCAAGTCGTGGGAGATGAACTCGCTCCACTGCATCACCGCCAGCGTCTTCGAGACGTCCGACTGGTCGTTCGAGCTCGACAGACTCGTGCTGACGGTCCTCGCGCCGGGAAGCTGATGCCTTCTTCGCTCCGCGTGCCGCAGCTCTTGGATTCCTGTACCCCGAATTTCGCATTAGTCACACTTGGCTCTTGGGGTCCAAAGCGCTCCGGTTAAATCGAAGTAACATGAGAAAACTGTCGATTCTATGCTGATTTCGATTTTAGGAACGTTTTTGAGCAGCGCAAGATCCACTTTTGACTCGAATTAAATCGCTCGAGATATCGATAAGTCGCATTTATAATAATTTATTGTATAAAAAAGTCCTTGAAGATTCCTTTTTTTATTAGCTCGCGATATCGATAAGTCGCATTTGTAATTTAATTTATTGCATAAAAAAGTCCTTGAAATTTTATTTTTATTTTTTAATTCGCTCGTGATATCGATAAGTCGCGTTTTTAATTTAATTTATTGCATAAAAAAGACGTTGAAGATTTTTTTTTTAATTCGTTCGCGATATCGATAAGTCGCGTTTTTAATTTAATTTAGTGCTTAAAAAAGACCTTGAATATATTTTTTTCTTTTTTTTTTATTCTTCGCGGTATCAATTCGAGTGGATCGTGCGCCGGATAAATTACATCATAAGAGACTAATCTAGTTGCGTCTTATCTAAATGAGATGTAGGCGTCCGACCGAGTGGATCGAGATGGGAGATAAAATCCGGCTCGATGCGAAGCCGGGGAGGCGATAAATGCACGATTTATGGATCAAGTGTGTTAAGAGGGATTCGCGGTGTCTCCCATTTCGACGTCACCGCTGTTGGAAGCCTTTCCGAGACCCGTTAACCGCATTTGCGATGAAAATAACACACAGATAAAACTCGAAAGCATTTTTTTTGTTTTTTGTTTTTACACCTAGTAACGATAAAATTAGAGTACGATAGACAGTATATATTAGATATATCCGAATTAGGTTACATACACTCTTTGCTATTGCTGGATAGAGAATCTCCCGACCGGGTATCGCGCGCGCAGTGGCTTTTTAATCACTGCCACCGCGCATTTTTAGCCGCACTCTAAGTGCTCACTTTTAAGGCACAACAACTGCAATTCAAATAAGAGAATAAAATTTGTTAAGCGACGAACTTCGTTTTTCCTCTCTCTCTCTCTGATTTTTTTCTCTCTCGTCCCTCAGCGCTTGGAGCTGTTTCACGAGCGAATTTTTCGTCTCTGGATTCACGGGAACGGTCGGTGGATTTTTTTTCTAGAGCATCGCTCGGTGGATTTTTTTTTTTCTAGAGCATCGCTCGGTGGATTTTTTCATGTCGATTTAGTCATCATTTACGTTACGCAAGTGGGGATTTTTTTTTTTAGAGCAGAGATGGGACTGTGAAATGGCAGGAAATTTTGAGTCCGGGGAACGCCGAACTTTTCACGGGCTGCAAATAATTGTGCTTGGTTACAATGTCGTTGAAAATTTCGAGATCCCCAACACGTTTCGCTTTTTCGTTGCGCGCGAGAGTGACAAGAGCGATCGGAGGAGGCGAATTGTCGACGCGATTCTCGTGGTAGCCGGCGGCTCGTCCTACGAATCGTGATTTCGTGTCGTTTGGCACGCGTCGAATTGGCGGCCACGGCCACGCGAGGCTCGCGACGTTAAATCGATGGTGTCGCTGGTGTGAGATACGAGATAATTGTTATTCAACCCTTTGGCGATCTCTGAAGAATTCGACACTCAAAAGTTGGTCGTCGAAAAAAACATTTTCTACTGCAGAATATCTTTGTTTTTTTTTTAAATCTTTGTTGCTGTTTTTTTAATTTAAAAAAAATGAAAATTGTGCAAGAATTGGAAATTCATCGTTTCCAATCGTTGGACAACTCGTAAAGATATCATGATTTTATCAATGCTCGCCAGAGGGTCAGGTAATTGTTAATCCCCGAGTATCCGACACGCGCCAGAGAATTAACAGCTCACCGTCTGAGTAGTGCGGAAACAGGACCCTCGAGTACGCGGTCAGCGCGCTTCCCCATCGCGGATTCGCCACGTTGTTGCAGCGTCCGTCGATCGAGCGGTACCTGGAGATTCCCTCGCAGTCGGCGTACTGAGTCGCGGCGCAGGACTCACCGAGGCTGGTGCCGTTGAGTTTCAGGGTGGTGATAAATCGGGCGCACGTTTCGCTGCTCATTCCGTATCTAATTGAACGAAAAAAATTAAATTAATTACATTCAAAAAAACCTTCCCATAAAAAAAAAAATTTCCTATAAAAATAAAATCTTCCCACAAAAAAAATCTTCCCATAAAAAAATCTTCTCATAAAAAATCTTCCCATACAAAAAATCTTCCCATAAAAAAATCTTCTCATAAAAAAATCTTCCGATAAAAAATCTTCCCATAAAAAAGATCGGTCAATCGATCTATATTTTTCTACTTGAATTCGCTATTAATCGCTTCTCACCGTTGGCAGTAATGCTGAACGAGGTACATCGAGGCCTTGACCGCGGCGAGCGCGTCCGCCTGAGTCTCAAGCGCATCCTCGTTCGGCGACGAGAAGATGTATTGATTGTGCGACGCCGTGTTGGCCGTCAGCGTGATGCCGGCTTGCACCAGATTCTCCTCCAGTCGGTGCATTCGCTCGATGAGCCTGACGCCAAAATTCACGGAGTCGTTGAGAGCCTTCTCGTTGATTCGCGGCAGCCTCGGGATCGCCGGGGATCCGGTGTGCATTATTAACTCATCGGGAATGCCTGACGAGCAATAATGAAAATGTTAATAAATAGTAAATGCGTTTATAGAAAAAAAAACGGTGGAGAACTCGATTTACAAAATTGTATTTAAAAAAAATTCGTAAAAGTCAATTAAAAAAATTGAGAACTCAATTTACAATTTTTTTAAATGTAAAAATCAATTAAAAAAATTGAGAACTCAATTTACAATTTTTTTTTATGTAAAAATCATTTTAAAAAATTGAGAACTCAATTTACAATTTTTTTTAATGTAAAAATCAATTTAAAAAATTGAGAACCCAATTTACAATTTTTTTAATGTAAAAATTAATTTAAAAAACTTAATTTTATAAACAAAAAACTTACCGTTAAGAGCTGACAGATGATTGTGAAAATAGAGGGGCAGCTTGTAGCCGCCAATCACGTGCGAGTACCCGAAAAATCCCATCGTTTGCAGTGTGATCCACAGCGCCGCGAGGGTCGCTATAGAACCCGCCATGACTCCGCTGGCTACCGAAAACATAAAACGATACCTGCCTTTAGATACCCGCTGAATTACGCACTAATTAGTATGAAAATATTCCGTCCACGCTGTAATCGTCGCGAATACATTGACCCAGGTTAGGATTTTTTTTTCCTTCTTTTATTCCGCTGAATGTCAAATTTTTCTGTAGCCACCGGCTACAATTCAAGGCCGTGTCGTATTTTTTTTTTTTTTTTTTGGACTCGACCACAGTCCACAGAAAAATGTTTCGGTCTTTCGCGAGTAAATATTTTTTTCCGCAACAGGCAAAGAGTCTCGAGGTTAATAATAGATCCAGGCTTCGTTTACACGATAAGCGATTATTTTCTGCCGCTACTATTGTCGCCCGGCGCTTCTTCCATTTATGGTTCTTGCGCTAATTTTTTCTGCTCGCTTTTTCGGCAACAAAACGGGACCAACAATTTTTTTTAACGAAATTTTTTTAAAGCTTTTAAATTTTTATTTTAGCTACGAAAAATTGGCTCGCCTAATTTCAATGACAAATACGGTAAAAAAAAAGCATCGATATATTTTGGTGCCAGCGAGAATCGAACTCAGACCCGACGAAACCGAAATCGAATCCTCTGCGCCAGAAGCTTCGGCCCGCCCCCTACCATGGAAAATCTCTATGGAAAAGTACCAGCCGAGTTCTACGTGACAACCGAATCGGTGGTGGGGCTGAGGCCGCTCCAGCCGGGAGAGCGTTTTACGACTGGTGCCTGAGTCACGCGACGAAACGTCGTCAACATTTCCTGTCGTATTTATATATATATAAATATATATAAATTTTAAAGACAGAATTGTAGCCTCGATTCCTCGGCCCCAAAGGATGTAAATGCAGAGCTAAAGATACACCCAATTAATTATTGTAATCGATTACAAAACAGGAAATTCGAATTGAGGTGAAGAGCGACACGAAAAAAAAAAAAAAAAAAAAGTCGGTAAAAACGGTTTACCAATATTTTTTCTCAAATATTGTCGATAATTCAGGAAAATAACTGATAACAGCCAGGAAAAAATTGTGTTGCCTTCGGGGAAAAAAAAAAAAAAAAAAACAACGTATCAGTCGATAAAGAAGCCAACAGTCAGTCGTCTTTCCTCACAGTCCCGTATTTTTCGTTCTACATTCCCGTTGTTTTATTACTAAACACAGCAACGTTGCGCACTACGAAAAATCAATGACACCATTATCAACGATTTCCCGGTATCTTCGAGCCTCGCGATTTCTTCCACCCGCTTATCGGCCTGCTTATTATTATTACCGAGGCCTTGATCCATGGGCTTCTGCAGTCCGTGCATGGCGTAGATCCATCGATCGTGGTCGGCCGGCCCGATATCAATCATTTTTTTTCTTCTCCTCAAATCCCAATCATACAACCAGAAGTCTTTTCTTCAATTTCCACAACTCTTTTTTTCTTCAAATCTTTTTTCTTAAAAAAAAAAATAAAAAAAAACGCAGACACGTAGAATTCTCTTCAGGAATCAACAGACACGAAGCACGAGTCCCAATGTGTTGTTGTTATTGTTTACACCAGCCGGTTAGCTTCTCTGGCCCTCGGTCGGTAACAACGATTCGTCGCAAAGCGATTTTTCACTTCCACGTGGCTTGAAAAAAAAATTTCGTAGCAAAAGTCTCGTGTTGTACGACAAAAAAAACTTTGCACGCTTTGCGTTCGTAAAATCAAGTACGAGCCGCACAGTTCGAAGCCAAACGCTGCGCTGTACCTGCGTTCACAGGACGCGCCAAGTCCCAGCCTGTCTCCCTTCCCTTCTATATAACCGGCCGGTACCTTCGTCGTCTCCATCCCCACCCGGGAGCCGCTCGGCCACGCTTGCAAAAAGAAGGAAAGACGTTCTATCACTCGGCGAGCACGTGCTCAACCGGCTCGTTACCCGTGACGTCGCTGCCGTCGCTCTTGTTGTTACCGCAATAAGCCGCTTCCTCGTTTAATCCTAAAAAATTTAGATACCGCTAAGCAGTGTCGTAAGTCCCCATTGCTTTAAGAAATAAGAATTTATTTAAAAAAATTATTTTCCAGTTACGATTTTATACTTTAAGAATTTATTTTCCAGTTACGATTTCATACTTTAAGAATTTATTTTCCAGTTACGATTTTATACTTTAAGAATTTATTTTCCAGTGTACGATTTTATATTTTAAGAATTTATTTTCCAGTTACGATTTTATAACAATAACCTGTAGCGATTATAAAGTGATACGTGAACTTTTAAATAGCCGAAAGAAAAACCAATTTTTTAAAGTAAAAAAAAATTCTGGGAGAAATTGTGCGAAAAATGGACAAGCAGAGTTTATAAGAATTTATTCGTCGTATTTGGGAATTAAATAAATTCCGGGCCGGCCATTTCGGATCGGCTAATCACGATTTATTTTTAGCTCTATTAATTCCCGTTATCGTGTAGTGAGACGATTGTTTCCATTATCATTATTACCCGTTGTTATTATGATTATTATTATTCGTTTTGCTTTGTTAACTCGACCTTCGCACGCTAATTGGCGCTAATCGAACGACTGCATTTTTTTTTCACCCGCACGTTTCTCGTGAATTTTTTTGCACACGAGTGCGGAAAAATATTTTTCGTTGCGTTTCTCGGGCGTGAGGCGAGAGGCGCTCGAAATGCCGGGCGGGTGGCGTTCCGGGCGTCTCGTGGAATATTCTGGAACCGAGGTGGGGACGCCGCTACGCTATATGCGGATGGTGTGCGTAAAAAGATAGGACGCGAAATTTTTTTTTTTTTTTTTTCGTGCATCGAAGTGAAATACCGATTTTCGTGAATTTTTATTCCTCATAAATATTTCGTTCCTTTGTATTCCTAAAATACCTACGCAATGAATAAACGAATCATTAGTCACGTAACAGGCGGATTATGATTCACGATGTATTATCGTCTGTCATGAAATTCAGAAAGGAAATGCGATAGATTCGCATTTTCGCGTCGTTCGAAAATTCCGACTCGCTCGGCGGATCAATGAACGAGGTCACTCGAGTTTTATTTATAGACGGTACGATCGAAGCTTCCATCGGCTTCGAATTGGAAGCACTGCAATTTTTTTTTATTAATCAAACCATTTAAAAAAATTTGTTATAAATTGCTCCAATTATTTACATTTATTTATTTAAAAATTGTAAATCGGTCAGTTTATTTCCAATTTTTTTTTTTTAATTCTTGTAAATCGATCCATTTATTTCCATCCATTAATTAAAAAATTGTTATAAATCGATCCATTTATTTCCATCAATTAATTTAAAAATGGTTATAAAACGATCCATTTATTTCCATCAATTAATTAAAAAATGATTGTAAACCGATTAATTTATTTCCACATGAAATAAATGAATCCATTTTTTTTTTACGGAAAACAAAAACCATTTTTTTTATAAACGAGAAAATTCTCTGTACGCGTGTGACGTTGCACTGAATTTAATTCGATAACGTATAATCACGCCTGCAGGGTCTCTGTCATTCTTATCATTCTTATCAGTACAATAAAACACGCGTTCGCTGCCGCCGCTTCTATCTCACCTAGATACGACTTCTTGTATCGCTCGGCGCGCTGATAATTGTTGACGAGGAAAGCGACCACGTCAAGGCCCATCTTCGAGGGTGAATCCACAAATCGGAAACTGCCCTCCGACCGCGTAGTCCCGGCGAGTATTTTCCACGGGACTGGCGCGATCAATACGAGGCCTTTCACTGTCTATACACGAGACTCGCTCTATCCGCAATTTCTCTGTGCATAACTCGCGTGTCCCACGAGTCGCACTCACACAATTTAAGTGCAACCAACGCGTAGGATTTTTTTTTTTTTTTCACCGCAATAATTTCTGACTATAGGATATATATTTTTTTTTTCACCGCAATAATTTCCGACTATAGGATATTTTTTTTTTTTTTCACCACAATAATTTCCGACTATAGGATTTTTTTTTCTTTTTCACCGCAATAATTTCCGACTATAGGATTTTTTTTTTTTTTTCACCACAGTAATTTCCGACTATAGGTCGATTATCAAGCCTGGGATTTTCGGTAAAGAAACAAACAACGCGAGACGCAGACGGACCGCAATGTTTTGATCTCGCGTCCGTCCAAACGAAAAGCCTGCGACTCTCTTCCGCGCTGGTTGTCCCGTCTCTAACGGGCGGCGACCCTTCGACCGCACCAAAACACGGTCAGGTAGTGAAATTTTCTTCACCGCGTCGCGCCTGCGCCTCGCAGGCTGCGGGTTTCTCGTCGAAGACCCATGGACGCTCACGCCTATGGGTTTCGTCCTCCCTGGGGAGTTGCCTACTACGCTCTCCTCGAGTGTTTGGGTCGCGCGTCTCGAGAATTGAAAAACTGAGCCCAAAGCCACGAAAATTTTGTATACTAAAGTCGTAGTCCACATTGGAAAACTTTGCGCATTTAATTTGAAATTATTATTAAATTTATTTATTTAAATTATTTTTTTGAAATTATTATTATTATTTGAAATTATTATTATTATTATTTGAAATTATTATTATTATTATTTGAATTTATTATTATTATTTAAAATTATTGTTATTATTTGAAATTATTATTATTATTTGAAATTATTATTATTTATAAGTTCACTGGACAAAATCGAAAATTCATTCCAGCGAGAGAAAATAATATAAAAAAATTAAGTATGAATCTCCATCTAATTTCGTGATACAACAACTTCAAAACGACGCGAAAGAAATATAAATGAAATGAGGAATTGATGAGGAAAAATTAATTTTTCAATTGAGATGAAAATAATTCGTTAATTCAACCAGAGCCCAATTTTTTGTGGCGAAGAAAAATTTTCCCAAGCCTGAAATAAATATTTTCTGCATCGAGGAATTGATATTATTGTGAGGCAAAGCGCGCGTTTGCTTTTTGAGCGGAGCTGTAGCATTGTCGTCGGCAGCGAGAATCACGAGACTCCGGGACAGTCCGTCAACGGGCGAAGCCGGTCGGGTGGGCACGTGATCGCCGCGTGATCGCGGTTCACACAGCCAGCTGTTACGTGCACTTGCGCCATCAGCCACGCTGGCGCTGCGCGTGTGTCGGTGTGTTTACTACTCCGTAGCGGCCATTCTCCAGCTCGGCGCTCGGGTGCAACGCGACTTGGTACCCGATGTAGCGGCTTTCGAACGGTGCGGGACTCCTCGACGCGCGCGAGGTCGACGCTTTCTTCGCGCGTTGTGAAAATCAGTATTTCTTGTTGTGTTTTATGTGGGGTGACGAAAAATGGCACCCGGAAAATTGGCCCACGACGATAACAAACGTTCATGGGGTTCCGATTTTCTGGGATCACTTTATTAGAGTCTGAACTCGCGGGTGCCATTTTTCGAGGGTCCCAACTTTTGGGGACCATTTTTTTAGGGCCATTTTTTCAGGGGCTAAATTTACGAGGGACATTTTTCCATAAATTTGCGAGGGCCATTTTTTCAGGTTCTGAATTTACGGGGGCCATTTTTTCAGGGTCTAAATTTGCAGGGGCCATTTTTCCAGGGTCCAAATTTCCGGGGGCCATTTTTCCAGGGTCCAAATTTCCGGGGGCCATTTTTCCAGAGTCCAAATAAAAATAAAAATATCATTCTCCAAACGTAGTATTTTTCGTTAGACGATTCTCGTCGAAACAATGACGTTTTTTGGGTTTAAAAATAAAATGGTATCTTTATGGCACGAGGGCTTTGACACAAATATCCTGGCGCTGGATCAGCCTGTACAAGCACAATTGTCAACGAGTTACTCGCCCGGCGGCCTTGCACTCTATTTTTATCGCGATTGAAGCGACGAATGAGATTGAATGAAAACCGCGCTGATCGTACAATTATGGAATGCGTTAGGAATGCATTTGAAAGTTATTTCGCTCGACCGTTGTGGATTTATCTTGCGGTCGACCTCACCAATAAACACGACTGCGACCCTTGGGGCTCCGCTCGTTGACCTTGACCTATACTCATTGACTCACGCGGTCAATGATGAAATGGACCGTTTTGATTCAACGTTGTTTTCGTACGGTAAATTTGCCATCCGCTATTGACTTCCGGATTTTGCCCGCGATAATAAAAAAAATACTAAGAATTTTTATATATTTTTTTTATTAAAAAATTTATCTCGCGAAAAATATTGGTTATCGATATTTTTAGAGTAACTCAGAAAAAAAAATGTTTTTCAATTCTTGTGATTTTTAATTCGTGAACTCTGCAACTTCGGGCCCATAAATTAAAAAATGAACCTTAGATCTATTTTTACATTCACTGTTGTCTCTGTGTCAATGTGGAGTTTAAAAATGGCAAATTCGTCATTCCCGTCTGAACGCGGAACTCGGGAACGATTCAATCGATTTGCACGCGGTTTTCGCTCGTGGAATTTTGACGCGACTCGCGCACAATTTTAACACGACGTTTGTCGAGGGATCAAGACTGGGAAGTGATTCCTCGAACCGACAATTGGCGAGGCTTGCGACGAGTCGACTCTCTCGCTTCTTTAATTCAAACAAATTCCAATTGTCGCTATATTTAGATCGGCTTTACCGTTACTCATAGATTAAAATCCATCGTCCGACTGTTTGAATCATATTTGCGAATGACTGAATCAATTAATTTTTGTTTGTTTAATACAAAAATTGACTTGTATTTTTTTTTACAAATTCTAAAAAAATAAATAAATAAAAATTAATAAAACACGAAAAGTGGCTTATAATTTTTTTACAAATTCTCAAAACAAAAAAAAAATTAATAAAACACAAAAAGTGGCTTTTAATTTTTTTTTTATAAAAAAAAAGTATTTAACAAAATACTAAAACTGGCTAATAATTTTTTTCTCAAAATCACAAAAAACGCAAAACGTGCAAAAATTGCGAATGCGATCCCTGCGTAACGTGAGACCCGAAAGTGGCGCCTTCGCGATTCCGTTTTCCGCACCTCGTAGCGAGGTAACACAACCGCGATCGTTCGATAAAACAGTGCGTCACGCGCTTTTTTCCTCCCGTGCTCGCAATAATTATTAACCCGATAAACACCAATTAAATCAGTCGCTCTGAATCAGGTTTTAATCGCTCCATTATCGCTAAGCTTAGAAAAACCCGGAATCCGGAATTCACGACGACTGATTATTCACCAGCTCGCCGCACTTTACGAATTTGAATATTAATTCAAATGTAGCGCGTGTGGAATATATCAATAATTCTCTACAATCAACGATTGTACGATTGTTATGAATATTGTGCCATTATTTATTTTTATATATGTTTATGGGTCATTATTTATAAATAAATAAATAAATAAAATAAATAAAAAAATTAAAAAATTAATAAATAAATTTATGCGGCCTCATTTTTTGCTATCGTTGCTTTTTCTATGTATTTTCAAGGGCATGTCCCGTCCTTTTATTTATCCAATAAATAAAAATAAATAAATAAATACTCACGATGCGTGCGACGAGTCGCAGAAAACCGAACGCCAAATTTTTTTTTTTTAATAATCACGTTTATTTTAATAATCTATTATCGGAACGTACGACGAAAAACACTTTGCCGGTCCAGCTGGAAGTCCCGATGGTCACTGCTTTGGTCTCGGGATCCTCCGTGAACTTATAACGAGCGGCGCGCGGTGTGCGCGCCGAGGGGCCACGGCGTCCAGTCGTCGGACGCTCGGCGGGCTTCTAATCTCCCTCCGTTGCATCCCCTTTCGTCGATTCCTCGGCCACGCAGCTCGCGCGCAATATTATCGTCTCAGCTCCTCGGGTCGCGCGCGCCGCTAGCGAGAAACGCGTATCGATAGGTCGCCGCGGGTCACGATCCACGCTCGCCTCTTATCTGTCGAATCGAGCGCGTCGTACGTGGCGAACGGAGCGTCGGCTCCGAGTCGCAGCTCGGTAATTTTCTCGACTGGTTTTTCCCAATATTGCGAATAATTATGGGGCTCGTTTCAAGGAAAAATAGAGTAGAAGCACCGGTTGTGGCCACTGTACCTGTTGTGGCCATTTTCACTGTAATTTGTATCAAATTGTTGCTTTTCTGTATTTTCATGTTGATACTTCGAAAGAATGCATACAAATTAACAAGATTATCGATACAATTTTGTTTCGTTTTAACAATACAAATAATTCTGTCCCTTCGAACTCGGTGGCCACAACTGGACCAAAGGTGGCCACAACCGGTACTTCTACCCTATATATAGTAATATTAATAATCATCTTCAGAGGATTTAAATTTTTTATATTTTTAGTGCAGTCGCGAAAACGAGTGAGAAAAAAATAATTTTTATTTTTTGAAACCAAAATGTTTTTTTTTCGCGAAAAACGCAAGCGAAAAAAAAAGATTTCGCGATAAAAAAATGTTTGCGATAAAAAAAAATTTCGCACGCGATTGACCCAAAAAAAGTAACCTCAATTTTCGTGAATTAAAAAAAAAAGTAGAGGAAAAACGCGCAAAAGATTCGGAATTCCAGCGAGTTTGACGGAGCGTTCGGCCTATTATGATTTATTGCCTGCCACTCAAAGGTCGGCGCGCCAATCGCGCGCGGCGATAATGTCGAAATCTCGGCGCGAATCAATGCAATTGTAGTGCGGCGATTTCGCGCGATCCGCAGGTGGCTGCCGCACCCAACTGTACTCTGTGGTTCTCGATTAGTTTTGTCTCCGACCGCCGTACAGTTAGTAATTTTCTCGTATAATTGATGAATCAGTCCGGTTCTCGATAAGAATCGACTCGATTTTTCATTCGTTCTTATACGATTTATTCGCAAATAAATTTATACACGTATACTATACATTGTATATATTTTTCTCTATGCGTTTGGCGCAAAGTCCGAGCGCGAGGCTTTCGCGAATTGCGACGCTCGCTGTGCGCAGACGTTCGGTCGCCGGAAATAGCCGGGATTTTTTTTTTTTTGGCCTTCGCTTATCTTTTCATAATAGTCAGCACGAGCACGTACTTCTTGTTTATTGCGAGCGATACGTGCGCTCGATTTCACTTCCTAACTGTCTCTCGTCGATCGTCGTTACTAAAGAGGCTGCGATGAAATGTGTTCGTCCATTAATAACTGAGACACGATTTTTCTTTTCTCCGATATTTTTTTATTTACTATCAAAGATACGAAAATCCTTGCAGCAGACGTGACACCAAAAACTGTAGAATTACGTTGAAATAATTTTTTTAAGTGTCAAAGTTTCGATTTTCATTAATGGACGCTGCGATAAAAAAATAGGAAGTAAAAAAAAAATCTTCCATTAAATCGAGACACTATTTTTCTTTTTTCCGATTTTAAAAAATTTACTATCAAAGATACGAAAATCCTCGCGACAAACTTGACACCAAAAACTGTAGAATTACGTGAAAATAATTTTTTTAAGTGTCAACGTTACGATTTTCAATAATAGAGGCTGTGATAAAAAAACATGAAGCAAAAAAAAATTATTCCATTAAATCGAGACACGATTTTTCTTACCTCCGATTTTTTTATTTACTATTTATTGAAGATACAAAAATCCTTGCGGCAAACTTCACACCGACAGCTGGAAAAATGACGTTTACAGAATTTTGTTTAAAACAGCCGAATTAATCGACTTTTTGGTCCGATCGTCGATAAGATTTTTCGTTCAATCCGTCGCGATGGCGACTTCGAAGGACATCGAGGCGTTGAATAAAAATTACTCGTACAACGATATGTTGACCCGAGGTCTGGTCCAGCTGCTTCCTCAGGAAGGTCGGATTTATCGGGACGCGGAAATTTTATCGGTAATTATGGGTGTTAATATTAATCCGTGTTTTTCTGCACTCAGAGCGACCGCACGTCACCGTCTGGCTAGACAAATTGCAGACCATAAGCGGCGGCAAGACGACTCTGACGACGAGAAACGATTACGCGTGGCTGCTGCTGCTTGCGACTCAGAGCGGCAAGTTCACCGAGCCGTTCGACAAACCACCGCCGAACGGGGATTTACCACCTATTACCGATATCATGGTATTTCCTATTCTGTCGTATATCTTGTGATTGTTTCAATCAAATTTAATTTTATGATGTATTATTATTATTATTATTATATTATTTATTAGCTAGTTTTTTAGTTATTATTTTATTTATTATTATTATTATTTTTTATTTTTAAACAAAATTTTTATTGTGTTTATTTTTAAACACAATTTTGTTTTAGTCAACTACAATTTTATTTTAATTAAAAAACCTTTTTATTTATATCAAAAACAGTTTTATTCTAAACAAAGACAATTTTATTTTAATCAAAAACAGTTTTATTTCAATAAAATACAATTTTATTTGTATAAAATCCCTTTTTTGCTTTAAATAAAATTTGAATTAAATAAATATCAGTCAAGATATTAAATAAACACATGTTTCGATAAAAAAATATTTTTTTATTTTTCCGGCAACAGGTATTTTTTAATCCATATTAAAAAAACAAATAATTCACAAGAGAAAATTTCGCTTAATTTAAACAAAACGCGTTCGATGAAAATAAATTCATTGTCTGGTGGCGAATCGGGAATGCGCGATAATCAGAAACTTTTGTATCTCGCAGCCTCCGAGCCTCTTCGAAGAGATGCTGTCATCCTCCGAGCAGAATTACTCCTGGATCGACGACCTGATATCAGGAGGCGATGCCGAGTGCGGCGATAACGACGCGGTTTCTCCTCGCAAGTTTCACGAGCGTCAGCCGCAGCCCGTCAATGGAATTTCTTGTTACTTTTCGGTGTTCAGTAAACCGTGAGCCGCACCGAAGATGGAAAATTACATTTTTTTTTTTTCACGTCAATGCATCGGATTTTCTGGGTTGCATCGGTGCAACATTTGTGCAGTGATTTTTCTGCGTTGTGACGCGAGATGCTAAAGCAAATAGAGGCGGATGCTTTTATTGTATCCGTTATCAGCAGCTACGTCTATGCGCGATGGTTGCGTCATATATCAAGTCGCCACCTTTAACATTATGCGGATTACCCATAGCTGAACGCTGAAAGCCTCGGCACACGAAGTTCATGTGTGGACAGAGAGAAAGGTTCGGTCGGGGGGGAGAAAATCATTTGTTGACGACAATCTTTCTGCTAGGCTACCAGGTCATTTTGTCGGGATGACGAATCTTCTTCTTAGGCTGAGAAGTTCGTTCGCAAGGCTGGAAAATATTCCTGATGGTCTATTTTTCGTTGCCAGCCTCGTAAATATTTTTGTTTGCCTAGCAAATCTTTGTCGTCAGTCAAACAAATATTTTTGCCAGTGCAGCGAATTTTTTCTGCGGGTCAATAAATATTTTTGCTAGAACAGGGAATTTTTTCCGAGGGTCAATAAATATTTTCGATAGCCCAGCGAATCTTTTCTGCGGGTCAATTTTTAAATTTTTTGGGCCCAGCGAATTTTTTCTGCGGGTCAATAAATATTTTTTCCAGCCCAGCGAATTTTTTCTATGGGCCAATAAATATTTTTGCTAGCCCAGCGAATTTTTTCTGTGGGCCAATAAATATTTTTGCTAGCCCAGCGAATTTTTTCTCTGGGCCAATAAATATTTTTGTCAGCCCAGCGAATTTTTTCCCTGGGCCAATAAATATTTTTGCTAGCCCAGCGAATTTTTTCAACGGGCCAATAAATAATCGCGCGAAAATAGCTTCAAAATGAACCTCAGCCTTGTCCTCCGCCTCTGCAGAACTTGCAGCCAAAGTCCGCAGGTTTCTTTCCGTTCGCGTAGTACACAATCATATTCATAATCGTTAAGATTCAGAATCAGGTTTCCATCGTCATCCATCTAATTCCCAGCAGCAAAGCCGTCAATCTGATTCCCATCAGCGGCATCGCCGTTCATCTAACTCCCAGCAGCAACGGCAAAGACTTCCAAATCGCTCCAGTAATTTCGATAATAACACAATTAATATATTCCAGCACATTGTATTTTTTTATTTTTGTTTATTTTAATTTATTTTGATTTATTTTCATTTATTTTTATTTATTTTTATTTATTTTTATTTTTAATTTTCAAAAATTATTCATTTTGTATTTTTATTTTTTATTTTTTTTACAGTATGTGTATTAATGGAGCAAGAGACAATTCCACTCGGAACATCCGATAAACGATAAACGAGATCGGCCGACAATTGTCAAAGGCTACAGCTGTTCAAATGCGCAGTAAGAGCAATGGAACTTTTTTCAAACCGTAACGTCGTTCCTTCGTTGAGCTCCCTGATACGCGAAGGATTGTTGATCGAGTGTCATTGCCTTGCCACAGGTCTTTATACGCGTTTTTCTCGCACCCTCCGCACTGCCGCGAGGAGAATTCCTCTCGATCGACTTCCGTCTGTTGTTCTTTCGCGACAAAACAAATCAACGCGGGAATCGCGAAGAGAAAAAAATAAAGAAAAAATTCTAGCGACGCCTCGAGAGTTCCGATCGTGTTTCGCCTGGTCTCGTAGTCCACGAGGAGATACGGAAAGCAAACGCTAAACCCACTCGGGTATCTGGCTCGGAGACGCTCGCGAGCGTCTCCGAACACTCGGCTAATCCTCTTTCTCGTTAAATAGTACGGGGCAAAAGTTTCCGTCGAAGCGGGATAATTTATTTATAGACCCGGCGCGAGGAATTCCGCGTGACACCTGCACGGATAATTTTGATGCAGATGCTTGGGGATATTTGGAGCTAGGGTTGTGAGCTCTATGAAGGAGGGGAGACTGGGAAGAGTGAGAAAAATTGTTAAGGGCTGCGACTTTGGATTAGGATTTATTAATTTTTTTTTCGTAAAGCGAGAAAGATTTGGGAAGACAATTTTGCTGGGCTGACAAATTTTTTTGTTAGGCTGTGAAATTTATTTCCTAGGCTGGCAACTTTTTTTTTCAGGCTGAGAAATTTTTTTCCTGGGCTCGCAATTTTTTTTTATATCCAGCAAATATTTTTGCTGGACAGGCAATTTTTTTTTCTGGATCAACAAATATTTTTGCTAACCCATTAATTTTTTTTAATACGTTAGAAAATATTTTCGCTAACCCAGCAAATTTTTTTGATACGTTAAAAAAATATTTTCGCTAACCCAGCAAATTTTTTTGGTACGTTAAAAAAATATTTTTGCTGGTTTAGACATTTTTTTTCAGCAAGCAACAAATACTTTTGTTAAGCAACTGAAAAAATGTTGCTACAAAAAAAAAATTCTTTGCCTGCACTCGACGGTAAATCGGCCAACCTTTTGTTGAGCCACAAAACCCAAATGCAGAATCGTCGTCACGCGGTCTATTATCGGCTGCGATCGAAGACATTCGACCGTTTTCTGTGTTGCGCAGTTCAAGGCGCCACGTATTACACTATCAGGCAGCAATGCCACAATAACCGGTACGTCAAGGCGTTGTAATATTTTAATCCCGACATGCTTCCGAGGCGCGAGGCTGAATAAATTATGATTTCAATACGGTACACAAAGCCCGTACGGTCTAAAAGTATTAAATGGCGTCAACTGCGTGTATACCGAGGATTAACAAACGGATCAGCTGCACAAGTGACACAACCGACTGGTGCAGCTTGTACAGTGAGTGAAGAAAAAAAAAAAAAAAAATGTCCTCACAACGGAAGCTCTTTGATCCTGCAGCAACGGTAAGTGAATACCGATTATTCCACAAAATATTCAATTACGATAAATGGCTTAATATTTTAATGCAACGCGTCTTTGCATCCCGTTGTGGTGATTAACGACGGCGAAAATTTTCTTATCCGCATAGCTCGCCACGTGGACCCGAACGTCACCACAGAGTCGGGCAAGTGTTCTGGTTTGTGCGTGAGCTGGTTCTACGCGGCTGATAAATCGTGCGTTCCTTTTTACTTTCTCGCGAGTCGCCGCGCAATCCACTTCGCGAATATTTCGTCTCTCGGCTTGGTGAGAAAGCGTGAGATTGGGGGTTACGGACGGCACACCACCTGAAAGACGAAAATTTGTAGTCATTGCAATTTCACTTAATTTAAAGCACGAATTTAAAAATATTAAATTTATTTAAAGCACGAATTCTAAAATATTAAATTTATTGAAAGCACGAATTCTAAAATATTAAATTTAATTAAAGCACGAATTCAAAAATATTAAATTTAATCAAAGCACAAATTCAAAAATATTCAATTTAATTACAGCTTGATTTTTAAAATATTTACTTCTAACTGCTGCATACGGATAATTTTACGCTTCAATCAAACATCGAACGATCTCGAATTCTTAGCAAAACGAATACGAAAAAAGAAAAAAAAAATTCTTCACCACAACGGGAACGTTCGAAAATTCTCGAAAAATCCCAGACCCCATGCGTCGTCTTAATCCCCGCGACTTCACGAATTTTCCGAGCCGCCACTCGACGTCCAGGCCTTATCTCGACTCGCGGTGTCCTCTCGCAAAGAACAGACCAATCACCAGGATTAATCTCGCCGCGCACGCGAGTCGCGCATTCCCGAATTCTCCCGAGCGCCGCGCGCAGCCCCCGCCGTCCGACCGGCGCGGCCAATCGCGTGCGCCGCCCGCCCACGCGGCGAGCTTCACCGACGCCACCGCCAGGCGGCGCCGTCGCTGAATCCGACGCGCGCTGCGGATTCAGCCAGGAATTGATTGCCGTACCGATGACGTTTTGCTTGATTAAGGCCCAAGGGAAGCTCGTGACACTCAAAGATTTTTTTTTTTTACGACGTATAAAATCCTGGCCAGAGGGAGAGAGAGAGAGACGAGCGGAGCGGAAGCGAGAATAACGCTCCGGGAGACAATATTCTATAATCGGTTACCGGCGTGCGGCGCGTTTAGCATTTCAACCGGCAACGAAGGTGGAATGGCGCCCCCCACCCCCGTTCGACACCCGGATAATAACCAAGTGCACAAGACCGTCTGGTCTTACTCCCGATGCTAAACTCACCGTTTGATGAACACATCATCTTTCCAGACTACGAACACCGCTAACGGGTCTTGAGCATCGGCGAGAGGAACCAGAAGTTTTTGCTGCAGAAGTCGTGTTCGGTGTTTTGTTTTTTTTTTTACTTCTGTAACGAGTTTCTGTTTTGTCTTTTTTTGTTTTTTTTTTAAATTAATATCGAGACGGTGTGTGGGATTTTTAATTCTAAAGGACATTCCATGCATTCACCGGTTATACATCGAGGCAAGTTTTTTGTGCATTTTTTTCTTTACTAAGCAAATTTTTAAGAATTTTTTTTTTCCGTCGGATTGAAGCACTTTTTTAATATGTTTTGGGCCAGTTTTTTGTGCATTTTTTTCTTTACTGCGGAGTTTTTTTAAGCATTTTTTATCGCCGTATCGAAGCACTTTTTTATATGTTTAGGCAAGTTTTTGGTGTGATTTTTTTTTTGGTTTTGTTGTGGGAGTTTTTAGCTTTTTTTCTGGAGTTTCACTGTCGATACACTTTTTTTAATACGTTTTATTGGTGGCGGTTTCGACGACGTCGTTTGTCCTTGTAACTTTTTTTTTTGCGCTGAAAATGTTGCACCGTCGTTTTTTTGCACAAACCAATTTCACGTCGCGGGTGTTAAAAAGTGCAGCGGGGGCTTCGACACGTATTCCATTTCGCTTGATCGACTTCACCGTATTGTCACGACTTCGTGAATGAAACGCTCGGGTGTTGCAACGAAAGATTGGAAAGTTTATAAGGAAATACGTGGTCAAGGGGCCGAAGTTAGTTTATCGTTATCGATGGTGTTTACCGTCTGAATCACAATCGCCAGATATCTTTGTCGAGCATTCAATCGGGATGACGGATAAGAAATCGTAAGAAAAAAATATTAAAAGATTTTGTATGCAGCTAAATTAATTTACTGGGGGGCAAATTAATCGCGATTTCGGACGATTGTCGATCGGTTGATATTGAATCGTTATCTTTTCCTTAAAAATTCTACGTATAAAATCGCGTTATCTCGGCGATAAAAAAAAGCAGAAATAGTGCATAGCTTCAGTCACTCTGGCGACGTTGAGGACAGTCGAAATTTTTCAAGTTTATCTACGAATGTTGTAACGTGCGATAAGAATCCGCCCGCCTCGTCACACAATAATATTTGCTTTGGGGAATCAATGGAAATGTACAATTTATCGATTGGCTTTTTATCGAATTATTCACACTAATCGCAGATGGTGTTTTTCGTCGTCGGGAAAATCGTTAAAATATCATCATTATATCTATCGAATTTGTGAATCATTAAATAAAAAAATAAAAAAATGTCGATGTTTTAATGATAAAAAATCGGAGTTACTGGAAAAACGCTTCGTCACACAATAATATTTGAAATATAGAATTTATTGATATGGTGACAAATGTCGGGTTTCCCGGAATCCATAAATCAAAAATGTCAAAAGATTAAAAAATGTTCACGACGAAAAATCTGACTCATTCAGAAAAACGTTCCACCAAATCCGTCCGTCTTGGGCTGCCACATAAACGTTGAGTCAGCACCAAACATTTATCCTCGGCTCAAACAATCTCGGTTTGCTGAACCGAGTGACTGTTGCACAAAATTAAAAAAAAAACACATGCACAAGAATCGCGTTGCTTCAGCCAAACATTAATTTGACAGTCGAATCCATTTCCGACTGCAAAGTCGCAAAGTCGTAAATACATTTCCTCAATTAAATTCCGCCGCGATATTTTTTGTCGAATAATTAATAACAGCCGTAAAAATGCCGCAATTCTCTGCCGCACGTTCGAGTCATTACTTTCGTTTCACGAAAAGTGTTGGTTAAGCTTCAAACGAGAGTGAATCAATTTCCACCTGCCCGAGAGAATATTTATGATTGGCTGCCTCGCGGGTCATGTCCGTCTATTATTGGTCGCCGTAACCGCGTTATTTCCTGTCCACCGCGAAAATCAAGTCCACCACATAAATCAATTCTGCCACAAGAATTAATTAAATAAAAATTAAAAAATCTCCCAATGAAATCATGAAAAAATCGTTAATTCTTTCCTCGGCTCAGTAGCAATTTTTTAATATGGCACAAAAATCATGCCCACCACAAAAATTAATTGAAAAAAAAAAAAAAAAAAAAAAAAAAAAAAAAATACCCTAATGAAATCGTTGAAAAATCGTTAAAGCCTTCCTCGGCCCAGTCCCAATTTTTAAATCGTCACAAAAATCGTGCTGACCACAAAAATCGTGCCGATCACAAAAATAAAAAATGAAAAAATCTCCCAATGAAATCGTCGAAAAATCGCTAATTCCTTCCCCGCTGCCCAACAACCATTTTCAATTCGCCCGGGCAGCGACCACCGCCGGGTGTATCGGTACGAATGGGGTGGGGATAGTGTATATTAGAAAGTTCTCTCCCGCGGATCTACCGAGCACACTTCAATATGAGTCCGCGGTCAGTGTGCTTCACCATAAGAAGTGAGTGATCAACTATTTACCGATAAGATCAGCCGATCGAACCGCCGATTTCCGCGATCGCTCGATCGTGCGGGAAGGGAGGGATGTTTAACGAACAAAATATACCAGAAATACAAAATCGCGAGGCGCCGATTTTTTCATACCGATTTATCCCGTGTAAAATTCGTCCGCGGATCCTCGAACCGCTCAAATATTCTCGCGTTCGTTATAAGAAGTGAGTGATCAACAATTTACCGATAAAATCGGCCGATCGATCTGCCGATTTTTCGCCGATTTCCGCGAGCCCCGATCGCCCGATCGCCCTGGCGGGATGTCCAACGATGACAAAACATTTTTAAAAAATCGCGAGGCACCGATTTTGTCATACCGATTTATCCGGGGGAAAATTCGTCCGAGGATTCTCGAACCGCTCGATTATTTCCGCGTTCGCCATATGTTTACATTGTCGTGCATCGCACTCGCCGCGCCGTCGTCTCTCGCAGCGCCTCGAAAATCGGCAGCTCGATTTCTGTGTCGCGAATCCGTGCCGATGATACTTTTCCGCCGTGAATCATCCCCAACGTGTGTTTCGCGCGCTCGGGGCAATCAACCGTAATCTCGGCAGTGTCAACAAGGCCGCGAAAATTTTCTCACGGATGTTGTGTGCCGTGTCGCCTCACGGGGAACGCGGGTTTTGGGCCACTGGAACGTTGGGTGGATTACAGAGAGAGAGAGAAAAAAAAAAAAAAAAAAATTGCGCGCCCGGAGCTCGTGTTTATTTTTTTTTCTTCGCGGTAAATCATACGATGATTTACAAATCAAGTCGTCGTTTTGATGACAATAAGGAAGAGCCTCGCGCGTCGAATCCTCGTGAAGTGAAAACGTTGAACGAATTAGAAAAAAAAAGAAAAAAAAATTTAGCGCCTGGAGCCACACGGATTATTTTTGTCCTTGGTCGTTATCGGTGCAGAAATTTTTCTCCGCGTTACACGTCAAATTCTCGTCGGATGGAAACGACGAGAAAATTAAAGAAAAAAAAAAAAAAAAAAAAAAAAAAAAAAAAAAAAAAATTCAAATGTGCGCCCGGAGCTTCAATTTATTCTAGTCCTTGATTCTTGATCGGTAATTAAATTTTCTCCCCGGTAAATCTTGAGGATCCTCGACAGTAAAGTTTACCACAATCTGCAACAAGGAAGAGCCTCGAATAAAAAAAATAAAATTAAAAAAAATCCTTCGGACCCTTCGGGGCTGATTCGTCCTGACGTCCCGCAATAAAATCGCCGCAAAATATGCGAATATCAATTAAAAGCGCTCGTGGCCTAAACCCCGAAGCAACGACTTCGTCTCTCGCCTCGCGGTTGTTGACGTAATTTTCCGTCTGTTTGCATCCGTTAGTTCAATGTCAACACAGTCAACGCACAACCCGATCGGAAATCGCGCGCGGCGAGACACCGCGAATTACCATAAACACTCGGCGGTCGAGACGCGATGTGTAACAATCTCGCGGCTGTTTTGAATATCCAACCGGCGACCGCGAATCTTATTTTCCAGCCGACCGGCGAGAAATTCCCCGATATTTAACATAATTTAACCCGCGATTAACGCTGCAGTGGCTGCGTCGATTTTTCAACTCCAGATCTCGGCCACTAAAATCCGGCTGCTCAGGTTTTTTTTTTTTTTTTTTTTTTTTTTCGTCTTTTTTGCACCACGTGGACGACGGGAAATTATGAATCTGAGAATCGAGCTCGATTTGCAAGCTGACTCTACTGGCTTCGGGGTTTTATTGTCGGCGGCGGCAAATCGTGGAGGATAATTCAGGGTTGCCGGCTCGTCATCGACCGGCTAATCCTGGCGAGTGACGAACTCGTGCGATCGTCCTTTGAATAATCCTTGATTTTTTGAGTCTCGGATTTTGGCCTTGATTTTGTGGTGAAAAATCGCTTTGTTGGGATACGAATTTTTTTTTTTTTAATATCAAAACCATTTTTAGGACAGGAAAATATTTTTTGAAAAATTAAAACAATTTTTAATATAGGAAAATATTGTTTGAAATATTAAAATCATTTTTAACATAGGAAAATATTGTTTGGAATATTAAAATAATTTTTAATATAGGAAAATATTGTTTGAAATATAAAAATAATTTTTCACATAGGAAAATATTGTTTGAAATGTTAAAATAATTTTTAATACAGAAAAATATATATTTTTTATATCAAGATAATTTTGCCAGTACAGTAAAAAAATATAGCGAAACATTCGACGTATTCGGAAAATATTCAGCTACAACCCAAACGCGTTTTCCACTTTTTTAATCGTGTAACGAGAAACATTGGATCTCGCGTGTTCCGAAGACGAAAAAAAATAAAAACAGGTTTGAATAAACTGCCGCGTTGTAAGGAAACGTAGTAGAAAATCCGTACGCTTAATCCACAAACGGAATTAATTGTTTCGTTCCCGCAATCGTTGCCGAGTTTGTGTGTGTCAATGAGTTTTACCGGCAACGCCGACGCGCAAGCAACCGGCCTGCATTATTACACATCGTAAGTCGATGAGCTTTGCGTCTGGTTTACACGTAAAAACAGGTTCGGCCGGCCGCGACATTTGAATATTATCGCGCGTAATAAGTAATAAGGATACCGCGAGACTATCGCGATTTATCATTGATTTCGCAAAAAATTCATTAGTCTTTTATCGTTCAGCGATTTTCCTTATAATATTCATTCATTTCCACCGTTTTTTTTTTTTTTTTTTTTTTTTTTTTTTTTTTTTTTTTTTTTCGTCGCAAGGACGTTTGGATTCCGAGACAAATGGAAATAAAGAAAACAAACATTTTTTCGTGACACGAGAAATAAATTGACAATATTTTTTTTACGCTTTTTAGATGATGTCGAAAAACCGGACGTACCGGTAGATTTTGAGCAGGCTATCAAGTTAACAGGTAAGTCGATACTTTTTTATTAAAAAAAAATATATATATTTAAATTTCAATGGGTCTGGGAGGATATTTTATTATTCCCATTTATTTATTTTGAAAAAAAAAACTGTGAAAACAGGATATGGAAAATTCAACTACCTGCTGCTTCTGGCCATCCTCCCGGCAGGATGCGCCAGTATCTACTCCTCGACGTCCATGTCCTACGTTCTTCCCTCGGCCGAGTGCGACCTCAAGCTCACCCTATTCGACAAGGGTCTCCTCAATTCGATGCCATTTGCAGGTAACATAAACATAAACATTTCTACAAAAATAAAAAAAATAAATAAATAAAAGAAAAATTTTGTTTAACAAAAAAAGTCCTTTCAGTAATAGAAACAATTTTTTTAATAAAAGGATTTCTTTTAATAAAAGGATTTTTTTTAATAAAAGAATTTCTTTTAATAAAAGGATTTTTTTTTAAATAATTTCTTTAAACAATTTTTTTTTTTTAATAAAAAAATTACAATTAACCAAAAACACGCTATTCTCACCAGGCATGATCGTGACGTCGTTTATGTGGGGTTTCCTCACCGATACTTTCGGCCGAAAAAAGATCCTCATATACGGCTACCTGACCGTCTCGATGATCAGTCTTTCAAGTTCTCTAGCGCCAGCGTCATGGTTCCTCATCCTCTTCAAGTTCTTAAACGGCGTCGTGTAAGTATCCCACCATAAAAAAAAAATAATAATAATAATAATAATCTCACAACCTCCAAATCTCATAAAATATTTTTTATTCTTTCCTCCCCAGAATATCAGGGCCTTACGCAGCCCTCATGTCATACCTAGCCGAGGTCCACGGGGAGCAGCAGCGCTCTCGAATTTACATGTGGCTCGGGGTCTTCTACTCCCTCGGTCACATCTCGATACCCTGTGAGTAATTCCGTCTTTCTAAAAAAAAAAAAAAAAAATTCTCGCGCTTGGATCAAGTTTGACCTTCACAGTTTTAATTTCTCGTCCCGTTTATAAAATTCGCCGGCACATAAATTTTTACCTTGTGAGGAATTCGGTCCCTCAAAAAAAAAAAAAAAAAAAAAAAAAAAAAAAAAAAAATCCCTAGGCTGACCTTGGATCCCAGTCACGACCTTGGATCGCCCTTGCCTCAAGTTTGACCTTCACAATTTTAATTTCTCATTCCCGCCCCTAAAATTCTCCAGAACTCATGAATTTTGAACCACCTTCTTCTCCGCTGAATTTCAGGTCTCGCGTGGCTGATAATCCCGCAGGAGTGGCAGTGGAACGTCTTCGGCGGCGAGATGAAGGTGACCTCGTGGCGGGTGTTCCTCGCGGTGTGCGCGATCCCCGAGATCTCGGCGTTCTTCGCGCTCTCCTGGTTCCCGGAGAGTCCGCGTTTTCTCCTGTCGAAGGGCCGCGATCAGGAGGCCCTCGAGGTATTCAGGAAGATCTACGCGCTGAATACCGGAAAAGCCCCCAACACGTATCCGGTAAGTGAAACGCAGGGCGCATTTAATGCCGATTCGGTTAATCGCCTCAGGCCGATGGTCCTCTCTCTCGTCTCTCTCGAGTCTCTCTCTCTCTCTCACTGACGCACTATGGACGCGCGGACTCCAGTCGTTAAGCCCCCCCAAGAGAGAGATTTAGATGCGGGCTTCGTGATTACGTTGAGCGCACATTATCGGGCTGCCCCGAACTCGAGCCGCTCGTAGGCTACCCGATGTGAGAGAATCTTAAGGTAGTTCTAGGATAAAAGACGATAAGCTCTATATGTGTTTTAAACGTGCATTCCAATTGGTCTCGTCCGGTCGTACGGGGGATTTATTCGCGTATTTCTGGCGAGCAGGTGAAGAGCGTCATGGACGACGTTTTCGTGAAAAATAACGGCAAAACGCTGATGGAGTCGTTGAGCGGCGGGTGGCAGCAGGTCAAGCCGCTTTTTAATCGGAAATATGCCTTTCGGCTGCTGCTCATCGGGGCTATTCAATTTGGCGGCACTGTGGGGTGAGTTTTATTTATTTTTAAATTTTTGTATTTTTCTTTTATTTGATTATTTATTTATTTATGTATTTATTTATGTATTTATGTATTTATTTATGTATTTATGTATTTATTTATTTATTTATTTATTTATTTATTTATTTATTTATTTTTTCAGCTCGAATTCCCTGCGATTGTGGATGCCGCAGTTGTTCGCGATGATCGAGACGTACGAGATGAGACATCCGATCAAGACCTCCGGGCCCTTTCCGTCCATCTGCGTCATGCTCGAGCAGACGCAGAGGAGATCTTACGGTGGCCAAATTAACACTACCACAGTGAATAATCACACTGTACTCTTGACCAGCGTTTGCGCGCCGGTAAGTTGAAAATTTCACGAGGTTAAATCATCGCAGTGATTTTTGGAAAAAAAATCACCCTTTATTTACGGAATCATAAATACAATTGTACAGCAATTGAATTTTCATTTTTCTGCAGGTCGTCCTAAACGCCACGGTGTACATAAATTCCATAGTAATCGCCCTGACCGGTGTGGTCGGTTACACCCTGGCCGGAACTTTGATCAACGCTGCGGGGAAGAAAAAGCTCATGGGTAAAAATAAATAAAAATAAATTTTTTTAATTAAAAAAAAATTAAAAAGTCACTGATCACCAAATCTCATCTGACACGTCGAAGAGTCGCTCTATTCACGTCTCCCAATATTCCGTTTCAGTCTTCTGCTTCCTATCGGCGGGTCTGTGCTGCGGCGTTCTCTACTGGGCCGAGGACTCCAACGGCATCCTCGGGATATCCTCGGTCTTCGTGGCGCTCTCGAGCATCGGAGGAGCCGCGGTGATAAACGTCATCGTCGACAATTTCCCCACGTCGCTGAGGTATAACCATTATCATACAATTATCGCGATTTCTCGCAAGGTCGGCACGTTTTGCAAATTGCGTTGCAATCGTTTTTCGTGTTTTTTTATTGTTTTGTTTTTCTCCGCAGAACTATGGCGATCAGTATGGTAATGATGATGGGTCGTTTGGGGGCTGTGATGGGAAATCTCATGTTCCCAGTTTTGTTCAATATCGGCTGCTTAGGTCCTTTCGTTATGATCGGCAGTGCGTGCTTAGGTGAGTTTCGACTATTTTTTATAATAATAGTAACAATTCATAATAATAATAACAATATTCGTAACAAAAAATATAATTGAAATATTTTGTAACGAAAAATATAATGGAAATGTTTTTTGACAAAAGAAAAAGAATTAAAAGATTTTTTAACAAAAAATATAATTGACATTTTTTTGGACGAATATATAATTGAAATATTTTTAACACATACACAATTGAAATATAAAAACAAAAATAATTGAAATATTTTTAACAAAAAAAAAAAATAATAATTGAAATACTTTTAACAAAAAAAAAATAATTGAAATATTTTTAACAAAAAAAATAATTGAAATATTTTTTAACAAAATTATAATTATTTTTTTTTTTACAAAACGTGTAATGCAAAACTTTCTGTTCAGTGTGTTCATTCCTGGTGCTCTTCATACCGCGCAAGGATCCCCTCTCCGACAAATCACCGGACGTAAAGTAACTCAATTGTCCGTGTGACGATCACAAGTGAGACTATGCGATAATTCTAGCTGTAAATAATTATTCTTCGTCTTCCTCCTCCTCTTACTCTTCTGTTTTTTTTTATACATCGCTCGTAGCGTTAGGTTCGCGTGATTACAGCCGTGTGTTAACCCAGTTCTCGTAAGTCACATATTTATTCTCGAAACGCGAATCCAGCGTACACGCTCCGCGAGATATACAACGTTTTTGTCTCGCGCTCGCCGTGGTATATGCATAATTTATTAGGGGAAAAAAAAGAAGAAAAAAAAAACCGAGCGCAGGTTTTATCCTCGCGTTTTCCACCGACAACGTTTTGTTGAATAATTAATATTAACAAGAGTTTAATGCATGCGCACCGAGTGGCGTATAAACAGATAACCGAACGCGGAGAAAAAAACGCAGATTCGCGTGTCGCAAACGCGACGTGCGCACCATAAACGTCGCCCTCCCTGAGTTTATGGTGCGCGAATCAACGTCGAGCCCCCCGTGTTTATGATATTCAAATCCCCCCCGCGTTCGTTTCTCGGCGCCCGGTTATCTGGGTAAATTATAAATATGAAGAAATGCGGCTAAATGTGAGGAGGAAAAAAAGAGAAAAAAAAAAAAACGAAGTTTCGATAGCGACTGAGGCATTTTACCTGAAATCTCGTATATATTTTTCGTCTCGAGTGCGCTCAATATTTTGTATCTAATCTTAACGCGAATTTCTACGATTTCTACTCTAGTTATTGATTGTTTATTATTACGATTATTATAATTAATCATAGTTATCGTATGTGTAAAAAAAATGTAATCGTCGTAGATCGATTAATTAATTGAATTAACGCGTGAAACCCACGCGCCGTACAAATTACGTTAGTCGTTATAGCAGTTGCATCGTGTGTTCAGCGTCTCTGTAAATCCATAAATTCCATGTATAGATCGTAACGCGAGCTCACATTTCACGTAAATTTACGGGCAGTCTCGGCAGCTGCTGTAGATGTTTAATGCGAACGTTTTTTTTTTTTATAATCGTTTGTACAATTGTGTTGTAATAGTGTATCGTATTACTACTATAGAATCGTCAATAAATTATAGGAAACAATTTACACAAATACGTTATGTTTATTTTTCTTTTCGTTGGTGAAAAAAAAAAAAAAAAAAAAATCGTTCTATAATGAAAAAACTGTGTTATTCCAGTTTTCTCAGAGATGATTTGTAATTCGGGCAATAATGTAAAACACCCATCTGCGAAATTGTTAAGCTCAGTTCGGTCGTCTCTGAGAAAACATGGAAATTGTTTTTGTTACCAACCGAGTGGATTTCCAATCGACGAGAAGAGAAAAAAAAAAATTTTCATACATGCTCCAAAAAAAAGAAAAAACAATCTAATCAATCCCGGTCGACAAAAATGCTTTATACAGTTTTCGTTATCGACCAAGTAAATATCGCAGTCGGTATGAAAAACTGTAATGAACTTTTTTTTTCGCGTATTTGCATTTTCACAGCTTCAAAAGAAAAAGTTCATTCACTTTCATACATGCTCTACAAAAAAAAAATGTTGTAAATCTAATCAATCCCAGTCGATAAAAATGTTTTTCAGTTTTCATTACCAACCGAGCACCTGTGTCTCTCCTATCGCTCGCGGCGCGTCGTCCCCGCTCGACCGACGGCTCGCAGCGTCCCCAAAAACCTCTATGCTCGGTGTCCAACACCCAAACTACAAAATCGCTCAACAGAGCGGGTTTGCAGGCATCGCAGCTCGCGCAACAGGGTATTTACCATTCGGCATGGGCATTCGGGGACTGACAGCCTGACCGGAGGCCCGTCGAAAAAAAAAAAAAAAAAAAAAAAAAAAACCAGCGTGCGTTGACACTCGAAGTCGTGTCCCGAGTCTCTGTTTATTACGCGAGCATCGCGATGTCAGGTGTAATTATTTAAATCGTCGTCGTCGTCGTCGTCGTGGTGGTCGAAAGTCGTGCGACTCTCGTTGATCCATTTCGAGTGTTTTATTGGTGCGGAAATTCAGAGAGAGAGAGACTCAATCGACTAAATCGAAGCGAGAAAAACGGAAACCAACGCGATGGACGATATATTTCAGAATGGAAATTACCAGATAGAATCCAACTCGAATGACACGACCGGCCTGGATATTCAGAAGGAGGTGGGTGGATTATATTGTTGCAGTATGTTATTATTATTGTTTTGCTCTCCGAGCTGTCGCAACGCGACTCGCGTTTTTCGACACATCGATCGCGAGACTCGCTCGGTGTGTGTGTGTGTGTTTCTCCAACCACCCTCTCTGACGTTTTCGCTTCGGCATAATTGATGAGAGAGAGACCGAAACTTTCGCAATTTCGCAGCCACTCGGCTCGCGCGTTCCACTTTTATGTCGGAGTGTGTTATGTAGGGAGTAATAAAAAGTACGGCAGGGAAACGGGGCAAAACGGCGACGGACGTTTTTTTCAGGGTGACGAGAGGCGGAACGAGCCGAGCGCATCGAGCCGATGGGCTCGGCTATCGCCACGACGATTATGACCTCTTTAATTGTCGAGCTGTAATTTTTTTTTTTTTTTTTTTGGAACACTTCGACGGCCTTCGCCGTGTTTTTTTTTATTGAGGAATGTTGAATAACGATCGGCGATTGTCGATTTTTTTTTAGATTGTTTAAGGTTTTGTTGCGATGTTTTTGAGATATTGGGGAATAGGCGAAATGCAGGATAAAAATGATTGTATTTTTTTATTTTTTTATTTTAATATTTAAATCTTTTTTTTTTCACCAAGTCGTCTGGGAAAATTGGGTATAAAAATACAAATGAAACAGAGGGAGAAATGTAACAATCGGTGATTGTTGCTTATTTTTTTCAATGTTTTTGAGATATCGAGGAACAGGCGAAATGCAGGATAAAAATGATTGTATTTTTTTATTTTTTTATTTTAATATTTAAACCTTTTTTTTTTTACACCGAGTCGTCTGGGAAAATTGGGTATAAAAGTAAAAATGAAACGGAGGGAGAAATGTAACAATCGGTGATTGTTGCTTATTTTTTTCAATGTTTTTGAGATATCGAGGAATAGGCGAAATGCAGGATAAAAATGATTTTTTTTTTTTTTTTTTTCCAATATTTATTTCAATATTTAAACCTCATTTTACACTGAGTCGTCTGGGAAAATTGGGTATAAAAATAAAAAGGAAACGGAGGAAGACATGGAATTAGAATTCGATGCTGCAATTGGCTGATTACAAGCTTGTTTTTTTGGTCACCTTTTTCCTCAGGAGTCGCTGCTGGATCAGATGGTGATCACCATAGTGGAGGCTGAGAAGCGCGCGAACGGAGGCCTCAATCTCAGAGAATTCTATACAGTTTATCTCATCGATACCAAGTGAGTGAATTTCCAGACGTAGAACGTTTTCTCAGCAACGATTTTATATTCCTGAATTTATTTCTATTCCTTGGAGTTTCGCTATTTATTTAATTTTTTTTGCTATGATTTTCATTTTATAGATAAGCTAATGATTGTATTTAATTTATGAATATCAATGACCATTTTTATGTTCGAACAGAGTCATAGATCCAGATTTCAAAGATGCCCTGACAACGTCCAGCTCTCTGTGGCGTCGGTACACAGAGTTCGAGATGCTCAGGGCCTACCTGGAGATATCGTATCCCTACGTCGTGCTGCCGCCGCTGCCTGAGAAAAAAGTTCTCTACGCCTGGCAGAAAATCACCACCGACACCTTCGACCCTGATTTTGTGGATCGTCGCAGAGCCGGTCTCGAGGTACGTCCAATGAATAATTTTTAAAAGACACCAGAAGTTACAGAGACGGCTAAAAAATTTCAGAATTTCCTTCTACGAGTCGCCTCTCATCCTGTTCTCTCTCGCGACAAGCATTTCATGGGATTTCTGCAGCAGAAGGACGGATGGAGAGAGAGCATCAAAGAAAGCGGTAGGTCGATATATATAAAAAAAAAAAAATTAATTCATAAACAGAGTAAAAAATATATGCGCTAATTTTTTTCAAATACAGGATATTTGCAATTGGCGGAATCGAAATTCAAAGCGTTGAGCGTGGCGGTGAGACTGAGAAAGCCCGACAAGCATTTCGAGGCGATAAAGAATTACGGTATCGAGCTGCAGGTAAATAACGCCAACTTTGCCTGCGTTCATAATTTCTTCGAGCCATCTTTTCGCCACAATAACAGCATTTTTTAAATTTTTTAAATTTTTTTTCACGTTGTATTTCAGAGCAATCTGTGCAATCTGCTTCGCGCTCGCGCGCGGCTGGTTGAAAAGCAGTACACGCTGTATAAATTGCACGCGAATTACGGTCGCGTGTTCAGCGAGTGGAGCGCGATCGAGAAGGAGTTGGGCGACGGTCTCCAGGTAACGCGAAAGCCGAAGTCGTTTTTTTTCCTTTCCATACGCTATTCTTTTTTTTTTTTTTTTTTCGACAAAATTATTTTGAACGCGTTTAAATAAATATATATTATAACATATTGTAGAAATCTGGTCATTATATGGATTCGCTGGCGGCGACGATAGACACGACTCTTGAGGAGGAGGAACTGATCGCCGATCAGCTGAAGGAGTGGCTCTTCGGCGCGTCAGCCCTGCAGGCGGTGGTGAAGCGCCGGGAGGCCCTGCAACTCGCCAAAGACGAGGCGAACGACAATCTCAACGCCGCGTACGAGCAGAAGGACAAAGTGATGCAAGGTATTTTTTTTTTTTTTTTTCGTGAGCTAAACTTTTTTTTTGCGATATTTCGGGAAGCGATTTGAAGAACGAAACTTTAGCAGAAATATCCGAAAATTCGAAGATCCGAAAATAACAAAAATCCTAAATAATTTTTACTTCTTTACTGTGCGGAATTTTGTTGTCTCTTTTTTTCCTGAGTTCAAAAAAAAAAAAAAATCTGTGAACTTTTTTTTTGCAATATTTCGCGAAGTGACTCGAAGAATGAAACTTTTGCAGGAAAATCCGGAATAATGTCCCGGCTGTTCGGCTCGGTGGACACCGAGGAGGTCCGCGAGCTGAAGGTTCTCCAGCTGGAGCAGCGCATAGCGCAGAACGAGGAGGCGGTGAAGCTCACCGACGAGGAGCTCAAGTACGTTCGTTGTTATCGATTCACAATTCGCTCGAAGCTAGCAATATCGATCTCTCGTTTCGCAGGTCTTTCTCGGTCAAGGCGATGGTGGATATCGAGAGATTTCAGCATCAAAAGGTCCTCGATCTGAAGGAATCTCTGGCGGCTTATTGCGTGCTGCAGTTCAAGCTCGCCAGGAAGGTAATTATTTGAATTAATAGATTTGAAATAATAAATTTGAAAAATGGAATTAATCTAAAAAATAAAAAAAATTGAATTAATTTGAAAAAAAGAATTAATTTGAAAAATGGAATTAATTTGAAAAATGGAATTAATTTGATAAATTGAATTGATTTGAAAAATAGAATTAATTTGAAAAATTGAATTGATTTGAAAAATTGAATTAATTTGAAAAATTGAATTGATTTGAAAAATTGAATTAATTTGAATAAATTCATTGAAAAAAAAAAAAAAAATCGAGCTTTAATCGACCATTTTCACGCAGGGTCTTCAAGCCTGGCAGCACATCAAACAGTGCGTGGACACAATGCCATAAGCAACGCGGCGCGCGCGCGTCCCACGTGTCACGCGCGAAACGCGACTCTCAAATACCGAAGAACAATAATCGTCTCACCTCATGCAATGTACATTCCTGCATTTATATGCTTAACAAACGATCACCTGTCGATGTATAAATATTATTGTTTTTATCTGATAGATATAGAATCGGGTGAATGAAGCGTATACGGCGCATTTTCCGCGTCTTATCGACTGAGCCGCAACCTTCGGATTTTTTTTTCTTTTGCAACTCTATCTGCCGAGTATTTTGGGAGAAAATAGGTTCCAAATTTTTTAGCTGTAGTGTCGAAATTGCCACAGCCTCTCAAAAAGTCATCCAGAATTTTATTCAGATTTTTTGCAGCAATTTTTCGTATTTATCGAAAATAAAAAAAAACGTTATTTTATTTTTAGCTGCCTCGAATAATTTGGAAAAAATCTAGACAACTTTTTCATGCCCAAAAGTGCTGCAAAAGGGGAGAAAAAAATCTGAGGGTCACGACACGCTCGATAAGTCGTGGAACGTCCCGTATGTTCATATATATAATATATATTTATTTAAACGCGTTCAAAGTAATTTTATCGAAAAAAAAGATATAGCACCGTTTAGTATTTATAAAGCCGTCTTGTTGTTATATCTTTGTGTATATAATACGTCGCGTGCATTTCTGCGTCGCTGTATTCTTGTAATATTTACAACTAAAAAAAAAAAATCTCCGAGGATACGATAACCCCGCGAGAGGAGCTCGCGAGACGCGTCGCGATTATTCGCTCAACGTGAGGCAGCTACGGGCGTTGAGGTTGGCGAACGGACGGGGAACAATAAATCGCTTTTTTGCCTTCTAATTTATTTAATTAGAAGGCATAACTAATTATTAGTTATTTATTAAAATAAATAACTAATTTTCGCCATCAAATCTTTCGTTCTTCTGTTCTCGAGTCGTTTCTCTCTCAGCGTGTTCACTATAAAAAAAAAAAAATCTCTTCGCGACGCATTTTTCGATCGCGAGCCCGAATCTCAAATTCGATTTCTTACTTTCATAAGACACCGAGAGGCTCTTTTTAAACCAAACGATTAGCAAATAACATTCCTCTTCGATTATCGCGTATCCTAAGAACTTCTTTTCCGCTCGAAGGACGAAGAAGAAAAAAAAGAAAAGAAAAAACATTCAACGTTTTATACGACTAATGTACACGACATGTTGTTAGCTCGAATAAACTGTGTAACTGACACGCGCCGCATAATTTTGTCAACAATTTGTCATTACGCTGCGACCCACGAAAAAAAAGAAAAAAGCCGTCGATAAAATTCCCGAGGATGTCGCCCCTCGGTCTATATATCTCGAACGGGGTCAACGTCCTCCGCTTTTTTATCCAACCGACGGATCGAAACGCGCAGCGGCGGAGAAATTCGTAATACAGTTTTCGTTATCCACCGAGCAGTCATGAGACAGAATTACGAACAGTTCTCGGTGAGATAAAAATCTGAAAAAAATCAAGCCTATAGAAGGTGCTGAAAAGATTATTTTGGCATAATAATAATTGGGAACTGTTATTAACAAATTACTGAAATAAATAATTGTTCAACAAATTACCCGGCTGCCTATTTTTTTTTGTTATGAAAATTGCTTTTTTTCATATTAAAATTAAAAATCAAAGAAAATTCGGAAAAAATTCATACGTATTCAGAAAAACAAACAAATCATTTTCATAATAAAAAAAATTCGTTTACCCGGTAATTTGTTGAAGAATTATTTATTTCAGTAATTTGTTAATAACATTTTTCAATTATTATTTTGCCAAAATAATCTTTTCATCGCCTTCAGCCAATTTTTATCTTATCGAGAACTGTTTGTAATTCTGTCTCATTCTCGTTCGAACTTATGCGACGTCAGCTTAGGCCTTAATTCACAAAGCGTTCATGTCGCAGGTTTCTAATCGCATCGATCAAATTTCCGCAACTTGCGGCGCGTCCGGATCGCAATTCTCATCTCGATGATGAACGAGCCGCGTGCGCGCGCGACTATTACGAATTCCTCCGCAGCGTTTCCGACGCTCCGGTCCCTCGTGACCCAGCGATCAGCGTTAATTCCCTGCAACTCGCAGCCCCCGTGGGCCACGCAGTAAACGTGTAAGGCGCATAATGTAAAACTCACCCTCGGTGATAATTAGAGGACGGGAGGACAGCAGCGGGTCGATTAGGCGCGTCGCACGAGCGGCGTTAAGGATGTAGAAGCGCGAAGTATTCAATTCGCATAAATTCGAGAAAAGTGCGAGAGAATTGCAAACACTTCTCGATGGTCTGAAAAAATTCATGCTTACTAAAGGTACTGAAAAGATTAATTTTGCATAACAATAATTTCAAAATATTATTAACAAACGGATTAAAAAAAATAATTTAACGAATATTTCGGTGACCCAAGTTTTTTTTTTGCATGAAAATGATTCCTTCATTTTTCTGTATACGCATGCATTTTTTCAGATTTTCAAACCATCGAGAAGTGTTTGCAATTCTCCCGCACGTTTCTCGAATTTATGCGAATTGAATACTCGGCGCTCCTACATCCTTAATTCCCGTCCATCGATTCGCGGCGGTGGGATCAGCGAGCGGCGACTTCCCGTCGGAGAAACGAGGCCGGTATTCAAATTTTCGCCGAGGGACCGAAGGGAAAATGGACTTCGGGCAACGTGGGCATAACTAATTGCTTGCGAAGCTTATGCGTGAAACGCCGAGCGTTGTGTCGTTTCGGCCCCACCCCCGAAAATATCTCCTGACGAGGGTCTTTCAGCTACGTCTCAAGGACATCCCGCGGCAAAGTTCACCGGCTCGACCGTTTGACAAATCACGTGGAACCGAAATTAGCGCGAGGCGTGGGAAGTTTGTTTTAACGCAACTGCGATAACACCGGAATAATTTCATTTCCATCGCGAGCGATTCATGCGATTCGGTCGGCGGGGGCCTCTAGAAATAGACCGGCGAACGTGAATTAATAGCGAATTAATAATATTTGCCGCTTAATGTGCGGCCGATATTAGCGCCTAAATTTGCGTCAAATTTTTTTAGCGACAAATTTCAAAGAGTACTTAAAAATCTGGAAAAATTCATACGTATTCAGAAAAACGAAGGAATCATTTTCATAAAAAAAAAACTTGGGTCATCGATATATTTAATAAACTATTATTTTTTTCATCAATTTGTTAATAACATTATGGAATTATTATTATTCAAAATTAATCTTTTTAGTACTTTTAAAGTGCATGAATTTTTTCCAATTTTTTTATCATTGAGAAGTGTCTGCAATCGTCTCTCATTTTACGTTAGTGCGATTGGAATTTTCGTCGGTGCTCAGCCTGAGTCTTGATCGATAAGTTTTATTTTTTATTTTTTATTTCGAGTGTTTTCATGGCTTTGACGATGTTGTCAACGCTTCGTTGTATTTTCTGGCGTTGAAAAAAAAAGGGCCGCGAGAATTTATCGCAAGCGTAGAGTCGATTCTATTACGGGAATTTAACTCACGACTGTTTTTGCTAGACACAGAAGATCCGTCTCTTTATTTTCGGCGACGGTGTTTCCAATTACGTGGGTATAAATAAATTCGTCGAAACGCGCGCAACGTTAAATCCACAACGAGGCTATCGTTAATTATTATTTTGAGCATCTTCGAAAGATAATAACATTATAAATATACGCTACTCTACGCGTAGAACAGCGTTTTATGTACACACGAAGACGCAGACACGCAATATTTATATAATATATCATTTTTTTTTATTCCGCCGCTCTCGTGAGATTCTAGAAAGGTGACGAGCGCGCGCTTAACACGAAGAAGTCTCTATAAGTTCGTTACATATAACATCACAGTGTCTTGGAGATTAAATAGGCCATTGATAAAATAATTGTTCGCACATTCTTTTTTTTTTGCTTATAACGTCGTTTTTACGCTCGTCGTCTAACAGTCTTCTTAAAGTAAAAAAATTGCACCTTTCGTGCCGCAGCCTCGAGCGCCTTTCGAGACAAACGGTCCAGCTTTTCTGAACCCGTTGAAAAAAAAAAAAAAAAAAAAAAAAAAAATCGTTTCTGGTCCCTTAAAAAAAACACGAATTTTCGATAAAATACCGCGAGGAACTCTAATTAAAATTCTTTCGAAAGCGAAACAATCAAAAATTTAATTAGCTATTAAAAAAAAAAAATCACGCAATCTTATAAACACTGCGTATTTCTTGCGTATCCTTATTTTAATTACAAAGCGACTATTTACAATTCGGTTTTACCGTTTCGGTGAGGAACTCTAATTAAAATTCATTCGAACGCGAAACAAGCTAATTTCAATTTTTCATTTAATTAGCTATTAAATAATAATTGAATAATAATCTTTTGTTTAATTAGCTATTAAAATAAAAATCACACAATCTTACAAACGCTAAGTATTATTATCGACTGACAAAAATTGCTCTTTATTTTTATTACAAAGCGACTATTTACAATTCTGTTTTACAGAGACCAGAGTGTTAAATTTCTAACGTAAAATCCAAAGTCCCGTTTGCCTCGCTCGACGCTCGCGTTACATGGTGCTCGGTGTCGTCATCGACTCCCATGATTATTCAAGCGTTATTTGGCACGCAAAGTAATCGTTCGCTGCCTCTGTCATCGCGTTCACACGATTATATATGTATGTATAATTTATATAATATATATATATATATGTACACATCGGACATGCAATACGCACTTGTCGTCCCCACGGGGTCTCTAGTTGCGCTAGACACACTAATACCGTTAATATTGTCTGTCCGACAGGTCAAGCGACGATCCCTCACCTGTCATCTTCGACGCCCGCCCCGCCCGCTCGACGAGGGTCCAGAGACGCACTCACCGGTGATTGAAGTTAATTTCATTGTCACCGCCGAATATTTATGACTTTACGGCGGTTTTGCGCTTCCAGACGGCTATTAGTGAGATTAATCCACGCTTTTTTCCACGCTCACAATTTTTTCGCTGTTTCTTCATTTTTTCTTTTTTTTTGTTACAATAATTTTATTTTATAAAAAAGACGAAAAATAATCGTCCCGTATTTTTTTTTACTCATCTCGTGATTTTTTTTTTCAGTGGCTCCAAAGTTGCTGGGATACTTGAAAACAACTCGAGTGCAAGAAAAATTGTGCAACCGACGACGACGATGATTACGATGATGATGTTTACGTTGATGTAACGCGCCAGACAAAAGTATTTTTTTACAATAATTTTATTTCATAAAAATGATGAAAACTAATCGTCCGGTATTTTTTTTATTCATCTCGAGATTTTTTTTTCAGTGGCTCCAAAGTTGCTGGGATGCTTGAAAACAACTCGAGTGCAAGGAAAATTGTGCAACCGACGACGACGAGGATGATGATGATGACGATGATTATGATGATGATGTTTACGTCGATGTCGTAACGCACCAGACAAAAGTGCTCGCATTGTTCGTCAAAGCTTCCACGCTTGAGTCTCGCGTGACGTCGCATCTCAAGTCCGAACTCGGAATACGATTGTCGCGATCACCGAGGCGTCCGATGGCCGAGTCGAAATGCTGCTCGACTCGGAGTTCGTTGAGGTAGGAAATATACATATTATGTATATATTTTTTTTTATAAACGAGACGTTCGGAATCCGCCAACGTTTCCCATTTTTGATTTTCAAGCGTTCTGACTAAAGCCCAAAAAATAACACCGAAGTGTTCCGAGGCCCGAAACGACTGGAATGCAAATTCGGGTCGATTCGCAATATTTTTCGCAGTCCACCCGAAACCTCTCAGCGTGTAATTAGGTCCAGTCTACTCTGGACGACCCGAAACTTGGGGTCCAAAAATTCTGGCGCCTTCGGATCGGTTGCTGCGATTTCAGTCTGCGAATTTACCTGGCTGGCCAGAATCCTCAAACCCCTCGGCGATTAAATTCCCAAGACCAAAAAATCCAGGCATCCTCAGACCAGTCGCTGATTTTTCAGCATTGCAAATGTCGCTGGATGTTGTCAACGAGCCTCCGAAAATTCCAGGCTGACCAGACACGTCGAAACCCTCAGCGTCCAATTAATTCATTCCATCAGTCGTCCTCAATCCTGGACTCTCACAAAAAAAATTATCCAGCCACCCTCAGACCGGTCGCTGGTCGCCAGAGTTTCGTATATTACTGGACATGGTCATCGAGTACTCCTCCCGGTTGCTCTCGACGCCGCCGTTCACCACCGGCTCGCCCGACGACCTGGAGAACCTCCCCCGTCCAGTCCCACCGCCGATCCTGAAGACCTTCGCCTCGGGCAGCCACTTGAAGAATCTCCACCACTTCTTCCGACGCGCCACGTTTCCCTCGATCGTTCCCAGCCCAAAGTGACTGTTGCGATCGCGACGATGATGACCACCGATCGATCGACTCGCGGGTGTCGCGTTCACCCGGTTGTTCCTCGCCACTCGATAATTCCCGTCGTGCCAACGTTTGGCACGTCCGAATCTGTCCGGATTTTGACCTGGAACCACCGATGGACGATTCGCGACGCCGTTCAGAAGACTCACGTCCGCCTCGGTGCAGATTCGAGGATCCTCGTTGATGCTGATTTTTCGAGAGACCGACGACGATTGACGCTCTACGCCGTTTGAAGCGCAACGCGAAACCGCGTTTCGCTCCTGGTTGGAATTCAGTCCGGACTGCGAGACCGACGATGGGCTTCGCTTGAGGTGATGGTTGCTGTCGTCCCTCATGGAATTTCCTGAACAGTCGGTGCTGTCCGGGGCAACCACCGTGCCGAAGGTTCCCGCCGCACGCGAACCGAAGTAACCACCGGTTCCTCGTTGCTGGGAACGAGAGAGACTCGAGTAGGAACGCTGCTCCTGCTGCACGGAGAAACTCGACCTGCCGCACGTCCTTCCCAGGGTTTCCTGTTGAAAATTACGATACGTGTGCATTAGGGGGAGAAACGAATTTTTTGGAATTTTTTTTACGGCTTGGCTTAAAAAAGTAATTTTTTTTGGTGTTTGATAAAAAATTATTTTTAATGCTGTGGGCTACAATGTTTTTTGCCGTAAGCTAATAAATTATTTTTATTGCTGTGGGGTAACTTTCTTTTTGCAGTAAGATAATACATTTTTTTTATTGCTGTGGGCTAATTTTTTTTGCCGTAAGGTAATAAATTATGTTTATTGCTGTGGGCTAAAATTTGTTTTTTTTTTTCTCGTAAATTCATAAATTATTTTGAATGCTGTGGGATACATTTTTTTTTGCCGTAACCTTATAAATTGTTTTTATTGCTGTGATCTAAACAATTTTTTTTTCTGTGGGTTAACAAATTTCTCTCTTTTTTTTCTGTGAGCTGAACATTTTTTTTGCTGCGAGTTAAAGAGTTTTTTTTCTGTGCGCTGAAAAAGAGCTGAGGTAGATTTTTTTTTCTGTCGAATTCAACCGCTCGAGATTAAAGGAATTTAAATGCTGAATAGTCAAGTAATTAAATTGCTGGGTAATTAAATTGCTCTCGAGTAATTAAATTCGTGAAAAATATTAATTAATAGAGACGTGAAAAAAAAAGGAAACTCACCATGAAGGCTTCGCGGAATTTGTTCGACATTATGTTGTAGAGGATCGGATTGATCGTCGCGGATACGTAGTAGAGAACCCCGGATATGTAGGTTGCGAGGATGAAGAGAAATTCCATCCACTTGTTCTTGGAGGAAACGTGGTCGTCGAGGGTCCCGTATATGTAGATGAGCCGCTGGACGTGAAAGGGCGCCCAGCATATGAAAAACGCCACGACCACCGCGACTGCAACGAAGAAAATGCAAGACATATATTTCACTACGTGATTCGAATCCCCGTCGTTTTAAATTACATCGCGTTAGTTCGTCGCGCTACGAATTTGTTTTTATATTAAATTGCCGAGGAAATTAATATAAAAAAATATTAATTAACAAAAATAATATTAAAAAATATTTATTAATATTTACAAATAATATTAAAAATATTTATTAATATTTAAAAATAATATTAAAAATATTTATTAATATTTAAAAATAATGTTAAAAATATTTATTAATATTTACAAATATTTATTAATATTTAAAAATATTAAATAATATTTAAAAATATTAAATAAAAAAAACATATTAAAAAAATGTTTTTTTTATTTTATATTTTTTTTAATCACCCCCCTTCCGGGTCACCGCGAGTAGCCGGAAATCCCGACGAACCCCGGTGGGTCTGCAGCTTTATTAAAAAGTTGAATAAATTATTTTCTCCTCTCAAGTTAAACAAAATTTTCCCCGCTCCGGATTTTCGGCTTAACGTATGAGGGAGGTCAACTCGCGAGACTCTCTCAGCCCAGCGCAATTACCAAAGTGCTGATTAATTAACGACGAACTCGCTCGTCGAGTGCCGCTGGAACGTTGATTGTCGAAGATTCGAGCGTAGGTGGAAACGCGAGGCACGATATCGCGAAATGACGGACAGGACGCTCTATCATCGTTGAACAGTCATTGGAAATAAATAAGACGTAAAAATGTTCAAACGGACGCTGAGTTACAGCCGTGCAATTGCGACCCTCTTGCGCCCGAGGCTGCGATATTTAAAAAAAGCATAACGGCGCACATAGAGCTAAAAAATGTGTCTTGCTCGGGGAAAACTCATAACAAAATAGCGACGTACTTGATGTGCCTTTCCGACGTTATGGAAATTAATTTCTTCAACGGATATTCGTATCCCAAAGCGCGAACGTCTTATGCGAACGTGAATTTCTTCCAGCATGACAAATAAAAGTTGGACTGCTCTGTAAACTTTTGATAATATTTATATAAATTTCATTTTTTTAGTAAAAAAAAATAATTTCATTTCATTTTTTTAGTAAAAAAAATTTCATTTAATTTTTTTAGTAAAAAAAATAATTTCATTTCATTCTTTTAGTAAAAAAATAATTTCATTTAGTAATTAAAATAATGTCATTATTATATTGTTTCATTTTTTTTTACTACAAAAGTAATTTTTACCTTGGTAAATAAAGTAAAAATAATTAATAATTTTTTAAATTTACTTAATTTAATTAAAAAAATAATGTTAGTAAAAAAAATGTTAATCGTTTAAAACATAAACGAACTCCATACCAATTTGTCTATTATTTTCAGTTCTAGTACTACGAACGTCTCGCTCGTTCTTCTTTATCGCGAGCTTTACGATCGCGATTATCGCGAGATTATTCTCGATATCATGACACAACCGATTGATTACCATGAATAACCGCCGACGGGAAACTGGTTCACTAATCGCTTTCTGCGCGTCGATCGAGCCTCGCGCAACACCGAGACTTTTGGTCTAATTATACGGACGTTTTTTTTTGTCCCCACTTTTTTTGCCGCGTGATTGCGGCAAGTCGGCGGAAACGCCGCGGACAAAGTGATAAATCGACGCTTTTCGAAGAACCTCGCGGTTTATGTTTTTCCAATCGTTTGCATCGATTAATTGGCGCGATTGTGTTTGCGGAATGTTGTTACCACTGTCGCTGCTGCATAGAATAAACAAAAATGAAGAAACGCTCGATTCACGTGAGGCTGCGTTACAAAAAAAAAAAAAAAAAAAAAAAACGTCAAGCTCGCTGCGAGCATCGATCGTGTTTAACGCGTGATGATCTCGTTGGCCCGTGATTTATGAAGTGTGCTAATATGTACCGAGTGTCCGGAGTGGAGAAACGGAAGGATGACAGCTCGTCGATGGAAATTGTCTTCAGCCGTGGCATGAAAAACGAGTGACGGGGAAAAAAAAAAATTCCGCAAAAGTGTTATTAATTTATTTGCGAGTACTACAAAATAAAGACGACGGCGTCTCGACCCAAAGAGTCACGGAGAGCCGACGGAATGAGCGCGACTCGCGAGTGTTTTTCACGACAGAAGCGCGAGTAAAAGACATGAATAAGAGAGAAACGAGTTTTTCTCCAAATGCACATTAATCTTGCTGTCAAACAACTGTTGGATAACTTTCAACAGTCGAATGACTTCGAGACGTGTTAAATTCACGAATCATTGTTTTTGTTTTTGGGAAATAGATTTTGCGTAATAAGATGTTTTTAAATTGCTATTAAATCGTATTGAATCGTCATTAAATTTTATTAAATTGTGTTATATTGCCATTAAATAATTATTAAACAGTTATTAAACCATCATTAAATTATTATTAAATCGTCATTAAATTATTATTAAATCATTATTAAATTGTTAAAAATCGTCATTAAATTGTATTAAATTGTCACTAAACTTAAATAAAATACCATTAAATAATATAAAATTCTCATCAAACTTGATTTCATTCTATTAAACCGTCGATTAATACCCACGTGGGGATTCCCAGATTGATGCACGTGAGGCGTTGCGTAACTCACGCTGCGCACAATATTACAAAAGGTTAATTGACCCATTCACGTGTTTCCGCGGCTTGGATTTTCCTCAACTTCTGTAAAGCGAGCGCATTGTTCAGAAATGTCGATCGATCGGTTACATTCCGCCGGCATATCCGATATTTTTAAATTCATCATGGCTCCTCCTTGACGGAGTCGCGGCTGCGTGTCTCACCGTTTCATTATTTCTGCATCACAGCCCGTGCAGAAATTTTCACTAGGATTGTTTTAGTTTTAAATTTAGTTTAAACAATTTTATTAACATAATAATTATTTACATAACATTTTATATTTTATTTACATAATATTTTATATTTTATTTTCATAATAATAATTTACATAACATTTTATTTTTTATTTTCATAATAATTATTTACATAACATTTTATATTTTATTTACATTATATTTTATATTTTATTTACATTATATTTTATATGTTATTTACAATATAATTTTATTTACATTTTATGCCCTCGCCTCGCTCGGGCATAAAATTTCAGACTCGGTGGAAAGTTGCATTTCCTTCCCTCATGACATAAGGGAAGGAAATGCACGGGAGGGTTAAGCCGGTATCAATTATGAAGCTTCGGCGTACGACCGCGTAAATAATAGAAATAATTGTCAACTCCTTTTACGTTTTGCCCTGCGGTCGGGAACTCTACGGAATTAATTTATCATCCCCACAAAGACAAATAAAAAAGGTCCTTTCTGCTCGCGAACCACCGAGACGTCGGATGATCTCGACGATGCATTTCCTGCGAATCGAGCCACGAGACCTTTGGTCGAAATCCCCTATGGGAGATGTACGACTTTCGCGGTATTACAGGGCAAAGATCTGCGGCTGACGGCAATTCCTGGAAAAATGTCGTCCCTTCAATCGGCTTAGCTTTATACTCCGACTCGAAGAATTGTGTGTCTCTCTCTCTCTGTTGTGCTCCCTCTCTAAAGTTTTGGAGAGGCTGGTCGCGGATCAACTCGGGGCGTTTCTTGAAAGGGAAAACTTGTTGGATCCTTGTCAATCGGCGTACAGGAAAGGCCATAGTACGCAAACGGCGCTTATCCGGATTGCGGACTACGTCACTGAGGGTATTGATAGGCGGGAGCTGACGGGCATGGTGCTTTTCGATTTTTCGAAGGCGTTCGATCGTGTGGTGCACGAGGTTCTTATTGCGAAGCTGGCCAACCTTCAGTTGTCTGACTCCGTTTTGTCGTGGTTCGCGGCGTACTTGAGCGGGCGGTCACAGGCGGTTTTGGGTGCGGGGGAGGTTCGTTCGGCGTTCATCCCGAACTCTTCGGGTGTGCCGCAGGGTTCGGTGTTGGGGCCGCTTCTGTTCTCTTTGTATATGACAGACTTGAGGTACGCTCTCTCTTCTTGTGATTATAACCTTTATGCGGATGATCTCCAGATTTTCTGTAGGGAGTCGCCGAGGGATATTGGGTTGATAGGTTGTAGGTTAAATCGCGATATTTTGTTGATCCGCATCTGGGCGGCGACGAACGGCCTGTTATTGAACAGTGAGAAAACGCATGCGATCTTGTTTGGGAGTGAATATTTTTTGCGTGGGTTAGGCAGTCAGGTACCTACTCTCCGGAATGGGCCTGCGGTGGTGCGTTTTGAGCGCTCGGTTAAGGTTTTAGGGGTCGTTTTGACGGACAACTTTCAGTGGCGTGAACAAGTTGCAGCGGTGGCAAAAGCAGTGAACTCTTCTCTGTATCGGTTGAAAGTGTGTCGGAGTTTATTGCCTATCGAGGCTAGAATCGTGCTGGTCAAAGCTCTAGTCACTCCTATAGTGGATTATTGTAGCGTACTGCTTTTTGGGATTCCTAAGGATCTCAACAAGGTCATCGATGTGGCTTTCAATTCATGTGTTCGGTTCATTTTTGACGTTAGTAGATTCGATCATATTTCCCCTTATTATCAGCGGCTGGGTTGGTTGAGAGTTGACGTAAGGAGGGAGCTAAATTTGCTATGCGCTGTGCACTCGGTTTTGTCGGATGGCAGGCCTACGTATCTGAGGCGGCTGTTTGCTTGGGCGGAGTCGCGGGGCCCCTTGACTCGTGTTGGGCTTAGGCGGGTTCTCAGGGTTGCTCGGTTTAGGACTGAAACTCGTAGGTTCGCGTTCAGTACGGCGGCGGCGTATGGTTGGAACGCTCTTCCCAGCGAGATCGTGGGATTGCCGAAAAATGCGTTTAGGACTGCGGTGTGGAAGTTATTGGCGAGCGGTATGCGAGTTATACAATGATTGTTTGTTCTAGTTTCTTAAGTTTAGTTTATTTTATTTTTAGTTTATTTTAGTTTATATCTTTCTTGTACAGTAGTTCGTAAGTATATTTGTTGTATTGGTTGAGGTGTCGGAATGTGGCACTCTTCCACCTTGGTGTTTTTTTCCCCTGGTAACGGGGGTTGCCTATAGGACCTTTGGTCTTAGTGCAATAAATCTAAATCTAAATCTAAATCTCTCCCGACCTGAGCTCCGAGAAGAACGAAAATCCATCTGTTCGGAGTGGAATAACTCTTGACAAAGTTATTTTTCCAAGTATAGTAAGAAGAAAAAAATAAAAAAATCCAGGCGCGTGGAGCGATGAGAAATTTCTACGAAACAAGAATAACAGGACCTTAACACATTTCCTCAGTTTCGTCGGACAATATTAAAAAAAAAATGCCAAATATTTAATAACAAAAATTTAATAAAATAATATCATTTGGCCTTGGACACTTTTTTACGTAACAACAGAAGGATTGAAAAAAATGTTTCGGTCTGAAAATTTCAATTTTATGCACTGTGCGTAAAAAATTCATTTTATGCACTGTGTGTAAAAAAATTCATTTTACGCACTGTGTGTAAAAAAATTCATTTTACGCACTGTGTGTAAAAAATCATTTTACACACTGTGCGTAAAAAATCATTTTACGCATACTACGTTAAAAAAGAAATTAAAAAAAGTTATCCTTGGATGTCCATCTTCTCTCTTATTCTCTGTGAGGATGCTCTGCGCAACAAAACGAAAGCAAAATTACAATATGTTAAAGCTCGTTGTAAAATAGCCATGGAATTTACGTCGTCCTCAATCGCGTCGTTCCCGGGCGACATTGTAAAAAAAAAAAAGAATAAGGTATTCCAGACGCGTGTACCGAACGTAACGAGGGACGACATGCGGGCTGGCTCGAGCATAGTTAAGCAAATATGTGCTGCACGGGAAAACAAAATATATGCTTGTTTCGTACCGCGGGCCACCGGATTTCTGGCGCAACGCGATATCCCAAAGCCCTATATAATCATTTTTTATGGAAAAATATCCGGACCCACCGAACGATGACGGTGGCAAACATTTTCGGGCCCCGAGGATCCAGACTGCGGGAAAAATAATGAAGAGAGCCTAATGAATAATGAAACACGATCGTCCCATGTTTATATCGAAACTTTTCATCGTCATCTAAATTTCATCTACCCCGTATGAATTTTTTTTTAACTTTTTACGTAGCGCAGATTGCAGACGAAAAAATAAAATGTGCATGTGAAACTTTTGGATCCCAAGGGGCATTATCAATTTTTATGAAAAAAATTGCAGTCCTGCGCGACGAGCGCAAAGATGACGAAGAATAATTTCCGGGCTAAGGGGAAAATAATTAAAATCGCGCGAAAATTCGTTCAGCAAAAATGACGAATATGTTAATACATAATAAAATATTATAAATAAATAAAATACATAAAAATAAAATACATAGTAATATATTAATACACAATAAAAATACATTTTCAATATATTTCATATATTCAAAATTTATTTTTATTGTATTATCGTCCAAAAAGTTCTGTATATCAGATATATTTCTGTGTATATTTTTTTCCTGCAAGTTATACGCATTTTCACGTCATAGCTCCGGTGCAGCATAACCGAGGTTGGATGTAATCGGGGGGAGGGGGAGGGGGCACAATACACGTTGCATTATGGACGAAGAGACCCGCTACCAGAAATTCCTCAGCGTTGAATATTCCTTCGCCTTTTTTGTTCCCCACGATTCGCCTTTTCCATCTTCACCCCCTTCGACGTTTTTCTACGTGGCTGATAAACGTGCGTGTGGATTTACCCAAATACATTTTCTTTTGACACGTAACCGAGCGTTGAGTATGGTGTGGGGGGGGGGGGGCAATATCGATACATATGACAGAGGGGGGAGGAAGGAAAAATCTATTACGCCTCGTGGCTTCTGTCAACAGTATCGAAGCTTTTTCCTCGCGACAGGAAACCCGATACGAGAACAACGAAAGACAGGCGGATAGATTGTCGGGTTCGATGCGCCGTAAAAATTGATGGAACGCTGTCGCTCCATCAATAAATATTCGCCGGGCATTTATTTTTACATCATTTATTTGGTAAACGCGACTAATCGCAACTGCTGCGTTTTTGTAAAGCTTTAAAGGGTTCACTTACGTAAAATTTGACACGAAATTGTAAATGTTTATCAAGGATTTTCCTGGCAACTTTATATATTTTAGAACGGAAAAACAAATTATTATAAGCCTTATTTTTTATTAATATTATAAAAATGATTAAAAAGTGTTATGTATTAAGCGCAAAGAAAAACTATGTAACCCTCTTGCTAGGCAGAAAATCTTCTTATCCCCCTTGTCGCACAATGTCCTATTATTTAATTCTGAAAAAACTCGTGTAATTTATTTCTTCGGTGTAACTCCAGCGAGGCGTAAATATCGAGACCGCCGAAGACATGCAGAATGCATTTTCACAATTTTTATTCGCCCGGGAAATAACGGAATCGCGAAGAAAAAACAAACGCGGAAGGTAATCCAGGTTCATCCAGAGAACGAACGGACGTAAATTCGTTTTATATTTAAATTGGTAGGAAACGAAAAGGCAAAAGGTAATTTGTATGTTTGTTTTCATATTTATTTTATTTTTTAATATTTTATATTTATTTTATGTGTATGATTTTTTTTTGTATGCATTTTGGCCGGTTATTGATTCGCTATTGTATTACACTGTATTTTCAAGGGCTTGTCCCGTTCACTGTTAAATAAATAAATAAATAAATAAATAAATAAATAAATAAATAAATAAATAAATAAATAAGTAAATAAATAAATAAATAAATAAATAAATAAATAAATAAGTAAATAAATAAATAAAAAAATAAATAAATAAATAAGTTCCTTCAAAATAAAAACGATATTTTATGTACATCACTACAGTATAACACTCGTAAGTCATGCATTTAAAATTGCGTCGAATTTTCTGCAGGTCCTGAATGTGACGTTCTATCATCGGACCCGCCCGAAAATTGCATTACACAGTGACCCGAATGCCCCGCGGGCATTTTCGTCGGATCTCGTCCTGCGTTTCGTGTCGTTTTCATTCTCGGCGCATTAACCCTGCCGCGTATTGCGTGTCGTGTGTCATCGAGCCCGCAATCCAAATCAAGTGAATCAACTCGGTAATGTATATAACGACGTATATATATATATATATATATATATATACGTTAGTGTTTGCATACGATGCCCGGGGATTGTTGACATATTGTCAGACCGTGCATCAATGTAATTAGCCAACAAACGCGTTTAGCGACAAACGAGGTATTTTAACGTTTGCACACACAAGCTGTCGCGTACCCGCGGGCATACATTTTCCACCCGGCGAACATGGGGGAAGCGGTTTATTCGCTTGCATCCTAATGACGAGGTCGGTCTCGCCGGGCACTCTGTGCTAATTTTTTATTTTTCTGACACTAGGATTTAACGCAGGGGGTGAATAATGGTGAGTCTTTGTCGTGTAACTCTGACGAATCGGTGGACGGGTTCATTTTCGGTGGTGGGATTTATCAAAAGGCTCGCAGGTTTTTTTTTTTAAGTATTTCTTATTTTATTTTATTTAGTTTAAAAGTAAAGTTTTTAAAAGTTACCATTTTTTTTTAATTTACTTATATTTATTTTTTATGGTTTAGTCTTATTTTATTTTATTTACTTTAAAAGTAAATTTATTTTATTATATTTATTTTTAAAATAAAGTAAATAAAATAAAATAAGACTAAACTAGTTTTAAAACTGTATATATATAATTATAAGTAAAGACTTTACTTTATTTTATTTTATTTTTTTATTAATCGGTGCAAATGTTCGGAGTGACTGGCGAAAAAAATGGACTACGACGAAAGAGATAAGAAAAGGGGAACCAGCGGGGAATAAGGTCGAAAAATAAAAATAATCCTCATCTGGCACGAGCGTCCGGATGACTGCCGATAAATTAATTATCGCAACGTTTTCCGGTGTCGCGACTATTTATATACATGTTCACGTGAAACGCGAAACATTGATAGGACGTCAAAAGCAGTGACGACAGACTCAATCTCGTGGGGTCGCTGTCGTCCACAGAAAAAATCAGATTAAGGTTACGCGATATATATATATATATATATATATATATATATATATATATATAAATATATCACACACATTTTTCCTCCCTGAACCAGAGTCAGTTTCCTCATTTTCTTCAGTGTCACCGCGTAATTTTCTTACACGTGTCCCACGTTACGTGTAATAAAATCGGCTCATAAAATCGGCGCCACCGATTCGCATTTTCGTCTTCCCTACTGGAATGTCGAATCACGGCAACTCGACCCATCGTCGACTTTTAGTTATTCCGACTGTTATAAATATGCGCGAGCGCTCGAAACCGAAGGTCACGATCGCGATACGCTGACCCCGGTGGCTTTTAAAAAATAATCAAGATCAACATCCTGCTCGCGACAAGCGAATTGTTACATGTCTACATATGGCACGGAAATACAATTGTCGATACGGTGAGTCGGTGGAATAACAAAATCGGTGGGTTCTTCCTGAAAATTATAATATTTTTTTATTTGAATCATTATATTTATTTAATCAATTAATAATTTAATTTAATTATTTATTTAATTTAGTAATAGTAGTAAATAGGATTTATTGACAATTTATACATGATACATTTTTTGTATCCTATAAATTATAATTTCTTTTAGCCTTTATTGGATTTATTATTTTTATAAATTGAATTGAATTAATTATTAAATTATTATTTAATTATAGAGTTAATTATTGCAATGCATTCAATTGATTGATCGTATTAATTTGATTGGTTTAATTGATTTAATACATTTTCTTATGTATTTACAGAAGTATTAAAAAAATCGCCAGACTGATCGAATAAATCGAATGACAAGAAATTCCGGTATTCTCTTGTTCTTTGTTAATCAACCTGTTGTGAGCTGCACATTGACATATATAAGTGCCCTTGAACCGCCTTGAGGCAGTCGACCGGATATAGAAAAAAAAAAAAAAAAAAAAAAAAAACCGACAACGGCTCCGGACCAGTTAAACGGGTTTGGCCCATTTGGCTGAATCACTGTCCTGTCCAACCTCGATACCGCTTTACGCGATAAAGACGTGAAAAAAGAAAACCGAACGGGATCTCTCGCAAGTGATACGTCTGCGTGGCCGAGACGCTTTCAACGACCAGGGGAGGAATTATCATCAACGAAGGACACGACAGGCTACGATAATATTAGAACAGGTGATATTACAGTCAAGACGGAATCTCAGGGTTCACAAGAAGTTCAGAGTGACAAGAAGCTCAGGGTTAAAGGTCATCGCATCCCCTGGAATATATCAAAGTGCAATATTTTTTATTTTACGGAGAGTTTCTTTTTTGTGGAGAGACGAAGGGTCGAAGGTCAAGGGCCACAAAATTTTTCTCAAGTTCAGGGTCAAAGGTCATTGTATCCCTGGGACATCAAAGTGCAATATTTTTTTATTTTATCGCTCTATAAAATCACGACACGTCGCTTTGACCATCTTTGTTGAAATGTGGAGAGACGAAGGGTCGAAGGTCAAGGGCCACAAAATTTCTATCAAATTCTTTTTTTTATTTTACTTATTTTATTTATTTTTTTGCTTATTTTTATTTTTTATTTATTTTTTTTGCTTATTTTTATTTTCTTTATTAGTTTTTATTTTACCGCTTTATAAAATCTCAATACGTCGCTTTCATGATCTCAGATCTCATTGTCAGATCTAGCTATGACGATTCGCCGACTATCAAACGACTGTATCCAATTTGACGCCTGCTATTTTTCATTCTGTTTTTTTTTGCGAGTCGTCGACGTGACCCTTTTTCCCCACTCGAACGGGGAGGGTTACTTGACGCGGTTGAAAGACTTTCTTCAATCTCCCATCGTTCCACGAGGGTAGAAGAAGCCAAGTGCGGGTTTGAAGGAAGAAAAAAAAATCGTGGTGTGTCGCATGCGAGCGTAATGAGAAACGTTCCTCAACGTCAGGCTTTTCCTAACATCGGAGGACTTTCGACGGCGAAATAAATATTAATGGTTCGCGAGTTACGCGCCCGAAGTGTTTTAGAATTTTGAAGCTTTTCGCACCGCGACGACTTGACCAGAATTAGTATCATGTGACTCACGAAATTTGCACTTTTTTGCCCCTTTTTCGATAAATAAGAATATGTAAAATAAAAAATAATCATAAAATTAATTCATAAAAAAAAATCAGAAGAATTAATTCATAATAATAAAAAAAATAATCATAAGAATTAATTCATAATAAAAAAAAATAATCATAAGAATTAATTCATAATAAAAAAAAAAATCATAAGAATTTATTCATAATAATAAAAGAAAATAATAAAAAGCCGAGGAAAAATGACGACAAATCGTCGATTTTTCTTCTCCCGTTCCTACGTTAAATAATTTTTTATAAACAAAATTGAAAGATGTTGCGAATTTTTGTTAAATCCTCAAGGAACGTCGCGAAGTGTGATCAGAACCCGAAGACGCGTGAATCATGAGGGCACCGAATTCGATGTGACACGTGCTTTGCGTGTCTATAATAAATAGGCGCGGAGAAACGACGATAAATCGTCGAAGGTGGGATTTTTCGGGGTGTTCTCCTCATCCTTTGGCATAAAAAGCGAAGTTAGGGAGCCGTAAAAATGGGTCGGGACGAAATGATCGACGAAAAAAAAAAAAAAAAATCTCCGAATTTTCTTTTGAAATATGTCAAAACCAGGCGCGAATCCGTCGGGAAGAATGAGGGCTGACATTTCTCAAAGCTTGGAGCTTTTCTGTTCTACCGTCACACACATCTCGCTCCAGAACTTTTGCCTCCTTTATATTGCCACTGTTGACTCTCCTCGCCTCGAGTTCCTCGGCGCGAAATTCGCATTCGCCCGCGAAATCGGTTGGCTCAGGAACGGAAATGGAATTTCGTTAGTCGATTCATGAACGAAACGCGCGACAACAGCTGTCGGGTCTGACGTCAAAGTGACCTCAAGATGCTTCTGTTCGCGCCAGAATCGCTTTAGTGTCAATTCGATGAGGTTTCGTCGCGTTACACTGCGGAAATAATTTTTTGTTCCTTACAAAAAATTGTCTTCCTTGTTTTTTATCTCTTAAGTGTGTTTACACTTAAGACAAAAATATCTCATAACGAATTGGCATAAATTAGACGTTTGCAAATGAGTATCATTATTCTTATTATTATTTCTATAAAAATAAAAAATAAATATATGTGTAGAAATATATTTTTTTATTATTCTTATTATTATTTCTATAAAATTAAGTCTGTGTCCTGAGTTACAGTCGATATATCAGCAGGTTATTAAAAAAGCGCTGAAAGTTCGTTAAACACAATTAAAACAAAAAATATCTCATTAGGAATCCTCATAAATTAGACGTTTGCAAATGAGTGTTATTATTCTTATTATTATTTTTTATAAAAATAAATCCGTGTCTTAAGCAGGTTATTAAAAAAGCGCTGAAAAGTTTGTCATTTATTGCCTGGTTTTTGAGGCGCAGAAGCGGCTCCCCGATAATTCGCCTTCGAATGTCCAGATTAGAAAACGCCTATCGTCTTTTTATTCGAGGTGGTGCATAAAAAAAAGGCGATACATCTATTCGCGGCGATTGCAAATACAGGGACGTTAACCTTAAATCCCGATTCTTTCCCGGTGTCCCCCTCATAAATATTCAAGATTCCCGAGACCCGGCCAAGCGGCTTCCACGATACTTCGATAAATCGCCAGCGAAATATGCCCGGAGCTAATTATTTATTTATTCAAACTTTTTGGAAAACCTTCGCCGAGTTATCTCTCGCGGTTTGCGGCCTCGGGACAAACCGACTGGGAAGGCGAAAAAGTTTCTCCGGTCGCCTCGCGAAATGCCGCAAAAGGCAGAAGGATTTGTCTTTAAACACACAAACGAATTCCCGTTGAGCGGTAATTGGGACGAAAAAAAAAAAAAGAAAAAAAGAACGTAACAATAGGAATTTCAATCGAGTCGGCGGTGGACTCGTTTCACCCTTCACTTCCGCGGATTTCGTTCAATGAAAATTTGATTACATTCTTCATTCACTATCAGGCGACTCGCGCGCGCCGCGCTGAAATGTTTGTGATTTCGCTCAAAGTGCGCAGATTGGGCGCGCGGCTCGATGCGACAGCGCCGAGTAAAAAATGCATATCTGTCCCGAAAGCCCGAATCCAAATTCTCGAAAATTCGATTTTTAACGTCGAATCGCAATGACTGAACGATTTCGGAAAATTTAACAATCAAAAAATTCTTTGTCGGTATAAAAAAAAAGAAAATGAGAAAATAAAACATAGAATAATAATAATAATAATAATAATAATAATATAATAATAATAAAAAATATATACAAATAATAATAACAATAATAATACAAAATAAATACAATTTTATTTCTCACCCTTGAACTAAAGTCGGAAATAATTTTTAACGTCGAATTGCGGTGAGTGAACGACTCCTGAAAATTCAACTAAAAAATACTTCGTCGGTACAAAAAAAAAGAGAAAATAAAAAAAAGGAAAAAAAAATAAATACAATTTTATTTCTTACCCTTGAACTAAAGTCGGAAACAATTTATTACCGGCCTCTCGCGCCCGAATTGGTCCCAGGCGACGGAATTTCAGGGGTGCCTTAATGAAGTAAACGAAAATTGCTCGTTCATTTATCGCGCGAATATGCGAAGTACAATTTTTGTAAATTGAGCACGAGAGAAAAAAAAGAGAAATAAAGAATTGGCCACCCGTTCCAGGTACGGCGATATCGTTCTAATTAATTAGAACCGGTAAACTACAATTTTATCGGTCCCATCTAGCTATGATCGACAGTCGCAATTTGGCGAAATCGCACATTGGCCGAAATGAGAAAAAGAAAAAAAAATTCCACACGTGCGGTGCAAAAAATGTCAACGTCCATAATGGGATACGAGACGAATTGCGAATTGGGCAAATGATAAGACGACAAGCGAAGGTGAATTGTGACTGACTGGTGAACCGGGAGGCGAGAAAAATGTATGCGGGAAATTCGGAGCGGCGCGAGAGTCGCCAGTCTGGCGTCCTTGGGAAGCGACTCGGTGTCTGTACTTGTGTTATAAGACGAAAAGCAATAAGCCCCGAGACGCGAATGTCGATCACAATTCCGGGGAACAAACTGGCGGAGATGACGAGACTGACGTAATTCTCGACATAACGGGCAACGCCGTAGGTATCGATAATCCGCCACGGAGTGTCTGCGACGCGACCATCATTCACCTTGATTTCAGTGTGGACCACATTTGTTGACACGTGAGAATCGAGTTTGAATGGAATAATAAATCTAATATTTTTTTCTTTATTTAATTTCATTTTTCTATAACTTCGTTAAATTTATTTCTCTATAGTTTCATTAAATTCCATTTTTCTATAGTTTCATTAAATTTATTTTTCTATAGTTTCATTAAATTTCATTTTTCTATAGTTTCATAAAATTTCATTTTTCTATAGTTTCATTAAATTTCATTTTTCTAGTTTCATTAAATTTCATTTTTCTATAGTTTCACAATATTTCTGTTACGGATCGAGCTAACGAAACGTAATTTAAATATTTATTTTGGGTTCGTTGTTCGATTAATGATTAAAATCAAGATTTTGAATTGTCTCGCGAATTATTTATATTAATTAAATGACCGAACTTGACGATGATACAAACACGATAAATCGGGATAGAACTTCTTATATGCCACCGGTTATGGCAATTAACAATTATGATATTAAACTTAAACTCTAAATCTAAACGATTTTAATATATTTAAGACATAATTGATTGGAGGTTGATTGAAGACTAATTGGTTGGTTCGATGGAGGTAATCAGGAAGGCTTAGGTGGGTGTAAGGTGGGGGAGTAACACGCGGTTGTCGTCAGGCCCAAAAATGCTGACGAGTGCAGGTGAACATCCGATGCGGTCGAAGCCCCGCATCGGATGATTTACAGAGGGCATTGAATAGGATTGGTATGTGGGAATAATCCAAAGACAAATTATTAATATTAAAATAATTAAAATATAAACACGGAAAAATGGCCAGTCCGTAACACCTCCCCTTCTGGTAATCCGTCGAGGAAACGCAATGCCTCGACGGTTACAAAGAACAAGAAGCGCGAAGCGCGGACTGGACATTTTTCATAAAATTAATAAGGCATGTAAATTTGGTGTTAAACAACTCGAAAGGAGAGTAGCTCCTGCAAAGTGTGCTTAAAATTAGACTTACATATTTTCATTTGGGCAGGGAATACAAGTGTTGAGTGTGTGTAAACGCTGTGTGTGAAGTTATAAGGGAACGAGACAATTTTCTTGCCGAATCGTAGTCAGGTGAATGCGGTGGTCGTTGTGGTGGTCTCGGGTAATTAAAATGGGCTGATCCGAGTAGATCTAGCCTACTCCCTTCCGAGTTCCGTTGGGTGTTGCTGTCGAATTGACGGTTCGGCTGTCAGCGTTGCCAGTTGTCCGGTCCTGATTCTTTTGATTACCCCAGTATTTATCAAGAACAGGGTAGTCGATTGGTGAACGTGATATTCGTGTTCCAAGTGGGCGAGTCGGTGGATGATCTTCGATGTTAATTAACAAATCGAACATTTTCGTCATGACGTCGATCAGGTCAGACGTCTTTGGTGCCATGTCGAGTTCGTTGTCCATGTGATTGCTTGCCGGTAGAGTCCTAGCAGGTGACGAGTCGTATTGTGCTGCGTCGGGAAATTCCGCTGGCGCAGCGACCTCGGTTTCACTTGCAGTACGAACGTCGTAGATTTGTTCACTCTTCGGGTGGATACGCGATAATTGTGGGTATTTTTCGCGGAAGTTGTCACACCGTTTAACGGCCTTGTCGGTTTCGTGTTCTCGAGACGTTGACTTTTGTGCCTTTGTTCGGGAAGATGACGAATGACAGGGCCGAGAACACTTGAGAGCAAATTCATCGACCTCATGTTCTATCCAAAATTGAGCTTCCATTGCGGGGGTCAATTTTGCTGAAATTTCCTCCCCAGTCTCGAGATCGGGTTCGAATTGAGGTAAATTCTGTCGAAAATTTGTTAAATTATTGTCGTCTCGAGAGATTTGTTCGACGTCGTGCTGGCTCATTGACCTATCGTGGATAAAACGATTTTTGGTCGAAAGGTGTATAGCTCTTTGTTGTTCCACGTAGCATTGGACACAATTAGATTCTTGCGCAACGTGAGCGTGAAACAGTTCTTCAGCTTCTAAAGCGTATAGGATTGCATCCTCGAACGTTGTGGGTTTTTTGTGCCAGACGTAGTTGACCAGATTTCCACGTAACCCGTCAATGAAGCATCCTAGAACCTTTAAACGGTTGCGCTCTCGTCGTATATCATTTGCAAGATGAGAAGAATAAACGTCTGCGTCGATGTGGTGCTCGATGATTTCAGCGATGCGTTTGACACGAATGGCATATTCAAAAATTGATTCGTAAAATCCTTGAGTAACATGTTGTAATTGTTCTTGATAATAATTAAATTCTTGGAAATGCTCGAAACCTTGTTGATCGTCGTGTCCTCGAAGTCTTCGCGGTTCTGGGGAGTAACCTCTCCTATTAATCCAGGGTAGTCCAGGAAAATCCATGGTGACGTCGACTCGGTAGGGTTTTTTAAAATCTCGAATTTTCATGAAACCACTGTGACACTGCTGTTCGCCTCCCCTGATATTTCTGAGGCATTGTTGATTTTTGTTTCAGCGAGTATACAGTTTCGGCACGAAGGAAGAGAATTAGCCAACATTCACAGAACTCCAGAGAAAATTAACGATTCTTCACGACAGTTTCACAAAATTTACGAATACGATTTAACGAACTGATTTTTATGATTCGCATCATATATCGTAAATTCACACGTTCAATATTTTCAATAGTTCACGCAAAATTATTCCGTAATTCACGAAACAATTATTCAGTAGTTCAAACAAATAAATTAGTCAATAGTTCACTTCACTGGTCAAGTTCGATTCATGCAAGACACATTTCAAAACTCGAACATCCCACTTCTGACACCAAAAATTATGTTACGGATCGAGCTAACGAAACGTAATTTAAATATTTATTTTGGGTTCGTTGTTCGATTAATGATTAAAATCAAGATTTTGAATTGTCTCGCGAATTATTTATATTAATTAAATGACCGAACTTGACGATGATACAAACACGATAAATCGGGATAGAACTTCTTATATGCCACCGGTTATGGCAATTAACAATTATGATATTAAACTTAAACTCTAAATCTAAACGATTTTAATATATTTAAGACATAATTGATTGGAGGTTGATTGAAGACTAATTGGTTGGTTCGATGGAGGTAATCAGGAAGGCTTAGGTGGGTGTAAGGTGGGGGAGTAACACGCGGTTGTCGTCAGGCCCAAAAATGCTGACGAGTGCAGGTGAACATCCGATGCGGTCGAAGCCCCGCATCGGATGATTTACAGAGGGCATTGAATAGGATTGGTATGTGGGAATAATCCAAAGACAAATTATTAATATTAAAATAATTAAAATATAAACACGGAAAAATGGCCAGTCCGTAACAATTTCATTTTTCTATAGTTACATAAAATTTTATTTTTCTATAGTTACATTAAATTTCATTTTTCTATAGTTTCACAATATTTCATTTTTCTATAGTTTCACAATATTTCATTTTTCTATAGTTTCCTTAAATTTCATTTTTGTATAGTTACATTAAATTTCATTTTTCTATAGTTTCATTAAATTGAATTATTCGATAGTTTCGTTTTATTTAATTTCTGAAAAATTTATTTCATCTCATTTTTCTTAAATTTAATTTTACTTCATCCCTTAAAAAAAAAAAAAAATTGGCTGATTTACAGCGATGTCAAATACAATTGGCAAAGCCTGAGAAGTCGGTGTCTCATATTATCCCAGCGTGGAGCTATAATGTCACTTCATCATCATTTCTGATGCACTTCCATCGCCCCTTGACCGATGGCGGTCGCTCGGTGTAGAGCGACTGAGCGACGCTTCTATGAAGCGCCGTTCAGTTGATTCATGAAACTCAGTTTCTGTCCCCCGGATTGGATTGAATGGCGCAGGTTTCCCAGCCGGCTGAATAACCGCGATTCAAATGCTTCATCAGTTCAGAGTTGCATAAGATTCGTGGATTGAGATTCCGCGCTACATATTCAGCGTATCGCCTGACTGCCACTCCGCGCTTCGCGGAAAATGAGTAATTTTCCACGGCGCTCGATTTGACCCCATCGGGAATTCGATCGATGCGATCCGTGGGCGCCGAATCACCGAGGGTTAAATTAATTACGATCGATACGCCGCAGACGTCGAGTCGACGACGCGGGATAAATTAATTTCGATCGATGCGTCGCAGATGCCGATTCGGCGGAGGCGGATGGAATTAACTTTCGCGCTATCGTCGTGACGGATAATGCGACAAGAATTTTCCAAAAAAAAAAAAATAAAAAATAAAAAATAAAACTGGACCTTGTGCGGTTTCGTCGCGCGGAAAATATGAAGCACCGCGTGTCTCAAAGGAGATGGCGAACGAAATTGCTCGGAAATTGAGAAAAATGTAATTTTTTAAAATGAAATAAAATGAAATTTTTAAAAATTAAATAAAATGCAATTTTTAAAAATTAAATAGAATGAAATTTTTTTAAAAGAAATAAAATGCAATTTTTAAAAATGGAATGAAATGAAATTTTTTAAAATGGAATGAAATGAAATTTTTTAAAATGGAATGAAATGAAATTTTTTAAAATGGAATGAAATGAAATTTTTTAAAATGAAATAAAATTAGGTTTATAAGTTTTAATTCGGCATCATCGAAAAAGTGCAATCACAAAGGGGAAGAAGCAGCGCGCGTACTGCTGAAACGAAACGAGGGCTGAAATAAATATCGATCGGTAGTCGCGGCTCGATTGGTAGTCGAGGTCTCGAGCCTGGAGCTATATATAATTTATACACACAGATGTAGTGCAGTATCAGATCACCAGGTAGCTTTCCGTCTGCTTTCCTTCCTGTAATCTTAGAATCCATGTTTAACCAATGCCCCACACTCGTACCCACAATGCATCGCCTCATCCTTTACTTTATTTTCCAACCACCCACGCGATCGGCATTCGCTAGACATCCCGTCGCCGATTAATTGCTTTTTCCGAGCGAGCAGAGGAGAAAAAACTGCCGGCTGATGCCATTACCGAGGGGATCAATTTTATCGAATTTCGGGCAAAGCCACGAATGAAATAAAATAAAAGACATAAAATACAAAAATTTTAAATGAAATAAAATGAAATAAAATAATAATTTTTTAAACGAAACCAAATGAAATTTTTGAAAATTAAATAAAATGACATTTTTGAAGATGAAATAAAATGAAATTTTTTAAACTGAAATAAAATGACATTTTTTTAAATGGAATAAAATTCAATTTTTTTAAATGAAATAAAATAAATAATTTTTGTTGTTGTGTCTACAATTTTGTTTCATGGCAACAATTTCCAATAAAAATTGCGTCGTCAATTTTTTTTCTCGCCTTTTCTATTTTTCATGCCCCAATTGTTACTTCTTTCGTTCGAAAGATCCGGTATAAATTTCATTCCCACTCCAATTTCCAAGTGGATCCGCGTCAACTTTTTTCTCCCCTCTCGCGGTCGTTCCGCATTCGCGCACTTCGTCTGTCCGCCTTGATTTGTAGCCCGCGAGGAGAGCCGGAAGACCGTAAACAAATTCCAAGCGGTCGGGGGGGTCCGAAGCGACGTTATGAAAATGATCTACCGCACTCGTGAGATCTGTCTCGATCTTCGGGGCTCGTAAATCGACGTCTCCGAGGACACGTCGCTCGGTCTCATCTTTCTCGAGGTGAAAAAAAAAAAAAAAAAAAAAAAAGCGAGCCGGTTTCCAGGGTGGAATCAGCGCGCTCGGGTTACTCGTAGCTGCAGCTGGAATCGATTGATCAGAGCCCAGTTTTCGCCGATTCCCCCGGGTCACCTTAAGACGTCGCCCGAGTGGCTTACGCCACTTACCCCCCTGCGAATTCCCTTTATTTCCTCCTCAAAGAGCCCGCAGCATCCCTGCCCCCGGGCACCAGATACACACGAACTTTCGACGCGGAGCTTCCTTTTTTTTGCCGTCTCAGCCTTTCCATTCGGCGTCCGAGACCCACCGGGTTTTTTTTTACACGCAGAGCCAGAGTTTTCAGGTTTTTTTTTTCGAGCCCCTTAAGTTTTATCTTATGTTTTTTTTTGCCGCTAAGGGGGATTGAATTAGGGACACGAGATACCGACGAGGCTTTTTTGCGCTTTTCAGCCTGGCTTAGCGAACGACAAAGGAGCTTTCGGGCTGATCTCGTCGGGTGCGGAATGCGCGACTTTATCGCCGGGAGTCGAGGGACCTAGGAATGGGAATTAAATCGCGCGGCAATTGCACTTTTTTGGCGGACGAAATTGTTAACGGGTATGGAAAATTTCGTTTTTCTCCAGTTTCGTTTAATTCTGTTTAATATTTTTATTTTTATTTTGTTTAATATTTTTATTTTCATTTCGTTTAATATTTTTATTTTAATTTCGATTAATATTTTTATTTTTATTTCGTTTAATATTTTAATTTTAATTTCGTTAAATAAATATTTTTATTTTAATTTCGTTTAATATTTTTATTTTTATTTCGTTAAATAAATATTTTTATTTTAATTTCGTTTAATATTTTTATTTTCATTTCGTTTAATATTTTTATTTTTATTTCGTTGAATAAATATTTTTATTTTTATTTCGTTTAATATTTTTACGTGGCTTTTACGTGACTCTTCACGGCACGTCGAGCCGCGCGTGCCGCACTCACGTGCCGCTAGTCGCGCTAGTTAATTAACGTCGAAATTTTGATTGCCGCGGCGCCGATCAGCGTTTAGCAAACGCACCGACATCTCGCCGCAAACGTGTCGAATCCTCGACGACCGCGCGCGCGCTTACGTAATGCGACAACGACGACGACGACGCATCGAGAGCGCTCATATTCATCGCATATAATAATAATAATAATAATAATAATAATAATAAGAAATTTTTTCCATATAAAATTAGAACCACATTGACAGATAATTGAACTTGGATTAATCGAATGAGAGAAAGTCTCATTGATCCTTCTCGATTGCACGCGCAGCTATAATAATACCGTCCGATACACGAAATGGAGAACGAAGTGCGACAAGCCATAAGTACCAATAACGGATTGCCATTCCCATAAAAACCCAGCGGTTGATCAGAGGATGGGATTAATTCGAGAAACGGATCCAGAGACACATGATACACGATTCCAATGTGCTGTTTTTATCACTCTATTTTTTTTTAAGTCGTGCTAGTATTAAATTTGTATTTGTACGAACGAAATATAATACGCGTCTCTTGTCGATTAAATCGGTAACGAAGGAAAAAAAATACGTGTCGAAAACGATATATTCGAGTTGACACCCGACGCGATGTCAATAAATTCGCGGAGCACTCGGAGCGTCGAGTGGTCGTTGACCTCTCGAGTCGAATTCGGGAAACAAATCGGCCGGGATCGGATTTCGAGAGTCGGGAAGAATCGCGTGTTGGATTTACCGGGAGAAGATCTCGAAATTTGCTTTCATTCGCTCGACAGTCGCGCAGCTTCCAATATATTTGTAGCTGGGGGCATCGAGGGAAGGCAAACAGACATATTCGTCGTGAGATTTCATGGCGTTCTCCACGTGCCGTCGGAATCGGCGAAATCGCACGAAGTCAGAATATTTGCACCGCCTCCTGGAAACCGTCGACGGGGTGTCTTTGATGTTGGAAGCGTCTTTAGCGACAATTTTCTCGAGGGTCGAGTAAAGTGACGCCGTCTTTGCGGACGGGGTGGGAAAATTCGCGAAATTGCGGGGAGCAAAGTGGCCGCGAAAAGCGTCGTGTAATTCGGTATTCACCCCTCAGTCTTAAGGTACTGCGGGAATATTTTGAGGGTTTTTGCGCGTAATAGGCGCACACCGAAGACGCGAAGTTTGCTCGTTAGAGAATTTTTTGTTTTTTTTTCGTGGTGGAGAACAGATTAGTTTTTTTTCTGGCTGTAACGAATTTTGTTTGTGCTGAAAACAAATCAACTTTTTCGACATGCGATAGAATTTTTTGTGTTGAAAATACATCGGTTTTTTCGACCTGTAAATAATATTTTTTTGTGTTGAAAATAAATCCGTTTTTTCGACCTGTAAATCATTTTTTTTTGTGTTGAAAATAAATCAGTTTTTTGGATCCACCAAGAATTTTTTTTTTTGGTTTTTAAAAACACAAGTGAGAAAAAATAAATCCAACTCGAAATTACAAACAAACTTTATTATAAATAAACATTGATACTAAGTCATAGAAAATTTATTTTCTAAGTCATAGAAAAATTATTTTCTAAGTCATAGAAAATTTATTTTCTAAGTCATAGAAAATTTATTTTCTAAGTCATAGAAAATTTATTTTCTAAGTCATAGAAAATTTATTTTATAAGTCATAGAAAATTTATTTTCTAAGTCATAGAAAATTCATTTTCTAAGTCACAGAAAATTCATTTTCTATGACTTTATTTTTTATTTCATTTATTTTATTTGTTATTTTTTATTTTAAGTCATAGAAAATTTATTTTCTATGACTTTTTATATTATTTATTTTCTAAAACAAATTTATATATTTATTTTCCTATTGACCAAAATCGCAAAATTCGTGTCTCAAATATAAAAGCAAAAGTAGGAATTAAACGGGGAACAAAATACGTGGAATGTTGTGTAGCCGAGGGGAAAAAAGCTGCTAATGAAGAGTCGAGAATGTCGGCCGCACCCCCCCGCGAGCCAGACATATTTTTCCCGAAAACGACCCCGAAGGCGTCGATACGCGGCTAAGTGAAGACAATAAAAGTTTCGAGGCCGCCGCGATAGTCGGCTTTATGAGGAAAATATGTGCGGCTCGTGGGTTTCGGCCAACTTTTTGACACGCTCGGGAGTTTTTCTCGCGCGGTTCGACCGTCCGCCGCTTTTTATGGTGTCTGGCGAACGCGCGCCGCTCGGGCCTCGTCAGGGTCGATAAACGCGAAGGTAGCGCGAAGGGTTGCGACGACACCCGCGAAATCCGCAAGTATTTATAAGTTCCGAGACCGCCGGGTATAGACGATGCAACACATCGGGACTGAGACAACCGTTATCGCGACACACTAATCGCGCCATTATTTTTATTTCGGCTCCGATCCCCGCGAGATTGCGCAAACGTCCATAAAATAGACATCCGACCGGATGAACACGATGACACTCGGATAACCGCCCAATGTCTTTTGGACGACTTCCAACGCTTCCAGCTTCTTCGATGAAAAAAAAAAAACCACAAAAAGTGCTTGCTCAGATATATAAAAAAATGATGTAAAAAAGCGTTTTAAAAAAATATCGACCTTCGACCTTAAACGATTCTCGTCGAACTTATAAATCGTTGGACCTGTTTTTTAAAGTATTTATTATTATTATTTTTTTACATTTTTTTACATTATTTTTTATTTATTATTATTATTATTATTATTACATTCTTTTACATTATTTTTTATTTATTATTATTATTATTATTATTACATTCTTTAACATTATTTTTTATTTATTATTATTATTATTATTACATTCTTTTACATTATTTTTTATTTACTATTATTATTATTATTATTATTATATAAAAAATTAAACCGTTCTACAATTTAAAAAAATGTTTCTCAGGTGTAAAAAAATTCAAGCGTTACAAAAAAAATATCGAAAATCGACCTCAAACGATCCTTATCAAAATCGTAAATAATGGGATTTTTTTCATTATAAAATTATTCGACAATTTTTCCACAAAAGTCGGCCGATTTAATTTATTATTCCTCGTGTCATTGCCGATGTTGCTGGAATGCAGATTCGCGAATAGCCCGGAATCGGGATTATGTCGAGCGGATGACATTAGACATCAACGGCAATGCAAATCCGTCGTCGATGACCCGCGAGCCAAATTGCGCAATTATCGGTGCCGCGACACGTTTCCCGTTCACGCGAGCCGCCGATTGTAACGAGCGAATTTATCTTCGCCACGCGTCGTCGTCCGTCAATTTTCTCCGACTTAGCCGCCTCGCGGGCTTTAATATCCCACGTGACCCGCGATCGCTGTCAAGTCGCACCGACACCTCGATCCATCAAATACGACGCAATCACGATCGCCGCGATTTTGTTATGCGAACTCGAGGGGTCGAGTTTAGAATATTTCCACAGCGAAAGAAAAAAAAAAAAAAAAAAATTATTCCCGTCGAAACTCGGCGCGAAAAAAAAATACGCGAACTCGAGAGGTCGAGTTTAGAATATTCCGCAGTGAAAAAAAAGGAAAAAAAAATTATTCGTCGAAACGCGACGTAAAAAAAATAACGCAAAATAAATGCGCGAATTAGATATTCCCACGACTCATTCGATTGGCCGTCGATTTATTCACCACTAAATTATGCCCTCGGAGTTTGTATCGTCGAACATTTTTTTTTTCCTCGTTTTTTTTTTTTCCACGAGACCGACGACCGCGCGTCGCGACCCCATAAATTATTTAATTCGGCGTGCGACGAAGTGAAGCGAGCAAAAAAAAAAAAAAACAGAAAGAAAAAGCATGTTGACCTATTGAGACCTCTTGATGGGTCCAATTGCGGGCGAAATGTCGAAGGAACGGCAGACACGACGCGCGGTTTCTGATTTCCAGGCGCCTCGCAATTTGCCGCCGTCTTTCTTTTCTCGATGCTGATGCCCGTCTTTCTTCTCTCCCACGCCAGACGCGACATTATGTCAATTATGTCATTAGTCGCGCTCCGGCTTTTTGACGCATTACGGACGCCTGCCTTTCATCGGGGGCTACCAGGCTGCGATTTGTATCACCGGGGGGACTGACGGACTGATTCCCTTTACCGAGCTGACAATGGTTTTTCCCGGACTGACCTCACACAGGTCGAATCTGTTCGTCGGGCGGCCGAACAATGACGAATTCTGGTACTCGTGGGTGAATCGGACTCCACTCTGCCCCCAACGGATTGGGTTACATGGTACGAATTACTAGGGTGTCCCGCGAAAATTCGACACGTCTGACTCAACATCGATTCAGGTCTGATCTGCACTCTCTTTTTCTACTCATTGAAATAATTTTTTTTTTTCGACCTCTGGAATTCATTTTACGAGGACTCAAAAAAATTGCCCACGTCTGACTTAAATATTGACTCAGGTCTGATCCGCACTTTCCTGTTCTACTCGTAGAAATCATAATTTTTTTCGACCTCTGGAATTCATGTTACGAGGACTCAAAAAAATTGTCCACGTCTGACTTAAATATTGACTCAGGTCTGATCTGCGCTTTCCTGTTCTACTCGTAGAAATAAAAAAATTTTCGACCTCTGGAATTCATTTTACGAGGACCCAAAAAAATTCGTTACGCCTGACTCAACATCGATTCAGGTCTGATCCGCAGTTTCCTGTTCTACTCGTAGAAATCAAATTTTTTCGACGTCTGGAATTCATTTTACGAGGACCCAAAAAAATGCGTTACGCCTGACTCAACATCGACTCAGGTCTGATCTGCAGTTTCCTGTTCTACTCGCAGAAATCAAATTTTTTTCGACGTCTGGAATTCATTTTACGAGGACCCAAAAAAATGCGTTACGCCTGACTCAACATCGACTCAGGTCTGATCTGCAGTTTCCTGTTCTACTCGCAGAAATCAAATTTTTTTCGACGTCTGGAATTCATTTTACGAGGACCCAAAAAAATGCGTTACGCCTGACTCAACATCGACTCAGGTCTGGTCTGCAGTTTCCTGTTCTACTCGTAGAAATCAAATTTTTGTCGACCTCTGGAATTCATGTTACGAGGATACAAAAAGAAATGTCCACGTCTGACTTAAATAATAATAACAATAATAATTTCTTCGATTTCTGGAATTGAGGTCACGAGGATCTAAAAAAATTGCCAGACCTGACTCAATATTGACTCAGGTCTGATTTTCACTTCGCTGTTTTGCTGACGTAGAGAAAAAAGAAACTGAAGTTGGGAATTTTGGCGCCTCTGGTTCAGGCTGAACTTATTAGATATTTAAAGAGGTCAAAGCAGTTGCGATAAATAAGTCGTGTACGTGGGATCAACTTATCACGTTTACGTACAGAGCGTGATAAGTGTACGGAAGCTCGGAGTGGGCGGCTGTAGATGGTCACACCGGCCTCATCCCAGACTCGGGGAATTTGATACGCAACGAAAGTGAGGAATTCCCTTACAGTTCGCGCCGTTTTTACTGTCCGGTGTGACGCCGATGGACGTATTTTGCAGCCGTGCATACATTGCGTGATAAACGTGATTGACGTCACGTCAGAGTTTAAAGCAATTTATATACTGGATGATAACAAATAATCAGCACGATTAATTTTTTTAGAAATTTTGATTTATTTTTATAATTTCAGATTAATCAAACTAAATTATTTTGATAATTAAAAATAAGTCTTTTAATTTAGTCAAATTAATTTTCTTCAATAACTTGAAAAAAAGGTCGGTTATGTCACTCAAAATAAATTATTTTAATAACTTAAAAAAAAGTCTTTTAAATTAGTCAAATAAATTTATCAAAAAAGTCGTTTAGTTTAGGCAAATTAATTTTGTTCAATTATAAAAAAAGATCGGTTAAAGTCAAAATATGTTATTTTAATAAAAAAGGTAATTTTATTTACTCAATTTGCATTATTTTAATAATAAATAAAACGGTCGGTTAAATTCGTCAAATTAATTTCTTGAAACGACAAAATTTCTGCTAACCCCAAACGCATCTTCCGCTCCGACCACAAATATCCGTCGGTTCGACAGGTACAAAACAGTTCAGCGGAAGCTGCAAGTCCCGATATGTGCTTTTATATCCTCGAAACTCGTCGAAACGCGCGTTAACCGCGAGTTTACCCGACAGCCGATAACACGACGACAATTCGCCCGAGCCGGGGAATCCAAGATATCTCGTAAACACGAACTTTCCGTCACCGCGGAGTTCCGAGACGTCGCGGGCTGCAAACTATCTCGAATCCCGGCAGCCCCGAACTCGGGATTCGTGGTGCATCATCCGACTTATCTTGTCTCCTTAACGTGTGTCGCGCTCGTTGGCTAATCGCACAAGGAACGAAACAGCGCGAGACGCGAACTTCGTCAAAATTAGCGGGACGATAAATTAGACGAATTATTCGCCGACCGAGGCTCGGGATTCAACGTCGGTTGTGATGCACGCGACTCGAGTTTCCAAACTCGAGTTTCCAAACGCCGAGGCGACTTCGGGTCGGGCGAGACGAGACAAAAAAAAAAGTCATTCCAAAAAGTTTTTTAAAGTCATTCCATGAGCTAAAAATCCGGCCCCGGGGAATTTTAGCTCATGGAATGACTTTTTTCGGAAAAATATATATTTTTTTTTTTTAAGTCATTCCATGAGCTAAAAATCCGGCCCCGGGGAATTTTAGCTCATGGAATGACTTTTTTCGGAAAAATAACTTTTTTTTTTTTTTAAGTCATTCCATGAGCTAAAAATCAGGCCCCGGGGAATTTTAGCTTATGGAATGACTTTTTTCCGAAAAATAATTTTTTTTTTTTTTTAAGTCATTCCATGAGCTAAAAATTCAGCACCTGGGAATTTTAGCTCATGGAATGACTTTTTTCGGAAAAATAATTTTTTTTTTTTTTAAAGTCATTCCATGAGCTAAAAATCCGGGCCCCGGAGAATTCTAGCTCATGGAATGACTTTTTTCGGAAAAATAACTTTTTTTTTTTTAAGTCATTCCATGAGCTAAAAATCCGGCCCCGGGGAATTTTAGCTCATGGAATGACTTTTTTCCGAAAAATAATTTTTTTTTTTTTTTAAGTCATTCCATGAGCTAAAAATCCGGCCTCGGGGAATTTTAGCCCATGGAATGACTTTTTTCCGAAAAATAATTTTTTTTTTTTTTTAAGTCATTCCATGAGCTAAAAATCCGGCCCCGGGGAATTTTAGCTCATGGAATGACTTTTTTCGGAAAAATAATTTAGACGAATTATTCGCCGTCCGAAGCTCGGGATTCAAAGTCGGCCACGATGCAGGCGACTCGAGTTTCCAAACTCGAGTTTCCAAACGCCGAGGCGACTTCGGGTCGGGCGAGACGAGAGACAAAAAATCGCGGAGAAACAGAGGAGGTTCGGAAAAATACCACTCGGAAAAGGGTCTCGGGATTTCGGCTGGAAGCCAAAGCATATTAGGGACATCGCAGACCCCGAGGCTTTCCTCGCGCTTTCCACGTAATCTCAATCGTTTTCGCGTTGCGGCCTCGTCCGAAAGTTTTTCGCCACGCGAAAAATACAAAGCCCACCCCTCTTTGTGTATCGATGCCCTTAAGGCGAGGACGACACCCCGGGGCTGAAATTTATGCAGGCAAAAATTGGATGCAAAAATGTATGCCCAATATTTCACGAATATATCGCACATAACTCAAACGCACGGGGAATATTTATTTCCACGTTGGAGAAAAATCGTGGTGGTTCAGGCGAGTTTTTTTTATTTATTTGCATTGAACGAACGAGTTCAATTTGACAAAATTATGAAGCCAAAAAAAAAAAAATTATAAAACCCCTTAACAAAAATTATGAGGCACTAACAACAAAGTGAATATTAATTATTCAATTAATCTACGTATCAGTTTGAATACTTAATCGTGTAATTAATTGAATGGGTAATTTTATAATTGGCCTTGCGTAATTTCCCGGTTACATTAACAACGTGATCATTGTTAATGTAACCCCAATTAAATACGACCTTAATTATTTTTTAAATAATTAACGCTGTACAATTATTTAATTATTTTTCAACAAATACTGCAACTTCTATAAATCGCAAAACGCTCGTCACACAACCCAACATTTTCAAAACACCAAAATTCTTTACGACATCCACTTTAATTGCATCGAACCAAACATAATCAGTAGTAAAGATAATTTCCTCAAAAACTCTTTTCACTCCTTTCTCTCCCCTCACAGCAAAATCTCAAACAACCCCCGCATTTTTTCCGCCCCACCTTCCCCCGTTAAAAAAATCCACCCCAGTGACCTCGGAAAGGAAAAAAAAGAAAGAAAAAAAAATCCCACAACCAAAAAAAAAAGTCTTCCACTACAAATTAAAACGACCCATTTCCAGGCTTCCACCGACGCACCCAGCATCTTCAGCACCCTCCTCGACGATCAAAAGAAAGAAAAAAAAAAATCCCACAACCCAAAAAAAAAAGTCTTCCACTACAAATTGAAACGATCCATTTCCAGTCTTCCACCGACTCACCCAGCATCTTCAGCACCCTCCTCGACGATCTCCCCGTGTGATGCCGACAGTTTCTCTCCTTCCTCCCCGCCCCACCCCCGGTCGCCGATCTCGTTCTTCCGCTCTCCCTCTTCATCATATTCGACTGTCTCAGTTTCAACCCAATCATCACATACAACACAGTAATAAGTATCATGGGCACCACGAAGAAGAGCAACGTAGCGATCTCAAACGAGTGCTCATAAATCGTCGTCTTCAGGGTGCAGATGCTGACGTCCTCATACAGATCGTGCCTGACGACACCAAACTGCAGAGCCATCGGTACAGCGAAGCCCAGAGCCACGACCCATATGACCAGAATTAATTTTATGGCCCTGGATAATTTGGACATCGTGTGGGACAAAAAGGGATGACAAATGGCGACGTAACGCTCGACGGTGAAGGCGGTGATGGTGAGGACGCTGGCGTTGGTCGAGCATTCGGCGGCCATGCCGCGTAGCATGCAAAAAATTTCCCCGAAGACGTAGGAATATTTGAACCAGACCAGGTAGACCTCGACCGGTAGGCCGAAGATGAGGAGCAACAGGTCGGACACCGCGAGGCTGAAGAGATAGTAGTTGGTCGCGGTGTGCATCGACTTGTTGCGCGCGATAACGATGCACGTGCTGACGTTGCCGACGGTGCCGGTTAGGAGGATCAGCAGATAGACGATCGTGATCGGCACGACGATGTAGAGGGGATCGCGGGGTGGGCCCAGCGAGTGGTAGGCTGGGACCTCGGACGACGTTGCGTTGACGATCCAGGCGATTGTCTCGTTGGCCGATGACGGGAGACTCGAGTTTGCCGGGGTGAGAAAATCCTCCATACTTGGGACGAAGAAATGACTCCGGGGATTCGATCGGGAAGCCCCGATCGCGATCTAACCGTTGGTCATTCTGAATGATTTTTTTTTTTAAGTCACTTGAAGAATTTCGCGATCTAACCGTTGGTCATTCTGGATGATTTTTTTTTTAAGTCACTTGAAGAATTTCGCGATCTAACCGTTGGTCATTCTGGATGATTTTTTTTTTAAGTCACTTGAAGAATTTCGCGATCTAACCGTTGGTCATTCTGAATGATTTTTTTTTAAAGTCACTTGAAGAATTTCGCGATCTAACCGTTGGTCATTTTGAATTATTTTTTTTTGCTCACTGGAAAATTTTGCGACACTTGTTTCCTATTTTTGGCGAGGATTTTGTCATGAAGACACTCGGCTCGGTGTCCTGGATCACCGGACGGCGGATTTTTGGGAGAAGGTCCAGGGCGATCGGGGTCGACATTGACGCCCTTTGAGAGGCTCACATGGATTTTTTCACTGTTGGTTAATTTTTTTTATACATCGATGTAATTAATTAGTTTTATTTTATTTATTTACTTTTTTTTCACCTGTCTACGCGGAACCAGTAATACGAAGCAGCGATCACCACGATTAAATCAACTATAAAATAAATAACAATTTTTATTTATTTAATTTATTGTTATTTTTTATTAAATAGCAATTTTTGTTTATTTAATTACAGCGTTTTTTTTTCGCCACAATTAACGTGACGGCGAAGCGAACGACGACCACCACGATTAAATCAACTATAAATTATATAACAACTTTTATTTATTTAATTTATTGTTGTTTTTTTATTAAATTACAATTTTTGTTTATTTAATTTTAGTGTTTTTTTCCACCGATTAACGCGACAGCGAAGCGAGCGGCGACCACCACGATTAAATCAACTATAAATTAAATAACAATTTTTATTTATTTAATTTTAGCGTTTTTTTATTTTTATTTTTATTTTTATTTTTTTCGTTTTTCGCCACCGGTTAACGTGTGGGACTCGCGCGACGGCGAAGCGAACGGCGACTGCCACGAGCGTCGTCGGTCAGTCAACACACTGGTGGGGGGGAGGGGGGATGGGGGGGGGGGCGCAACACGCGCACAGTGGGGCAGGAGCGTCGCGAGCGCGGCGCGAATGTCATGCGCGCCGCGGAAACACGTTGCGCCCGTAGGCGCCGCCGGCGTTTCGCGCGAGGCACCGCAAGTGGTAGCGTCCTTTGCCGCTCAGACGCGACGAGCCCCGAGAGCGCGGACTCTCTGCCCACACGCAGCGAGTGCGGACCTCGGCCGCTCCGCACGGCCAGCCGACGTCTCCCTCGCCCTCGTGGCCCTTATCCCTCCTTCATCCCCGCGATTACGTCAACATTACAGGAAGGCTTTATTCGCCAGCGCGCCCGCGCGATATTTTCGTTCCAGTATTTATTGCACGTCACGAGATCTAATTGTTGTCCCCCCGGCTCGCGAGGAGGAGAACGAGATGGGAAAGCCATTATTTTCACCGGGCCGGACGATCGTGAAACGCGGGAGATGCTTATCAGTTTTGGGGTTTCTCGTTCCATTGGATGATTCATTGATTCTTCTATTTTTTCTATTTTTTTTTTTCGAAAAAATAGTCATTCCATGAGCTAAAATTCCCCGGGGCCGGATTTTTAGCTCATGGAATGACTTTAAAAAAAAAAAAAAATTATTTTTCCGAAAAAAGTCATTCCATGAGCTAAAATTCCGCGGGGCCGGATTTTTAGCTCATGGAATGACTTAAAAAAAAAAAAAAAATTATTTTTCCGAAAAAAGTCATTCCATGAGCTAAAATTCCCCGGGCCGGATTTTTAGCTCATGGAATGACTTTAAAAAAAAAAAAAAATTATTTTTCGGAAAAAAGTCATTCCATGAGCTAAAATTCCCCGGGGCCGGATTTTTAGCTCATGGAATGACTTTAAAAAAAAAAAAAATTATTTTTCGGAAAAAAGTCATTCCATGAGCTAAAATTCCCCGGGGCCGGATTTTTAGCTCATGGAATGACTTAAAAAAAAAAAAAAAATTATTTTTCCGAAAAAAGTCATTCCATGAGCTAAAATTCCCCGGGGCCGGATTTTTAGCTCATGGAATGACTTTAAAAAAAAAAAAAAATTATTTTTCCGAAAAAAGTCATTCCATGAGCTAAAATTCCCCGGGCCGGATTTTTAGCTCATGGAATGACTTTAAAAAAAAAAAAAAAATATTTTTCGGAAAAAAGTCATTCCATGAGCTAAAATTCCCCGGGGCCGGATTTTTAGCTCATGGAATGACTTAAAAAAAAAAAAAAATTATTTTTCCGAAAAAAGTCATTCCATGAGCTAAAATTCTCCGGGGCCGGATTTTTAGCTCATGGAATGACTAAAAAAAAAAAAAAAAATTATTTTTCGGAAAAAAGTCATTCCATGAGCTAAAATTCCCCGGGGCCGGATTTTTAGCTCATGGAATGACTTTAAAAAAAAAAAAACATTATTTTTCGGAAAAAAGTCATTCCATGAGCTAAAATTCCCCGGGGCCGGATTTTTAGCTCATGGAATGACTTAAAAAAAAAAAAAAAATTATTTTTCCGAAAAAAGTCATTCCATGAGCTAAAATTCTCCGGGGCCGGATTTTTAGCTCATGGAATGACTTAAAAAAAAAAAAAAATTATTTTTCGGAAAAAAGTCATTCCATGAGCTAAAATTCCCCGGGGCCGGATTTTTAGCTCATGGAATGACTTTAAAAAAAAAAAAAATTATTTTTCGGAAAAAAGTCATTCCATGAGCTAAAATTCCCCGGGGCCGGATTTTTAGCTCATGGAATGACTTAAAAAAAAAAAAAAAATTATTTTTCCGAAAAAAGTCATTCCATGAGCTAAAATTCCCCGGGGCCGGATTTTTAGCTCATGGAATGACTTTAAAAAAAAAAAAAAATTATTTTTCCGAAAAAAGTCATTCCATGAGCTAAAATTCCCCGGGCCGGATTTTTAGCTCATGGAATGACTTTAAAAAAAAAAAAAAAATATTTTTCGGAAAAAAGTCATTCCATGAGCTAAAATTCCCCGGGGCCGGATTTTTAGCTCATGGAATGACTTAAAAAAAAAAAAAAATTATTTTTCCGAAAAAAGTCATTCCATGAGCTAAAATTCTCCGGGGCCGGATTTTTAGCTCATGGAATGACTAAAAAAAAAAAAAAAAATTATTTTTCGGAAAAAAGTCATTCCATGAGCTAAAATTCCCCGGGGCCGGATTTTTAGCTCATGGAATGACTTTAAAAAAAAAAAAACATTATTTTTCGGAAAAAAGTCATTCCATGAGCTAAAATTCCCCGGGGCCGGATTTTTAGCTCATGGAATGACTTAAAAAAAAAAAAAAAATTATTTTTCCGAAAAAAGTCATTCCATGAGCTAAAATTCTCCGGGGCCGGATTTTTAGCTCATGGAATGACTTAAAAAAAAAAAAAAATTATTTTTCGGAAAAAAGTCATTCCATGAGCTAAAATTCCCCGGGGCCGGATTTTTAGCTCATGGAATGACTTTAAAAAAAAAAAACATTATTTTTCGGAAAAAAGTCATTCCATGAGCTAAAATTCCCCGGGGCCGGATTTTTAGCTCATGGAATGACTATTTTTCAAAAAAAAAAAAAAAAATTCGGAAAAAAGTCATTCCATGAGCTAAAATTCCCCGGGGCCGGATTTTTAGCTCATGGAATGACTTAAAAAAAAAAAAAAAATTATTTTTCGGAAAAAAGTCATTCCATGAGCTAAAATTCCCCGGGGCCAGATTTTTAGCTCATGGAATGACTATTTTTCAAAAAAAAAAAAAAAAAAATTCGGAAAAAAGTCATTCCATGAGCTAAAATTCCCCGGGGCCGGATTTTTAGCTCATGGAATGACTTAAAAAAAAAAAAAAATTATTTTTCGGAAAAAAGTCATTCCATGAGCTAAAATTCCCCGGGGCCGGATTTTTAGCTCATGGAATGACTTTAAAAAAAAAAAAAAATTATTTTTCGGAAAAAAGTCATTCCATGAGCTAAAATTCCCCGGGGCCGGATTTTTAGCTCATGGAATGACTTTAAAAAAAAAAAAATTATTTTTCCGAAAAAAGTCATTCCATGAGCTAAAATTCTCCGGGGCCGGATTTTTAGCTCATGGAATGACTTTTTTCCGAAAAATAATTTTTTTTTTTTTTTTAAGTCATTCCATGAGCTAAAAATCCGGCCCCGGAGAATTTTAGCTCATGGAATGACTTTTTTCGGAAAAATAATTTTTTTTTTTTTTTTAAAGTCATTCCATGAGCTAAAAATCCGGCCCCGGGGAATTTTAGCTCATGGAATGACTTTTTTCCGAAAAATAATTTTTTTTTTTTTTTAAAGTCATTCCATGAGCTAAAAATCCGGCCCCGGGGAATTTTAGCTCATGGAATGACTTTTTTCCGAAAAATAATTTTTTTTTTTTTTTAAAGTCATTCCATGAGCTAAAAATCCGGCCCCGGGGAATTTTAGCTCATGGAATGACTTTTTTCCGAATTTTTTTTTTTTTTTTTTGAAAAATAGTCATTCCATGAGCTAAAAATCTGGCCCCGGGGAATTTTAGCTCATGGAATGACTTTTTTCCGAAAAATAATTTTTTTTTTTTAAAGTCATTCCATGAGCTAAAAATCCGGCCCCGGGGAATTTTAGCTCATGGAATGACTTTTTTCCGAATTTTTTTTTTTTTTTTTTTTAAATAGTCATTCCATGAGCTAAAAATCCGGCCCCGGGGAATTTTAGCTCATGGAATGACTTTTTTCCGAATTTTTTTTTTTTTTTTTTGAAAAATAGTCATTCCATGAGCTAAAAATCCGGCCCCGGAGAATTTTAGCTCATGGAATGACTTTTTTCGGAAAAATAATTTTTTTTTTTTTTTTAAGTCATTCCATGAGCTAAAAATCCGGCCCGGGGAATTTTAGCTCATGGAATGACTTTTTTCCGAAAAATAATTTTTTTTTTTTTAAAGTCATTCCATGAGCTAAAAATTCGGCCCCGGGGAATTTTAGCTCATGGAATGACTTTTTTCCGAAAAATAATTTTTTTTTTTTTTTAAAGTCATTCCATGAGCTAAAAATCCGGCCCCGGGGAATTTTAGCTCATGGAATGACTTTTTTCCGAATTTTTTTTTTTTTTTTTGAAAAATAGTCATTCCATGAGCTAAAAATCTGGCCCCGGGGAATTTTAGCTCATAGAATGACTTTTTTCCGAAAAATAATTTTTTTTTTTTTTTAAAGTCATTCCATGAGCTAAAAATCCGGCCCGGGGAATTTTAGCTCATGGAATGACTTTTTTCCGAAAAATAATTTTTTTTTTTTTTTAAGTCATTCCATGAGCTAAAAATCCGGCCCCGGAGAATTTTAGCTCATGGAATTACTTTTTTCGGAAAAATAATTTTTTTTTTTTTTTTAAAGTCATTCCATGAGCTAAAAATCCGGCCCCGGGGAATTTTAGCTCATGGAATGACTTTTTTCCGAAAAATAATTTTTTTTTTTTTTTAAAGTCATTCCATGAGCTAAAAATTCGGCCCCGGGGAATTTTAGCTCATGGAATGACTTTTTTCCGAAAAATAATTTTTTTTTTTTTTTAAAGTCATTCCATGAGCTAAAAATCCGGCCCCGGGGAATTTTAGCTCATGGAATGACTTTTTTCCGAATTTTTTTTTTTTTTTTTTGAAAAATAGTCATTCCATGAGCTAAAAATCTGGCCCCGGGGAATTTTAGCTCATAGAATGACTTTTTTCCGAAAAATAATTTTTTTTTTTTTTTAAAGTCATTCCATGAGCTAAAAATCCGGCCCCGGGGAATTTTAGCTCATGGAATGACTTTTTTCCGAAAAATAATTTTTTTTTTTTTTAAAGTCATTCCATGAGCTAAAAATCCGGCCCCGGAGAATTTTAGCTCATGGAATGACTTTTTTCGGAAAAATAATTTTTTTTTTTTTTTAAAGTCATTCCATGAGCTAAAAATCCGGCCCCGGGGAATTTTAGCTCATGGAATGACTTTTTTCCGAAAAATAATTTTTTTTTTTTTTTAAAGTCATTCCATGAGCTAAAAATCCGGCCCCGGGGAATTTTAGCTCATGGAATGACTTTATTCCGAAAAATAATTTTTTTTTTTTTTTAAAGTCATTCCATGAGCTAAAAATCCGGCCCCGGGGAATTTTAGCTCATGGAATGACTTTTTTCCGATTTTTTTTTTTTTTTTTTGAAAAATAGTCATTCCATGAGCTAAAAATCCGGCCCCGGAGAATTTTAGCTCATGGAATGACTTTTTTCGGAAAAATAATTTTTTTTTTTTTTTAAGTCATTCCATGAGCTAAAAATCCGGCCCCGGGGAATTTTAGCTCATGGAATGACTTTTTTCCGAAAAATAATTTTTTTTTTTTTTTAAAGTCATTCCATGAGCTAAAAATTCGGCCCCGGGGAATTTTAGCTCATGGAATGACTTTTTTCCGAATTTTTTTTTTTTTTTTTGAAAAATAGTCATTCCATGAGCTAAAAATCTGGCCCCGGGGAATTTTAGCTCATGGAATGACTTTTTTCCGAATTTTTTTTTTTTTTAAGTCATTCCATGAGCTAAAAATCCGGCCCCGGGGAATTTTAGCTCATGGAATGACTTTTTTCGGAAAAATATTTTTTTTTTTTTTTTAAAGTCATTCCATGAGCTAAAAATCCGGCCCCGGGGAATTTTAGCTCATGGAATGACTTTTTTCCGAAAAATATTTTTTTTTTTTTTTTAAAGTCATTCCATGAGCTAAAAATCCGGCCCGGGGAATTTTAGCTCATGGAATGACTTTTTTCGGAAAAATAATTTTTTTTTTTTTTTTAAAGTCATTCCATGAGCTAAAAATCCGGCCCCGGGGAATTTTAGCTCATGGAATGACTTTTTTCGGAAAAATAATTTTTTTTTTTTTTTAAAGTCATTCCATGAGCTAAAAATCCGGCCCCGGGGAATTTTAGCTCATGGAATGACTTTTTTCCGAAAAATAATTTTTTTTTTTTTTAAAGTCATTCCATGAGCTAAAAATCCGGCCCCGGGGAATTTTAGCTCATGGAATGACTTTTTTCCGAAAAATAATTTTTTTTTTTTTTAAAGTCATTCCATGAGCTAAAAATCCGGCCCGGGGAATTTTAGCTCATGGAATGACTTTTTTCCGAATTTTTTTTTTTTTTTTGAAAAATAGTCATTCCATGAGCTAAAAATCCGGCCCCGGGGAATTTTAGCTCATGGAATGACTTTTTTCCGAAAAATAATTTTTTTTTTTTTTTTTAAGTCATTCCATGAGCTAAAAATCCGGCCCCGGAGAATTTTAGCTCATGGAATGACTTTTTTCGGAAAAATAATTTTTTTTTTTTTTTTTAAGTCATTCCATGAGCTAAAAATCCGGCCCCGGGGAATTTTAGCTCATTCAATGACTTTTTTCCGAAAAATATTTTTTTTTTTTTTTTTAAGTCATTCCATGAGCTAAAAATCCGGCCCGGGGAATTTTAGCTCATGGAATGACTTTTTTCCGAAAAATAATTTTTTTTTTTTTTTAAAGTCATTCCATGAGCTAAAAATCCGGCCCCGGGGAATTTTAGCTCATGGAATGACTTTTTTCCGAAAAATATTTTTTTTTTTTTTTAAAGTCATTCCATGAGCTAAAAATCCGGCCCGGGGAATTTTAGCTCATGGAATGACTTTTTTCCGAAAAATAATTTTTTTTTTTTTTTAAAGTCATTCCATGAGCTAAAAATCCGGCCCCGGAGAATTTTAGCTCATGGAATGACTTTTTTCGGAAAAATAATTTTTTTTTTTTTTTTAAAGTCATTCCATGAGCTAAAAATTCGGCCCGGGGAATTTTAGCTCATGGAATGACTTTTTTCCGAAAAATAATTTTTTTTTTTTTTTAAAGTCATTCCATGAGCTAAAAATCCGGCCCCGGAGAATTTTAGCTCATGGAATGACTTTTTTCGGAAAAATAATTTTTTTTTTTTTTTTAAAGTCATTCCATGAGCTAAAAATTCGGCCCGGGGAATTTTAGCTCATGGAATGACTTTTTTCCGAAAAATAATTTTTTTTTTTTTTTTTAAGTCATTCCATGAGCTAAAAATCCGGCCCCGGGGAATTTTAGCTCATGGAATGACTTTTTTCCGAATTTTTTTTTTTTTTTCCGAAAAATAATTTTTTTTTTTTTTTTAAGTCATTCCATGAGCTAAAAATCTGGCCCCGGGGAATTTTAGCTCATGGAATGACTTTTTTCCGAAAAATATTTTTTTTTTTTTTAAAGTCATTCCATGAGCTAAAAATCCGGCCCGGGGAATTTTAGCTCATGGAATGACTTTTTTCGGAAAAATAATTTTTTTTTTTTTTTAAAGTCATTCCATGAGCTAAAAATCCGGCCCCGGGGAATTTTAGCTCATGGAATGACTTTTTTCCGAAAAATAATTTTTTTTTTTTTTAAAGTCATTCCATGAGCTAAAAATCCGGCCCCGGGGAATTTTAGCTCATGGAATGACTTTTTTCCGAATTTTTTTTTTTTTTTTTTTTAAATAGTCATTCCATGAGCTAAAAATCTGGCCCCGGGGAATTTTAGCTCATGGAATGACTTTTTTCCGAAAAATAATTTTTTTTTTTTTTAAAGTCATTCCATGAGCTAAAAATCCGGCCCCGGGGAATTTTAGCTCATGGAATGACTTTTTTCGGAAAAATAATTTTTTTTTTTTTTTAAGTCATTCCATGAGCTAAAAATCCGGCCCCGGGGAATTGTAGCTCATGGAATGACTTTTTTCCGAATTTTTTTTTTTTTTTTTTAAACAGTCATTCCATGAGCTAAAAATCCGGCCCCGGGGAATTTTAGCTCATGGAATGACTTTTTTCCGAATTTTTTTTTTTTTTTTAAATAGTCGTTCCATGAGCTAAAAATCTGGCCCCGGGGAATTTTAGCTCATGGAATGACTTTTTTCCGAAAAATAATTTTTTTTTTTTTTTTAAGTCATTCCATGAGCTAAAAATCCGGCCCCGGGGAATTTTAGCTCATGGAATGACTTTTTTCCGAAAAATAATTTTTTTTTTTTTTTTTAAGTCATTCCATGAGCTAAAAATTCAGCACCTGGGAATTTTAGCTCATGGGATGACTTTTTTCGGAAAATTAATTTTTTTTTAAATTGTCATTCCATGAGCTAAAAATTCAGCACCTGGGAATTTTAGCTCACGGAATGACTTTTTTCCGAAAAATAATTTTTTTTTTTAATAGTCATTCCATGAGCTAAAAATTCCGCACCTGGGAATTTTAGCTCATGGAATAACTTTTTTTTTTTTTTTTTTTTTTTTTTTTTTTTTTTTTTTTTTTTTTTAATAGTAATTCCATGAGCTAAAAATTCAGCACCTGGGAATTTTAGCTCATGGAATGACTTTATAATAATAAAGTCAAATAATGTGTTATTATAATTAGTTTCCCGGTGAATTTAAGGATAAGAGAGGGTTGAATTTTTCTTGCCTACCGCGAGGGTTTCACGAGGCTGTGAATTATGGTGAACAAGGAAGTTAAAACGCTCGGCTCTCTCTCTCTCTCTCTCTCTCTCTCTCTCGAAAATCCTCGGGATTTTCCCCTCGGACAATTCGATACGCTTAATCGTCACGTCAGTCAGAAACGTTGGATTCACCGGATTAAACGGTGGATTCCACCGAGTCGGTTGTACGCCACACAAAAGTCCCGTGAACCTTGACCCCCGCGGGGCTGAAATATGAATCGGCACGCGATGTCTCCGCAAGTGGCGAGTGATCTGGCTATTTCTTTTTCTCTCCCGCGGTGGGCACGAGTTTAATTCGCGACTGCGCTCACGTAAATAAAGGCCGCTCGGGTATCAGAAAGCGCTTCCTACTTCGCATTACGGTGAATTAACTCGAGATTCCCTTTGTCCGGATAATTGGACAAGAGGCTGAAAACCCAGCGACGAGTCTCCGGTTCGGTAATTACGAACCGACGATTGCCGATTTTTTTTTTTTTTTTTTTTTTTTTTTTTTTTTTTCGTCCATGTCACTTCGGCACCGCACTGCGATTTTTCGACGCACCTTCAATTACCGGACCGAGAGCGACAAGTTTACTCGCGGGAGGTTCGTTTCACTTTTATGGAGGTAAACTTGCGGGGGAGCGAAATATATTCGGACGGCGCAACTTCCGGCGGCTGAGCACACAACCTGAGGGTCGAGATGAGAAATAAAATTATAGTTATAAAAAAATGTTCCGTTTTGTAATTTTAACGCGCCTTTGTGCAAATAACTATAATTAAAAAAAAGAATAAAAAAATGTTAAGAAATTAATTAATTGTTATTTTTAATTAAATAAAAATAATCACTTTTATTTTTAATTAAAAAATTAATCACTTTTATTTGTAATTAAAAAATTAATCACTTTTATTTGTAATTAAAAAATTAATCACTTTTATTTGTAATTAAAAAATTAATCACTTTTATCTTTAATTAAAAAATGTATCACTTTTATTTTTAATTAAAAAAATTAATCACTTTTATTTTTAATTAAAAAAAATTGATCACTTTTATTTTTAATTAAAAAAATTAAACACTTCTATTTTTAATTAAAAAAATATATTCACGACGTAACAAGAAACGCGAAACTTTCGTCGATACAACGGCGGATCCGAAGCGCGTCTTATTCGGTCGTCCAGTGCTTTTCCGAAACGCGAGATGCGCAGCCTCCGAGTCGATTTTTTATAACCGCGTTGACATCCAATTTCCTACCCTCGTCAATGGCGGTCGCGAGGCGTCGGTTTGGTTTTCCGAACTTTCGGTTTGAGGCTCCGTCTCCGCGTTGCGACTGCGTCCATCCATTCGCATCATCGTCGTACTTTTTCGTCGTGACAGCCGCGACCTTCGTCACGCAATTCAAGATGCATCGTGCGCCATGACAAAGGAGAGAGGATTTGACTCTTCGATGGCTGCTTCAGCATTCGAATGCAAACGCAACATTTTATCAACGTGTCGTTCATTTTATTCCAGAGCTAGAAAAATTCTAGTGGTTTCGGTAACCATAAAATAAAATTTCAAAATTTAATAATAATAATAATAATTTTCATAACAATAATAATTTTTATCATAATAATTTTCATAACAATAATAATTTTCATAATAATAACAATTTTCATAATGATAATAATTTTCATAATAATAACAATTTTTATAAGAATAACAATTTTCATTATGATAATAATTTTCATAATAATAACAATTTTCATAATGATAATAATTTTCATAATAATAACAATTTTCATAATGATAATAATTTTCCTAATAATAACAATTTTCATAATGATAATAATTTTCCTAATAATTTTCCTCCGAGCCCTCAGGAAATCTCGTAAGTGAATCAATTATCGAGGTCGTCGTCACTGTAATGCAATCAAGATTCCTCGTTATTAATCACGCGTAACAACGGTGGATACCGCGAGACGCAGCACGCCAAAAAGCCCGAGGCCGAATCCTCGTCGCGACGAGAGATTGTCGCTGGCATGCACTTCCGGCGTCGTAAACATTAGCCCGCAGCTCCCGAACCCGGCGTCGGCGGCATGTTCAACGGAACACCCAGGGCCAATTAGCCCGGCCCGGAAGTGTCCCACGCATCGATCGACGCCGCGTCGACAATTCAATTTCGCCTCGCGACGCACGTGCTCGACGATCCGGAGCACCGTGAAATTGTTCAAAGGGCAAGAGGTCGATTTGCTCGTGAAAAAAAAAAAAAAAAAGTCGCACCCGAAAACAACTCTCGAACGTTTTGTATTTCCCATCGAGTATTTCGTTTTGCCGCTTCACACAGATTTCGTCCGATTTATATCATTTTTATTCGTGTTTGTTATCCTTGTTTTATTTATGCTGACGAATTCTGTCTGATGGCTCAGATAACACCAATGGGGTCCCTTTGTGATTTTTATTTAGTACACTAAAGTCCATTATTTAGGTTTCCATTTTCGGGCTTACGATGTGTCCAAAAAAGCATTCGTTATTGCATAATAAGCTTACAATAAAAGTTAGGTCCGCCCATTCAAAGATTAGTTCTAGAATTTTATGTGAGGCCTACACTAGAATTTTCATCTTGGTGTTATCACTTATCAGGCTGCGATATAGTTTATTATTGTTACCTTCAACTTTTATTGGAGGCATAATTTTTTTTTTTTTTTTTTTTGACAGAGCGCTCGATCGCGTTTTGTTAACCGAGTGATATCATCGGGGAAAAAGTCGCCGAAAATTCACCGCTAGGCAGGGATGAATAAAGAGCGCAACAAAGAAAAATGTGGTCAGGTCGAGATCGAGTAATATGTGGTGGTAGTTGTGAATATATTAAATAAAATAAAAAAAAGATGGATCACGTGAGGCAACTCGAGATTTTTCGAAACGTCGACCCGAGGAGAAATTCCGTCTGGGGATATGGATCTCGCGATTTGCATAGCTATGTAAAATGTTGGGCTAGTCGGGAAGGCGGAGAGAAATAAATTCGTAAATCGATTCGTACGAACCGCGCGGCGCGAGTTTATTCGAACGCACTGGAAAATATTCAAGTTACCCCTGAGTAACGAAATTTAACGGGATATTTTTATTTATCCGGCGAATTTAAGTAAATATTTTAATATAGCTGTGTGTAAATATTTTTCTTTGATTATGAACTAAACTAAATTTATTTAATTTAACTATGAACTAAACTAAATATTTTTCTTTGATTACAAATTAAATAAAATTTACTTAATTTAATTTCAAACTAAACCAAACATTTTTCTTTGATTACAAATTAAATAAAATTTACTTAATTTAATTTCAAACTAAACTAAATATTTTTCTTTAATTACAAATGAAACTGAAGACATTGAATTAAATGCGAATTAAGAGAAATATTTTTATTTAACCGTAAACGAAAATAAATGTTTTAATTCAACCACGAAGTAAACGAGATATGTAAATTCACGTAACCGGCGTGTAATCTTTTCATTACACCTCGCACGTCTTTGAACTAATTAAACTTGGCGCACCGTGCAGAGTGATTAGGGTCCGGGGTAAACACATTTATATTGCGACAGTCGTCATATTTGTCCAACACAGAGGCCGCCCCGCGTGGGTCCTTTTGGTCCTGCGCCTAAGCAATTATTGACTTAGCTGATCCATCCCTCCGTTGTAACCTTGGCTTCCACCCGCAGATACATCTCTCCCGACGCTATTGTCGCAGACATCTCCAGACAAACTGTCCACGCGTGTTCTGATTCGAGTGTTTGCCGAGTGGGCCGCGCTGCCTTTTTTCGATCGAAAAAATTTTATTCGCCGCGATTTGTCGCAATGAGGAGAAAGAAAACCACGAGATAACATCGACTTCCCACTGGATGCGTCGGAAAAGTCCTTATGGATTGAAAAAAAAAAAAAAAAAAAAAAAAAGTTCCATAAAAAAATGTTGAGGTGTAAAAAGAATCACTCGATAAACAATTAAGAAACCACGAAATAATATTGATTTCCCACTGGATGTGTCGGAAAAGTCTTTTTGAATTGAAAAAAAAAAAAAAATAATAATAATAATAATAATGCTACATAAAAAATGTTAACGTGTAAAAAGAACCACGTGATAAACAATTAAGAAACCACGAATAAACTTTGGATTGGGACATTTTTTTGGCAAATTTTGGATTGGGAAATTTTTTTCTTTTGGATTGACAAAAAAAAAGAAAAAATATGGATAAAAAATGACCTACCAAAAAAGCATCAACTTATTGTAAAAAATAAAAATAAAAATAAAAACATGCAACAAACACCACAAATAAATCCACCCCCTGAAATCCGATCTTCCAATACGACTCGGAGCGAATGAATTAATTTTCTCCTCGCGACCCGAATGAACGTCGCGTTTCCATCGTTCCACCGCGAAACGTAATCAGACACTGATTTTTCCGGAGTCTGTCGCGCAATCGAATTTCATAAGCATAACGCGGGCGACACACGATCCAAGTGAGTCCTTGGATTTTAATGGCCTTTCCGAATATACAGTGGCTGCAAGTGTGAAGTTCTCGGCGAGCTGCGGCGATGGTGTAAGGTGTCTTTAGTGCTGCGGGGGCTTTAAAGCTCAAGTAGTACTCGGGGGTCTCGAGGTAGTCGATTTTCTCGTCGAGACGGTGGAGCGTCCCGAAGTATAACGAGACTCCTCGATGATTCTCAGTGACGAAACGTGTAGCTCGTGATTTAACGCCTCCTTTTTTTTCTTTAAGGTCGCAACCCCCAACTTTTGAGCTAAAATTCCCAGGTACTGAATTTTTAGCTCATGGAATGACTAAAAAAAAAAAATTATTTTTCGGAAAAAAGTCATTCCATGAGCTAAAATTCCCCGGGCCGGATTTTTAGCTCATGGAATGACTTTAAAAAAAAAAAATATTATTTTTCCGAAAAAAGTCATTCCATGAGCTAAAATTCCCCGGGGCCGATTTTTAGCTCATGGAATGACTTTAAAAAAAAAATTATTTTTCCGAAAAAAGTCATTCCATGAGCTAAAATTCCCAGGAGCTGAATTTTTAGCTCATGGAATGACTAAAAAAAAAAATTATTTTTCGGAAAAAAGTCATTCCATGAGCTAAAATTCCCCGGGCCGGATTTTTAGCTCATGGAATGACTTTAAAAAAAAAAAAAATATTATTTTTCCGAAAAAAGTCATTCCATGAGCTAAAATTCCCCGGGGCCGATTTTTAGCTCATGGAATGACTTTAAAAAAAAATTATTTTTCCGAAAAAAGTCATTCCATGAGCTAAAATTCCCAGGAGCTGAATTTTTAGCTCATGGAATGACTATTTCAAAAAAAAATATATTTTTCGGAAAAAAGTCATTCCATGAGCTAAAATTCCCCGGGGCCGGATTTTTAGCTCATGGAATGACTAAAAAAAAAAAATTATTTTTCCGAAAAAAGTCATTCCATGAGCTAAAATTCCCCGGGCCGGATTTTTAGCTCATGGAATGACTTTAAAAAAAAAAAAAAAATTATTTTTCCGAAAAAAGTCATTCCATGAGCTAAAATTCCCGGGCCGGTTTTTCGATTACGTCGATGTTCTCGTCGAGACGGCGGAACCTCCCGAAGTATAACGAGACTCCTCGATGATTCTCAGTGGCGAAACGTGTAACTCGTGATTTAACGCCTCGTTTTTTTTTTTTTTTTTTTTTAAGGTCGCCCGGGCAACCCGCAACTTTTCCTACTTTACGTTTCTAAATTATGACAACGAAACGCGAGAGTGCATCGCGAGTTTTTCCACCGCGGAGCGTCGACGCGACCGTCTGGTAGTGGAATATTTTGATCGCCACGTTCAGAACCGAATCACGTCTGTCGCCGGTACCCGCCCAACCTGCCCCGGTTAAACGCGACATTACCGGAGGTCAACCAGAGTTACTTGACTCCGGAGACGCGGGGCAGAAGTGGCTCTGACGTTACGTCGACCCTGCTTGTTCATCGGATTTTTTTTTTAATAGTTTTCTGACGTCGGGAAAATTAGGCGCGTCGAGGGTGACTCGGTAGATTGGGAAGTGATGAGCAATTTTTTTATTTATCTTTAAATTTATTTTACTTATTTATTTGTCTTAAAAAAAATTTTATTTCTTTATTTGCCTTTAAATTTTTATTTTATTTTTCTATTTGTCTTTAAATTTATTTTTATTTTTTTATTTTGAAGTTTAAATCTGCATCGTGCGGTAGGAATTTTTGTAAAAAGTGATTTTCACAAGGAAGTTAAAAGATACAAATAAATAAAAATAAATTAAAAAAAACAGGAAATAGAAAATAAAAAATAAAAAATAGAAAATTAATTGATCAACTTCGATTTAAATATATATTCAAAAAATTATCGAAAGGGTAGTATTTGAATTTCTTTTTCATCCTCTGTCTCTCGCCTGCCCGACTGGCGCCTGTTTTACGTCCAAAGTGCGACCACCAACACCTACGAGCATCGAGGAAGTGGCCGGAGGAAGGGCGAGTGCTTTCGCGTATCGATTATTAAGCGTCGTACCGTGTGTTACTATTAAATACGCAGTTAAGCTCCACCTGGCACCGTGGATTATATCACTTTTTCCTATCTAGAAAAATCCTGGTAATCCTAGTAACGATTTTACTTATATTTCTTTATATTTATATATTTATATAAATTTATATATTTATTTGTATATTTATATTATAATATTTATATTAAAAAATTGACAGCCGTCATTTTTTAATCACCACAACAACATTTATTCCTCACCATAAAAAATATTTTTCCCCGGACTCTCGGTTAGCATTTATTTATTCATGAAAAAACAAAGTTCCATTTTTTTATTTCCCAGAAAGTACATTTAAATTCGCGATATCTCGTTAGGCGTTAGAAACAATCCAACAACTAGAATCATTTTTCTTGTTTAATTTCTTCCGATTTTTTTTTTTTTTTTTCGCCAGAAGAAGGGTAAGTTCGTTCGCGGAATAAGAAAGCTGCGAGGGGGCTGGGGGGGGGGGGGGCAGGAGTTTGCGACACAGTGCGGAGATTAGTAAACGGGGAAATTCCCGTCGAGGAAAATCGACTCCAACTCATAATTACATTTTACCTCGGAGATTCCAAGTTTCCCGCGGACGGTTTTGTCTCACAGCCGAGGGAGACCGAGGGATTTGTGCCGCTGGGATCCGGCGCGTTTGTGCCGCACGCGTGTCATCCCCGGGCTTCAGCGATTCACCGGTGGACGACTGCGGCGGCCATCGCGCCAAAACGAGAGAGACGTAGCTCCTCAAACTTTATCCACTGATTGCTTACTTCTTGCCTCGCCCCAGCTGGAACGGCGAGAAATCGAGAGGGGTGGAAAAAGAAAAAAAAAAAAAGTTGGCTGTCCATTTTTTGAAATTCCCTGTAAAACTTTGTTACCACACGTGACGTCAATGACGGTCGGACTGGAAACTTTTTTTTCTGACTGAGGATTGAAAATAAACAGCGCGAAGTGGAGGAAAATGCAGAAGCGCAAAAAATGCATTTTCTTTTGGGAAACAATTAAACGCCATTACGCGGCGTTTTTGTCCGCACTGAGATACTCATTTTTTCCATCTCGAGGGAGGAATTATTCTTCACTTGGTTCCACCTAGAGAAATTTTTCTGGTGGGATCTATTCGAAACAAATAAAATTTATTTTTTAATAGGATTTATTTGGATCAGATAAAATTTATTTCATTCAAATAAATTTTTATTTCATTCTAATAAATTTTTGTTTCATTCAAATAATTTTTTATTTCTATCAAATAATTTCTTTTTTCATTCAAATAAATTTTTTTTTCATTCCAATAAATTTTTATTTCATTCAAATACATTTTTTTTCATTCAAATAAATTTTTATTTCATTCAAATAAATTTTATCAGAACGATATCTCTGGTTGTCTTCACAGCGCAAACAGCAATGAGATTCCTTCACCTTCGCTTCTTCCTCATCCCTTTTTCGCACCCTTTAACCCATTCGTACGGACGGAGCTTTTATCCGGAATCACCAAACCCGAACGAGCAAACAACTTTTAATGTCTTTTTATTTACGTTATGAAGAGACCGCAACTTGGATGAGGAATAAATGTCGCGACCGAGTGCGAGAAATAGACGAGAAGGTGGCAAAGCGAATTGAAACAGACCGGTCGAGGGGAAAACCTGGCGGGGAATCGAGGGGGCAGCACAAAAGGCTTCCAGCGAAGTTTCCCCGCCGGAAACAAGAAATATCGATTACCCGTCACACTCAACACGACGCGGTAATTATGAGGGGAAGCTGCTTGGGAACCGGGAATTAATATACAAGAAGCTTCGTCACTTTTTGCCAATTAAAACGCACAATTCCTACCCCAGTGATTTCTCTCGATGCACAATGCGCGAAAAAAAAACAGAATAAAAAACAGGGGCAAGAATCGTAGCTTCCTCGTTTCGCAACGGAATTGAATTTTCTGGTCCTAGGGAACTTTGTCACTCATCGGTTCGTGTTGGAAAAAAGGGAATAAGAAAAAAAAACTGGAAGTCTGTTCTCCCATTTTTCCCAGCGAGCACCGATTAAAATATTGCAGGCACACTCGCACTTATTGTAATTAACGCCGGCGAGTGAAACCGTGCGAAGAGAAAAGTGAAGAATTATCGGTATCCGTTTCGTAAGGCCACTTCAATTGTACGAACGTCATTTGAGCTGCGCGTGGAATTTTATAGACGTCTTGTGGATTACGACAACATTCGATGATTTTGGGTTCCTTAAAAATGTACGTGTTTATTAGAAATAGAAAACAATCACAATCGACAAGGCAAAAAATACTTTCAATAGTAAATATATAAGTCTTTGTATTCCGCGGTCCCCGATTGCTCTTTGGAGTCCCTGACTTTTATTTCTGGGTGGCTTTTGCTCCAAAATTCGTCCGACCGCTCAGCCTACGGTCGAGCCCCACTGGGGTAAGTTGCTCCTTCTGATTGGAACGGCCAAATTTTCTTAAGCCGTTACCTGAAAAATGAAAAATGGAAATGAAAATTGCTGTATGGAGTCAAAATATAATATATTGCATTCCACTGGGGAAAATAATTTTTATTTCCTTATTAATCCCCCCATTAACTTTAAGTCTTTATTTTAATCAAACGGTGGATCCGCGTTAACCGTGAAAAAAAAAAAAAAAAATCGTATCCACTAACAACCGTGAAAATCGACGGGCCTGAAAATTTCGGATAACTCCGCGATACGGATTAATTAGGGATTAATTAGGGATGAAAAATGAAAAATTATTCGCTGATTTTCCGCTCGGTAGCTCATCGAGCGGAAAATTAAATATAACAAAACTAATAAAACAAAATATAATATATCATATTCCACTGGGGAATATAATTTTTATTTCTTAATTAATCCCCCCATTAACTTTAATTCTCGATTTTAATCAAACGCTGGATAAAAAAAATCATATCCACTGGCAACTGCAAAAATCGACTGACCTGAAAATTTTGGGTGAATCCGCGATATGGATAAATCCCTCCCAGGATATATTGGTAGTGTCCGTCGTGCCTGATTCTGTGCTCGCCGGGCACCACGTCAATGGGAAGATCCCAGGTTATCTCCACCTCGCTGGTGCCGAGAATAGTCGACGTCCTGGACCAGTGAAACCTGCGACGGATGGGAAAATCAATGGTTGGAGGATTGAATGAGTCGGTCGAGCGTGACAATTTTGGCGATAATTACGCGGCTCGTGCAACGCCCGATTCAACCCGCGTGTCCCTTCGGTCGCGCATGTAAAGCCAAACAGCAAAGTCGCGAGGGACAAACAACGTTGATTGAATACACGTTCGCCGCGGTTATACACATTATGCCTTTTAAGGTAGTCCTTGCGGATAATATTCATTTCGCATAAATTCGAGGAATTTGGGAGAGAATTGCAAACACTTCTCGGTGGTATAAAAATCTGAAAAAAATGCATGCATATTAAAGGTACTGAAAAGATTAATTTTGTATAATATTAATTCAAAAATGTTATTAACAAATTGATGAAAAAAACAATTGTTTAACAAATATTTCGATGACCCGAGATTTTTTTTCATGAAAATGATTCCTTCGTTTTTCCGAATACGTATGAATTTTTTCAGATTTTAGAGTTCACATTGAATTTTCACATATGTTCCCTATAAAAAACGCACAAAATTCAATGTGAACTCTAAAATCTGAAAAAATTCATATGTATTCGGAAAAACGAAGGAATCATTTTCATGAAAAAAACATCTTGGGTCATCGAAATATTTGTTAAACTATTGTTTTTTTCATCAGTTTGTTAATAACATTTTCGAATTATTATTATGCAAAATTAATCTTTTCAGTACCTTTAATGTGTATGCATTTTTTCAGATTTTTATACCACCGAGAAGTGTTTGCAATTCTCTCCCAAATTCCTCGAATTTATGCGAAATTAATATTATCCGCAAGGACTACCTTAAAAGGTCGTGCCGAGAGCGTCCACGAGGCGAATTATTCACGACAACGACAATAGGCCACCACCCACCTCGTCTCCCAGTCGGCATCGGTCGCCACTTCGATCCAAGTTCCGTCCTCGTTGAGCCTCTCGACCAGCAGAAACGAACTTCCGGTCATGAGATTGTTTCTCGGATGGCCGGCAGCCTGAAAAAAAAAAAAATTAATAAAAAATGGAAAATGCAATAGTGAAGCTCTTGAATAATTATGGTATTTTTCATGGATAATAAAATGGGGCTTCGGTGCCTCTGAGGCACCTTCGCATTTACATTGGAATAATTTCCACATTATTCACCGCCGTTTGCGAGTCCGGTTTCTTTTTAAATAAATACCCGACTGCATTTTATAAAGCGCAGCGCGATGCGCGGTATTATTGGAGGTCCGGACGATGCAGGTATTTAAATATGACGGTTTTTGCGTGGCATGTAATATTTGCTCTTTTGAAATTTTTGTCGATGATGGTTGTGATAATGGGGCGAATGTGGGAGGAAAATTGCGAAACGCGACTGCTGGGGCAGATACGGAAAAACTTTGGTTTCTATCTTTTCGCGTCGAGAATTCGTCGTGGTGCCAATGGGAGAAAAATTTGGTATTGTTAACCGTAGAGCGACAAGAATTTTATATAATTACCCCTTTCTAATTATTATACTTCACGTTTTTCAAGTTTTTCGAAAATAATAATAGGACGAATTTTACAGAAAAATTCATTACGAGAAAAAAATTTCGTACTGTTCGACAATAGTTAAAAAAAATATATATATTATAAAAAATAATAAAATAAAAAATTAAAAAATTAGACTATAAACCAACGACAGTTTTATATAAAAATCCTTTTTAATTTACGAAGATTATGGAAAAAATTAAGCAAACTAAAAATCGATGGGGACTTTTCACTTTTTTATTTTTATTTGAATAACAACAAGATGAATATTACGGGATAAAAAAAATGTGGCGAAACGAGTGTGTGGTGCACCTTTGAAAAAACTTTAGTATCAATCTCCTCGCATTCGCCCGCGGACTTCTTCAAGGATAATGGAACGATAATCCGGGGTTTATGAAGGAGAAGGGTGGCTTTCTCGCGTGGGGTGAGGACAGCCAAGAGACGCGTTACTCTCGTCCCCGGCACGTCCACATCGCCCCAACGAGGGGCCATTAAATAACGTATACGGCGGCCGCATTGTGCTCCGTTCCTCTATTAGGATCTAATTTCCGAGATCCTCCAGTCGAATTCTTACGGCCCGACACTAAAAGTCACTCGGGTCAGTCCGAACGTTAAACGGGCGAATTTTATTTTTCAAAGTGCGAATCTCTTAATCCGCAGCACGAAAACCAGGGTGAACAAAAATTAAATAAAAGAAAATTAAGTAAAATTAAATAAAAAATAAATGATATTATTTTTTCCTTAAATTTTAATTAAATTTGGATTTCCCAGTCGAATTCTCATCGACGAGCGCCGAAGCCGAGTGACCCGGGGTTTCTCCCGCTGTTACAAACGGGCTAAATTTATTTTCCAAAGTGTCTCTTAATCCGCTCGCGGAACACGAAAACCCGGAAAAAAAAAAAGATCCGCACCAGGGGGGAAAAATTTAAATAAAGTGGATATCGAAGGAAATTTCCTTGCAGGAAATTTTAATTAAATTTGTATTTTTAATCAGGACCTAATTCCCAAAATCCTCGTATCGTGCAGTCGAATTATTATTCACGAAGCGAAGAATAATTCGAGTCCGGCGAATATATTTTTTTTTTCTCACAATTCCATGTTGAAGAAGGCAAATCGCTTAATCCGCGGGCGAGATAAACAGCAGGGAGAACGACCTGCCCCAAGCGGAAAAATATTCCTCCGGGCGAGTCGTATAATCGTCCGGAAATCGACAATTTAACGGAGTGCATCGAGCCCGATGGCTCCATCGGGGGGCGCAACGCCGTCCTCGAGGACGAAGCGAGGAAAAAGGTTGTGCAACCGCGCCACCGGGACGTGCAAAATAACGTTACGTGACCACCTTATACAACCCATTCGCGGACCGAACGTGCTCGGAGGGTCGAATTTATGGCCCCCACTGGTGGAACGATCGCGTGAACCGCGCAAATCGCGCGGAAGATTTTCATGGTTTCGAGGAAAATTGCGCGTTTCGTTGTTAGAAATGATATCGCGGTCATCGTATCGCGATATCACGTCAATAGGAATTTAGGGTTGTTCGGTTGGGCTGGAATCGCGACTAAAAGCAGACCTGATTAAAAAAAATTATTTTTATTTTATTATCGATTGAATTATTCTGATTGAATTATCTCTATCCAATTTTCTATTTTAATAACATTTTTTAATTTTTTAAAAATAAAATACAATTTTAATAAAATGTTAATTCATTAATTTGATTAATTTATTAATTTAATTAAGTTGCGGATTTAATTAATTTGTGAATTTAATTAATTTATGGATTTGATTAATTTTAATTGTTCCTAAAATAACATTTTTAATTTTTTTATTTTATATTTTTATTTTATTTTAAATGAAATAAAACGTTACGCTAAAAAAATTATTTTCGGCAGTGCAGGGTGGAAAATTGATTGGTAACATTCCGTGTACTCACGAAACGGGCGGTGACGACGTCGCCGGGTCGCACCACCGCGGGTGGCTGACGCAGACAGTCGCCGAAGCTCCTGCCCCACTTGGAGGTGTCGAAGATCACCGGTGTCTGCAGGGTTATCAAATTTTTCGTTGTCATGTCGGGTGGACGTGGACCGGGCTCCAAATCCTTGTTCTGCGGACAGGTATCGATTACAAAAAAACAAAATAAAAAAAAAATGAAACAAAATAAATAAAATAAAATAAAATAGGAAATCGACAATCAACCAACCTGAACGGCAGCTGTCACCAGCTCGTGATATTGTTTCAAATAAATCGTGAGCGTGTGCGGTCCGTAAATCGTCGATGCGCCCTCGTAACGTTGAATCTTAAATAAAAAAAAAATCAATCAATCAATTCATTAATCATAAAAAAATGTAATCTTTAAAGTTTCATCTATTACATTTTTTTTTAATAGATTAATTACTTTGCGACGTGTTCGTTAAAAATTCAATCAATTAATCCATTAATCGTCTAAAAAAATGTTATCTTAAAAATTTCATCTATAAAAAAAAATAAAAAAAATAAAAAAAATAATAATTCGCGACGTGTTCGTTAAAAAAAAATCACAAAAATCCTCCATCCCCACCTCGTACTCCTCGGGCGTCGTGATGTAGTCGCTGTAAGTATTGCAGAGTCCGGCGACCACGACGTCCGCGTTCGCTCGACCCGACTCGTTCATCGCGGATTTCACGGTCTCGCGCATCCGTCGACCGGACATCGTCGTAAATTCGCCCGGCACTCCGGCCACGACGAAGTTTCCGATCACCGCGACCTGCGTCGAGACGACTTTCGGCTGCCAGGGATAGGGATGTCTCATCTGTAAAAAAAAAAAAAAAAAAAAAAAAAAATTATTTTCAGCATCAAATAAAATCGATGATCAAATGTCAAGAATTTCCCTTAAAAAAATAAAAAGGTGGAAAACGCCTTTTCAATTTCTGCTTCACTCGTGTGAGCCACAATTTTCGTCGTGCCGCTCGCAAGGCCTTCGAGAATTTATGAATATCGACCTCGACTATTCCAAGAAGCTTCCATAATTTGCAACTTCGTCGTAAGTATCGAACGGGGTAAGTATCGAAAGGGCGACTATTTTCGATCAGCTTCGACGCGAGTCTTGAATGGAATATTTCGGGAACGATTTCCGAGGTCCTCAACGTGACCGATATTTTGGAAACGATTACAAAGGTCGGCGACATTTTCGGCTTTGGCTGACGACAGTCGAAGATTTACGGGACTCAGACAGTGAGACATTTAAACGGGGTTGAAGTCGCGTTAAGGGAACGTCCGGACTGTGACGGAGCTTTGGAGGAACCGCACTCACCCGGCCGGTCGCGAGCAAAATGGGCTTAGCCCCGTGACAAGTGATGTCCTCGGCGGTCGGAGCCGCCACGAAGTTCCTCACGAGGTTCCACATGGGGTTGGTGGACGTCGTGCCCTGCTCGAACGACAGAGAACCCGGACCGTCCGTCGTGCCGGCCGCGAAGCTGTAGCCCATCGCCGGCTCGCAGCCTGTAACCTGAAAAAAACAAAAAAAAATATATATATATATATATATATATAAAAATAAAAAAATTAATTAAAAAACTAAATTGACGACGTGATTAGTAGGAAAATTGCAGCTTCAATGCTTATCAACAATTTCAAGCCGGTGAAAGTGGTGACGATTGTGGCGATTAATTGGTGATTAATTTTGCATAGTTTTGAATGATTGTTAATAGGCTATTTATTTTAATTAATTTGCGTGATTTGTGGGATTGTTAAGGTAGTTCTAGCGCCTAGTGTCCATTTCGCATAAATTCGAGGAATTTGGGAGAGAATTGCAAACACTTCTCGATGGTCTAAAAATCTGAAAAAATTCATACGCATTAGAGGTACTGAAGAGATTAATTTTGCATAATAATATTTCTAAAATGTTATTAACAAATTGATGAAAAAAAAATGGTTTAATAAATATTTCGATGACCCAAGTTTTTTTGTTGATGAAAATGATTTCATCGCTTTTCTGAATACGTATGCATTTTTTCAGATTTTTAAGTACTCTTTGAAATTTGTGTTTTTTTATATGGAAAATATGTACAAATTTCAAAGAGTACTTAAAAATCTGAAAAAATGCATACGTATTCAGAAAAATGAAGGAATCATTTTCATCGACAAAAAAACTTGGGTCATCGAAATATTTATTAAACAATTTTTTTTTTCATCAATTTGTTAATAACATTTTAGAAATATTATTATGCAAAATTAATCTCTTCAGTACCTCTAATGCGTATGAATTTTTTCAGATTTTTAGACCATCGAGAAGTGTTTGCAATTCTCTCCCAAATTCCTCGAATTTATGCGAAATGAATATTTGGCGCTAGAACTACCTTAATAGGCTATTAATTTTAATTAATTTGCATGATTTGTGGGATTGTTAATAGGCTATTAATTTTAATTAATTTTTTGCTGGATTTGTGGGATTGTTATTTTTATTAATTTTATTTGTTTCTATTTTTTTTATTAATTTTAATGCTGGATTTGTGGGGTTATTAATAGGCTATTCATTTTAATTAAATTGCATCCTGTGTATGCTTGTTAATAGGCTATTAATTGTAATTAATTTATATGATTTGTAAGTGGTTCAATTCAGACAAAAATAAATCATTTGAAAAAAAAATTAGTACACTAATTAATTAATCAATTAAAAAATAAGCTTACCATTTCAGTCCGCTGCATCATCTCGTTGTAAAACTCCGCTTTCTGCTCGGGCATGTTGACGAAACGGTGCACCACCCTCAAAGGGCCTTCAATTTCGCTCGTCTTCCCCGTGTCCCATATTCTCTGTAACAATATCAAACGTAACCCTTTGAAACCGCAGTTAATCCTAAACCGCTCATACTGTCTGAGCTTCCGAGGATGTAAATGCTTTACGTCTCAATCCGCGCGCGGACGTTTGAGCGACTTACATACATCCTCAATTATCTTCCTGTCTCAAGAGACTCGGGAATCTCGGTTAACAGTGCAAACGTGATGTCTGCGAGGATTATTTTTTTACAACTTTACATCCAGACGCTAAGTAAAAAATTGTTTTTGCTTCCTCATGGAGAAAGCTTTATTTTCGTGAAAAAAAAAAGTTCGAGATTTTTTATTTAATAATAATGATAATAGCACTATTAAAAATAGGTACGATTATTACTATTTTTATTTATTTTTAACTTAACGTCGGGACGCTAAATAAAAAAATTGTTCTTAATAATAATAATAATAATAATAGTACTATTATCATAATTATAAAAAATTATTTTTATAAAAATGAGTTAATTTATTTTTGCTGCCGTTTAATTACATTTCGTAATAAGATTTCTTTTCTTCTCATAAACGTTTGTCGCGAAATAAATCAACTTCGCTCTTCCTTATATTTCCAGTGACACGAATTAAACGGGCGTAACGTTCAATTTCCGAAGATCCGGATCACGACTCTCGAGAAACCCTCCGGATTTCTTCGAATTTTCGTAAAGAAATATCTGCAGTGCCCTCGACACAAGTCGAGCTTATTGTGAAGTACGATGATATAATGAGAGCTTCGCGGAAAAATTCGCTGCGTGCCTCGCGCGAAGTTCCAATAACGATGTATTTCGTCAGTTCGACTTATCTAGTCCATCGAGCTTTTATTCTGCATAGTACTCGGCGATACCCGGAATACTTTGAGAGTACTCGAAGAAATCGTGATGCGAAGACCTCTCGTCGAAGATTTTATACGACGAAGGGAATCGACGACCAGTTTTCCGCCGCTGTTCAATTTTTTTTTTTTTTTTTTTTTTTTTTTTTTTTTTTTTTTTTTTTTCAAAAATAAATAAAAACGTCGCCAACCTACCAAAAAGATATTTAAACCTGAAAAAAAAAAAATGTCAGCCTCGCAATAAACAAAAAAAATTATTTACTATTATTACTATTTATTATTTATTTATTTATAATTACTAATTTATTAATTTTTTATTTACTATTATCTATTTATTTATTTATTTATTATTTATTTAATTTTTACCAATAATTTCTTCCCCCTCGACTAAACATTTTTCTCCAAAATCCGAGTGGACGAAAAATTATTTAAAAAAATGCTAAGGTTGTAAAATTGACGTTACAAAACGCAGAACTTTTTACGAAGAATTTCACGCCCAGGGCTCAACGTCATATCGTAATGGTTTCTGCTGACATTTTACGAGATTTCACGGAGCGGCTACCGCGGTCTTTTGTGAATATGCGCGTCGCTCACGAATATACATGAGTTACATTATAGCCCCGACGAGTTCGTATGTGCATAGTCGAACGATGCGTGTCGCTTATTGCGTATCCGCCCGTTGCTGTTGTCGCCGCCGCTGCTGAACACACAGTTCGCTGTTGTTCGACGTTCGGCCAGACGCGGGGAAAGCTGCGTCACAGCGAAACGACACGAGAGGTGGAAACGCGTCGCACGATGAGAATATTTTTTTATATTCTCATCAAGAAATTTGTTGAACATTTTTTTTTTTTTTTTTTTTTTTTTTTTTTTTTCATTAATCTGTTAATAACATTTTACTACTATTATTATGCTAAATTAATCTTTTCAATAACTTTAATGTGAATACATTTTTTTCAGATTTTTATAACACGTTCGATCGTTAAAATTAAAATTGAACTTAATATTTTTATACACATTATTTAACTTAAAATTTTTAATTCTTAAAAAAATTAAAAAGCAGTTACCCTGTCGATCCTCGCAGTAATTTTTTTTTCCAAGGCAAATGGCGAATACGATGCTGCAGGGAGATATGTTAATTGATTCAAACACCGGATAGCCCGGGACGAGCTTGTCGATCGAATGATTACGGAGATGGGGGGGGGGGGAGGGGGGGAGGCAACAACACGAGACTTCGAGTCATAACACAGGGCTGGGGGTGAGAAAAAATGTTCGATCGAGAAAAAAAATGGACATTGATAAAAACAACAATGCAAATAATTTTTTTTTTTTTTTTTTTTTTTTTTCAATGTACATTTTCAGCTCACATCTGACGCAAAATAATTGGCCGAAAAATCCCCCGGGTTTTGACGACCTAACCAGTAGGAAAAAATGACAATTTCGAATTTTAACTGACGAATAATCAGTCGCCGTCACGAATAATCGGAGAGTGACCGATTAAATTGAACGAAATAATTGACGGGTGGAAAAAGCACCCGGTTCAGTTTTATTTACTCGAATATTTTACCCGCCGCGACTGTCGAAAAAAAAAAAAAAAAAAAAATATCATCTGACCCCTTTCACAGCATCAAATCACTGTGATGCAATAATGCACGGCGGGCGAAACCCCCGGGGGTGTGGAATTGTGTATTCCGTCGCCGGAGCGAACGAAAATCGCGTATATCGCGATTACAACGTTTCCTGGTTTGAGCTACTTGCTGATATGCAGGCGGCGGAGGATTAAAGTTTCTAGTCACGGTACAGCACTTTCCATAAAGGCTTTGGCTCGCGTATCCCGTGTTGTTCGCGATATACGTGCGGCATATTTTAGTGGCCTGCAGCTGCGTCGATGATGCACTTTGAGTAATATATTGCGTAGGATGACACGGGAAGTGATTCTACTTTGGGGTTAAAAAAAAATTGAAAAATAAAGAAAAGAAGAAAAATAAAAAATAAAATTTGAAAAATAAAGGAAAGAAGAAAAATAAAAAAATAAAATTTAAAAATAAAGAAAAGAAGAAAAATAAAAAAGAAAAGAAGAAAAATTTGACTCGTTTCATGTCAACTAGTAAAAAATACACGAATTACATATCGTGTAGGATGACCTAAAAAAAAATCCTTTAAAAAAAAACAAAGATATTTTTTTATCAATTTGAAAAAAAAAAAGAAAAAAAATTGTTTCTCCAAACGAAGACTCGAATTTCCATATCAATTAGTCGAAAAACAAATATTTTTTCACCCATTTAAAATTGTTTTTTTTTCTCGAGACGAAAACTCGAATTTCCATATCAATTACTAGCCGGTTACACAAATCCGCCGCAGCCAGCCGAACAAAAATGAAACAACTCGTTGAACCGAGGTCGCGCGTTCAATATCCGCAATTTCGCCGTCGCTAATTTACAACGAAGCTTTCAAGTCCACTTCGCGTGGATTTCAACGCGCGGGGTTATTATATAACCATGACGACCGGCATTATCCGGCGCGGGGATCCTTTGAAACGGTATATTTCTAACGATGATAAAGCCGCAAATAAGTTAGCCCGTCTATAATATCGTGGCTGAATATAACGCATTAGTGAATACATCGACGTCACGTTTAGCAACATCGATATTATTTTTAATAAATAATAATTATAATAATAATAATGATGATGATGATGATTATTATTATTATTGTTATTATTATTATTATAACAATAACAATAATAATATTAATATTGTATTTTTATCGAAATTTGGTTCTTCGCATAATTAAAAAAAAAAAAACAACAACAACGAGAATTTTTGTTCTATTTTTCGTAAAATGTTGTACGCAAAAGATTCGACGTGCGGAGAATTCGGTCCATTCCAGTGCGAATTTTTAGTGCGCTAAAGTGGATTAACGGAAATTAACGCGTTGCACGAAATTCCCGAAGCACGAGACTCCCGAGCGTTGGGTCGTCGCTCCGTCGTCGGTTGCGTAGCCCGTTGACACGTGCCTTCATTGTACAGTGGAAAAAAAAAGTGCCGGCTAAGCGGGCTCTAATTGCTGTTTTTTTTCTCTCGTTTTCCCCCCGCCTCGTTCGCACCCCGGGGGACTCTCGTTTCCCCGGCCATTCTTATGATTATTAGCGGATTCTATTTATTCATGAAATTCTGAAGAAAGCCGCGAGCGCGAAGAATCCTACGCACGGTTTCTAACGAAAGCGTCGACTTCGTGGAGTCGAAAGAACCGGCCGAATTGTATTCGAAGTTTCAATTTTCACGCTCTTCGTCAATTTCCTTTCAACTATAATTTACTTTTTCAGCTTACAATCAATAAATATTTATTTGTAGAAATATTTATTTGCAAAAATATTTGTTTTTTAATATTTGTTTGCAAAAATATTTATATTTTAATATTTTGTAAACATTTATTTTGTAAAAATATTTATTTTGTTTTACTGAAAATATCTTAAATAAATATTTTGTAAAAATATTTACTCTGTTTTACTGACAATTTCTCAAATAAATATTTTGTAAAAATATTTATTTTGTTTTACTGAAAATTTCTTAAATAAATATTTTGTAAAAATATTTATTCTGTTTTACTGACCATTTCTCAAATGTCCATCCAACAAATGTTGCTTCATCGAGTCAGTAAAAATAAGCTTCATAAAAACGAACGAGTCTGTTGTGTCTCTCTCGGCTCGGCCGATAAACGCGACTCGCGCTGTGTCCGATTAGTATCGCCTCCTATTAATTGCAGTCCGATAGATGCCACGTAGTACACGTTATCCGCCTATGCATACAGCCGCTAAAGTGCCGCGATGACATTACAGGCAAACTGCACACGCGACGACTCCGACGCTCCGGAGTTCCGTCAATCCCTAGTGGGAGAACAAGTCTCGCGGCGTTCACACGCGTTACATTTATTGCCGTGTTTACATCCTATGCCGCGGCGCAAGACGCTTCGAGCCTCCCACTCGTCGACATTGAGGTCCACACACAACGATTCCCCGCAATCGTCGAGTCACAATATAACTGCGAAATCCGTACGGGTAATGACGAATCGAATATCCATAATATGACTAGCGTGAGAATCGCCGTTCATTAAAAAAAAAGAAAAAAAAATTATAGACAGATAGATAGATAATTAAGATAGATAGATTAGAAAGATAGATAGATTTTTTTATTTTTTATTTTCATTTTTTTCTATTTTATTTTTTTTTGCCGTTCATAAAAAAAAAATTTATGGACAGATAGATAGATAATTAAGATAGATAGATTAGAAAGATAGATAGATAGGTAGATAGATTTTTTTATTTTTAATTTTAATTTTTTTCTATTTTATTTTTTTTAATTTTAATTATTTTAATTTTTTTCTGACGAGTGGCAGAAAAAAATACTTGCGAATTACAATAGACCAGATGGCTGACGTGGAGAATTCCGTCTGAAATTCCGCCGCGTTAAAACTTTTAGATTAATTCCGAACTCTCGAACCGCAAGTTTTTCTCTTTTCTTTCTTTTATTTTTTTTTAATAACTTTATCTTTTTTCTGCTCCCAGATGTGCGCGGTGTGTGCATCACCGTAGAAAGTTTAATTTTGCGAATTTGTATAACTCCGAGCGTACGAGGCTCGGGAGCCTTTGATGTCGCGCGAATGAAAGCCCAACGTCTGCATATGAAGTTGGATGATAGATTTGGAATAAAAAAAAATTGCGCCATCGCGCTTTGATGTCGTGTGAATCGAAGCCGACGACGGGATATGAAGTTGGATGATAGATTTGATATCAAATAAAAAAATAAAAAATGAGGTCTTTTTGTTACTGGCGGAGGAGAAAACTCGGATTTCTATGAGAGGGAAGATACGCGTGGAATAACAACGAGCTTTCGATGTGAATACAATCATTCTGTTTTTTTTTCTTTTTCATTTTTAATAATCTAGTTTAAAATCGTCGGGAACGAGGAAGAACAATTTGTGCAATTAGTTACCTTCCGCTGTACGTAATTTTTTTTTGCGTTATTAAACAAGCAATATTGTTTGCTCGGAGAGAAATATTGATTTTAAAGTATACGAGAGAAAGAAAAAAAAACAGGAAGAACGAAATTAATTTTTTATGACTTTATCTACAGAATACCATTTTTTATTTAATTATTACATTTAGCAGTTCAACGACTTTAAAATAATTATGACTCTCAATATTAAAAACATAAACTCGTTTGAATTTTATGGAATTTTTTACTTTTCCGAAAAACGACCAAATTTTGTTTAAACTTTGATATTACTCTAAAAAAAAATCTACAAAGCGAAAATAAATGAGACGAGCAAACGGATGAAATAAAATCCAGCTGAGTGCGGCGAGTATGAAAATATATTAATTTCCAAGGGTCGCGAGGCTGAGGAAGGATCAGCCAAAAGTTACCGGGCGTCTTGTGTGTGTGGAACCCGAGATTCGCTCTTCACTCGCTCTTTAATTAAGGACGACTTTCCCACCTGCCGTCGCTCCGATTACGTTTCAATTATTACGCGAAGGCCGAATCGGCGAATCACGCGGCTTGAATAATAAAAGCGTCTCATTCATCCGGATACACGAGTGAGAAAAATGCATCTCGGGCGTTAAATGCACGTCCTGCGCGACGTAATGACACGTTTCTTAGTCACTGTACCCCCGGCCTCGTGTCAGCGGATACGAAGCCGCTGATGCCTGAGACGTGTGCGTAATTCCACCGCTCGACGCTCTCGCGCGTTATACACGCGGTGGTTATATATTTATCTCGTATCCGAATCTGACATTGAGGCGATCGGCTCAACCCACTGAATATCATTGTCGATAAGCCCGACACGTTGGGCTCAATGTAAACAAACCTCTCGTCATTTTTTTATCACCTACGATTTTTTTTTGTAAAAAAAATGTTTTTTATTTTCGAATTTTGTTTCGTATCTAATTTTTTACCACATTTTTCTCTACAGCCGGACAGAAGAAAATATCTTTTTTTTCAAAAACCCAACACACAAATTTGGGGAAAAATTAATTAAATTATTATCAAACTTAATACAAAAAAAAAAAAATTGTTCCTATCCGTGAAAATGAAAAAAAAAAAAATTGACAATGAAGATAGAATGTTAATCTCTCAAGTCGATCGTAAAAACGACCGAAAAATTCTTGCCTAATCCAGATTACAAAAAGGCAATTTAAAAAAATCTGCCGGCGATTATGAAATCGCCAGAGCTGCCATTGGCCCGAATATGACGCGGTTATTTTCACGCTCCGCTTCTCAGCTCGGCGCGGGCGTAAAACAGACAATTTTTTTGCCCTACCCTCGTCGTTACACACGTTAACGCACGCAATAGTTTCCCGTTGGATATTACGGATTATGTATCCACCTTCCTATATGAAGCGTTTTTTTTTTACTCACTGTGTTTTACCTCCAGAAATTTTGATATTTTTATTCAGGTCAGAATACATACTTTTGAAGTAAAAAAAATTAAATAATGAAAAATTGAGAATTTGTTTTTTTTCATTTCCGTTTCTCACTGCGTAGCGTCACACTTTTTTTGGTCTTCATGGCTCAAACAATATTTTTTGACGTAGTATGCGTAAAATGAAATTTTTCGCACAGTGCGTAAAATGAAATTTTTTGACGTACTATGCGTAAAATTTTATTTTACGCACTGCCTGCAGTACGTAAAATGAATATTTACGCACAGTGCGCAAAATGGACATTTTCACACGCTACGTCAAAAGAACCTACGACTTTTGACCTACACCATTCATCCCAAGTCACATATTCAGCCCCCAAAAATACTGCCTTGCAACCCTTTAAACGCTCTTGAAAAAAATTAAAAAAAAATAATAATAATCCTTTTTTTCTGCGAATTTGTGAAAATCGGCTCCAATAAAAAAATACCAAATTCGACCCCACATTTCCCTCGACCAAGACGTTTCTCTAACTCTGCAACCCGAACAAAAAACAAACAAAAAATGCGTCAAAGCTGCTTTTCACCGTCTGTCCTGAACCACCGTTTATCAGTCGATAGCTGATTAATTCTCGCCATCGTCAAAGCGGCTCAATCAGCTAATTAATACCTCTTAATTAACAACCAAGACGTCTGTTAAATTCTCCTGTCTTGGCCTGAATCGTCCAGACGTACCGCTCACGCAAGTTTCCCATAACATCCCTCAGTCCCCGCTAATTAGGACGACTCGGTTTTGCCTAACCCTCCCCGCACCCACACTCGCGCTGAATCTCAAATCTCAGACATTCAACCGCCCCCCCCCCCCCCACACACCCCATTCGCCGGAGTGTCGATTCCACATCCCATTTTCACGCTGCGTACGTCAGCGGCTCTCGGGTAAAATATATGCAAAGCCAGGAGAAAAAAAAAAATAAATGCCGAGAGAAAAGTGGAACACTCTTACTCGGCACTGAGCCCCGGCAAAAACCGAGTTGTTTCGTCGCGTGTTACCCACTGTTTCCATCTCCCGACGCTCTTGTTCCCACGACTCCCCGGTAAAACGCGGTAATGCTCGACTCCCTCGCCTCCTCGCGTTGCACGAGGAGAGCGACGACGCAACAGGAGAGCGCAGCGAGATCTCGTTCTCTCTCTCGGTTTGCACCGCGATTTAAAGCGCGCGCCAACCGGCTCATCGACTGCACCCGCGAAACGCAAATATACTCTCGCTAATTAGAACGCCCGCTCGCCGCGGGCTCGTCTCGATTATCCTGACGTGAGTAGCTTTGCTCACTGCGCAATGCACCCACTACCCGTGTCACATAGTTATGTATATATAAATGTGATATGGTCGGTGTGTGTTTATTGGGGTGTGTAAAAAAATGATTTTTTTTTCTTCAAAAGATTTTTTCTGACCTCAATATATACCTCAATATGCACGTGTGCGAAAAATGTCGTTTTACGCACGTGTGCGAAAAATGTCGTTTTACGCACGTGTGCGAAAAATGTCATTTTACGCACTGTGCGAAAATAATCTTTTTTGACTGATTCGGTCCCCTCAAGAAAAAAAAATATACATGCAAAGACCTCGAAATTCAGCGTATGAATTCTCTTGTCTCTCGTTTCAAGGATACGGGACGAGGGCGTGTAAATGTAATCCTGATACACGAGTCAAGAGTCAACGAGCGTGTACTCGGCGATTCCGGCGGTAGATAGAAAAACCCGCCGATGGTTCTGCGTGCGAGAGTGCGTAAGCACTCTATTCAGAAAACCGTGCGACCTGGCGAGGCACCTCAGCCCGAAAAAGATTGATGCCAGCTCCTCGAGCCTTGATTATCAAGCGACTGCCAAGTCGGCTCCCGTTGGTCGGTGATTATTGTTAGTTAAAAAAAAAAAAAATGTTGCAACAGATGAATATGTAACGGTAATTTAGTGGCCTCATTAGAGGTGCGACTTGTGATGCACGTGGGACTCGCGTCGGGAGATAAAAGCGGAGAACAACCGCGCCTATTTCTATTTCGTCTCTAAGGACTCGATTCGCTCTTCGGATGAGAATCCAACAGCGAAGGTTCCACGAAATAGTTTGACCCGTTTCGGGTCAAACTGTTGTGGTTGGAGTAATTTACAGCCTGATGATGAATTAAATTAGTCATCAGGCCGCTTTGCCTTCGAAGAAAATGACAAGTTTATGACAAGTTTATGACAAGTTTATTCGTTAATGAATTAACGAATTATTTCACAATTATCGGACGTTGTGAAATAATTCGAAATAAATATTAAACCGTTATTAGCGATCTGGGAGGCCTGGAAATTATTCTTCAGTCATTACTGACCTCCGAGAGACCCGAGAATTATTCCACAATCGTTACTGACCTACGGGTCGAATTTTCGCGACCTAAATGCAAAATTAATGATATTTTTAAATATATATATGTTTTTAAATATTTTCAATGATTTTTTTTTTTTTTCAATTATATTTTTTTTATATTTTCAATTTTTTTTTTTTTTTTTTTCAGTGATATTTTCTTTTCTCCGTGTAGCACTCAACGATGAATACTTTCTTCGACATCGTAAGCCCAAAAGTGGAAACCCAGGTGTTAGTGTACTAAATGCTCACAAACGGACCGTTTGGTGTTATGAGGAATATTCGCACATCGACGCCGCAGGCCGAGGAGGACACAGAAGTCGGTGTGTCGTACACGTGCCAAGGATACGTTGAGACATTTCTCTGGGTGGTGGCGCACGTTTCCCCCCCCCCTCCCCCTTGCAGTGTCCCCGCAGCTCGCGGCTCGCGGTGCATTTGCGAGAGAGGAGAACCGGCGCGCGGTTCACATGATTGTATTGAAATGGCAACTCGTAAACAATGCATTGCATAAGTCGGGTAGTGGAGTAGTAACATCGGCGGAGGATTGACACGAGTGGCGCGCGACACGGGAGGACCAGGAGGGACGAGGAGCGTGAGAGTTACGACGGGGGACGGAAAAAGGTGCGGGAGGGAGACGAGAGACAGAGACGAGAGATCGGCTTTCCACACCCAGAATACACAATGGCATCCGCAGCACCGACGCGACTCTGTCTCGGACTCCCCCCCCCCCCCCCCCCCCCTTTTGTCAACGCCGACGATCGTTCATTAATGCGAAGGGGGATTATGCATCATTCATTGGTCGAAAAAAAAAAAAAAAAAAATCAATCGGATTATCGAAACACATTACGCGACGAAATTGATTGAGAAAAAAGGCTGACGTGAGGAGGAAAATGAGCAGACTTTTTTTTTTCGGCAATTAAAAAAATGATTGGCTCGTGAATGGTACTTTGGGGAGAATCTGTGGGTCGTCGCATGTCTGGGTTTAATTGTAATCAGATGCAGATATTCGTGAAAATTGGAATAATGGGATATTCGTGAAAATTCGTAATTTTGATAAAATAGTAATTTTTATAAAATAGTAATTTTGATAAAATAGTAATTTTTATAAAATAAAAATTCTGATAAAATGGTAATTTTTATAAAATAGAAATTCTGATAAAATAGTAATTTTCATAAAATAGTAAAATTGAAATTACAATTAAAACTTAAATTTCGGCTAATCGTAAAATCATTACATTTTTTTGCTGACTTCTGTACTGCCTTAAAAAAATTTCTTCCGGATTGAAATTCACCCATAAATTTGTATAAAAAAATTTAATATTATCAGATTCGTGATTCAAAAAATGTACGAAAAAAATTCTTCCAATTCAATTTTTCTCGGATATTTTATCGATCAATTAAAAATTATCGGATCCCTTCGCCGTCGACTCTGGGATCGGAGTCTCGTTGAGAAATGACAAAAGTGAATTCGTGCATTAGCGTGGGTCGGTTACATCGGATACTCGCACGATATCGTAAGTGGATGTGTGTAGCGAAATTTATATCGCCGTGTATAATTCAGTGGCCTGTGTCGCCGCTGTTGGGACGGGCATTTCGGTCACGAGATCGATGAAACCTTTAACGGGCGGCTCGCAGCCACCACGTGGTTCGTGCGAGGGCGACCGAGACAGACGAACACGAGGCTCTCGTGCATTAAAAAGAGAGGCCGAGGGTGTTAAGACTCCCTTGAGAAGTTTGTCCGACGTCGGTAATACACTCGAGGTGGCTGATAATACGACGACGACGAGCGAGCGAGGAATAAGTGGGTTTAACGTTGCTCGCTCGACGCTCCAGATCCTCGAGCTCTTTGCAAATTTTTTTCCTCCTCCATGCAGCTCAGCTGCACGTGAAGTGAAATGGTAAAAGGGCTTTGGCAACATTTCGCACGGTGTCAACACGACCGGGATTATAACTCGAGTCGCGAGGATTGAGAAACTGATCTATAGATCCCGTCGATCGATCGGTCGTACATAATTCTAAAACAGCTGCCATTTTTTACGAAAATTGTATTGACGACTTTTGGAATAAAATATCTCAGATTTTGCGGCAGCTGTAAAAATTGTCGTGCCTGCATTAAAAAATGATCATCCGAATGCATAATAAAAAATATATATATTTTTTTTTATAATAATATAATTATATAATAATAATAATAATAATAATATTGCATAATAAAAAAAAATAATCAATACGAATTCAGAGACTTTTAAATCCCAAACAGTAGGAGTCAGACATTCCGGATTTAGTACATCGAAATTACCCTGAATTTGCAACAGTTCAACGGGCGAAATAATAATAAAAAAAAAATCCAGACACATAGTTCAATTTTTATTACACCAAAAAAATTAATGTTATTTCACACCGCGAAAAAAAAGATTAACGTCGAGCGACCTTCTGCTCCAAAAAAATGAACCCACAGTGCAATCGTTACCGCGCAATAACTCCATTAAAAAAAAACCACAATTTCTCAAGTTCCACGACCAGACGCATAACTCAAATTTTAATTGTAACAGAAGCAACGAAAAAAAAAAAAAATAAAAAAAATGTAAATTATTTCCCGCGGCTGGCGCAACGCTCGGTGGGTCCCGGGCGCGAAATTATTATTTTCTCGTTCTCCCGCTGCGGCCACAGCGAGATATCCGACGCGGGCGAACGAGCCGGAGAGCAACGAGCGTAACACGTACAACCCAAGAGCCTCGTTGTTGTACGTACGACGTACGTCGTATTATGCGAGCGAGACGGTCCAACGTGATACGTCGTGCCGCGCGTTTACGAAATCTCCAGTCGGGTACGATACATCCGAGAGACGTACCGTCGTTATGGTGTACAGCGTGCACCACGTGCGCGTTACCACACACGCGAGCTCTCCATGGCTAATGGAAGGCTATACGCAAGCCGCGCGCCGCGGTTCCGTCGAAGAAAGCGGTAGTCGCGCGCCCTCCCCGCCTTTTTATTCACCTTACACACATTGGAACCCCCCCGAGTTGTTCCGAGGTAAGCGCCGCGATGGGACCTGCGAAATCCTTCGCGGAAGTCGTGAGCGCAATTTTTTTTTTTTTTTTGCGGGCTGAGGGAAATTGTCGGACGGAAATGCGAATATTTTAGCTAGGAGGAATTTATCAACTTCTTATGTTATTACTATTATTATTGTTGTTGTTGTTTATAATTATAAAGATGTGTGTAGATATTAATAAGTTTGTTATATTATTTTATTTTATTTTATTTTATTTATGTTTCAAAAGATGTTTATGTTTTATGTTATGAGGTTTATTAATACTCGTGTTTTCGATTCACAAATTCTTAATTAAGTTACGTGAAGAAGCGATGCGTGTATTAAATTACATTACATCGTAATGTAATTCATTAACGATAATATAATTTATTAAACTAAATTAAATGTAATGTAATTTATTAAACTTAATATAATTGATCAAACTAAATTAAATGTAATGTAATTTATTAAATTAAATTAAATGTAATGTAATTTATTAAATTAAATTAAATGTAATGTAATTTATTAAATTAAATTAAATGTAATGTAATTTATTAAACTAAATTAAATGTAATGTCATTTATTAAACGGATTGCTTCTTTACGTAGCTTAATTATAACGAAACTTAATTATTTCGTTATTTTAAAACTTAATTATTCGAGTAAATTATTATTCCGTACAAAATGATTTAATATTTAATTTCGGTCAATTAGATATTATTTGGCTACTTTCGTAATAAAAAATATATATATTTTGTTATGTATGACAAAAGATTTGTTAACGGTTGACAAACTCTCTTTTATCAGTGTGTCTGAAATGCTCGATTATGGGTTTGTGTTTGTGTCTCTCCAGCCGCAGTTACTGTTATTATATCTGTATTGTACCATGCGATACCTCTGCTATATTATCACCCTCAAAGACCCAATTCTTTCGACACGAGATACGCCGAGTGCCTCGCGGTCCGACTCGGCAATTGTCGGGCCCATCGCCGGTTCCCTCGATGCGAACGTTGAGTCCGAATCTGAAGAGCGTTTATATCTCAGATCTCGATTTCTCGGCGAACAGCGCTTTGCGGATTCAATTGTTGCACACCGAAATTAAATTATCGGGCGCATATTTAATTAATATTACGCCGACGTGAATTGGGCAAGGAAATGTCGAAATATTTCTCGCTCTTGTTATCCAACCGAGGCTCATTTCGCGGTGGGGGTAAAATGGTTCACACGGGATTTCGTGTGTCAGGTATACGAATTGTGTTTCGTTTTTTTTTTTAAAGCAGGAAAGTCGAGTAACATTTGAAGGTCTTTTTGGCTCGCAATGTTTCTTGTGTGAAGGATACATTTTTCTGAATTGTATTTCACGGTGATGGGAATTAGGAAATTATTCGGGGTCTTAGAAATGCAAAAGGTGATGGTGTTGACGAATTTCTGGTAGAGTTTTAAGTCATGTTATTTTAATTAATCACCAGCAGCAATTAATTAATTTTTAATTATTTAGTTAAATACTTGATTAATAAAAAAATCTTAAATTAATTAAATGTTTGATTAATAAAAAATCTTAAATTAATTAAATGCTTGATTAATAAAACTCTTAAATTAATTAAATGCTTGATTAAATTAATTTCATTAATTAATTTGAAAAGCTTCGAGATGTAAATGTTTCTGCATTCGTTTCTTTTTCCTTTTTTTAAGTCAAGATGCAACGTCTGTTTATTTTTCGTCCATATTTCCATCACATACAATTTACGTCAGAATCGCGTCTATACATCAGATTCTCGAATTCAAGAAGAATAAATGAAAATTAACGCGAGAGTCACGGAGAGCTTCTCGCCCTTTTCTTCATTTACGGTGACCCAATTACCGCGAGCTCGATGAACACCGGAAACGTCTGAGACGCGGTTAGAGCGTCGTGGCTTCTGCGTCGGAAGTTGCCAGTCTGGATTTCCCGGGGTTTTCGAGTGAAATTTCACAAAGGGGCCCCGAATGCTTTGACGCGCTCCACGCGCGGTCTACTCGCGTTCGTCGAGCTAATTCCCGAGGAGGATCCGAGAGTCTCGAGTGACTTTCGAAACGGTCAAAGAGAGCGACGGGGAAATTTCGGTGACCGTCGCGCTCATCAGTCTCCGGTTTGAAGACGTTTCTATATTTTTTTTTTTTTTTTTTTTAAGTATCGAAGAAAAGCGACAGAATCGAAACCTTGAAAGCCGACGACGAGTCGTCGGAAGAAGGAGGAGGGCATCACACACGTTTGCCGCTTCTCCGGCCGCCGGAACGAAGTCGGTTCCTCCGTCGCGGGTGGGAGGATGGATATAAGCCCATAGAACGGGGATGATGACTATCAGTGTCTTCGCGCACCTCACGTGAAAAACATTGACGGCCGTAAATCCCGCGAGACAACATGTTCAAGGTACACACGAAATTAAAAAAAAAAAAATACACACGGCTGCCGCTCGTCTCGGGTTTCTGCATTAAAATATATTTATGTTTGTGACTAAAATAATTAAAAAAAAAGTATATTTATATTTGTGACTAAAATAATTTTTAAAAATATTTATATTTGTGACTAAAATAATAAAAATATATATTTATATTTGTGACTAAAATAATAAAAAAAATGTATATTTGTGATTAACCGTGATTGTGTTTAGAAAAAAAAGAAAAAAAGATATCTAAGGTTGAGAAATGAAAATAACGGAAACTTAGCTGCCTTCATTTTATTTCGTGTCTTTGGGTACCAAAAAAAAAATTAATTTCATTGTTATTAATATATGTGAATGAATTTTATTCAGTGTGTTTTTATTCAAAATAAAAAGAAAACTCATTTGGAAATTAGTCTTCGAAAATTAATAAACCCAGCTGATTTTATTTCGTTACAATTTTTTACTAAATTGAATTTTTATTAATGGTTGACATAGTAATTGATGGAGTGTCTCGAATTTTTTTTTATTGTTCTTGCGGTGGCGAAAAATGTCAGAAAATTCGGCCGTTAATTATTATCCCCGTGTGTTGTTGTTCCCGCATTTCTGAGACGCGCGTGTTCGTCTTTAATAACGAGCGACGCAGCGCGAGTGCGGCTCGCAAACGGGGAAAGTGTCATAGACAGGCGCGTCGAGTGCCACGACTGCCGTGGCACAGTTAACGTGTATACGTTTGTATTCATACATACACCCGAGGAAAGTTCGTACTCAGAAGCTGCGCCGAGACGTATAGGAAGTGTTTTTTTTTTCGTCTCGTTTTTTTCTCGTCTCACACGACTTTCCCGACGCGTAGAGATCGCACGCGCCGCGACGTCAACGAGCTCGTTAACTCATTGTCGCGAATTAATTTTTTTTTACCAGTTTCATCTCAGATTTTTATTTAACGATTCGACCATTTTTTCCCAATCTTAAAAAAAAAATTCAAAGTAATGTGCGACATTAAAAATGTGAATTATTCAAAAGGCATTTTCGTTGGTAAAGAATAGCAACAAATTTAACACGTCACATTTTTTTAAATTTTTCTCATTAAAAAAGAAATGCTTTCTAAAATATAAAAATACGAAAAACCAGTTAAAATAAAGATTCAAAATCTTCAGGCTTCTGGTAATTCCAAATTAATTGTGCCTTACATTTTCCTCGCTAAATAATAAATAAATAAATAAATAAATAAATAAATAAATAAACAAATAAATAAATAAATAAACAAATAAATAAATAAATAAACAAATAAATAAATAAATAAACAAATAAATAAATAAATATACAAATAAATAAATAAATAAATAAATAAATAAACAAATAAATAAATAAAATTGACTCCCAAAATGCGAATTATCGAATTAAAGTTACGTCTGTGAAGCTGCACGCCACGAGTTACGTTACACGCGGATCGTGATCGAAGCCACTATGACTCAACAGATGGTATCGGCTACGCGATCGCGAAATCGTTTCTGTCGCAACGGGGTGAGTCGGTACGATCATTCGGATTGATCGCGATCTCGTGCATTCCAGATTCTGGGCCTTCTTCTCGGGACGTGCATCGCGTGGAGCGCGGCGGTTCTAATCGGGCACAACGGCGCGCACGGGAATTACTACCCCGACGATTACGCGGGCTACGACGGCTTCGCCGCGGCCAACGAGTATCTGAGCCATCACGTGCTGCCCACGGTCGCGGTGCCCGTCCACTCGGTCTCGGCTTCGCCCTTTCACGCGACACTCGGCGCCGAGCTTCACCACGGGCTCGAGCACCACGAGGAGCACCACGGAAGCTACGATCATCACGATCATCATGACCACCAGGATCATCATGATCATCACAGCGGCAGCGAGGATCACGATTACTACGTGAGTGTCGCGTCCTCGATTTATTTAATCATTTAATTACAGTTTATTTAATCATTTAATTACATTTTATTTAATCCTTTTATTACATTTTATTTAATCATTTTATTACATTTTATTTAATCATTTAATCACACGATTTTATTATTTCCTGGGCGTGGAAAATATATATATTTTTTTTAATTATTTATAGAGACTGAAATTGAAATTTTATCTAAATTGTATGGTAATCCGCTCACTCGGATAATTATCGCCTATCCAATCGTTTAATCAAATGCAATTTAATTGACGTGACTCTCGAAATACTATTTTCATCAGATATTTCGTTATTGGCTACAAACCTCAATCAACTCTCGTATTTAATCATTGCAAATTGACGAATATTTATTCGTCAATGACGAAGTCTATCGATGAATAATTATTCGTCAAAAGCAGATAATTAGGTGCGCTCGGTAATTGGAATATTTGTCGCCGCACCCACACTCAACAAATAACCAATTAATCTCCAAAGGGGAGAACAATTAATTACACTATCTTTTATTAATTATTATTTAAAACAACAATGAAAAAACTATTGTTATTTGACGTAACAATAATGAAAAAAAAAAATTATTTGAAATAATAATACAAAAAAAATTATTTAAAATAATAATGAAAAAAAAAATTATTTGAAATAATAATACAAAAAAAAATATTTGAAATAATAATTTAAAAAAAATTATTTGAAATAATAATACAAAAAAAATATTTGAAATAATAATTTAAAAAAATTATTTGAAATAATAATAAAAAAAAATTATTTTATATAATAATGATAAAATAATTATTGATTAAGACAACAAAAATGGTTAATTAAAATTATACGATTTTTCATTAAACAGTCCCACCCGAAGTACACGTTCAACTACGGCGTGCACGACCCGCACACGGGCGACGTGAAGACGCAGCACGAGGTGCGTGACGGCGACGTGGTTCACGGGTCGTACAGCGTGAACGAGCCGGACGGCAGCGTGAGGATCGTCGAGTACACGGCGGACGACCACAATGGGTTCAACGCGGTGGTGAAGAAGGTCGGGCCCCAGGTCCATCCGTCACCGGTGCCGGTGGCAAAATACGTCCACGCGGCGCCCGAGTACTACGGCTACGACTTCGACAAGCATCACTATTAGCGTCTGGAAACTTTTCGGCGAAAAACTCGCGGAAAATTATCGAGTCGCAGCTCCGGTGAAAAGTTTCGCCTGCGTCCGTCTGGACGAAACTTCGTCGGACTGTCCGCGCGGCGGTCACCTCTCGATATTCTCAATTCCTACCCTCGACGAACTTTCGCGACGTGACTCTTTGCAGATTTGCCGCAAAACGTCAAAACAGCACGTGAAGTGAATTTTTCCACACTCGATCATCGAACGCAGCTGCGCGTCGCTCCGCGAGCAACGAGACCCGACTGAACGCAGTGTTGACAAATATTTTTCTGTGTTTACATTCAATCGGTGAGAAAAAAAAAAAAAAGAAAACCGAGGCCTCGAAGTGATGGAAATTTTTTGCTTTCCCGACGAGATTTATACTTTTTTTTTCTATTTAATTATAGAAATATAAGAATAAACACCAGAAACGTTGTACTTTTTTTTCTGGCCCATTAAACATGTTTTTCATACGTAGTTAATTTTATTGTTCAATTAGTTAACAATTCAAATTATTATTATTATTATTATTTATTTTATTTTTTTGTTTTTATTTATTTTTCTATTATTATTATTATTATTATTATTATTTATATATATATATTTTTTTTCATTTATCTTTTCTTGTGGCTAACGCTTGAAAAGTGTCCGAAAATTCGCACACGGGTGTCGCGCGCTATTCATCAAATTAATTGCATCGACCGCGACGCTCCGACATTTATGGCGTATCAGCGGTTGTGCGGGCTTGGATCGCGCCCTTGCGCACAACAAACTCCGCTCGTTAACTAAATAAACGCGTGTATAATTAACGAGCCACCTTCGAAAATGAATGGGGAAAAAATTGTATGCGGCGTCAATGCGCGTCAATTAATAAACGCCTTTAAAAGTCAACTCGAAACGCCAGATATAAGGAAGAAAAAAAATTGGGTATTTCGTACCGATTCGACCCTTGACCCTTCAGGCAGGCAAGCAGTTTTTTTAATACGAATTAAGCAATCTACTTTTTCTTAAAAAAAATTGCATCTTCGATTTTTTTTAACAGAAAAGTCGGTCGATACAATTTTTTAAACAGAAAAGTCGGTCGATACATTTTTTTTAATTCACCGTATCGGTATATAAAATAAATAATTATATACATATATTTATTTTATATATTTTTATTTATTTATTTATTTTATATATACGTATATTTAATGCCCACGAGTATCAAGGGTAATGCAACAAAATACCTCGGCACTTTGCGAATTGAAACGATAGATGTGGAGTATAAAGGCGATGAAAAAAGTGCCGTTGCATATTCATAGCTTTATTGTTGAAGCTTCGCCTTGACTGAGAAAATGATTAACGCGAGCCCCGGCCGATTCCCATGAACGAGACCCGAGAGTTACGCTCAGTGAGACTGCAAAACAAGCATCGCGGCACTCGAGATTCCGAGACAGACGGCGCTGGATTTTTTGCGGCTAAATTAAAGAATACACTCGGCAACTTCTGCCTCGTGCGACGTAATTAGTCATTAGGGAGAGAGAGTTCAACGAGATTGCGAGTCGCTTATTGATGGAAATTGAAGAGATTGGCATTTTTTTTATCCCGGAAAATCCGCCGGACGGAATTCAAGCAATAAAGTTGGAGAAAATATTCTGTTTGTCTTCGTGATCGACCGAAAACGCGAGGCAAACGAATCGTTAAAGAAAAAAACGTCGTCAGCAGAAACCGAGTTGACGGTGGTCAGCAAAGACCGAGCTGACTTATTTACCATGAAGAGCTTCAGTCGAACTTTTAACGAAATTCAAGTTTTTTTTTCTTTATTATTTTTTAAAACTATTGTTAAATTCCGATAATAATTGTTTTTATTGATTACCAAATTATATTAACATTTTTTAAATTTCCTCTTCAAACTATTTTTAACGCATTAAATTAAATTATATATAGTTATAACAAAACTTAATATATATATATTAAATTATATATAGTTTTTACAAAACATTTCATTATTTTCGATTCTTTTTAAATCAACTTTTTACTTTCAACCTGTTGAAAATTAAAAACCTTGAATTCAATATTCCAAGTGTTTTTTTTTATCGGCTCCAATATTAAGCGTCAACAGGACACGAAGAAAAGGCAAAAAAAAGTGTGGAAACATGTATAAACAGCCTTGCCAGGAATCCAGTATTTCTTTGACGCTCCAGCGAGTTCGTCGTTCTGTATTATTTCCCACAGCCCGAATCGCCCTGAGAGCGCGAACGTCCTTCATGATTTAGAAACACCAAGTGGAAGCCCCAATGTCGTTTGGCCGAATGTCCAACGCGCTGTGACCACCGTATAAATTGTACCGATCGATCGGCTGAATTATCAGTGACCCAGTGACTCGTTAAGTCGTTACACAGCAACAACAATGAGCAAGGTAGATTTTCCAGAAACTCAAACAAGTCACGTTACTCACTCAGTGAGTCAAACCTCATCGATGATCTTATTGATCTTATTAAATATTCCATATTCATTCAACAGTTCCTGATTCTCATCGCGGTAACTTCAGCCTTTGCTGACGCTGTTTATGTCTACAATGAGAATATTCAAGGCGCTAATCTCGGAAATGTCTATTCGGATCATTCGGTCTATCCGACTCTCTACAGAGACACCGACGATTCTCACGACTATTACGTAAGTGAATAATTTTTTTTTAATCAGTGGAAAACAAATACAATGCCGAAAAACGTCGATAAAAATGATTTGGGAGCAGACGAGTCGCCCCCAGCTAACGGTTATGGCCATTGTTGCCATTATTTCTCATTCCAGTTACATTCCCTCGTACACGCAAAAATCCTTTTAGCTTTATTAATCGGATTCGCTGGTGCATCGTTATTCATTTTTTAATTAAAGTAAAACTGTTCATTGTTGCCTTGAACAGGTTTGGTTCCATCCACGGACAAGTTTTCGGGGAAAAATGTCGTCGTTTAATATTTGTAATGCTCGACAAAGAAAAAATTCCTTGGAAATTGAACGAGATTTTTAGCAAGGAATTTTTTGTATGCAAGACACTTTTTAGCAATGTTTTCAACGTCGATCAACTCATGGACAAGCTTTCGTGGAAGAATGTCAGTGTTTAATATTTCTAAAGCTGAACGAATAAAAAAAATTCCTTGAAAATTGAACGAGATTTTCAGCAAGGAATTTTTTGTATGCAAGACACTTTTTAGCAATGTTTTTAACGTCAATCAACCCATGGACAAGTTTTCATGGAAAAATGTCAGTGTTTAATATTTCTAAAGCTCAACGAATAAAAAAAATTCCTTGTAAATTGAACGAGATTTTCAGCAAGGAATTTTTTGTATGCAAGACACTTTTTAGCAATGTTTTTAACGTCAATCGACCCATGGACAAGTTTTCGTGGAAAAATGTCAGTGTTTAATATTTCTAAAGCTCAAAGAATAGAAAAAGTTGCTTGAAAATTGAACGAGATTTTCGGCAAGGAATTTTTTGTTTGCAAGACACTTTTTGGCAATGTTTTTAACGCTCAATCGACATCGGTCACCGTCGCTCGTTGCTCGTTAGCATAAAAATCTCGTCCAAGCTGCCGTTCTCATATTTTTCAAGGAAACGTTTCTGCCGTGATTCACGGTGGCATCCCGAAAATGGCTCTTTGTACGACGTTTCAAGCGCAAATATAAATTCAACAGGCATACCCTCGATACGCCTTCAACTACGGAGTGAACGATCCTCACACCGGTGACGTCAAGAGTCAGGAAGAGATTCGAGACGGCGACGTCGTCAGGGGTTCTTATTCGGTGAACGAACCGGACGGCACGATCCGCGTCGTCGAGTACACGGCCGACGATCACAACGGATTCAACGCGGTCGTCAAGAAGATCGGACACGCGGTGCACCCGTCGCCGGTTCACGTGGCTCAATACGTCGACGTTGCACCCGGTTATTATGGACATGATTACAACGGGCATTATTGACGACACCTTCCAAAACTAATAGATTTATAAAAAAATTGTATTTACTATTTAATATTAATATGTGGAATTTAATAAAATGGCTTTTAACTATTTAAACCTAATTCTTATGTTACAAAAAATTATTGCATTTACTATTCTTTTGTTTTAATGTTTTCACGGCCAGCATTAAAAAAAATTGAATTAAAATACTTGAACCTAATTCTAATGGCCATCATTTAAAAAAAAAAAAATCAAATTAATTCTAATGTTGCAAAAAATTATTGCATTTACTATTCTTCAATTTGTATAAATTAATTATTTTTCCATTTTAAATAAAATCGAATTAAATTATTTAACCCCAAATCTAATGTTTCAAAATGACCAATTTGCATTCACTATTTTTTAAGAATGTTTTTTGTACTAAGGTCATAATTTTTTTTATACACGATGAAAATGTATAATTTGACGTTTGCCTATATGAAAGCCACTTGGCGCCCCCGGCACGTGATTATTACGCAATTACCTCGACGCCGCCTTAGACAATGCGCTTCGCTGTCGGCAAACAAATCTCGAAGGAGTCTCGTTCGCGGCTTCTGTTTGATTTTCCGTCGCGATTATCTCGTTTGTGAATGAACGACGAAGCCACGCGACGATCTTGCAATTCGCGTGCCCGTAATTCATGCTTACGCCGTGTGGCGTGCGACGAGAAAACCACGAGCGCCAAAGTGTCAGTCGCAGGAGTAGCAGCGAGATTCGCGACGTGGACAAAGTTAACGCGAGCCGTCAATTGTTTATCCGGCCCGGAACTTCGATACTCTTGAGAACTTTGCTCGGCGACCGGAGGTTTCGTGTGCACGAAGGACAACGTCGACATCTCAGAGGACGACGCTGATTGAAGTGTAACCAGATTCCTGGAGCTTCCTAAGCGATACTGTTGGGGCTTATCCCGCCAGTCTCGTCGCTACCTTTTTTTTTTTTTTTTTTTCGTCATGCACTTTATTGTCCTGCACTTTATCGTAACCACTAAGCACGTTTAATGATCTAGCGGATCATCTTGCGACTCGATTTAGTGGATCATCATGTGACTTTTTCTTTCCTCAAATGTTGTAGGAATTTTTTTTTTAATAGACGTGTGTGTAATTTGTAAATTTTGACAATTTATGATGTAAGAAATTATTGGAAGAAAATACGTAAATTATTATAGAAAATTCTTAATGTGGAAAATAATAAGGGCTAGTTATTTAAAAAAAAAGATAGGAATTAATAGAGAAATTTATAAATATAACAAAAATAAAACAAATAATATAAGATTCGTTATAATAAGATAGGAATTAATAGAGAACTTTGTAAATATAAAAAATAATATAAGATTAGTTATAAAAAGATAGGAATTAATAGAGAAATTTATAGATATAAAAAATAAATATATATTTTCTTTGGAATATTTGTAAGACTTTTTTTTCGTTCTTCCGGGTAAACGACCATTGACTGAGTACTCTGCGGGCTTTTCCGGTCTCCGGACAGTCGTGAAACGGAACAAACCCTATGAATATTTTAGGCCCGAGTGAAGTGCGAAAAAAGGTTCCGCCCTGGCGCGACGCTTCGAGTCGGCGGGCTTGGGTGGAGGGTGGAGCCGAACGAGATACTCAGCTAAATCGAGATACAAACGGCGGCTAAACGCGGCCACTGTATCAGCCCCGGTTGATCAATGATTGAATATATCCTGACCGATCGCACTTTGTTCGGCTGTCAATTTGCCACTCGGCGGATCGAGACTCGACGAAGATTGAATGTCTAAATTCGAGGGCGATCCGGAATCAGGATTTCCGGGTTCACCGCTTTCGTCTGTTTCGGCGCACAAATAGCCGAGGGACAACCACGAAATAGAAATCAACTACCCTCTAACTAAAATGCGATAATCGCAAATAACAAAAATACAAAAAGATTTGTATTTAAAAATTAAATACTAATAAAATTTGATTATTTAATAACAAAAATACCAAATATTTGTATTTAAAAACTAAATACTAATAAAATTTCATTCTTTACTAACAAAAATACCAAATATTTGTATTTAAAAATTAGATACTAATAAAATTTGATTATTTAATAACAAAAATACCAAATATTTGTATTTAAAAACTAAATACTAATAAAATTTGATTCTTTACTAACAAAAATACCAAATATTTGTATTTAAAAATTAGATACTAATCTTCTTTTTTTAATCCATACAAAAATTCGCCGAGTCATTCGCCTTTTTCCATTTCACTAAATAATTATTTTCCAGCTTCAACTAAAAACCAAACACGAAAAAATTCGAAATAAAAATTTCCAAATATCAAGTTTACCAGCCGCACTACTTTTGGTCCGCCTCGAATTGTCCCTCGCTGTTGCGTTTGTGGCTCGCCGGACAATCAACAATGACTAATCGCGAGAAAAACGAAATTCCAGTGGCCGGGCCGATCCGAGGCCGCTGATCGGCTGTACAACTCGCGGAGATCTCGCGATAGCCCTACGCGATTTTTATCGCCGAGACCGAACGTGGGACACACGGCGTAAAATAAAATAATGTCGATCGCACTCTCCTGCGTTTGACTTTCGTGCGGTCACGCTACTTTTTCTCTGCATCGGGCGCCGCGCGCGTCCTTCGATGGCGATGAGGCGCGGTGACCGCGCCTCGCGCTAATGGCGAGATCGCGCGTGGCTTTTTGTCCCCGGTACATTCGGTAGCCGCGCGCTCGAGTTTCATCGAAAAATCGTGCGGGCAAAAAAAAAAAAAAAGAACACGAAATTACGCCGAAGCGAGACCTTGAATTGCGCAACGGCGGCCAAACGGTCTCGGCTCTCCTGGTCCGTACGTGGTGGTTGCAGGAGGGCAGGATCCCGCTTACGCAGCCACCGAGCCGGACACTATGACTGTAATAATCGTCCGGAGTCGTCTAGTCGTACGCGCGCGACTATAAAAGCCACCGGCGTCGTTGTTGTGTTTATCAGTCGGCGTTTCCGCACCTCAGACGACTCAACTACTCAGAGACACCGCAAAGATGTTCAAGGTATTATTTATAAATTAATTCATTAATGAAATAATAAAGTAATGAATTAATAAAATAATAAAGTGATATATTAATGAATTAGTGAAATTATACTTTAATGAATTACTAAATTAAATAATTACTTAATTAATAAATTTAAGAATTAGTAGATTAATAAATTTAAGAATTTCTAAATTAATGAATTAAAGAATTAGTAAATTAATAAATTTAAGAATTTCTAAATTAATGAATTAAAGAATTACTAAATTAATAAATTTAAGAATTTCTAAATTAATGTATTAAAGAATTACTAAATTAATAAATTTAAGAATTTCTAAATTAATAAATTTAAGAATTTCTAAATTAATGTATTAAAGAATTTCTAAATTAATAAATTAATAAATTTAAGAATTACTAAATTAATAAATTAATAAATTAATAAATTAATAAATTAATAAATTAATAAATTAATAAATTAATAAATTAATAAATTAATAAATTAATAAATTAATAAATTAATAAATTAATAAATTAATAAATTAATAAATTAATAAATTAATAAATTAATAAATTAATAAATTAATAAATTAATAAATTAATAAATTAATAAATTAATAAGTTAATAAATTAATAAATTAATAAATCAACGAAATTCTTTTCTCGTGCAGTTCGTAGCAATTGTCGCTATGGCAGTGGCCGGCAGTCAGGCTGGACTTGTTAATTACGGCGGATACGGAGCTCAAGTTGGTGCCGGATACGGAGGATACGCGCACGGGGGTTACGGACAACACGCGGTGTCTCACGCTGAGATCGCGACTCCCGTCGTGAGCCACGTTGGCTACGGCGTCGACCCCCATGGATACGGAGCGTACGGAAGTTACGGGGGTTACGACAACGGAGCTTATGGACACGAGGGCTACGGACACGATTCATACGTGAGTTTTTAGGCAGGACGAGAAGGACGCAAATGTTCAATCGGAAAATTAAAATTTTCTTAAGATCTCAGAGTTTAATAAAAAAAATTCAGAATTTAATTCAAATCTCTGAAATTGAATCAAGAATTCAAAATTTAATTGAAATCTCAGAGTTCATTAAAAAATTAAATAAAAATCTCAGAGTTCATAAAAAAATTAAATAAAAATCTCAGAGTTAAAAAAAATTTTAAATAAAAAAAATTAATTGGCATTAGAAACTTCGCCTATAATTTCGCATTACTCGCCAGGCCTACCCGAAATACGCATTCGACTACGGCGTAAACGACCCCCACACCGGTGACGTGAAGAGCCAGCACGAGGTGCGCGACGGCGACGTGGTCAAGGGTTCGTACAGCCTCAACGAGCCCGACGGCACGATTCGCGTGGTTGACTACACCGCCGATGCCCACAACGGCTTCAACGCGGTCGTCAAGAAAATCGGCCACGCGGTTCATCCGGCACCTGTTGCGCCGATCGTCAACTACGCCGGCTACCCCGCGCCCATTCACTCCAACTACGGATACGCTAAATACTGAGCGGACAAATGATCGAAAGCAGCTATAACTTTTCATCAACGCAAAGGCAAATATTTAATTCACACCCATCGATTTCTCCGGCGCTCGAAGTCGCAACTTCCATCAGCTGAACCATTGTAAATCCACAGAAACGACTTTCACGGAAATGAATAATAAAAAAAATTAGAAATAATAAAAAAAATATTTATAAATAATAAAAAATGTTTATAAATAATAAAAATATATATTTATAAATAATAAAAAATGTTTATAAATAATAACAAAATATATTTACCAAAACTACCTACCGTAAGAATTGATTGTCAAATTGAAAAAAAAAAAAAAAAAAAAAAAAAAAAAAAAATTGGGCTCGTAGTGAAATAATTTCTAACGCAAATTAATTTCACTTTAAATACCCTCGAATATTGGTAATTGTTTTTTAAGCAATTATTCGTGTGGGTTCTGCGAAGTTTGACTTACCAGAGATTCCTCGAATAATCTGTGAGCGATTATGCTGGTGCTCTCGAACATGTCTTTCCCGGGCCCGGAGGCGAAGCACAATTCAGTTTTTCCGGGACACGTGTACTGAGCCGAACAGTCGTTGCCGCTGAATTCGCACTTTGGTCCGCGAATATTCGGCGAGACGTCGCCCAAATTCGACGACGCGAAGGCAGCGACGAATCGTCCCTGTGAAAAGCGAAAATAAATTAATTAATTAAAATATGCAATTTCTTTGTTACGCCGGGTGGACGCAAAAAGTGGAGCCACTCAGCGTAATGCAATATTTGTTAATGCTGACATAGACTCAAACGTTGCAAAATTTAAGAAGCTCACTGGATGGCAATCGCCAAAAGCAGAGCAATTTCCGTGTCGCAAAGCAGGATTAAAGTGCACTCGAGAAAATGATCGCGTGCATTTTTTATAATCCTAATGGAAACTCAAATAATAATCAGAAAGCTCGGCGGATTTGATAAGAATTATTCACGTCTAGACGGAGCTCATTAATGTGTCGAGACAAACGTTTTTTTATCCTATACATTAAAAAATATATATTTCTCTATTTTCTTAACTGCGAAAATCAGCGCTTTAATTTTTTTATACAAACGAAAAGAATTAAATAATTAAAATAATTGAAGAATTAAAAAATTAAAGGATTAAAAGGATTAAAAGAATTAAAAGAATTAAAAGAATTTAAAGAATTTAAAGAATTTAAAGAATTTAAAAAATTAAAAGTATTAAAAGAATTAAAAAAATTAAAATAATTTTAAAAATTAAAAGAATTAAAAGAATTAAAGAATTAAAAGAATTAAAGAATTAAATAAGAAAAAACGAAAAAATAAACAGGAGCCGTCGACTAGTTGGAACCATTTAAAACGTGAAAAATACATTACGACAAATTAAATTTTGGGTTCAAAGTTTTAAAAAATAAATCCGATTAGCATTCTCGAGCGCAGACGAAAAAAAACTGACCTTCCCGATCCTCGCATTTTTATTCATACGCTTCTCAAAAAGCACCGCGGCGTAGCCGACATTGTCGCTCGACACTAGTCTATTAGTGTTGTTCATGCTTGTGGGATGCACGGCGAACCAGTTTATGACACCGAGGGGTCGTCCGTCCGCGGCGATAAACTGTAGTTGAGTCATGATTTTGTCAACGTCGTGCTCGTACCTGCGGGGGAAAAAAAAACAAGAAAAGAGAAACGTAAAAAAGACGGCGACAACACGTTGCAATTATCTAATTGAACGAGGCGTGGAAGGCTACGAGTGTCGTGAGACGTTGACGCGATGAAACGGTTCACGACGTCTGGGATCTTTTAACGATTCTCTTTGGTCATACTGTGACACGATTATAACACGAGTGGTTTTTTTTTACGCAAAGACGTTACACTTATTATTCATGAGCTATGAAAATGTCTTGTCGAAATGTTTCGAGTATATTTCAGAGCAGCGTGCAAATATTTTTTTGACGTTCGTTTTCAATAAAATTAATTATTTCAAATTAACATTGATTTTTTTTATTCAAAGATGTTAAGAGTATTATTTTTTAACTATACAAAATTAAAGTTCAAATATTTCGAATATATTTCAGAGCAGCATGCAAATATTTTGTTGACGTTTGTTTTCAACGAAATTAATTATTTCAAATTAACATTGATTTTTTTTTTTTTTTTTTTTTTTTCAAAGGTGTTAAGATTATTATTTTTGAGGTATAAAAACTTCATGTCCAAATCTTTCGATTATATTTCAGAGTGGAGCTATGCAAATATTTTTCTGAAAAATTCTGCAGCGTTCTCACTTGTCTCTCTCGGCCTGAGGATTATTCATATACGCCTGTGGGCTACGGTTGATATTGGCGTCGAGAACTTGTCCATAGCCAAGGCGCAATTTTCCCGGAACCACCGCAGCGTGAGCTTCCTCGATACTCTGCAATAAAGAATACACACATATGAAGCGGGCATAAAGTGAAAGCGGGGCAATTAGTTTCAACTCCAATCAACCAAATATTGGAGCCAGTGGAAGTCGCCAATTCGCTGATGAATATGTCACAGTCATAAGCCGTTGTGATGAAAAATAATTATGAAAAAACTAAATTAAACGGAGTCATAAAAAATGAAATTAAACGAATAATTAAAAAAATAATTATTATTATTATGAAAAAAGACGCAATTAAACGAAGTCATAAAAAAATCAAATTAAACGAATAATTATAAAAGATGAAACAAATCTTATTTTAATAATTATAAAAAATGAAACAAATCTTATTTTAATAATTATAAACAAACGAAATTAAATGAAAAATTATTAAACATTAAACAAATAATTATGAAAAATACGAAATTAAACGAAATAAAAAAACAACTTTACAATCTTGTGCAAACAAATATTATTTTATGTCACCACCGCGTTTATCCCAAACTATAGTGCGACGATTAATGAACGAACTTTTGATTGGCTCGTGATAAGGACATTTCCGCGCACACGTGGCCTGAACGTGGGTTCCGGGGCTCATTCAAGGCCGAGAACGCGAGAGGGAGGCGCCATCCGACTTTTATCGGGAGAACTTCGCAGTTCTCTATATTGCACCGGGCTTGGCCCATGCGGTCGATTAATGTTTCGCTCGCCCGCAATAATATTTACACATACGCTGTTGAGTATCTATAAATACCCTCGAGGAAGTGACACATCTCTGTGCTTATTTTCCACATATGTTAAGCCGAGCGTCAAACGTTAGTCGAAAAGCAACTTGATCTCCGAGTACGTTTTTTGCATTTCAATAACCGTAATTAGTGGTTTTTTTTCGTGCTTTTTTTATTTATTTTTATTTCGTGCTTTTTTATTTTTTTTCGTGCTTTTTTATTTATTCCTATTTCGAGCTTTTTTTTATTTATTTTTCTTTAGTGCTTTTTTATTTATTTTTTATTTCGATATATCTATTTTAATTTTATGCGTTTTTTAAATCTATTCGAATATAATTATTTTTTTTTACAAGGCCACAATTTTTAAGTAAAAAAAAATAGTTTTGAGGAAGTGACACACAGCGTTATTTTCCATGGATCTTAGCATATATGCTAATCAAGGCCGAAGTTGGCGGTCACCAAGAATACAATTTTTTTAAATCACCATAATCTCGTGGAATTTTACTCCAACCGGAAATATAATTTTTTTTTCTAGTATTTTTATCCAAAAACTCACCTTCGTAATCCCATTGACTAGAGCAGCATAGCTTTGTTTGATAAAGCCATAGGTTGTGAGATCAAAGAGAACGTACATCATGAACCCCCCGGGACTCGAGTGCGTGTGAGTCGCACTGATCATGACGTTTTTCTCGGTATACGTGTCACCGAATTTGCGTTGCAAATTTTTTAGCACCTGCGAGGACGAAAAAAAAAAAATTCAATTAAATAGTGCTCTTTTTTTAAATCCAATAAGGGAAGATCAATCATTTCCAGACAAAGACGTCGGGAGTCCTCGCTGACGAATATAAACAAAAAACTTGTCCATCGGTACTCACCGCGTTTCTCACGTCGTGTCCGACCATCGCGCTTTCAACGCTAACGAAAACGAATCTCTCCGTTCCATCATCGATTATAAATGCCCTGGAGAACGTTCGTAGATGCAACCCCGCGCCTTTCTGATCCATTTTTGCATACCCAAGCTGATAAAAAATACAAACAAATAAATATAAAAAATTCAACATCTTCTCGGTTTTTTTTTTTTTTTTTTTTTTTTTTTTTTTTTTTTCATTCTTTATGTTAAAAAAAATCGATACGTACGAAAACAATTTCCGCAACAGGTCCCGTCGAGTCGGCGATGCCGACGCCGACGCTGTAAGACGCCCGGGTGGTGGGAAGCATCGTGCAGCACACCAGGACGAAAAGCCCACTGAGCGCGATAAGCCCGCGGCACTCACGGCTCGTACGCACTTGCGAATCCATTCAGTAGCTTCCCGCGCGTCTCGGTTCGTCGGACTGAAATTATATAAAGGTAAACATTAGTACGCGGACTGCATTTTTTAAAAGCTTTAATTCACGTAACTTTTACGCATAAGGTAAATTAAATTCAACGTGCTCGTTCCAGAGAAATTTATGCCCAGTACATAGAAAATAAAATTTGTTTCTTTTTATGGAATAATTAAATTGGTTGAAACTCCGTTCTAATATTAATATAAAATGTAATATAATTAAATGTAAATGTGAAAGGCAATGTAATTAAATATAAATGTAAAATGTGATGTAATTAATTGTAAAATGTGATGTAATTAATTGTAAATGTAAAATGTAATGTAATTAAACGTAAATGAAAAATGTAATATAATTAAATGTAAATGAAAAATGTAATGTAATTAAATGTAAATGAAAAATGTAATGTAATTAAATGTAAATGAAAAATGTAATGTAATTAAATGTAAATGTAAAATGTAATGTAATTAAATGTAAGTGTAAAATGTAATGTAATTAAATGTAAATGTAAAAGTAATGTAATTCAAATGAATGGACAGCATTAAGTAATACAAAATAATAAAATGAAAGGTTAGATAGATTAAATAATGCAGAAATAAAATATTACGTACTAAAAAAAAATTTCCACCCACACAGTACGATATAACGAATTTAATAAATTTCGCGACGTACGCAGAACTTCTCGCAACACCCTAGAACATCTGACTTTCCCAGTCGCTCGGCCCAAACTCACGGAGAGTCAACTCACGTCGGACGTTGACCACGGTCATCGTACGTTTTCGCAGTGCCCGATCAATACCAGGACCTTCTACACTCCCTTTCGTCCCATGTGCGTGATGTCAGTGTAATTTTTTTTCTCTTTTCCGTTTTTTCTTTCAGTCGAGCCTGACTAGTCTGGCATATACGACAGGAATTGAGCTTCGGTCGTGAATCGATGAGGGGGAATTTTATGCCGTTGCACTTTTATCGTCGTGAATTCGTAGCATTTTTGTGCGCTTTTTTTTCCAGTGCCAAGAATTTTTCAATTTACTCGGTTCGAACACGACTTTAAATCTTCCCGACTGACTTTTACTTCGATGCTCCGTTATCGTCAGGAAATTTGCATCGGTTTCTCGTGTCCTTTTTATCTATCGACATTGAGATTTTTTTTTTAGTTTCCTCGGTTTCCTTGGAAAGCCGAAATAATCGAAAATTAAATTATTTTGTTATTTTGCTTTTTAAATATTTGTGGGTGATTTTTACGAAATAATCGAAAATTAAAAGCAGGGTTATTTTGCTTTTTAAATATTTGTGGGTGACTTTTAATAAATAATTGAAAACTAAAAGCAGGGTTATTTTGATTTTAAAATATTTGTGGGTGATTTTTACTAAATAATTGAAAACTAAGAGCAGGGTTATTTTGTTTTTTAAATATTTGTGGGTGACTTTTACAGGCGCTTTTCGGCGCCTCCTTATCATCAGGAATTTGCATCGGTTATTCGTGGGAAATTTCCTTCATTCCCGAGGATCTGTTTCAATTGACTTTTTCGAGAAGCTCGTGAATAATTGAAAATTGATCGAACGCAATGGCAATTTATGTCCCTCTGTGTGATTCGACTGCTGATGCTGATACCCATAGAGCAGGCTAATCGAATTCTAGGATCGATAACAGGCGACGCTTCTTCTTGTCGGGGTTAAATTGACTCGAACAACAAATAAAAACGTTGTCAGTATATCGATAAAGCAGCAACCGATAATGTATCAGTGATTCGCCTGGCGTCTCGAGAATCGCTATCTTCGAACGTAATTTTAATTATCATTATTATTTCTTTAATCGTAACATCGACAAATTCGTGGCCTCGAATTCGACATCATCCGATCTCGTTGATCTTTAATTAAGAATTACGAAATAATAAAAAAAAAATAAAAGTAATCATTGCGAAAATGCGATATTTTGTTGCGTTTGAACTTTGAGCATTTGTCACCGGGGATTACGCGAGTTTCAAAGAATCGAGACCGTCGGCCTTGTAATGCGCTCGGTATACACGCGCTCCGTGACCCACAAACGGGATGCTGGGTGAAAATACTTTCACTCTTGTGGCTCTAAGACGCTTCAGGTTTTGTCGCCGGTGGATTTTGCACGACTATCGGATCTCGTGCGAATAACGTTAGAGAATTCTCAGGTGAGAAAAATACCTTAGAAAAAATAGTATTTTTGCAAAAATGTAAAATTAGATATATTTATCTAGAAAAATATTTATCTAGTAAAAACGTCAAAATGTATTATACGAAAAAAATGTATAAAAAATATTTGAATATTTATCAAAAATATCTAAATATTTACAAAAAATAATTCAAATATTTGTAAAAAATATTTAAATATAAAAATCAAACAAATATAACAAATATTTATTAGAAATATTTATACCGTGAAAGCGCAAAAATGTTATATATTTATATTTTATTAAAAAAAAAAAATAAGACGTGTATTATTTTTATTTTTGGCCCTCATGACGCGTCGAACTATTAGCGGCGCATTAAACCGTATTGACAAAACATTTTCGCGATCGTCTGTGGATTGCTCAGCCGTTCGTTAGAACGTTTCGACTGTTTTGACTGTGGCGTCTGTATATCTCGTATCACGAACGGAAGGCTCAGGCAGTAACGACGAGGACTCAGGCCATTAGGAGTGACGCATAACCGCAGGCTGCATAGCAAGCCTCGGGATCGTCCGAAGGAGCCGCCCAACATTGGCCATTGTATCGCAATGTCAAACCAGACCGTCAACAAATTTCGCCCGCGCACTGCTCGGTTACACAATTAATCGTCGACCTTGAGCGAGACGCGAAAATTATTCACCCACGGAGTATCGAGGAATTATTCTCCACAGCGGCGACAGCGAATCGCCTCGACGATGGAGGAATAATGTTTATGGCGCTCCGACACGAATTTCCAAGTGAATTTGCCTCTCAAACGCTTATGAAAAAAAAAAAAAAAAAAAAAAAAAACATCGTCGGAATTTTACAAACGCTTCGGAATTTTTCTCACAACCATAAAAATGAGGTCGACAATAAGACGTCACGACGTCAGACGTCACGATAAGATGTCACGATAAGATGTCACGACTTTCGACAATTCTAACGATTATTTAGCGTTAGGAATTATTCTACGAAAATGAATATACAATGTAACATTTTTTTGCGTATTATAATATCGACACTCATTAATTTTACGAATATTTTAAGTGTCATTTTCGCCAAACCATCAATGTTTATTTTCACGGTTACAAAACACTGAACATATATTTTTTATTTTCATTATTAAAAAAAAAGTAGTTATTTAAAAAATGTATTGTTTATTTATTCATTATAAAATTTATTATTAATTAAAAAAAAATTATTATTTATTTATTATAAAATTTATTATTAATTAAAAAAAATTATTATTAATCTTTATAATTAAAAAAAAAAACAATTGAACAAGAAATACGAATCAAAATTAGTACCAGGCGCGAATCCGATATCCAATAATTTTTGCGTTTTCTCACCAAGTTGCGTGATCCACGAAAATTCGTTTGTAACGTCAAACTGAAACACGCGACCAGTACCACGAACCTCGGCGAACCGACTGGACGCAACGCCATGTCAGTCGCCACTCTTTGCCGCTCGTACTCTCGCGCCCGTTATCTCCGGTGTCGTCCGGTCAAAAGAACCGGGCACCGATTATCTGCACATAGATACTACAGCTGCAGCCCGCGCGCCGCGTCGTCGAGAGTCGCGCGCTCAGCGCGCGCGGTCAACGAGAACCGCGCGCTTATCCCACGTGGGCCACTCGAATTCCGACTGTTGCCCGCGCTCGTCGTCGCCGTAGCCACACAGCGACGACCACCCATCGCCACTTTCGTTCTCGGGTATCGCGATTACGTGGAAATAGAACTGACCGAGAGGATTCCGATCTTCTCTCCGCTCCCGGCGCTGTCTCGATGTGGGTCAACAGAGTAATTTCAGGGTCGAATTCCCACGATTGGCCATAGTGGAAAAATAGGAGAATCAACTTTGTTGCTACTTTTATTATTAATTAATATTATTATGCATTATAACGAATAATAATTATTATTGTTATTGTTATTATTATTATTGTTATTATTATTATTATGAATTATTATTGTTGTTGATGACTATTTTAAGTTAACTTAAAGTTTACTTTAAAAGATATTATTATTATTATTATTATTATTATTATTATTATAGTTTGTTGTTGTTATATATAAAATAAAAAATATAAATACAATATAAATATGAATATAAAAAATATAAAATTGGAAACACGAAAAAAAAAAAAAAAAAATGTCCTCGTGACCAGAAGATCGAAAGTCAATAGCCGAAATTTTTTTCCTCAACACGTCGCGGATCGATCGACCGCACTCGCGATCGGGATACAGAATGAATTTCCTGCTACTCGCGGGTGGCGCTCGCCGGTTACGTGTTTCACTACTGTCATTCGAGGAGACGAATTGATCGTTCGAACTCGTCCCGTACGCCAGGTGAGTATCAAAAGCCCGGGTTGATTAATAAATACACGGCGGCTTTGAGGGCGATTCAGACGACCGATCGTAATACCCGCGGACAAAGAGCTTCGACGCAGCTTCGACGACGGGACGAGACAATCGTGTCTCATGGAAATATTTATATGTGAAATATATGTCGACGAAAAGTTCTATATGTCGCATATATGGTGCATACATTTTTATATGCAACATATATGTTGCATATACAACTTTTTGGTCACATATATTTCACATACAAATATTTGCATATGGGGAAATATTTGTATGTTTTTTCGCTCCGTTTGTTTTTTTGTTCAACGTCGACTTTCATCCGCGACGTCAGCTGGGTCGAACGCAACTCTATTACGCACTCGTGACACACAACGGCTGGTCCGTTTCGCCTCCCCCCCCCCCCCCCCCACCCTCCCTCGGCGACCGCAGCTTCGTAATCCACCCGACGACATGTGGAGTATTTTTTTTTAGTCCGCAAACCGCACGTTTACCGTATAGCGAACGCTCATTATCATAAAGCAACCGGTGGTCGGATAACTGGGCTGGTCCATGACTGGGACAGCCGCGCTTTGTATGTACACAGATTGGATGATGGAGGGGGGATGGTGAGAGGGATATAAATGACCGAGTCGTGAGTCAGAGACAAAGCTACGATCTGTCTTCCTCTCGAGCAGAGCAGAACGCCGAGCCTTGAGTCTCGAGTCAAATTTAGTGACTCATTGGACGAACATTCGACGCTGGGGATTTAATTCAACGAGAGCAAATTTTTTTTTTTTTACAAAGGAGCCAAGATTTGTTTTCACTGAGGAGGAAAAAAAAATTTAGTTTAAGATTTTTATATTTAGATGTGAATATTTTTTTTACGTGTGATGGGAACATCGATACGAAAAATCGATATTCAGTGATTATTATTTTTTGTCAATAGCAAAAGAGCGAAGAATTTATTAACATTTTTTATGTTCCGATATGTGGGATTTTTTTTTTTTTTTTTTTTTTCACGTGACTGCGGTACAGATACGGAAAATCGATATTCATTGATTACTACTTTTTGTCAATAGCAAAAGAGCGAAGAATTTATTACCATTTTTTATGTTCCCATATGTCGGATTTTTTTTTTTTTTTTTTTTTTTTTTCACGTGACTGCGGGACAGATACGAAAAATCTATATTCACTGATTACTATTTTTTATCAATAGTAAAAAAGCGAAGATTTTATTAACATTTTTTATGTAGCGACGTGGGATTTTTTTTTTTTTTTTTTCACTTGACGCGGGACATCGATATTAATAATCAATTTTTTTTTTTCAATGACAAAAGAGCAGAAGGGTTCTTAATAAAAATTCCATTTCAGTGGAAAAAAAAGCGGCACGTGTGTCAGCGAATGTTGTATTGTACCATAATATGTTCCGGTCGATCGCGCGATCCTCGTGAAAATCGCGGATGAAGGTGAAACGAAACCGTCGACGCGTGGACGCTGCACAACTACGGAGCCCTCCCGATGTTTCCCCGATGCTCAGCCATCAGTCACTCTCGTCGCCGCTCAGTTTCCTCCTCTCTCGTATTTTTCCCGGGGCTCTTGGAGATCAGCGTCGAGAGCTCCGCGATCCGTGAGGACGTTGACTGGGCGCATTTAAGTGAAAAAGGCTCGTGGTGCTGCAGACGCGACGTAGCGAGCGTGGCCGGGAAGGGGAAACGGAATGATAGAGGTCAGACGGGCCAACGAGCGCTCCGGCGATTTTTTTTTTTTTCCTCACTTTTGGCCCGCGCGAATAATGGCGAATAAAACGCCGCCTGTCTCTCGCTCTCTTCTAACTCACTCGGCCGATGCTCGTTGCTTCTGGCATTTTCACCGTTTTTTTTTTTTTTTCACCCTCGATCGAGTCTCTCTCGATTGCAGACGAGGCCGGAAAATAAATAGGAAAACTCGGCAGACTAGTAATTTTTATTTTTATTTTTTCTTTCTCGGTTTTCTTTGAAATATTTAGTTTTGTACCGAGAAAAAAAATTGTCGGACCCGGGGAGAAATTAATTTACTGAATTATTATTTATTTTTATTTTTTTATTATTATTATTTTTTTTAATAGGCATCAAATGTTTACGATTATCTTTTTTTTTTTTTTTTTGCTGTTTGCACTCTGAGTGGATTTTTTGTACTTTAGTTGATAAATTGATTTTTCATTTTATTATTTTTTTTTCAGCTTCCTTTGAGATATTCGTAACGTCTATTGATTTTTGTGTCGAGAAAAAATTCTCTTCGTCCCAGAGTGAGAATTTAATTAACTGAATTAATTTTTAGATTTTTTTTAACTGGAATCAAATATTTACGGTTAACCAATGTTTTTTTTTTTTTTTGCTATTTGCGCTCGGAGTGAATTTGTTTTTCGTTCTGTTTGCCTGTGACACTCGGATTTCTGGGCATCGTCACTGACCACTGTGTAACGACGAGCACGATTCGATAGCGTGACGCACGTGGCGAGCTGACCGTCCGGCGGACTATTGTACACTGGTAATATAATCTGTGATTATATTCCACTCCCACCGGCGAGGCCTTTCGGGCACACAACACGTCGAACACGTTCGCCCTTCACGGGTGCCTCGGGCGTCACGACGCGATCCGAGATCGGTGCTGCTGGTCATTCGCATCTCCGGGGAAACGCGGAAACGAATTTGCTTCCTGCAAACTCACTTCCTCCTCGTTGTTGCCTTGTAATATAAATAATTTCCGCGTCCAAATTGGCCGATTATTTGTCTATGCGGTAGTAATCGTGAATTGATTTATGTATTCCTCTTATAAAAAGTTGGTGGCTGTCAGCTATCTTCATGTGAAGCCAACAAATTTCTGAATTTACAAACATTTCTGAATTTTCTAATTTTTCTGAATTTCTGAATTTTCTAATTTTTCTGAATTTCTGAATTTTTTAATTTTTCTGATTTTCTGAATTTTTTAATTTTTCTGAATTTCTGAATTTTTTAATTTTTCTGAATTTCTGAATTTTTTAATTTTTCTGAGTTTCTGAATTTTTTAGTTTTTCTGAATTTCTGAATTTTTGAAAATTTCTGAAATTTCGAAAAAAGTGTAATATCATTTTTCGCGTTTTTACTTTTACTGAATTTACTTTTACTGAGTTTATAATTTTTTTTCAGGTAAATAAAAAGTGTGTCTATTTAATGTCTATTACATGGAGTTGGATATTGCGAGTTCAGCAAATCGCCAGTTTTCCTTGACTCAAATGCGATACACACCATGGACACCGTGTACACGAGTCGGTGTTACATTACCGACAACGAGCAGCCGCGCGCGACGAGTAACAATTTCGCAACCGGCGCATTCCACCGGCGAGTTGCCACAGCCGCGAAATCACAAAGATTTTTTTTTTCCTTCTTCGCTCCACTTTACTATTGAAAACGTTGAAACTTAATTTCGTCAAATTACACGGCTGCTTAATTACGAAATCTGGACTCACCGAAATTTGAAATTCCGTTTAGTAATATTCCATTTCATCTTCTCTGACCCAGGCGGAAAATTGTTGGCCCAAAATTTCACACTTTTATGGCGCTTTTTTCGGTTTCACTCGCGCTCATTTATCACATTTACCACACGTTTCCACTTTTCGCGGATTCAACGAACGCGACGATAAAACTCGTGTCGAAAAATCACTGAACGATTCGCGGCGCATTTGAACGCAGCAATTTTTTTTTTTTTTTTTTTTTTTTTCAAAAGCCTCGAGTTTGTTTTAGTGGAAATTATTCGCAGTGTTGTGGCAAGATTTTGGTCGCTGGATTCACGCGGGGCATCGTGGTGGCACTGAGGCACTGTCACTTTCGACGACCATCCGCACCAACGGCACCACGAGCACTCGTAAGAGAAAGTAAGAGGAAACACAGTGACTTGCACAACCTCGAGTCGTTGGCACACTGCGGAGGCTCTCCGGCAATATCGGTCGTTCACTTTCAAAATCGATTTAACCTTGGGAGGGAAAAATTTGAAAATCGTACGGGCTGCGCGTCTATTGGCAAATTCGAGACGGAATTTTTGGCGCCCGTTGGCGGAGCGAATGAGCGCGGCGCGTAGTCGAAGACGCGCCACGAACAACCACGATTTTATTTTTTTGATCGAGGCGATTTTTTTATTTTTTTATTGACATTGTTTTATTTTTTTAGTCGACGAGATTTTTTATTTTTTTATTGACATTATTTTATTTTTTTAGTCGACGAGATTTTTTTTAATCGTCGCAATTTTATTTTTTCATCGACTCAATTTTGTTTTTTTTTAGTCGATGCGATTTTATTTTTCAATTGTTGTTTCTTTATTTCAATAAACCCTTCATAACGAAATAAATAATGTGCATTGGAGCTAACAAAAAAATTAGGATTTAAAAAAAAAAAATTTCAGTTTCAAGAAAATAATTAATATGAAGGTTCGACATCGCAGAGTTGGTTTTTACTTTTCAAAAATCTATATATCACCGGGGTCGAAAGTTTTTTTTTCGTTTTGAGGATTTATTACTTGGCCCATAAGTGGCAAACAATAAATCCTCGTGTTGCCGAGGAAGTTTGATAAGCCAGGATGAGAGTCAAAGTTCACGGGAACGGAAGACTTTCATCCCGGTTGCAATACGTCTATCGACAGGGCTTTTCGTATTGAGGGTGTCCCAGAATCAGCTCTGGACATAATCCTCGCGTCGTTATCGACGAGCACGCGGAAGCCGGATTTTTCGACTTATAAACTATGGCGAAAGTTTGTTTTTCGAAGGGGCTCCTGTTTTTTTTTCGTCGGCACCTCTTGAAGCGAGAATGTCCGATGAACTTGACTCTTTTCGAGGCTACGTGAGTCGAAGCAGCCGAGTCGTACGGTAGACTGAATTCTTGTTGAAAAACGTTGGCACAGGAATTGACAGAAAATGTTGAAACCGATGAGACTGTAGAAACATTTTTTTTTTTTTGTATTTTGCTCACTTTTTTTTTTTTTTTTTTTTTTTTTTTTTTTTTTTTTTTTTTTTTTTTTTTTTTTTGAGGAACGAGTGAATGTTGACGACTCCGTTTTTTTCTATTTGTTATTCACGTTTCAAATTATTTTAAAGCTCGAAGGCAGAATTCCCCCTTATTTTTATTTTCTACAACTCACAATTTATTTATTTTAATTTATTTATTTATTTATTTTTTTTTTTTGAGAAACGAATAAATGTAGACGACTCCGATTTTTTTCTATTTATTATTCACGTTTTAAAGTATTTTAAGATTCCAAGGTAGAACTCCCCCTTAATTGGATTGGATTAATTAATTGTTTGGCAAATTGATCGTTAATAGATGAGAGAATTAATGGTGTATTTAAATACACAACTTTGTGTCTTTCAATGCCGATTTAATTCAAAATAATAGTCCAGTGGAATAATAGTCGAATATGGATGCATATTCGCTACGTGTGTAATTTAATGCAGATGCTGCATATCGTCGCCACAGCGCGGAAGTATCGAATCACCGAAGCGCTTTGATATTATGTCCGCGGCCCACACGCGTCGATGCGTATGCATGAATTAAAACGCACTCTTGATTCATCCGACGCAATTGATGTCGAAACTGCCGATAATTCCGCCGACTGTGCGTAGGCAAATGTCATTCACCCAGCGGGGCGAAAGAATTTTTTGCGAAATTTCGACACGGCCACGTCGGGCTGACCGTGCGAATTTCGCGGTTCGTTCCGCGGTACCAGAAACCGCTGCCGGAAAATTCAGTTCAGTCGTGAGCGGGCTGAGTGAAGGTCCACAAAATTTCTTCACATTCTATCTTCAAAGTCCGAAATGCAGTTGAAATAAAAATTTTCAACTTGACTTTTGTCTCAAGCCAAGGCAGATTTATTCTAGATTTTTGACTGTATGTATGGAAAATAAATTAAATGAAATAGCAACGAAAATAAAATCGGAAGTTTGGGTTTAATTTGAGGTCATATTTATCGTGAGTTTTCACAAGGGGAAAAAAATGGGGGAGTCACACTCAGGATATTGGGCGCCACCGTCTCAAATGGAAGACGTGCCGATCGACAATCGTCGCGGTGAAAATTCATCGAGATCGAAATCCCACTACGGTAAGCAATTTTTTTTTTTTAATATTAGTTATCGAAAGTTGAGAATTTTTATTTGATTTATTAACAAGCAACATCGACGTGTAAAGATGATTGAAAAAATTAATCAATTAATTAAAAATATGAATTTCAATTTTTATTAAATTAATTAATTAAAAATTATGGATTTTATTTTTTATTAACTTAATTAATTAAAATTGTGGATTTTAATTTTTTAAATAAATTAATTAATTAAAATTTTATTTGATTTTGGAATAAAAAATTAATTGAACTCGTTAACGTCCAGTGAAATCGAAAGGAAATCCTTGCATGGCGGTGACGAGTCACTGGGATTTTTTTAAACGCTACAAGACGTCCGTCTTCACTGCGATCGTGTCGTCCGTGGCTCTTCTGATATTTTCGGCCGCGATGATCTACATGTCTTTGCAATCCGGTGAGTCTTTAATAATTCCTTACTTACATGTATTTAATTTTTTACCGTGAAAATCGGTAACATCAATGACTAAACTTGACGTCATTTTTGGCCCCAACAGCTCAAGAATTCGCCGCTCTGCCGGTCGAAACGATCGTCGATGATTCAGCGACGGAAATCACATTTTTCACAGACACCGAAGACACCGAGGAGATCGAAAAACGCGATCACATAATCCGTCGATATTTGTACGAAGTCATCCCAGCTGTGGACCTAAAATTGAAGAAGCGCGAGACTCGAAAACTCAGCAAACGCGAAATCGGCAAAGAAATCTACGATGACACGGAGGCTCGAAATCCGGACAAACGCGAGATCGAGAGGAGACAAAAATTGACGGCCTGCCAGAGAAACACCGAGCACTGCAGATCGGTGCTGCAAAATCTGCAATCGATGGCCATAACTGCTGGCGAGAACGTCAAAGACCTGACGAAATTGATAAAGCAGATAAGACTCGGCGCAACCAGCAAGGGTGAAGATCAGCAATACGAGGACTTTCTGAACTGCATCGAGTGCGGAAAAATGACGATCAACGATTCCGTGTCGTTCGTCGATTCCGACGCCGACGAGACACCGAAATTCCAGTCCCACCATCATCATCATCATTCCCAGATGAAAAATATGTCGTCAGTCTCCGCCTTGCTGGACAATCCAGACTCCAGCAGCGAGGAAACCGAGGAAAACCCAAAGAACCAAGAGACCCAAAAGTCTTCAGTAACGTCAACAATCACCCAAAAATCGGGAGCCAACGTGCAAAAAACCGTGGAGGTCTCAAAGTCAAAAAAACTATCAGACGGTTCTGTGATCACCCAGATAATCAAGAACACGACCATCGTCAAGACTCCTGACAGCAAAACAGAAAAAGAAACTCAGGAGTCCCAAAAGACATCTGGAAACGTCGTCCAAACTGAAACCTCAACTTCTGGAGGCTTGAATTTCGATTCCCTGGTGCCACTTCGACCTCGTCCAACGATGCAGGTCATCAATGGTGTCCATCCAACTGGTCCACCTGTTGGACCATCCAATCCAGCTGTGTCGAATTTTGCAGGCCCAACACGTTGGTCGGAAGCCTCCAACTCAGGACCAACGATGCAGGTCATCAATGGTGTCGGTCCAACTGGTCCACCTGTTGGACCATCCAATCCAGCAGCATCAAATCTTGCAGGCCCAACACGTTGGTCAGAATCCTCCAATTCAGGACCTGTGATGATGTCACCCGATGATCCCTCGTTGGTGAGTCCGAATGACGATCCAACCGATCCAAGATTCTTCCAAGCACCAAGCGGACCGAACGAGCCCAACGAGTTCCAACCGAGAATCCTGACTGGGTCGCAGTTTCAGCCTTCGAAGACGAATTCCGATGGTAATCCGATGATAATGCCTACGGCGGAGACGATGAAGTCGGGACAGCAGGTGCAATACACACCATGGATGATGCCGTATTCGGTGTGTTACTTCGGTTCCCCTTCGGGTGGCTTCAAGCAGACGATGCCAGGGATGACGAGCTTCCCGGCCTCCGGTGCTGGAAATTATCCGTTTCCAGGAAATCAGTTTCCACCGAGGGGTTCGAGTTTCACGAGTCAGGGTGTCGCGCCGATGCAATTTCACCAGCAGCAGGGGGTGCCTTATGGGCAGACTCCGCAATTCCAGTCTGGGAATGGATTTCAACAGGGTCAGGGTCACCGTGTGGGACCCTCTGGTCCGGGTGCCACGGGCTTCGTGCCTAATTTTGGGAATGGACCTACCGGTCAGGGAGCGTCCGGGCGAACGCCTTATTTCTGCACCTACGTCACCGCGCCGACCTTCCAGTTTCCCACGATACCCGGGGTGTCGGATTTTCAAAGGTCGGCGGATGGTTCTGAGGATGTGGTTGGGGCGTCGGTCAAGCAGTATGGGATAAACGAGAACATGTGGAATGGGGATGCTTCGAATTATCCAGGTGAATGTTTATTAATATTGATATTAATTACTGTATGGAAAATATAATTAATATTTATATTCATTTTTGTAAGAAAAATATAATTAATATTTATATTAATTATTGTAAGAAAAACATAATGATATTAATTACTGTAAAAAAATTAATATTGATATGAATTATTGAATAATAGTTGGAGATGTCCGAGGTGAAAATCAATCGTTTTTTTTTTCATTGAATTCGTATTGTATTTCAATTTTATCCAGGATATCCGGGAGATTGTGACCTGAATTCGCATCGCTGCTTGGACGGAAGTCGCTGCATCCCGAAGAACTTGTGGTGCGACGGAAGCGTCGATTGTCCCGACGCCAGCGACGAGACCAGATGCTCCTGTCGCGACAGGATAAGGAAGGATCGCATCTGCGACGGTTACTTCGACTGTCCTCGCGGCGAGGACGAACTTGGATGTTTTGGTAAAAAAACAAAAAATTACGGATTTTTGTTCCCCACATTTTTTTTATATATTGCCAAAATCCGAATATTAAATTTCCGAAAATTATAAAAATTATTAATTAACGATACCACTGTCGGCATATTAGGAAACTGTTACCGACGGACTAAAAAACCCCAACTTTTATAGTGCTGCCAGTTGACCAGGTGGCGCAAGCTGCTGGAATTTCTCCGCAGTCTCTCGTTCCCTACCTTACCGACCGAGCTCGTGACCCACTTTCCTCTGATTTCCCCCGCGTTTTTTTTTTTTGTTTCATACTTTTGTCTCACGGATCTCTCATGCTTTTCGATAAAAAATCCACAATGTTTTTTTTTCATCGCCCTACAAAAAACCTGACGCCTTTATTAATTTCTCTTATTTTTATTTCCACCGTTCAGGCTGCCCGCCGAATTCCTTCAGCTGCGAGGACTGGTCGATAAGATACAGAAAGGACAATTGCGTTCCTATGTCCCAGCGATGCGACGGTCTCCAGCAGTGCTCGAACGGCAGAGACGAAATGGACTGCGCCATTCTGACCGAATCTTACATCGAGAATCAGGAAGTAGGTTAAGCCCCCCTTGGGACCATCAGTCGGTATCGAAGATAGGGGAATCATTTTTGAAAATTGATCAATGCTACGAACGAATTCTTTCAGGCCATCACGATAGGTTACACTTCCGGGTATCTGCACAAAAATTGGAAAGGCCGATGGTACCCGGTCTGCACGAGGACCAATCAGTGGGCCGTGGACGCTTGTACCTCGGAAAATGATTCACCGATCAGGTCAGCATTTATTTTTTTATCATTTTTTTTATTCCTGCAACCAACCAAATTTTTAAATGATTCACCGATCAGGTCAGCATTTATTTATTATTATTATTATTTTTTATTCCTGTTACCAATCAAATCATTAATTGATTCACCGATCAGGTCAGAATTTATTTTGATTATTTTTTTTTTATTCCTGTAACCAATCAAATTTTTTAATGACTCAAACTGTTTTAATTAAAAAATAAATAAAAAATGTAAAATCTGACGAATCCACAGGGAAAACCCGCTGATAGAAATCGAATCGACTCCGGGTGGCCAGTATCACGGTCCGTATCTCGCCCAGTCGCAGATCGGCGAGATCAAACTCGTGCCCACGTGTTTCAACAAGGCGATCCACGTGAACTGCCCGGAAATACCTTGCGGCACAAGGGTCCTTTCCCAGGCGAGTTACGCTCCGTTCAATGCTTACGAGGATTCGCTGATGGCGAGAAAGAAAAATGGCACCGACGGCGAGGAGGTCGTGGGAGTCGTCGGAGGTCGTGCCAGTCAGCCAAAAGCCTGGCCCTTCCTCGTGGGCGTCTACAAAAATGGATATTTCCACTGCGGCGGGACGATCATCAGCAAAGAGTGGATATTGACCGCGGCGCATTGTGTCGATGGGTTGGTGCAATTCTATAATTTTCGATAAGATCAGCAAGATCAGCGGTTCAATAAAATCAATAAGATCAATAAGATCAATAAGATCAATAAGATCAATAAGATCAATAAGATCAATAAGATCAATAAGATCAATAAGATCAATAAGATCAATAAAATCAATAAGATCAATAAGATCAGTAAAATCAATAAGATCAGTAAGATCAGTAAGATCAGTAAGATCAATAACATCAATAATATCAGTCAAATCAGCAGTTGAATAAGATCAATAACATCAATAAGATCAGCAATAAGATCTTCAATAAGATCAACAAGATCAGAACTGCGATAAGATCAGCAGATCAATAAGATCATCGAGATCCAACTTTTGCCTAACATTTCGCAGATTCCGTCAAAACTACTACGAGATTCAGGCTGGTCTGCTGCGCCGAGTCTCCTTCTCGCCGATGGCGCAAATTCGTCGCGCCGTGTACATAAAGATGCATCCGGGATACGACCGAAAGATCATGATGAACGACGTGGCGCTGATCCGACTGAACGAGCCCCTGCGTTACAATCGTTGGATCCGACCGACCTGCTTACCGGAGACTCCGTCCGTCGCTCACTACTGGAGAAACGGTCCATATCCCGACACGACCTGCGTTACCGTCGGTTGGGGCGCGACCGTCGAACACGGACCTGATCGTAAGTCACACTTTTTTTTTTTTTTTTTTTTTTTTTCAATAGCAAAAGTTCAGAAGTTCAGGGTGCATAACTGTATCGAGACTTTGCATCCACATAACTGTGCGGCATCTGCTGCCCCGAGAGCCACTTTTTCCCGTCCCCCCTGCGCTGCTTTTCACGCTTATTAAACCTCGTGTTGTAAATCATCGAAGCCGACCACCTGCGCGAGGTCGAAGTACCGATTTTGCGGGAGTGCAAACACCCCGAGGACCGCAACGACGCGGTGATTTGCGCCGGGATGCCGCAAGGTGGACGCGACGCCTGTCAGGGTGACAGCGGTGGACCACTCATGTGCAAGTATGGTTTATTTTTATTTTATTATTTTTCTACCATTTTTTGAACGTTTATTGTACCGGGTATTTAATACCAGTAAATTCATACGCGAGTTTAGCCAGTTGATGAAAAAAAAGAAAATAGGAAATAATTAGGTTTTTTGTTTTAATTAGGTTTTAGGAAATAAGGTGTTAAAAAAAATATTAATTAAAAATGTTTTCGTAATTTTTTCGAAATTTCGTAACTTCATTAAAATGGAGGTTACAAAAAAAATGAATGGTCATTTTTTTCTCGTCAATTGTGACTTTTTGCGCAGACATCCCGAGTCCGGCAATCAATGGTACGTCGCGGGCATCGTGAGCCACGGTGACGGCTGCGCTAGACCCAACGAGCCCGGTGCGTACACGAAGGTCAGTCAGTTCGTGGACTGGATCGACGCGACGATGCGTGAGTACAAAATGCAGGCAAATGCCGAGAAATTAAATTTTTTGAATTTTTTTTTGTCAATCCTGTGTAAACATTCCTGTGTAAAACAAATAAAATAAATAAAATTCGCGTCGATCGTAAAAAGGTACCAGAGTCGTTCCGGCCATGGAGCCGAAACCGGTGGAAATCTGTCCGGGCTTCAGCTGCGCGGGAGGATTGGGAAAATGTCTTCCGGCGAGCAAGAGATGCGATCGCGCTGTGAATTGTCTGGACGCCGAGGACGAGATCAACTGTCCGATGTACAAGGGTTATCCGCCGTTCAGGGAGAGTTCGGGGGCCGAAGAAAATCGGCAATCGGTTAATCCGAACGGAGAAATCGGCGGTCAATTTGCTCCAGGTTTTTCGGAAATTACGGAAGCGGAACGAGAGGCCAATCGCGGCTTCCAGCGGGAAAAAATCGGCACCGCTACATCGCAAGACACCACCAGGCATTCGGGTAGAAAATTCAATTTAGTTTTTTTTATTGTTTGTTAATTAATTTTTTTGTTTGTATATTTTTTTCTGTTTCTTAATTAACTTTTCCATGCTCTGAAAAAAAAAAAAAAAAAAAAAAAAATCGGTAGTTGCGATTACCGATCGTCCAACCGATTGCTATAATTGCTGCCGATTTTTATTCTCAGCCTGTTAAACAGAGCGTATTTATCGTTTGTAGTTCATTAATCCTTCGACTGTTGCAGTGTTTACGATCGGCGACAACCGGGAGGAAAATTCAGCGACGTCCGGCAGGCCGATCACGATTGCGACGGGACCGTCGTCGACGCGGAAAAATTACACTGACGCAACTTCCGCCTCGGGTGATACGGAGCGGCCGCCGATCGTCACCACGAGCAAGCCGCAATCGTCGACCCGGCGGAGCAACGAAATCGGCTACGTTCCACGCTTCACCTGCACCAGGTGAATTAGTCGCCGGTTCGACTTCGTTCGCGTCGAAGCTTCGACGGATTTTAATATTATCAATGATAACAAATAAAAATAAAATCGCTCGGTGTCCTTCAAAGCGTCGAGATCGGCAAGAGCGATTTTAATATTATTAACAAATCGGCAAGAGCGATTTTAATCAATAACATATTTTTCGTCTGCTCAGAGTCCTTCAGAGCATCGCGATCGGCAAGCGTTGCGATCGCGTTTTGGACTGCGAGGACGGCACCGACGAGGATCGCTGCACCTGCAGGGATTACCTGGCGAATCTGCAGCCGATTGCCATCTGCGACGGCCACGTCGACTGTCATGACGGAAGTGACGAGGAGAATTGCGGTGAGAATTATTTTCATGGGAATTTAAATATTTCAGTGGCTGTATTAAAAAAAAAAAAAATTGTTTAGCCTTTGCCAAGGAGAACGAGTTCGTCTGCAGCCGAAGTGGAAAATGCATCCCACAGTCGAAGATGTGCGATCATCATATTGATTGTCCTTATATGGAGGACGAGCTCGACTGCTGTGAGAATCGATGAATTTTTTGTTTCATTTATTTTATTATTTTTCATGATTTATTATATAGTAATTTATTTTATTATTTTTCATAATTTATATATTAATTTATTATTTTATTATTTTTCATGATTTATATATTTTAAATTTATTTGATTATTTTTTATTATTTATTTATAATAATTTCTGCTTTATATTTGACATTTCATTCCAATAAAATGTCACAGTCACTCTGACCAATGGCAAACACGTGATTCTGGATCTCGACAAACGTCCTCATCTGAATCTCGAGGGTGTCGTGACGCAACGAAGGAACGGAAAGTGGCGACCGGCTTGTCAGAAGCACAACAAGACAGTTCAGGCTCGAATTGCTAATGAGTTTTGCGTGTACTTTGGCTTCGGGTGAGCGGATTTTGCGCTGTTGCGACTGTATCTTTTTACATTTTTAAAAATTTTTAATTATTAAAATTTTTTCAATTTTTTAATTTTATTTGTTTATTTATTTTTTAATTTTTTTTTTATTTTTTATTGCAGAGGTGCCGAATCCATCGACGAAATTCCAGTACGAGACTCGCCGATCGGCGTCCGACAGTCGACGAAGGACAACATAATTCCCTACGAGTATCCGCCGTCCTACATGGTACCCGAAGACCCCACGAAAACGTGTCTGGGTCTCTACGTCAATTGCAAACCAATTCTGTCGGCCAACACGAGCAGCCTCATCGCCACGACGCCGAAAAGCGACGAGGTGTCGTATCTGCTGCCCTGGCAGGCTCACATTTTCGTCGACGGTCGTTATCACTGCCCGGCGATACTTCTCGAGTACTCGTGGCTGTTGGCCAGCTCGCGATGCGCCGATGATCTCGAGTGAGTGGATAGTGCAGTAGAAATCAGACGAATTTTAAGCAATTTTTTTGCATACTTTTTATTTAATTCAATTCAATATTTTTTTTATTAACTTTTTTACTATTCTCTTCATTAAAAAAAAATAGTAATATAAATACGATTAATTTTTTATTACGATTTTTGTCGTTCAAAATATATCAAAATAATTCAAATGATGAATTCTCTTTTTACGAATTTTCTTCATTTAAATAATTATTAAAATAAAAAAAAAATTAAAATAATTTTTTAAAAATTAAAATAATTTTTTAAAAATTAAAATAATTTTTAAAAAATTAAAATAATTTTTTAAAAATTTAAATAATTTTTAAAAAATTTAAATAATTTTTAAAAAATTAAAATAATTTTAAAAAAATTAAAATAATGGAAGTATGATTAATTTGATCTTACCCGACAGTCTGAGAGGAAATTACACGATGGCTCTGCTGGGTGCATCGCCCACTTATCTCCACGTCGACGGTCCGCACGAGCAGAAGATTCCCATCGATTCGATCAAGACTCTGAGCAAACTGGACGCGGCTATGATGCACCTGGAGCGTCCGGTCAACATGACGCGATACGTCCAGCCGATTTTCCTCGAGAAAAAGTGATTTTCGATTTAATCATTTCCACAGCTTTAATTTAAAAAAAAATGTAAATAAAAAAATCCTCATGACCGATTTTTTGCAGAATTTTCCCGGCCACATCCAAAGACCTTTGCGTGGCTACGGGAGTCGACAAAAACCATCGCACGAGGACGACCTATCTGCGTCCCGTGAAAGATTGTCCGCTCTGTCATCGTTGCTACGTGAACGCGACGTTCGCGGAATGCAGGGTAAGCTTTAATAAATTTTTCGACCGCGAAAAAAATGCACGAACTGTAAAAAAAAATTGTAATATTTATCGCGCGTGAAGAGCAACAACGCGTCGAGCAACTGGAGCGGGACGGTCGTCTGTCGTGGATCCGGCGCCTGGTATCCCGCCGCGATATTCGACTCCAAGGATTTGCCCTGCGGTTTTCAGTCGCCCCAGACGCTCGGTAGCATCGACCACGGCTACGCGCATTTCACGGAAATTTCAGGTACGAAATTCGAAAAGCCACAATTAATTGATTACGAATAAATGTGATTTAATTAACGAGTTAATTAATTTTGTCGATTAAATAATTAATTTTAACTATTCGATAAATAATTTTATTAACTAAATAAATAATTTTATTGATTAAATAAATAATTTTATTAACTAAATAAATAATTTTATTGATTAAATAATTTTTAATTTAATTTTATTTTTAGTGTTAATTTTATTTTAATTTTTTATTTTATTTTTAGTTTTCATTTTATTTTTATTTTTTTTATTTTAGAAAATGAATTGCAACTCACCAAAGGACCAAATTGCGACGGTCTCCGTTGCTCCCTGGGAAAATGCGTACCCTGGACCAAAGTCTGCGACGGCATCGACGACTGTCGCGACGGAAACGACGAGAGCGCGAAATATTGCGAAAAACGCCGAGAGCACTGCAAGGCCATGAATGGCATCGGTTGTCGTGAGTTCCAGATTCAGAATTGACGCTAAAAAATCATGAAAAAAAAACATTACTTCTCCTGACGCGGCCTGAAATTTTTGCAGAGTGCGCGAAATCCGAGTTGCGCTGCGCGAACGGTCAGTGCGTACCCAAGGAGGCTTTCTGCAACGGCGTGCACGACTGCACGGATCGTTCGGACGAGCCGGCCACGTGCAATTGCGCCGCTTATCTCAAGCTCACCGCCCCCGAACGTCTGTGCGACAACGTCCGTCACTGCATCGACAAGAGCGACGAGACCGATGAGAGTTGTCGGTGCAAGGACGCGAGCTTCAAGTGCACCAGGTATGCCAAATTTAAATAATTTTTTTTTAATAAAAATGATTATTTATTTATTTTACTATAATGTATAAATAATAATAATAATACTTTTTTTTATTTTATTTTGGAGATTTCATTTGATCAGAAAACAATCATTATCGTTATTGTTATCGTTATTATTATTATTATTATTATTATTATTTTTTAGATTTCATTTGATCAGAAAACAATCGTTATCGTTATCGTTATTATTACTATTTTTTTTATATATATTTTTTATTTTTTTCATTTTTTTATTTATTTTTATCGTTATCGTTATCGTTATCGTTATTATTACTATTTTTTTTTAATATATATTTTTAATTTTTTTCATTTTTTTATTTTTTTTATTATAATATATTAAAAGCACTTTTCGAACAAATTTTCTATCTGGTTCCAGTGGTCACAACGTCACCGAGACATGCGTGGCCCAAGACTTTGTCTGCGACGGTGAGAAGGATTGCGCCAACGGCGAGGATGAGAAGACGTGCAGAATTGTCAAGGGAACCTTGAGCGATCCGTAAGCATGATGCATATATAAATACCATATAAATCACGAGAGTCGACGTGACGAGAAAATGACACAACACGCCGGAAAATAAATTTCGCAGACCCGGAACCGGCGAGATTCTCCGTCGTTCCTTCGGCGTCTGGCACTCGGAGTGCTTCCCGATGCCGATCGCGACGAACGAGGAGATATCGGAGCTCTGCCGATCGATGGGCTACAAGTACGGGACGAGAAACGATTTCGACGGTGGCGAAAATCCCTACGGAGCGCCGCTCGCGGTGAAACTCGACGAGTTCTACATGATAAGACTGAACAACCGGGCGTGGATAAACACGAAATCCGGCGGGCCGCTCGTGAGCCTCGAGCCCGTCCGGGAAACTTGTCATCGGGCCTTCGTGAAATGCGCGTAAAATTGCTGGAGCGCTGCTGGAGTGCCGCACACACGCACACGCTGAGACACGACCGCGAGCAATTTACTTTCAAATGTACCGTAAGACAACCTTCGCCTCATCGAGCACATCTCAACTCGCCGCGCGGCGTTGACTCACACGTCGCGCGCGCGCGCGCATTTCCTGCGAGAGAACGCGCGAATATTTATCACTCGTTATTTATTTATTTATTTATTTTCTGTCGTTACTGCAGCCTCCATTTTTGCCTCATTTCAGTTCTAATATTTTATGTTTAATAAATCGAATTTCAATCCTGGAACTCAAACATTTTTTCATAATAATAATAATAACTGCGAGAGAACGCGCGAATATTTATCACTCGTTATTTATTTATTTATTTATTTTTCTGTCGTTACTGCAGCCTCCATTTGTGCCTCATTTCAGTTCTAATATTTTATGTTTAATAAATCGAATTTCAATCCTGGAACTCAAACATTTTTTCATAATAATAATAATAACTGCGAGAGAACGCGCGAATATTTATCACTCGTTATTTATTTATTTATTTATTTTCTGTCGTTATTGCAGCCTCCATTTGTTCCTCATTTCAGTTTTAATATTTTGTATTTAATAAATCGAACTTTAATCCTGGAACTCGAATATTTTTTCATAATAGTAAGAATAATAACGATATTATTATTATTTATTATTATTTATAATAATATTATAACGATATAACGATATTATAACGATATTATTATTATTATTTATAATAATAATAATAATAATAATTACTACAAATCTAACTTTAATCCTGAAACAGAAACATTTTTTCCCACATTATTATTAGGCAGCCTAATAACTGACAATAATAATAAAATGATTTTTATTAGAAGAATTATTATTATCAATAATATCATTATTATTATTAGTTATTAACAAATAAAATTATTATTGTCAGTTATTAGAAAATAAAATTATTATTATCAGTTATTAAAAAATAAAATTATTATTCTCAGTTATTAGACTACCTAACGTTCCTTAAAAGCCTAAAACTGTAAATGAAGTAATTTAGTATGTACGAGAATCAATGAAAATTTAAATTCGCTTGGAAGGAAATAATTACTAATATCGATGTCAAAGTAAAAAAAAATTGATAATGGATCAATTTAGCAATAGGTAGCATTTACGGTGATTCCTGGGTGACTTAATTAATGTATATAAAGAGTCTTGGGCTATTTATTATCGAAGCGCGCACCCAGTTGTGGCGTAGAACACGCGTGGAATCGTCGCGAATTAGTCACCTGAGAATGTGAATGGTTTGCGTTCGATGGTTCGGGGACGAGAGATATTATGCCAGCCGCGCGGCCGCAGCAGCGGTTCGCCTTCAACGGTAGCGACCCCATTCGCTGCATTCCTCATCTCCCTCCTCGAGTGCCAAGCCAGAGAGACCCCCCCGACAGTTCGTCAAGATTTTTCCCCCATTCACCGTGCGCGCGCTAAAATTTACTACAAATATTCCGGAGTCCATTCATGAAACAATAATCAAGAGTCGCGGGTCGAAAGTCGATCTCGCTAACCAAGCGACGCAAATTTATGGATCCCTGTAATTATTTAGTGGACGCACTAAAAAACGTGGTACCCCTTCTAAAAATTTGCGATTTTTGAGGGTCTGACTTTAAAATTCTGTAAAAAATTCAGAAATCAAGATACCGCATTTGGCTTTGCGGCATTCTCTTCGTTATAGAGTTTTCTCTCGAACGCAAAAAGAAAATCCAGGTTCCATCAATCCAAGAAAAAGTAACCTCGATTTTAGTGAAGTGATGAAATTCCGAAAAAAGTGAAAAATCATTTTTCGCATTTTTCTCGTCGAATTTTTCATTTTTCGGGCAAATAACGGTGGTTTTCGGAATCAGCGGGAAATTTCCCATCGGATAGGGTCATCAAACTTTACGAAATCGGAAATTTTTTTTTCGCGAAAAAACGCAAGGGGTACCCCTTCTAAAAATTTGCGATTTTTGAGGGTCTGACTTTAAAATTCTGTAAAAAATTCAGAAATCAAGATACCGCGTTCGGCTTTGCGGCATTCTCTTCGTTATAGAGTTTTCTCTCGAACGCAAAAAGAAAATCCAGGTTCCATCAATCCAAGAAAAAGTAACCTCGATTTTAGTGAAGTGATGAAATTCCGAAAAAAGTGAAAAATCATTTTTCGCATTTTTCTCGTCGAATTTTTCATTTTTCGGGCAAATAACGGTGGTTTTCGGAATCAGCGGGAAATTTCCCATCGGATAGGGTCATCAAACTTTACGAAATCGGAAATTTTTTTTTTCGCGAAAAAACGCAAGGGGTACTTTAATTTTTTTGCGAGATTTTTATTTCTGGCTTACGCCATTAGTATTTATATTTTTTATGTTTTGTGTCAGTCCGGTTGCTACGGGGAGACCTGAATGTGGCTTCGAGTGCACAAATGCAAAATGCAAAACTCATCGAGCGAATTGCACGGGGATAATGAATTTTTAGTCCTTTCCTCTCTTATCTCGGACTTTCCCATCCGTGCAAAATTACACAAAGCCTGAATAATTTAATGAACGGTCGCAGTTACTCGTGTCGTAATTGCCACCGACGACTTTTCGACGACCGATTGTCGTCGACGTTCCTCTTTCGATAATTACCGCTCTTTCCCTATATAAGATCGTCGCTTTCCATAGGCAAGCCTAACGAGCGTATGACACACGACGCTCGTCACAAGGCAACGGTAACGGCTCGCGCTAACGATGCTTCTCGAAAAAAATTGTGTCAGGCTATAAAAAAATGGTGTACCTGAATGCAAACGGTGAAATTTTTTACATTCACAAGATCTTCATGAAAGTCGCCGGTGTCTGGCCGCTCGACAGGCGCAACTCCGGTTCGGGAATTATTTTCATCGTGATGTCGACGATGGAGGTGAAGAATATTATTTTCAATTATTCATTAGTAATAGTATTGATTGATAATTAATAATTCTTCAAAATCATCTGCTGACTAATATTATTTTCACCTGTTTTCAAGTGAATTTAATATTAATCAGTAATCAATAATTCTCAAAAATCAAATATCGATCAATATTGTTTTCATGAAAATTAATTAATAATCAATAATTCTCAATAATCGAATATTGGCCAATATCAGTTTTCATCTATTCTCAAGTGACATTAATATTAAACAATAATCAATCATTCTCAAAAATCAAATATCGACCAATATTGTTTTCATGAAAATTAATCAATAATCAATAATTCTCAAAAATCAAATATCGATCAATATTGTTTTCATGAAAATTAATTAATAATCAATAATTCTCAATAATCGAATATTGACCTATATTAGTTTTCATCAATTCTCAAGTGACATTAATATCAATCAATAATCAATAATTCTCAAAAAATCGAACAGCTGACCCTTGCAATCACATTTCTCGTCGACTGTCGTGGCGAGTCCACCGTCGACTGTCTCAGCCGGATTTTATTTCTCCTCAACGTCCTGGGCTCTCGAATCGCGTTACGATCACAGGGAGGTTCGATGATTCCCGTCATCGAGTCCACGATCGACGATTGGTCGTCGACGGTCGATGCAACGGAAAAGGAAATCATGCAACAGCACAACCGAATCGGATCTTTCGTGTACAGCTTCTTCGACATTTATTTCACCGGCGTCGAGAGCATCGAGCAGATCGTCACGTTGCCGAGTTTTCGGAAACTCGTTCAGCTGCTCCAGGAGCGAAGCGCCCTCGACGTCGCCGGTTTCACGTGGAACGACGCGATCGAGGCGCTGACGACCCTCGTGATGATCCTCGGCAACGTGATGATCTACAGCGGCGTTCTGCTCTTCTGGACCCTCGCCATGCATCTCTCGGCGCAATTTAAAATTCTGAAAAATAGATTCGCCGATTTTTTGGCTATCCGGGAGACGAATTCGCGTCGAAGCGAACTGAGACGTCTCGTCGACCGACACAACGAGCTTCTTGATCTCATCCACGATCTCGAGAGATCGTTCAACGTTTTCTTCGCACTGAGAATCTTCAATGTTCAGGTGTCGAATTCCGAACGAGGTGAAAAATAGTTGGCTTCATTTTTTTAGTAAATAAAATTAGAAATATTTGTTTATTATTTATAATACATAATTCATTATAATTATTTTATTTTTTTATGTTAATTTTCCAAAATTATTTGATATTAATTTTTTTTATTATTTTATGTTAATTTTTTATTATTTTATGTAAATTATTTATTTTTATTATTTTATGTTAATTTTTTATTATTTTATGTAAATTATTTATTTTTATTATTTTATGTTAATTTTTTATTATTTTATGTAAATTATTTATTTTTATTATTTTATGTAAATTATACTATTTTTATTGTTTTATGTTAATCATATTTTTTATTACAAATAAAATTAGATATATTTATATGTTGTATCGAATTATATGTATTATAATGATATGAAAAATATTTTTATACTGAGAATCGAATTTTTTAATGTCTTGAATTTTTTTTCCAGCCTATCTATTAGCTGTGGCACTGCACACTAACAATTTAGCGGAGGGTGCCTTTCAACTCGGCTACTTCTCGATAAGCCTGTGGATACTCGGTACGTATTACTACGCCGGTCAGTACCTGACGACGTGTTGCGAGGAAATCGGCGATGTGCTCACCGGGTGCAACTGGTACGACCTGCCGAAGGACTCGATCGCCACATTCGGCGTCATCATCCTGCGAAGCCGAATGTCGAAGACACTGACGGTCGGTGGAATGTACAGGCTGAATCTCTCCAATTACAAATACATCGTCAAGTTGCTTTACTCGTGCATCTCGTTAATTGTGTCTGTCACGAAGTTCCAGTAATTAATATTTTTATTAAAATAAAAAAAATTATGAGTTTGATATTAATTTGATATTGAAAAAATTATAAATTTGATATTAATTTGATATTAAAAAAATTATAAATTTGATATTAATTTGATATTAAAAACATTATAAATTTGATATTAATTTGATATTAAAAACATTATAAATTTGATATTAATTTGATATTAAAAAAATTATAAATTTGATTGAAAAATTATAATATTGTTATAACAATTTAAAAAAATATATTATAGGAAAATGTATGAAAAAAATAATCCAATTCAAAAAAGAAAAATTTATCTGAATCAACAAATAATCTCACCAACCGACCAAAGCGACCAAAACTTTCCCTCACGCTGGTTTCACAAAAAAAAAAAAAGCCGTCGATGCTCACTCATAGCATTTTTGCATACCATAATAATTCACAGCACATTGAGAAACGACTTGCAGCATCGTGCGAGCAATTCCTACGACGATGTGTAATGTATCATGGGCCGCGCGCGCCGCGAGCCCGCGTGGAAAAGAAAGGAATGGAAATACTTCGCGGTTCACCGATTGCGCCGCGCGCAGCACGGCGGAGAGGAAAACTCTCGGGACCGGTGCGCGCAACGTCGTCGTTGGCAAACCCCGAGAAGCGGTGCGCGGGTACGTTCCACGGGCGATTATCATGCGAAATTGGAATGCGCCGTCGTCCGGGGAATAATGCAACTTTGGCGTTGATTCGATAAGTGGAATTAACGGTGGCCCAAGATCGCTGGACGCGCAATGATAATTACGAACACGGGAATTATATTCCTATATAAGGAAGAAAAAAAATGGTCTTTGCTAACCCACCAAATTATTTCACCAGACCACCAAACTGTTTTACTAACCCACCAAAATAATTCGCTAACCCATAAAAATATTGCACTAACCCACCACAATATTTCACTAACCCATCAAAATATATTTACTAACCCATCAAAATATTTCACTAACCCATAAAAATATGTTTACTAACCCATCAAAATATTGTACTAACCCATCAAAATATTGTACTAACCCATCAAAATCTTGTACTAACCCATCACAATATTTCACTAACCAACCAAAATATTTTTACTAACCCATCAAAATATTGTACTAACCCATCACAATGTTTCACTAACCCATCAAAATATTGTACTAACCCATCACAATATTTCACTAACCCATCAAAATATTTTTACTAACCCATCAAAATATTTCACTAACCCATCAAAATATTGTACTAACCCATCACAATATTTCACTAACCCATCAAAATATTTTTACTAACCCATCAAACTATTTCACTAACCCACCAAAATGTTTCGCTATCCCACAAAACGAACCCATTTTCTATCACTTTCTGGCTTACCAAATTAATTCGCCGTCTCAAAAAAAAAAAAAAAAAAATTCAGCTATATTAATAGCCAATGAATAAACCACCTTTCACCCAACAAATAAAAAAATGTGATGGACAAACGGCGAAAAGTCTGACGAATTTCCGTCTGGGCGCTCCCCGGCGATCGATTATGCAATCCCCGCGAGCCGCCGAGTACGCACCGCAAGGGGGCAAGTATAATTTCGTTCGGGAGAGAAGTACCGTTGATCCGCGCGAGCTGCGTGCCTCGTCGACCGCCGCCGCTGCCGCTGGGTGGTGGGCCGTAAACTCTAATGTACAACAACTGCTATACTTGGGTGGGACGAGGCGAGAGAGAGAGAGAGAGAGAGAGAGAGAGAGAGAGAGAGAGAGAGAGAGAGAGAGAGAGAGAGAGAGAGAGAGAGAGAGAGAGAGAGAGAGAGAGAGATAGCTATTTATTGCCGAGAGAGAGAGAGAGTAAATACCGGGGAGAAATAACACAGAGCCAGCGAGGTGTCTCATTCTCGTGAACCGAGAGAGAGAGAGAGAAGGACGGAGGGACAAACGCGAGGAAGCGAGAAAAACACCAGAAGTATACACAAGACGAGAGAAATCTGCTGGCGCTGCGGCTGCAGCGAGTGAAACAGAAAATGCGCGAGGCGAGAGGGAAGGACGCTCGGCGGCGTTAAAGATCGAATCGATGCAAACTCGCGCGGCACGAGCGAGAGAGGGAGGGAATAATAACGCCGAAGCCGGTGCGCCGAGGAATGTGTGACGTTCGCGTTGCGGTAACCACCGGTGCACTTTGCTGTGAACCGAGAAATCCACTCGGGTGTAGAGAGAGAGAATTAAAGATCTACCGATGATTTCGCGTAACGCTGAACGCGCATCGGGCGAGAGGCTTGTTAATTAGTTTATTGGTCACCGGGTTAACGAGGCAATGACGACTGTTCGAGTTTTTCGGTACTTTCACTGTTGAGAATAATTATTTTCAATTTTTGTATTTTTTTTAAATGATTTTTTTAGTAACGTAGTAATTGTGTGTAATTATTTTTTCGTAACGCAGTAATTTTTTGTAATTATTTTTTCGTAACGCAGTTATTTTTTTGTAATTATTTTTTAATAACGCAGTAATATTTTTGTGATTATTTGTTGGCAACGAAAAAACAAAAAATATTGGCAGTTTTTATTAATGAAGTAATTTACAAGCAATAATTTGCTAGTAATGAAGACATTATTAGCAATTATTTTTTATAAATTTTTTTTTTTTTTTAATAGTTATCATAATGAAATCAATTTTTATCAAAGAAATAATTTTTTAATAGTTACCATAACGAAATCATTTTTTAGTAATTAATTTTACGCAGTCGTGATTTTTCAGCAACAGCTTCCCGATATACCGAAGCTGCTCACCAAAATATTTACGACCTCCAAAAAAAAAAAAAAAAAAAAAAAAAAAAAAAAAAAAAAAAAACAGCCCCAAAACGAAACCAGTATTACTGCAAAAAGTGACCGCACGCCGGACCAGTTTATCCGGGCGTCGAGAGTCGCGACTGATTGAACTGGATGTGCCGCGACGTAACGTGTAACCCACCATAACCGAATCAACACGCGCGCGCGCGTCGTCCCACCATAACGCTCGGAACGCTCCGCGAATGGTGCGCCCGGTTATTACAGTAGCCGCATATAACGAACGCCGAGCCACGACGCTGATAGGGAAATGGAGTCTATCGACCGTACGAAATCACGAATGGAGCGCATAGAGGAACGGAGCGTGGATATAGCCATGGGTGATCGAGTGCGAAGCCGTTCGAGGTGGTTCTACGGTGTTGGGAGGGGGGGGGGGGGGGGGGCATCTCGGTACCGTTACGCCTGGCAGTTTCCTGTGTCGGTTTTATATATCCAGCCCAGCGTCACCCTCGGCTCGATTCGCTTCTGCATACTTAGTGACCTCCGATCGACGAGTCGATCGACGTATCTCTCGTCGACGACGGTCTCGTCGACCAAACTCGTCCCTGTTATTCTCGCGTCCGACCATCGAGGAATTCGAGGACGACGCGAGGCAGCTTTTATGAATCTTGCCGATCGAATTCATGACACGGTCGACTCTGTGCTTCAGACGAGATCGAATACGTCCGCGTTCGAATCAGCGTGAAGTATGATGGTGATGATGATCGTGATGATGATCATGATCACCAACGTGGATTACGTGGCGGCAGTCGCGGTCGAGTCGTGCCTGTTGAATTATTAACGATCTTCATAGGATGGTCATGACGACTGACGTTACGGCAATCGGTTACCGACTACTGTGACTTTACCATATCTGGAGGGAATCGACGGGAGGAGGGAAAATAATGAAATGATAGAGAGAAAATAATCAAATTTGGGGTATTAACCGTTGTTTATTTTTAGTGATAATATTTGTTTTATTTATTGTTTTAATAGCATTTATTTTCTTAATTGTTTTTTAATAATAGCATTTATTTTATTAATTGTTTTTTTTAAATAATACCATTTATTTGATTAATTGCGTTTTCTATAATAGCGTTTATTTTATTAATTGTTTTTTAATCATAACATTTATTTTGTTAATTATTATTCAGTAAAAATAACAATATTTATTTTATTATCTTCGAATTAAAAAAAAATTAATCCGTGAATAATGCAATCGGATACCTTAACATTTTTTATTTTACTATTTTTTTTATGCACTGAAAATATTTGTAACACGTGTTAAAAAAAATAAAAAAATGAAGACTGATTTATTTATTGATTAATTAATTAATTTATTGATAACTCATAAAACCCCCGTAAAAAAACGTCATAAAAATTCCTCAACATACGTTGTAAAAAGCCACTGAAATTAAATTCAATTGCGCGAATCGCGAGACCCGACCGCGAGATGTGTAATTCATTTGACGACCGATAAAATTGAAATTGAGATAAAAAAATCGGATCTAACGTGGCCGAGGGGGGGAATCTCGCGGGTACTCGCGGGGTGAATGACCTTCGAGGAAATGATTACAGCGATGAGGAGATAATTGACAAGCGTCCGATACGAGGAAGAGGGGGAAAAAAAAGTAGGTAGGAGCAGCGCGCGGGTCGACGGTGTGCGGGATTCATGCCAAGTTTTGTAGGGCACCTGGCGCAAGGTAAACGAGGGAACGAGCGTACGCGAAGAGAGTCTTCCTCTCTACCTGTTGCTCGGGCGCGCTCGACCACACGAGGCGAGCGCCCAGCGGGCCCGCCAGGTATAACGTGTGGGCATATCCGCGCACGCAGTAGGGTAACAGTGTCTCGTATTCACCTGCGACGCCAGCAGCGCCCGCTTACGCATCGCCACCGAGAGGAGTACGAACGAACGAACGGTTTCTCTCCCCGCGGGTCGACGCCCTGCCAAAAGTGCCTAATCCACGATGCGGGAGACACACACACACCGGGCCACTCGGAGAACGACGAGAGATTCTTGACGCGCTTCACGCACTCGACTGCCTAATATTGGTTACTCGGCTACAAACGCATTTCTTTTTTTTTAATGTAGGAAACTTTAGGTATTTTATTTTGGGCAAAAAAGGTACGGCAATTTTGGGTATTCGATTTTTTTATACGGGGTCGAAATTTTTAGTAAGTAGTGCGATTTTTTTTTGCAGAGAGCGGATTTTTTTTTTTTTTTTTTTTTTTTTTTTTTTTTTTTTTTTTCAGTGCAGGAAATTTCAGGTATTTTATTTTTGTGCAAAAAAAGTACCGCAATTTCGGGTATTCGATTTTTCGATACGGGGTCGAAATTTTCACTAGGAGGTGCGCACTATTGTTATTATTATTATTTTTTTTTTTTAAGTAGCAAATTTTGCTCTTTTTCGAGCGATAGTCGAATCTGTTGATTTCTAATATCAAAAAAGGATTTTTCTAAATATCGGTTTAAAAAGGGTAAAAAAAAAGTCGGAATCTTTTAGAAAAAAATATGAAGTGTACGAATACAGCAAAAATTCTATAAACCCACATCCGCTTTTATTGTCGAAGAGTCCGGAGTCGCTTGTTTTCACCGACGATTTTCCAAAAACCGCTATGGATTTCACGTAGTGAAATCGAATTCGAATTCGGGTTGAGTACTCCGAGTAAATTAGTGAAAGAAATTCGGGCTAATTAGCGCATTAGAAACCCATAAATCGGCAGGCGAGACGATTTCACCGCGTGTGCATCGAGTCGGCGCTTCGACGCCGCCAATCGCGTCATCGTCCCACCGGGACACCTACGCGATGCTCGCGTCGAGCGCATTTAGCGCTCGTTAACTCGGCTGCGAATCCCGTATCTCGAACCCGGAGTTCAACGATGACGAATGCGCGTTACACGTTGCCGCGTCTCAGGAGAAAAAAAAAAGAAAAAGGAAATATAAAATTCCAGCGTGGAGTACAGTCATTCTCGCTTGACTGACCTACTGGATGGACCATCGGAAGACACGGTCAGCAGTCTCTCTGGTTCTCGCGGCGCGTTCGTGAAGCTTCCGTGAAGGAATGGAGGAGGAATATATAAAGATGAGAGAAAAAGAGAAGAGATAGAACGATGAGAGAACAAAACGTGAGAAAGATTGAGAGAAAAGGAATAAAAAGATGAGAGAGAAAGAAATATGATTCATAATTAAGTATAGTTAGGTTAGTCTAGAATTTATTTTTTTCTTGTGTTATTTTGAATTTTGATTTTTATGAATTGTTATTCTTATTTGTGCGCCCGGTCAGTCACACATAATTGTATCGGTTGATGGGGTTTCCCATCCACATGTAATTGGGCTATGCCCGTTAATATAAAATAAATAAATAAAATAAATAAATAAAGAAAATAAATAAATAAATTAAATAAATAAAGAAAATAAATAAATAAATTAAATAAATAAATAAATAAATAAAATAAATAAATAAATAAAAGGAATAAAAAAGATGAGAGGGAGAAAAGGAATAAAAAGATGAGAGAGACAGTAAAAAGGAATAAAAACCACGAGGGAGCGAAACGTGCGAGGAAAAGAGAGAGGGAAGGAGCTGCGATGCAAACAGCAGCCGCAGAGTCGAGAAACGATGAGAAACGTGTGGTAATACGCTCCGTACGCTCGAATTCGCGAACCGCGAAGGAATACCTCAACAATGAAGTCGACCGACGAGGCGCGAGTCCTGAAACGTCTTCTCGCGATTTTACGATTCAGCACGAATAAAAGCGAAGCCCTCGTCGTGGCGATTTTAATGCCGAAAACCATCATCAAGCTCCGTCGAGCGCGTCGAGCGCATAACACTTATATACATCCCCCCCCGCAAGTTCAACGTTTCATCCAACATTTTTATCGTTTCAATATTCAGACGCGCGCGGAAACTTTTTCGCTATGCTCAGATGAACCGAGCGTTAAAGACGCAAGGTCGATTTTTGGCTTGTGCTTCTCATTTAAACTTTATTATTATTATTATTATTGGCATGAAATAATAACAATTTTTGTTTTTCTTACTAAGAAAATTATGAATTAAATAATATTCTTAAACTTTATTATTATTATTATTTTTTTTATTTTTGCGATTATTACTATTATTATTGTTATTATGAAATAATAATTTTTATTAAGAAAATTATTAATTAATTAATACTAATAATTTTATTAAGAAAATTATTAATTAATTAATACTAATAATTTTATTAAGAAAATTATTAATTAATTAATACTAATAATTTTTATTAAGAAAATTATTAATTAATTAATACTAATAATTTTTATTAAGAAAATTATTAATTAATTAATACTAATAATTTTGTTATTTCAGTGCAAGCAAACGATCGCGTTTTGCCGCGACGACGGCCAACACTTCGCGCCGCTTGCTGCCGCGGGTTGAACGCCTCGAAGTGCAGCAGACCCGATAACCGCTAACGGAATACACTCAAGTACGCGCAACGCGAACTCCGCGTGGCGCTGATGATTTTTTTTTTTTTTTTTTTTTTTTTTTTCACCCCCTCGAGAACTTTGTCGTCGCGATAGGCGACTTTTGGGAAAGAGCCACGAATAAAAACACTTAACCGGAGCTCGCTCGCGATGTGATAAAACGCGCCTTGCCTGTGCAGTCCGAGCCAATCGGTGTCTCCGGCGTTGAAGTCACCGGCACAGAACGCGCAGTTTTCGTCGTCGACGTCGTCGACGACGAAAACATTTTTTAGTAGAACAAACCTAATTTTTGTTTTCTTACGACGTAGACGGGGGTCCATTTTACCCTAATCTTTTTTTTTTGTACTAATTTTTTAGTAGAACAAACCTAATTTTTGTTTTCTTACGACGGAGACGGGGGTCCATTTTACCCTAATCTTTTTTTTTTTTGTACTAATTTTTTAGTACAACAAACCTAATTTTTGTTTTCTTACGACGGAGACGGGGGTCCATTTTACCCTAATCTTTTTTTTTCTTCTAATGTTTTAGTAGAACAAACCTAATTTTTGTTTTGTTTTACCCCAGTTTCTCCTTTATATGTGAAGCCGGGATAACCGACAGGCAAGGAGAAAGAGAAAGAGAGACGGAGAGCCGAAGCGTCCCGAGCGCTGCCGATTATTCCTTCGTGTCACGAAGTCTCCCGAGCGCTGCCGATTATTCCTTCCAGCCCCGAAGCGAGACGCCGCCTTCGCCGTCTTTCCGCCCCGTCGGCCGAGCGGCGGCGCTGCGATCGTCGCGAGGCCAAGAAAGAGAGCCGAGAGCGCGGAGAAAGAGCAGCAGCGCCGGGCCGACTCGGCCGAGGGACGGAGAAAGGCGAGAAAGACGAGGACGAGAGACGCGGCAGGTAACTCGCCGCCGTTCACCAGGGCCTCGCCAAGACTCCGGGCGAGCCTCAGTCTCGAACCGCCGGGCCGGAGGGAAGGAGCTCCGTGACCCTGAATCCAAACGCGCCAAACGAAAATCCGTTACCTCGGTTATATTGTTATTCGGTCGTTCCGTCTCTCCGTCTCTCTCTCTCTCAGTCTCAGTCTCAGTCTCAGTCTCGTCGCTTTGTTATCTCGTCGCCGATAACAAAACAGCCTCGACGAAGCATTTCGAAGAAAAAAAAAAATGAGATAAAAATCAAAATAAAAGGAAGAAAAAAAAATATACGTGTAACGAAGAAAGCAAACTTTTGCTCGTGAATTCGTCGCAATTTGTCGACGTTTATATTCGACGAACTGCGCGCTGTGAAGTGATTACTTTTTATTTTTTTTTTTTTTTTTTTTCGTATTAAAAAAAACGAATTAAAACAAAAGGAGGAAGGAAGGAGAGGGGAAAAAAAAGGTTTCTCGAGTGCTCCGAGGCACAGCGGCGGCCCCAGCGGGGATAGTAAACCGCGAGAGGGATTCTCGCCGTTCCGGAACTCGGCGGAGGAGCCGCGCCGAGGATCTGTGGCCGCGTCTCCGCAGTGTGTTGTTGTTCATGTGCCCCGCAAGCAGGACTACTTCATAGACATAGGAGGTGAACGCACCGGCTGATGTACGTATTATATGAGCGCATGGACGCGGCGACAGAGCCGCGTGAATTTATGTATACGGTTATTTATACGTTGTAAAGTGTTTATGGATTTTGTTGGCCGATGCCACACGAAGCGCGAAGCGACGAGGAGAGTCCCGGTTTGGATTACGCGATCGCGAGGGATTATTTAATAATAGTCGTGACGCGGAGTTGGAGGTGGAAGGATTTTTTTTTTTTTTTTTTTTTTTCTGGCGTGATTACTGAGAGGGGCTGAAATGTATGTGGGATATTCAGCGGGCGAGGGGGAAGAATCGGACGCTGAGAAAAATTGAGACAATAACGATGTCGACTGTTGTTTTAACGAGTGTGATTAATAATTGGAGGATTCGCGTTCACACGTGACAAAATTGCAAAATATTTTTTCCTTAAAAAAAAAAACATTTTTATTTCTCCCATTTTAATGTAAAAGAAAAACGTTTTCTTTTCTCTCCCATTTTAATGTAAAAAAAAAAACGTTTTCTTTTCTCTCCCATTTTAATGTAAAAAGAAACATTTTCTTTTCTCTCGCATTTTTATGTAAAAAAAAACATTTTTATTTCTCTCGCATTTTTATGTAAAAAAAAAACATTTTTATTTCCCTCCCATTATAATGTATACATTATTTTTATTTCTCTCCCATTCTAACGTAAAAAAATATAATTTTAATTTCTACAATTGCAAAAAAACAAAAAAAAATTTCTACAGTTGCAAAAAAACTTGAAAAAATGTCTACAATTGCAAAAAAACTTGAAAAAAAAAACTGAAAAAAGTCCGGAGTTCGGAGCGCGATTGTGCGAGCCAAGCAAGGACACTGGAAAGCGATTGTTGACTCCGGCGAGGCCGAATAAGGTGGCCGTCGGCGGGCCTCGAGAAAATTGTGAACTGGTCTCCTCGCTCCGGGCGCTGTTTCTCTGTGTTCGACACGGAGAAGAAGGCGAACCGGGCGGCGGCGGCGCGTTGGCCGGTCAGAGGACGCGGGGACGCCGCGTGAAAGAGAACCTTCGGCCGCTCGTTTCCCGTCTCGCGCGTTCTCGGCTCCTTCTCGGCCGTGTTTCGTAGGCAGACCGAGCGAGCTCGGTAGGTGTCGGTATGTAGGTGGGCGATCGCCGTTTGTCGCTCGCCTCGCGCTCCACGCGGATATACACAACTTTTGCACGGCCAGCGACCGACGATTCGCGATTCTTTATCTTTATCTGTTTCTCCCTCTCCCCCCCCCCCCCTTCTTCGCATTGTCCTGTCCTTGCGCGCTCTTTACTTAGCAGCCGAGCCAGCCGGCATCGCTGCGTAAAACCTTCGTTTCCAGAACGACGCAAACTCAGCGTCCTAAAAATAAATAAATAAATAAATAAGTAAATAATAATTAATAAATTCTGAATTTAAAAATTAATAAATTCTGAATTTAAAAATTAATAAATTCCGAATTTAAAAATTAATAAATTCTAAATCTAAAAATTAATAAATTATTTTCATGAAGAAAAAAAAAGTAAATAATAATAAATAAATAAATAAATAAATAAATAAATAAATAGTTTCGATTCACTCGTGGAATTTTATTGACTATTTGATAAATTGGTAGATAGTTGAAAAACATTTTTTCAACTACAATATTTTTATTGTATTTTGAGGTTTTGTTAAGATAGATTTAAAAAAATTGTATGGTGATTTTTATCTACAATTTAATCGCGGAAACTTCTGTTCTTTGCCTTGAAATCTCGACAGTCCTTGTGGCGTTAATTGCCACACGGCGACTCTCGAGATTCACGAAAATCCGAAATTCTCCTCCCGCCGTGTATTGATAATTTTATTTTCGGATTTACATCTCTCCGCACCGGTTGCCAAGGAATTCTCGATCCACGTGAGAAAGAGAGAGAGAGAAAAAATCGACTCTGATGTCGAAATTGTCGCTCCGGGAGTCGAAAAGAAACTCGTTTGACCGCCGAGAGTCTAAGGCTCGATTCCATTTGGAGATTATTTCGACGTCTCCGGCTGTAACCGAGCGCAGAGTTCGAGACTCCGAAACGATTCACCGAAGCCTAAAAAAATTCACCTGACGCCGTCCGGAGTCGAAATTGAATTTTGTACCGACTCTCATAAATTCCTAATCACCAAACCCTATTTTAATTACTTCCTAAGTCATTCGTTGAGTCATCCCACCCAAATTTTCCGGTAATTTATTTTTCATTAACCACGACTCACAATATTCGAAAGTTCAATTATCGAAAAATCATCACTAAACCCTATTTTAATGACTTCCTAAATAATTCGTCGCCACCCAAAATTTCTGGTAATTCATTTTTCTTTAAATTAATTTTTTTATTTCATTAAATCAGTCAATTATTTTTCATTAAACTAAATTTTTTATTTCATTAAATTTATCAATTATTTTTCATCAACCGCGACTCACAATATTCGAAAATTCTATTATCGGAAAATCATCACTAAACCCTATTTTAATGACCTATTTTGAATAATTCGTCGTCCCGCAAATTTTCCGGTAATTTATTTTTCATTAATCGCGACTCACAATATTCGAAAGTACAGTTATCGAACAATCTAAATCGCTTGCCAATAATAATAATAATAATCGTTATTATTATTTTAATCGCTGAGCAATTTGTTGAGTGCATACAAACTGGGACGGAACGTTGGCTGCTCTATGGCCACGCCCTTGCCTGGCTCTCTGCCTCTCTGCCTCCTCTACCTGCGTGCGTGAATACCTGTTCGTGCTGCCTCGAATTCTACATAGCACCCGGCGGGTTTTCTCTATACGCGGCGGCTCGCAAGGTGCGCCGCTCCCTCGCCGTGTGAGAATGCACGTGCTCTGCCGGTTCGTCGTCCCACTGGGTCAGAGCGAAGAAATTTAAATGAAATTTCTACGGGAGCTTTTCACCGCGTTTGGCCTTTTGTCACACGTGCCCCGAGTTGTCCCATCAAACGCGACACGTGTAACGAAAGTGCAGAATCGTCGTTTATACGTGATGCACGTGATGCACGTGAAGTGCAACGGGCGCGAATTTTCCAGGCCGATCGCAATGTCGGCGATGTTTGCTGCCTTTGAGCCAAGTAAGAGCGAAAAAAATAAAACGAGGAATTTTCTCGCCGCCAGGGAAATTTCGAATTCTTGAACGACGGCCAAGAGAATTTCTCAGCTTTTCTAACCTCAGCTCGCATTTTTTTTGCTGGGGAGACACGTGACGAGTTTATTCGCGAATAATTGTTTTTTTTTTTTTTTTTTTTTCGAATGAAAATATTATGATCGAATGAATATTGGCTAATAGAATTTCCATTAATTAACATTTTTTATACCTCGCATTTTTTTACCATTGAAAACGTGAGACGAAAGAAATTGCGGAAAAAATATAATTGGAATATCGAGCGATCGTTTGATTTTTTTTTTTTTTTTTTTTTTTTTCCAACGTGTAAATATTGCCGAGCCATCCGTTTAGTGTATAATTAATTGCCGAGCCGGGGCGCAGTCACTTGCTGTTTCCGGTATGCGGACACCGAGATCCGTTTAGCTCGCAGCTTCCTACAGGATTTCTCCTGGTGCGCCGTGGCTTTCACCGTGACTAAACGCGGTTTCTCGATATCACCCGGTGAGACCGGAGCTTCTCGGTGAATTCTCGAAACGAATTTGTTCGACTGGAAAAAATGTGTTATTACATTTCACCCCCTCCACCCCATAATTTATTGCTCCGGCTTTCCTGGTTAAATTGTCACGAGCGTTGGGCAACCTGTTGAATCACAGCAAACGGTTATGAAATCGATTATCAAATTTCTCAAATAAAAAAAATAAAACAAAATTATTTAAAAATTAGACTAAAATTATTCAAAAATTAAAATAAAATTATTCAAAAATTTAACTAAAATTATTCAAAAGACTAAAATTATTCAAAAATCAGACTAAAGTTATTCAAAAATTAAAATAAAATTATTCAAAAATTTAACTAATATTATTCAAAAATTTAACTAAAAGTATCAAAAATTTAACTAATATTATTCAAAAATTTAACTAAAAGTATCAAAAATTTAACTAAAATTATAAAAAAATTAAACTGTGTCAGGAATAATTTTTCCTGCCGCATCGTCAACTCGTCTCAATGAAACCCATCAGCACTGCCCACCAATCAATCGCAAATGACTCAAAGAAAATCGTTCTCCAATCTTCTCCGATTATTTCCCATTTTTTTTTTTTTTTTTTTTTTTCTAAACATTTCGTACCGTTTTTCCACCGCACAGTATGACAATAATTGCGCAGCAGTAACGCGGCTGGTGTAGTTGCTAACGAGTGGGGCGCGGGGTCTTAATGCATTAACGGTGAATCCAGGGCTAATTGGCTCGGGGCTAACCGACTCCTGGTGTTCCTCCACGCGTTCGTACAGTCGGCGTCTGGAGCATGAGAATGCACTAGGCCGGCTCGGAATCGCTCGGAATCGATGACTGCGCGATGAGCGCGCCACCTTCCTCTTTCTTTTTTTTTCTACTCTTTTCTACTCCTTCCTCTATCTTTTTTTTTTTCTACTACCCGCAGTTACAGTTAAACGATGCGCATGCAATTACCGCCACGAAATAGCGCGGCAGATGCGCGCGTTGGCAACGAGAGAACGAGCGTCGGACCCGAGTGGCTCGCTGTAATTAATTCGAGCTCAGCCGCCAACGAAACGAGGGCAGTGTGTATTATTATACGTGCGCTGCAAAACCCACAGCGAGCACCGAGCGTTTCGTGTGTTCTTTAAAGAGACACAAATGTGGGAATGTAAATAAAATAAAATGAAAAAAAAAAGAAAAAAAAAAAAAAAAAAAAAATCGCTCGTACGAATTACGAGGCGAGAGGAGAACAGATAGGCGCGTGTGACACACGACGTTTCGTCGAGGACGTGAGGAGAATTCGTGGGGTCGACGAGAATCGGATCTGTCGCGAACTATAAGTAACGGGGAGTTTAGTCCCGATCGAGGAGTTCTGATTCTGTTGCTCGGCGAGAGAAAAATTGTCGCAGATTTTATTATCGACAGACTTTCGATTGGCAAATGTGAGAATTTTTTCAAAATTAATATTTGGTGGTATCGATAAATTAAATTTTTTATTACATTTTTTTTTCTATTTTAAATTTAAAATAAATTAAAAATTTTAAATTACATTTTTTTTCTATTTTAAATTTAAAATAAAACAAAAATTTTAAATTACATTTTTTATTAAAAATTCATTTTAAATTAATTTTTTTTAATCATTACATTTTTTTGTACTAAATTCGTGATTTAATTGAGTGATATTTAACTATTAATAAAAATACGTGTGCAATTTTTTTTTCGTCGTTTTTTATGGCTGTACAAATTCAAGGACGTTCTCGTCCATCCGCATAAATTTCCCGCCGGAGTCACTGACATCGCGTCAATTTTATTTCTCCGAGCGTCTCTCATTTAAATTTCGCGAGAGACAAACACTGACGATTTTTGCCGTGCCCCGCGACTCTCGGTACCGTTGATATTTACAACACGCGCGCCGTGCGGCTCGCGCGCGGTGAACCCGTGGGCGCGCACGGACGCGGCCCAGCTGGGCACGTGACCCGACTCTCCACGAGCCGTTGTGCCTCCTCGCCTTCGCGATCGCTCGTAAATAATACTGTAAACGTCGACAGAACCAAAATGAAGTCCGTGGATTGTTATTATTATTATCTCTCGATATTATAGAAATATCTCGTCGCCACCGCTGTGTAGGATGTACAGGGCATTCCATGTCAAAAGGCCCCGACCGCGAAGCCTGCATTTTTTCTAAGTCCCTCGTGGGCCCCAAGACTGAATTTTTTCTGAGTCCCTCGTGGGCCCCAAGTCTGAATTTTTTCTGAGTCCCTCGTGGGCCCCAAGTCTGAATTTTTTCTAAGTCCCTCGTGGGCCCCAAGCCTGGATTATTTTTATTTTTATTTTTGTTATTATTAAAAAAATTATTTTAATTATTATTATTATTAAAAAAATTATTTTAATTATTATTATTATTTAAAAAAATTATTTTTATTATTATTATTTAAAAAAATTATTTTTATTATTATTATTTAAAAAAATTATTTTTATTATTATTATTTAATTTTTTTTTATTATTATTATTATTTTTAAACAATTTTTATTTTTATTATTATTATTATTATTATACACAACGAGAATTTAAAAAGCGCAGAAACCGCGAGTGCAAAATACCTCAGTATTTATTTAGCGCTAAGCGAAAACGCGTCCCGCGTTTTTCCGCGTCTTTCGTTTTTTCTTGCTCTTGAAACTTTCAATGCGACGCGTCGCGAGCGTCGAGACGACTCGCGCGGGGTTGCCAACGGAGATTTTCCTCGGATTCTCTCGACTCGAGTGGCGCGCGCGCTGAGATAAACAAACCGCGGCTGGAAATGGTGCTGAACCGTACCAACCGCGAGCTTTGGTCTTCCGCTGAAGGACTAGAGAGAACAGGAGGAAAGAAAGCAAGAAAAAAAAACTCGTTCGAGCGTCTCGATCTCGCTGAACTCGTCGGGCTGCATGACGAGTGCGGACGATGCGAGCGCAACTCGGGAAACCGCGTCGAGAGCGGCCGAGAGAATCGATACGTCGGTTTTAATTTTATTAGGGATTTTTCGCCTTGCGATAATTGCAATAATTATTGTCACATAATTAATCAGATCTTCGTGGCAATTAAATAATTATACGCAACTTATTTGACATAATTTAATAATAATTCAATAATTAAAATTCACGAAAACCGATCGGTTTACCGATCGATAAAAAAAATCGAACATCGGACAAACAAATTTAAAAAAATTCGGAAAAATGTTTCATCTCGAAAAAAAAAAAAGCGTTATAGTTTCCATCGTAATAATAATTCCCGCGATTATTTAACGCGCGTAACGTTCGAGGCGTGCAGTCCGCGAGCTCCGTTATCGATTCGATATTCCATAGAAGCAACGACACGATCGCCCGCCGGAAGCCAACGCGCCAAATAAGTACAAGCCGGGTGTCCGCGAGCCGGAAGCTCGACGCAACGCGGCTTCTGCTGCTGCTCGACGTGAACAATGTCGAGCGGTACTTGACTCCGTGATCGACGGAGTCGGATGGATTGTTACGTTCGGCGTCAGTCGACCGTCACTCAAACGACTTGGATGTCACCAGCTGGCTCTAACTATTATTATTATTATAATTATTATGATTGAAAATTGATAATAATAATTATACTAATAATAATACATTTTTTCATTTTTGAATTAACTTTATATTCTCATTTTTGAATGACTTATTAATCCAGGTTCGATCGATCAAAAAAAAAGTAACCTCGATTTTAGCGAAGTGACGAAATGTCGAAAAAAACTGCGAAAATACGTTTTTTTTTTAATACCTCATTCCGATGTATTTTTGCTCGTACACAATATGTTTGCCATTAGCTTTTTTTTCTGAACACGATAGTTTTCACAAAAAATTCAAAACTTTTTATAACTTTCGATTTTTTTTTTTTTTTTTTTTTCCGCGTCAAGTCGCTATGCGCACGAAATGCACATTTGGGCCGGTTAATTAAAAAATGATTAATAATAATAATGTTTTATTAATGACTGTATTATTATTATTATGGATCGAGAATAATGTCCCTGACTTTGAGCTCGACGAAAATGCATCGATCCGTGGAGTCCTCCGAAGCAGAGACGCCCTGCGCGAGTGGATTGCACAACGCGACGCGACGCTTGATCTTGGTGCGCGTAACGACACGTAGCGACGCGCGTTTATTACTTACATCATACACACACACGGAGCCCGTAACTCGGTGTCACTGAATCATGAACGTGACTGTCGCGCGGTGTCGCAGACGCGAAACTCGATAGGATCGAGTGGTGTGTTCACGCAGCCGAACATCCTTCGTCAGGGTCGGAGTCGCGTTTCCGCGTCTTCGGAGCGCACGTGATGGATTCGACGTTCGATATATTTTTTGCGATGTAAACATCAATTTTAGGATTTTTTTTTTTTTTTTTTTTTTTTTTTCATTTGTCGTCCTGGCTGTGATTAATCGATAATTATTAATTGTTGAATTTTTTAAAATTAGTTCGACTTAATAGTTGGCAGGAAAATTTTGCAGACTTTTTAATTTTTCAATAGGTCGATTTTTTTTCACCCGTTTTTCTCGGCTCCGACGATCAGAATTTGGGTTATCAGGGAGCCGTAAATTTTACCGTAGCCATTACCGTAAATTCCGCAATGTTGGTCACTCGTGGCGCGCACGGGAGATGTACGAAGTACGAACCGTTACGAGCGATACGGGGAAGGTACGAGAAATTTCCGTCGTCACGTCACGGAAATGTGTGCCGAACAATCTTACTTCCCCCCCCGCGGGGATTCCTCGAGATCGGCCGATGTCACTGACAGTTCCTGCTTTTGTTTCCCAAATAAATCGATAAAAAAAAATGAACTGTTTTCGCGTTTCTATAGAAATCATTGCCAGAAATAAAAAAATGTAATAAATGCAGATTTATAAATCTGCATTCATTACTTTTTTTTATTTCGTGTTCGGAAACCAGTAATTTTTTTGTTTTTTTACGAAAAGATATCATTATAAATTTGCGATTAAATTACACACCTGGCAAAATAATTCGCAGTCGATTTTGCCAGGTTGCAATATTTTCGCTATATTCCCACAGCAACGTTCAATCCATAATTTTCTCTCGTCCAGCTATTAATTATTAAATAACGACTGATAATCAGCAGGATATTCTCCGGGCACTCAGGACGCCTCGACGCGTTGAAGCCCACACGTCGCACCGTATTTTAACCCAGATCCAGGAGCTGCACGTGGATGCAACTTGCGTCCCCCCCGTGTGGGCATAATATGCACGAGGATACGCTGCACATATTTCATACGGCTTTTACGTGACACGTTGCTCGCCTGATGCATACCACGGGTTTTGCACGTATTAGAACGCCTCGCGGTTGTGTGTCGATGCGCTCCCCGTGTGTTCCTGGCCTACGGTCTAACGGTACCAGGACGTGAAATCCTTGCGGACGGCTATTTTCAGTCGCCTGGGAAATGTGTAACCGATAATATTCACAATTTTAAATGACTCATTTTTTTAATTTTATAAAATGCAGATTTGGGGTTTAAAAATACATTAAATAGACATTTTTAATACACTTTCGCTGTTAAAGATTTTCAATTTATTTTCTTATCATTTCGTAAAAACAAAAAAAAAAAAATTTTGATGTCCGAACGCGGAATAAAAATGCAATGTTTCAAACAAGCAAACCCGAAAAGGTTTAAAAAAATATTAAATACACATTTTTAATACACTTTCGCTGTTAAAGATTCTCAAATTATTTTCTTATCGTTTCGTAAAAAAAAAACAAAAATTTTTGATGTCCGAACGCGGAATAAAAATGCAATGTTTCAAACAAGCAAACCCGAAAAGGTAAAAAAAAAAAATTAAATACACATTTTTAGTGCACTTTCGCTGTTAAAGTTTTTCAGCCTCCGGACACCCGTCGGTACCGTTTTTTGCCCCACATTTCCGTTGTTACCCGAAGAGCTTTGTAACGCGATTGCTTCGTTAGTCGATCCACACGCGGGCCGCTCTCGATATAAATCCGGAAGCCGCTGAATGCCGGAATAATCGCAAGTGCGTATAATCACCGTTGCTCGGCCTACTGCCGGGCCCACGGTGTGCCTTCTTGCCCCACCGTCTGTTATAAACCAAATGTACGAAGGCACCGTTTCTCGCTCCGTTGCCCCCTCGATCCGTACCTCCAAGATATACAGCTATAGGTGTGTCAGTGGAATACCCATCGGGGCCCTCGAGCGCAGAGAGAGAGAGAGACCGGCCAACTCATCAGGCCCCTCGAGCCAAAGTCATTGTTCACTTTTTACACCGTGTCCGTTACGAGCGACTTAACGGAATGACCGAATATACTTTCTATTGGATTATCAGATCGAATCTTCGATTTTTCTTCACTTGAACGTTTTGCAAAAAAGAAATTATTTAATACAAAATGATTTTTAAAATATCACTGAATTAAAATGGCCTTTGATTTTTTTTTTTTTTTTTTTTTTCACTTGAAAAATGTTGTGGAAAATAAGTTGAGCAGATATTTATTAGATAACAAAAAGTTAGAATAACATTTATTGAATCAGAAGTAGATAGATAAATAAATAAAATAATTTTTTTTTAAATAGAAAAATAAAAAAATAAAAATTATTAGATAAAAAAGTTAGAATAACATTTATCAAATCAGAAGTAGACAGATAAATAAATAAATAAAAATAAAAATCTAAATTAAATAAAGGCACGTGAAAAAAAATTGCAGTGCTGTCGGTGTTGAAGAAAAAGTGCGATCAGGAGACCCGACGGCTACAGAAAAAAAATGTGTAACAATGAGAACAATGAGGATTCGCGAAAGTCGCGGGAGAAGCGCGTTGCCCCAATCCTGGCTAATCCATCGCTGTACCTTTCCTGCTTCGGATTACCCCGGCGTCTGTATATTCACTGCGTGCGCGGTTATGTCCCCCGTGACTACGTAATGAATTATGCGCTCGGAGAGCGATTCGTGAGAAAGAAAAAGCCCTGAGCCGAGAAAGGAGATCGGTCGATATTACTGAAACCGAGTTACATGGACTGAATTTTTTTTTTTTTTAAGTCGAAGGAAAGAAAAAAATCCACCAGTCGACTCAACGAAAGCAATGAATTTATAAGTCATTTTTTTAATTAAAAAAATTCATTCCAATTTCATAATTTCTTTAAAAAAAATTAATTCTAATTTCATAATTTCATTTAAAAAAATTAATTCTAATTTCATAATTTCATAAAAAAATTAATTCTAATTTCATAATTTCATAAAAAAATGCATTCTAATTTCATAATTTCATTTAAAAAATTAATTCTAATTTCATGATTTGGGTTAATTAGAATTATATGTATATATATATTTTTTTTTTCGTTGCGTTCCAACGATGCAAACTTCAACATAATTTTTCTATTTCGTCGAAATTGCGTCAGGAGTCGCAGGAGTGAGGATCGTCTGTGGCGATAACCGAGTCGCCTGTTTTACCGGTTTTCCATGGTCAGGGTGCTCTCGAGTCCCTCGCACAGAGGGAAATAAAACGCACGAGGCAGCGACACGAGGAGGGCAGAAACACGTGTAGAGGTATTCGGATCACTCGTCGCTACCGTTAGGCGTACCTGCTACGCCCGGATCGACGATTATCGTAGGTACAGAAGTCGCTGCCTACGGGCGAGGGAAGACACGAAGTCCGAGTCGTAACGGACTCTCGCTGTTTCCTATATAAGATCGACCGCTATCGACTATTTCCTCTTTTTTTTTAGAAAAGAAAAACAAAATCTTCACCTGTAAATGCGAGTTTTCTCGACTCGTGCGAGTGGAATTTAATTTGTGCATCTGATGACTCGAATAAATTTACTTGAATGATTTCTGGTAATATTTTTTATTGTTAAAAAAATGGCGATGATCATTTAATTTTTTTTTTAACTCGTACGAGCGGAATTTAATTTTTGCATTCGAATCGAATAAATTTACTTGCATTTTTCCAGTTAATTTTTATAATATTTTTTATTGTTAAAAAAATTGTGATGATTTTTTTTTTAGAAAAGAGAATTTTTATTATTATTTTACTCGACGGTATTTTTGCTGAAATTTCTCCAATTATCGAATAATAATTTCCTTCCATTGTCGTCCGGAAAAAAAAGAGTGCAATTATTTTTCGTACCGCCGGGAAACTTGTTACCGAATATTTTAACAACGCAATTACGTGAATCCGGCCTCCGCGACCCGCGCGGAGAGAGACTCGTAACACGCAGCGCTGGACGCGAATCTTCCGGCTGAGATAGTAATTTCTCGTCGGGCCCTCCGAGTGTGCTTCCTCTTTCTTCCGGTGTTACGAATTCCTCGGCTGCGTAATTGCAACCCGCTGCTGCTCCTCCAGAGAGAGAGCTAATTATTATCGGAGGGCCGCGGCTGTTTCGTCGAGTGCCAATTTCGTACCGGCACGACCATTCGTTCCAGTTATTTCACTCTCGGGACGAGCGAAAGAGAGGGAGAGAAAAAAAATGGATGCACGAAACAATGAACAGTTGCTTAAAAGATTTCTGCGGATGGACAATTTTCGCGATCGACCGAGTCGACGACGATAATCGAGCGTTTTGTAGTCCGTAGTAGTGAGAAGTTTTAGTGAGAAAAATTGTAGTGAAAAGCTTTAGTGATTTCTCACGATTTTTATTACGATTTTTCAATCGTAATGAGAAGTTTTAGTGAGAAAAATTGTAGTGAAAAGATTTAGTGATTTCTCACGATTTTTATCACGATCTTTCGATCGTAATGAGAAGTTTTAGTGAGAAAAATCGTAATAAAAAGTTTTAGTGATTTCTCACGATTTTTATCACGATTTTTCAATCGTAATGAGAAGTTTTAGTGAGAAAAATCGTAGTGAGAAATTTTTGAGAGAGAAAAAATCGTAGTGAGCAATTTTAGAGATAGAGAAAAATCGTAGTGAGAAATTTTAGAGAGAAAAAATCGTAGTGAGCAATTTTAGAGAGAGAAAAAATCGTAGTGAGAAATTTTAGAGAAAAAAAAATCGTGGTGAGAAATTTTAGAGAAAAAAAAATCGCAGTGAGAAATTTTAGAGAGAGAAAAAATCGTAGTGAGAAATTTTCGAGAGAAAAATCGTAGTGAGAAATTTTCGAGTGAGAAAAATCCTAGTGAGAAATTTTCGAGAGACAAATATGGAGACACGAGACAATGAGCAATTGCACAAATGTCGGGGGGTGGGGGAGGGGGGGGGGGAGATTATTCTGCGCGAATGGGCAACTTTCGCGATCGACGAAGTCGTCGACGCGACACTCGCGCCCGCGGGACACACGCGGCTCTTCCCACGAGCCGAGCGATTATTTCGCGCTCCAATCCCGGTTCGCTCCTTTTCGCGTTGCGTCATTTAACGCTGTTGCGTACAACGATTCGTGCACGCTCCATAGGTGCCACCGGCTCTTACCGCACGAATAACGAGCTCAGCCGTGCGATGCTCTTTTTACGGTCGCGTGTGTGTATATTTCGCACCTGCGCGCGGGCGTCTCATCCGCGCGACGTGGGAGAGGTGTCGGCGTTTTTCGCTATATTCCCATAGGCCACGCCGTGACACGACTTTCCTTTCGAACGGCCACACGAATTTTTCGCTTTTCCTTCTTTTTTTTGCTGCACACGACGTAACATCGATTTGCAGAAAAAAAAACTGCGACTGAAAAAATGTAAAAATTGGGCTAAACAAATTTTCAAAAACAATTTTTTCTAATTATTATTATTTTTTTTTGTTCGCCGAATTATGAAAAAAGAAAAAATTTGTAAAATTTTTTTTTAGAAAAATGAATTAATTATTAATTAATTTTTTTTTTAGAATTAAAGTGTATTTGAAAATATATAAGAGACATACAACTTTGGGCCGAAATATATAATTTATATATCTTGAATATACTTAATTTCCATAGGGGAATATTTAGAAAAAAAAAATTCTAAAATTTTTTTTAGACAAATAAAAAAAATCCTTTTACCATTTTTTTTTTTTTTTTTTTTTTTTTTTTTTTTTTTTTTTTTTCAAGCGACGAAGAGTAAACTGCTGACGAGTAAACGCGACGTTTAAACGCATCTCGCATTACGCGCACGGCGCTCTTTGCTGTCCCACGTAAAGTGCGTCGCTCTTGCGCGTGACTAATAGTACTTTATTGCATATACGACGCATGCTTACGCCCGGCCGTTGTATGCAATGCACGTGGGAGAATATTTTCCCCGCGATGCGCGAGAGAGTCCTTGCCGGCGGCCGCGCGGCGCGCGGGATATATATTATAAAATCCGCAACGAGATAAAAATATGTAATTCTTGAGTAAGCCGCGCGCGCGATGACCCCGACGCGATCCGCGCGGGCGAATCTCACGCTATTTTATTTGTATAGGCGATGAATCAATTTAAAAAATAAAGAAAATAATTTAAAAATCATTTTAAAAAAATGTTTAAATAAAAAAAATAATTTAGACATTTTTTTAAATAATTTATAAATTTTTAAAAATAATTTAGAATTTTTTAAAAATAATTTAGAATTTTTTAAAAATAATTTAGAATTTTTTAAAATAATTTAGAAATTTCAAATAATAAAGAAATAAAATAAAATTGCTCTGCACAGTCCTGAAGCTCCGCCTATTTTATTTCTATAAGCGGTGAATCAATTAAAAAAAAAAAAAAAAACGTTATAAATTGCTCTGCACAATCCTGAAGCTCCGCCGGGTGTCGTCCCGGGTCGTGAGGCAATATACGGAGAGCGCGGAATACGGCGAAGGAGCAGATTATAGTAGGATAGATCGGCCACGTTCCCTATGAATTACTGGAACGATACGGAGGAGCAGCGGAGAGGAGACCGGTTATTATACCGCATGGGGATGACTGGCTAGCGGTGCAGTCGACCCTGCAACCCGGCCTCGCTTCCCCGTCGCTCTCGCGCGCGCGCGCGTTCCTTGCACCCGACGTCCATGCGGAGCCCTCGGAGCACCGAGAATATAGGATGGACGGTGAACTTCCTCGACGTCTCGCTGAGTGGAAAATATTTCACGAGATATACACGTTGAGCTATTTATGGCTCTGGCTCGGGCTTTGTTTGGTGTAATTTAACATTGACACTGAAGCAGCGAATGATAGTTGGGGTTGTGGGACGTAAATACTTTGTGGAATGCAGCGGATCGAGAAACAATATTTTTGTACATTTAATTAATCGAATTAATCTTATTAATTAAATGAGCAGAGTTAATAGAATTCATTGGTTTTGTATAATTAATTCAATTAATTTAAATGGAATTAATTGAGCCAAATCGGTTGAAGCCATCGAATTAATTGGATTCGTCGAATTAATTGGATTCGTCGAATTAATTGGATTCGTCGAATTAATTGGATTCGTCGAATTAATTGGATTCGTCGAATTAATTGGATTCGTCGAATTAACTGATTTAAACTTTGGAGTGAAAAAATGATCACTTCAATTTTTTTTTTTCATCTTAGGACGGTTTTTACGTTTTTTCAACTAACAACAGTTATTGACAACCGAATTGATAAAAAAAAATTAACAATGAATTTTTTTTCTGTTGCAGAAAAATGCTGATAAGAGGAGTGGCGACCATATGGGTCGCCGTACTCTTGTGCCATCTTCAACCCACAGAGTCACAGGTACGAAACTCGATAACTGACAGCCAACTCGTCCTACACGCACATATTAGAAACCTCGATCCCTGACTCCGCGATGAACGTTGCGCAAGAGTTCGAACACCTCTTTATTTTTATTTTTTTATTTTTATTTTTTTCGACAACCGGATCTATCGCTGCTCATCGTTGCTAAAGATCGCGCGATTCCCATGCTAATTTCACCGACACGAACACCAGAATAAAAATTAATCGAGCCCACCGGAATTTGGCGCCGATGTTAAGATTTCCAAGATTATCTTCAATGCCAAAAAAATTAATTTCCATCTTCAGTAAAAAATTAATTTTTTTTTTTATTAAAAAAACAAATGTAATCTGCTTAAAAAAATGTAATCGAGGCCATCAGAATTTGACTCCCCGGTTGCAATTTCCAAGATTACCTTCCATCCCACAATTTCCTGTATTATAAAAAAAAATGATAAAAAAAAAAACAAAAAATAAATCTGCCTAAGGAAACTTCAGGCGAATATATTAAAGCATCTCGTGTGCGCGAGATCTCGCTTCTTGGGAAACTCTGACGCAAAAAGAAGCCTATGAAATAATTGACATGCTGCCTCTTATAAGACTTACGGCGTGGGGCTCGCTGTACGTATATTCGTTTCTCGCTGGCTGCAGTGCCACTCGAGTCGTGTGTGCCGCGCGCGGTGCTCGCGGTGAAAGCGAGTGTCTCGCACGCACAGCTCCCCCCGTAACGCGTGAACCGACCTATACACGTTTATAAATATATATAACCACGCAACCAATACGCGTAAAAAAAATGCCAGCCTCGAGGCGCCTCGTATGGAGCGCAGAAAATTCTTACCCGCGTCTGGGAAATAAAGAGTTCTCTCGGGGCAAAAAAATTAAAAAGGAAACAATGCAGCCTCATTGTCGGTTTGAAAAAAAAAAAAAAGAACGTAACCAAGCTTAAATTATTTCCCTTTATTTTGAGCTAAATGTCGTTCATTGTGTCTAAAGTAATTGTCAACTTTTTACGCTCGATAGAAATTTCTGTAATTAATTCGGCAATTAGTCGCTGCGAATAATTTGCACGGGAATGCGAAATGATAAAAAATAACTTCGGGTATGAAAATTGTGAATAATTATTTCAATTATAAAAATAGTTATAATTATTATTTTATTATTTTATTTTTATTATTGGCTAATTTTTTTTAACTCCACAATATTTTTCCACTTTATTTTATCTTTATTATTATTACATTAAAAAAAATATTGTATTTATTTTGAAAACACTAATTCAAAATCCATTAATTTTTTTTTTCTGTGCAGACAATAAAAATACCGAACTACAAATATATTTCCCAATTAAAATCGTGGCGCACTCGTCACGTGTCTTATAATCAACGAGCTTATAATCCACCGTGTCGGATTGGCTCGTTCCACGAGTCATCGCAGGTGGAATTACTCGGGGATTTCGTGTGGCGGTGCCGCGCGGTTTCCACGGTCGATACTCCTCTTTTCTCTTTACAGAGAAGCGAGGAGCCTCGATCTCGTTGGAATGCATCAACCGTTATGTCACCACGGCCACGCGCTTATGGCCCCGACTGTTTCTGTCTCTCGAGACGCGCGCGAGCCTCGTGGCTCGGGCTCGAATCTTCGCAAACAATTTTCTCGTGATTTTTTTTATCTGCTCATTTAAAAAAAATTAATTCGTCATTTTTTATTTTTATTTTTAGATTTTATTTTAATTCATCTGCCTATCTATTTTTTAATATTTTCTGTCTGTTCATTAAAAAAAATTAATTCGTCATATTTTCATTATTATTATTATTTTTTTTTTCATTTTAATTTATCTGTCGATCTATTTTTTAAATATTTTGTTGTCTATCGAGACACAAAAATCAGGTGTCGTCGTTCCTCTTGACACGTGGAGTTCAGCAGCGAATCTCGCGGTATCTCCGATCGAGGGGATCGAGCGTGGCAGCCGTAATACGCTTTCACTAGGCGAATAGATCACTGAGAAAAACGACCAAACCCTTGGCACGTCGTTGTTGCTGTTCAGGAACGGCTCGACAATTTCCATCACTTTTTTTTTTCTTTTTTTCGTTGCAAAAATAAAAATGAGAATGTGGACAGGAAGCACGTGGATTGATGCGGAGAAATTGGTTTTGTGGAAATGACTTTCATATCCATCGGATTATTGTAATTATTTCACGTCCACAAATTATGAGTTTTTTTTGTGATTGAGATTTCATGTCTCCTACTTTTTTTTTTTTTCGTTATATTTCATGTCTCCTATAATTTTTTCTTTTCGTTTTGAATCGGCAAGAAAATCGGCAAGTAATTCCACGTCCACAAATTGTAGGAGCTTTTTCGTAATTCGGATTAATTACTTTTATTTTTCCTAAGAGAATAAAAAAATCGTTTTCTAAAGTGACTCGAGTAACGTGAAAAAAAAAAAAAAAACTGGATTTTCGACTGTCTGCAAGGAGAAAGAGGGCACCGTATTAAGTGAAGCCTGCCCTGAAGTAAAACGCGTTCGCGTAGTGAACCTCTTTCTCCGCTCGAGTAATGGGCAACCCGGCCGCCGCCTCTCGTGTGTTGCAACGCGCGAACAATTCCCGACACTCCGCGAATTTTACGCTGTCTACGACAATCGCGAAAAAATCTCTGCGCCACCGGCAGAGGCGAATTAATTAACATAATGATAATATCAAATATTATAAAATTAATATTATGATCATATTAAATATTATTAAATTAATATTATGATATTATCAAATATTGTCAAATTAATATTATGATCATATTAAATATTATTAAATTAATATTACGATAATATCAAATATTATTAAATTATAAAAATATATAAAAACAAACATTAATATGAATGAATTAAATGTGCAAAGAATTCCCAGCCATTTTCGTACCGACAGATGTTCCAACTTGAATGAAATTCGTGCTCTAAAAACGTCTTTTCTTCTGTTTGCAGGTCGCCAACGCGAACGTATTCACCTGTCCGAACGGTGAGTAGAATCCCTCCGAGTGCGCCTGAGACGGGCCTAATAAACTTTTGTGTGCTGCACGTCGACCCTCCGGGGTAAAGTGGCGCAGGTGGGAGCCGGTGCGAAGGGTGAAACAGGCTCGACCCTAACCCGGGTTCAGGTATACCAGGGATTATCCACACTCGGTACCGAGAGACGCTCGCAGGTACCAAGCCGAGATCTCGTATCGCGGCGTCCGTGACAACCGTGAAATCCGACGAATGCCATTTTTCTCGGAATATTTTTTCCCCAATTTTTCCAAGCCCTCTGGAAGGTTTCGGCCCTTCCAAAAGGCAGTAAATCGTTCTTGGGGGGTGGCTGACAAAAGATGCTGCTGAAAGCTGACTCACTCGATGCCCTGACGGAATGTTCCACAATTATCTCTCCGGGGAAGATTTATCTCCCTATCCAGGAATTCGGAACCTTTCGGAAATGCAGCAAAAAAAACCTCAATGGCCTTTTTTATTTTTCAAGCTGTGAAAAAATTAAATAAATTGCAAATCGTAAAGCTTCGTAGTTCTGCCCTGAAAAATATCAATTTCATCTTTTATTTTTTTATTTAAAATTTTAATTTTATTTTTTATTTTTCTTACTTTTTAATTTTTTTTATTTGTTCTTAATTTTTTTTATTTGTTCTTAATTTTTTTTATTTTTTATTTGTCTTTAATTTTTTAATTTTTTATTTGTTTTTTATTTTTTATTCTATAAAAAATAAAAAATAAAAGTCAATGGCCTTTTTTATTTCTGAAGCTGTGAAAAGTCAACCCGATGAAAAAAAAGTCGATACCTCGTAGAAAAAAAAGTATATCGAGATCGTCCCCATAGAATAAACCGAGAAAACGTTAACATTTTCCGGTCGAACAAATCGAGTCGGTCGTCGGTGCGATAAACATTAGAAAATTTCCGGATGGGTCATTACGAGTCGCTAACGAGGCTCTTCGCGACTGGCGATTGCCGACAGCTTTGCAATAACAATCATCGCCAGACACACTCCGGCTATTGTAATGCAGGCTGTGTGTAGTTAGCGCGCGGATTACACGCGCGGTTAACGGCAAAAAACGATCTTCGCACTGGCCGCAGCACGAGGAGCGACCCACATAATTGCGCGCGTGTCTGTGTGTGGAATTGCGGAGGGAGGGGGAAAGTCGAACGCATAGTTACTCGCATGCTCACTCGAGGCTCGTGTCTTCCGCGTTTTCCGGCAATCCGAGTTGTCGTTGCTCCCAAACAGTTTCATTGATTTGACTATCGAAACTTGTACCAATTCTGTCCGTTCTTCGTCAGCTGTTAATATTCTCAACATTATAGCACAGCAACAAAATTAAGAACGACAATTTTTTAAATAAATTCGTATTCACATAATTAAATAAAATTGAAAAGAAAAATCGTATCTAAATACTCGCCAAGTATTTGACCTCCAACATTTTTCTGAGTACATCAACCAACTTTTTGACGCTCAGCAGAAATAAAAAAAAAATCTATTTCTCAGCCCTATTATTATTATTATTATTATTATTATTATTATTATTTTTATCGTGGTAAAAATATAGGGAAAATCTTTTATAGACGGTGAAATTTTTTATAGATTATTATTATTATTATTATCATTATCATCATCATCATCATCATCATCATCATCATCACTATTATTATTATTATTTTCATCATTATTATTATTGTTGTTGTTTTTGTTATTATTATTAGTTATTAGAATCATTAAGCAATGAACGCCGTTCATGAGTCGTGCGAGCCGGCTGGAAAATCCAACGGCTACGGGGGATGAAATGAGAAGGACCAAAAGTGATAAGAGAGGCCCGGGGATAATGCGCGACGAGCGGCGCTTCGGGTTCCTCGCGATCGCGGTAGTCGAGGGAAGGCGAAGGCGAAGGAGGAGGAGAAAATAAAGAAGGAGGAGGAACGAGAAGCCGGGCGCACCGGGACAGCATTCCAAAGTCGTGAGTCCGGTTCGTCCTGCATCACCACCTCGGCCGTCCTAAAAATATACGATTCCGTCTTTCTCTCTCTCGACGACGACGACGACGACGGAATAAGATTGTCCTGCGGCGCTGCTCGCTCGTCCTCCTGCGGCTTGCGACTTCGTCGTCCGCACCGCAAACGGGAATCCTGGTGGAAAAGTGGGACTCACCGTTTCTTCAAAGCGACGCGCGACGTGGCGAATCCATCGCGATAATCCGCGGCCTGGATGACCACGAGACGAGAGAAGGAAAAAAAAAATAATAAAATGGAAAAAGAATGGAATTCTTATCGTCGTTTCAAGATGAAAAGTTCGCACTTCCTGGACGTTCTGCTCCGGATACGCGTTTTACGGGTTCGGACACAATTGAAGTGCCTGCTTAACAAACGGTTTTAAAAGTTTGTGAAGGTTGACAGACGTCTTTAAATTGGTTTTATTTTTTTAAAGGGTTGCGGAGACAATGAGGATTTTTTTTGTGGTCACTATAAAAAAAAAATAGCTGCTAATGTCAGGCAGTTCGAGTGGCTGAAAATGACAATGAGGACCATTTTTTGTAGTCACTATAAAACAGTTAAATGCAACAGTAGAAATTGCAGTTCGACCCTAAAATAAAATTAAATAAAATTAAAATTAAAAAATTAAATTTAAATTAAATTAAATTAAATTAAATTAAAAAAAACACCATGGATTTTCTGACAATGAGCGATTAATTTTTTTTTTACGATAATGACAATTGGACTATAAAACAGTTAAATGCAACAGTAGAAATTGCAGTTCGACCCTAAAATAAAAATAAAATAAAATAAAAATATAAAAATAAAATAAAAATTAAATTAAATTAAATTAAATTTAAAAAAACACCATGGATTTTCTGACAATGAGCAATTAATTTTTTTTTAACAATAATGACAATTGGACTGCGTGGAAAATTTCCCGAGGACTCGGGTATGATAAACCAAAACGATCATGCAAATGTTGAGCATGAATTATTGAAGAGTCGTTGAATGCGACGCAACGAGACGATCGGAAGCTGCAGGGAGGATAAGAGATTCGCTTCGTTGTTGATGCGTCCCGCGGTCGTCGATTGAAGAAAATGCTGCACATAGAAATATGCGGAGCGAGGGAGAGAGAGAGAGAGAAGCGAGAGACACGAGAGAAGCTCAGCAGGAACGCTGGATATAATCGTGGCCGGATGACCTTTCAGCCGAGGAGTAAAAGTCTCCTTGGCTGCTGCTGCTGCTGCAGCAGCAGCCGAGAAACGAGAGAACGAGCTGAGTCGCCGAGCAACAGCAACGTTGATTTTATACCCAGAGAGACCAAAGAGTTTTTCGAGGACCTACATATATATTACGTGAGGGGTTACGCAGCGTTTAACACGTTGCCTTCTTGTCCAGTGCAACTGGTTTCGTTAATAATTTCTCGACACTCGTCTTGTACTCGTTCCGTATGTTCAGATCTTGAGAGCTGATCACACATTTTTTTTCATTTGATTTTAATATATTTACAGCATAAAAAAAAATTATTTGGAGGCGAAATCATTTTTTTTTAAATATAATTTCACTCGTCTTGTACTCATTCCGTATGTTCAGATCTTCAGAACTGATCACACATTTTTTTTCATTTGATTTTAATATATTTACAGCATTAAAAAAATTATTTGGAGGCGAAATCATTTTTTTATAATTTTACCTTCAATTTTAAATCGGTTTGAATTTTTCATAGCGAAGCTACGATTTTTTTTTTTTTTTTAACGAACAAAAATCTAACTACAAAAAATCTAACTAAAAAAAAATTCGTTGCCTCGCTGTGAAAAATTGAAAGCGATTTAAAATCCAAGGTAAATTTATTTAAAAAAATTATTTCGCCTACAAATATTTTTTTAAAATGCTGCAAATGTATTAGAATCAAATAACAAAAAAAGTCTGCTATTCACCAGAGCAAAGCTTCACTTTCAAAGTCCCAATATATTCCTGCGCATCGCCAAAAAAAAAGTGTAATTAACACTCGAGTGAGGAAAAAAAAGTAGGTTCGCCGGTTTACTTCTGTCGTGCGCGAGATTCCCTCGCGCCGGGGCTGACACGGATCAACTTCTGCGAGGGGAAACGCGACGATTGGCTGGGAAGTTGGCAGAAGCCACCGGACACGGATACCAACGCACCGCGAGACGTTCTGCCGAGCGTTTGACTTCGTGTACACACGACAAAAGTCGCCGTCTGCTGCCTCGTGGAAGTCGACAACCCGGTATTTCTTTCTTCGTCTCGCTCACGAGTCGTCGGTGAAAAAGCCCCGGGCAAAGAAACCGAGTCGGAGCAGCTCGACACGATATAACAGCAACGCGCGTAGCGTTCCAGTTGGAGTGAAATATGGATGGAGCGTTAAACTTCAATCGAGTCCTCTCGCTCGCTCGCATTTCTCGAACTTGCGTGCGCGCTTCGTTCTTCGAAACGACTCCACGCGAATCCAGTTGCACTCGATCTTCGTTAAATGAGAGTGAAGCGCGCCACTTTTGTTAAGCACAGTTTTACTGGTGGACTTGGGACTTGAAATAGAACACAGTTGTGGGGAATGTAGGTTGACTCCGGTTGGCTGTGTGTTTGAGAAACTGTATTTGGTTTACCGCTGTTTATTTGTGGTTCGTAAATTGATTTTTTTTTAGACTCCTCGTTTCCTTAATTTTATTTTTAATTTGTTCCACTGTTTTTTTATTCCTTGTTTCAATGATCAATTATCATTTTTTTTTATATATATGAATATGAAGATGAAACATTGAATATGAAAAATTGCAACAAAGTTCGACTTGGAGTTGACTGTTTATTTGTGGTTCGTAAATTAATTTATTTTTAGACTCCTCGTTTCCTTAATTTTATTTTTAATTCGTTCCACTATTTTTTTTTATTATGTTTTTTTTGTATTTTTTTATGCCTTGTTTCAATGATTAATTGCCATTTTTTATATATATACAAATATGAAAATCAAAAATTAAATATGAAAATTTGCAACAAAATTCGACTTGGAGTTGACTGTTTATTTGTGATCCGTAAATTAATTTCACTTTAGACTCCTCGTTTCATTACTATTTTAATATTAATATTAATTTTTTATATTAATTTTAATATTATTTTAATATTAATATTTTTAATTCTTACCACTATTTTTTATTCCCTGTTTCATTAATCATTTACCATTTTTTTTTCTTTAAATAAAACGAGATTCTCGACTGGAATTCCCCAAAAAAAAAGTAATTCACAAAAATGTTATCAGTCCCTAAATATCAGTCACCACTTTCCACTCCAAATAAATACTCAATAAAAAAATTATCGTAATCCTAAAAGCTCAAAATAAATATAAAAAAATGCCAACATGACAATTCGACAATGCAAACTGGAGCAGGGCGATTGAAGTGAACTCTCGGACCGTTCTGTCTGCAATCTTAGCTCCGAAATCCCGATGGGTAATTTATTCGCGTTGCTCCTGGCGAAGAAATTTATCGGGACGCCGGGCAGCATCGATAAACTCTTCGAGGTCTCCTCGTCCAAATAAAGAGCGAGAGAGATGGTGAGACGCTCGTCGCTCGAGTGAATTCGAAACCTCGGCAGACAGCCCGTCACCGCCCGAGCGTTTCACCGGGCGATCCTGATGGTGCTCGTGGCGCGATATTCCTCTTCCTATACGTATCCGCCTCAGCTGCATCGAAGCTGCTGCTGCTGCAGCAGCTTCGTCGACGTGTGTGGAGCGCACCGAGCTCGCACTAAAAACGATCGAGGTCGAGTCGTCCGTCGTCGTCCGTATAGGTCACCGGTTAGCCGCCTTTCGCACCGACGCCATAACTTTAACACGGTCGTCCACCTTATTCCACACGCGGTTTCCACTGTTTTGCGACGTTAATGCGCGCCCCAACATCCGTCTTCGTGTTCGGCCACTCCGAGCAAAATATAATAATATAAACTGGATTAAAAATGTGTGATTTTTATTTGGGATTTTTTGTTTTGCAGGATGGGAACTCAGAGGCATTTACTGCTACAAATTCTTCAACATCAGGCACTCGTGGGAAAAGGCGGCCGAATTATGCAGGAGGTGAGAGTTCAATGATACATTTAAATTGACGCTGATTCGCTCGGCTTTCTCGCCGAAAGAGATTTTTTTTCAGTCGTGAAACTTAATTTTCTGAGATTTTTTTTTATGGACGGAGATAATTCGACGCATGAAATTGCAAGAAAAAAATAGCAAGTGCTATAAAAATTGCATAAGTGTTATAAAAATTCTTCAGTTTGAAATTCCATTTTTTTGTCTACATATAGATTATTAAAAAAATTAAATATAGATATATAAATATTAAATATAAAAATATAAATGTAAATATAAATATACATATAAATATTAGTATAAATATAAATATAAATATAAATATATAAATATAAATATATAAATTATTTAAAAAAATCGTGTCAATGAATTAATTTCACACTAACCGAAAAATCGGCGTTAATTTCAGGTACGGAAGCGAGCTGATGGTCGTCGAGTCCTACGCCGAGAACAACATGTCGGTGAGCATGGTGGGAAGGCACCTGGATCGCTACTGGCTGGGCCTGGCGTCGCTGGACGATCTGCGGACGAACACGCTGGAATCGGCGGCGGGGATGCTGGTCTCGCAGTACGCGGGTGCGTAATCCGGGTTTACTTTTGCCCCGTCGGTGGTACCAATGGCTGCGAGAGTCGTCGGTGCGAGAGCGTCGTAAATCAGGGAAATAATTGCGCTCGCCACGCCCGCTGGCTGCGCGCGCGACTCTCGCGATCATCGGACCTTCACGGTTTCGCGATTTTATGGACATCAACGCGCGAGACGCGCATCCAGCGCCGTCCGGACATAATGAAGCTATTAATAAATCCTGTAACTCGAACGCGTAATTTTCAAGTCAAATCTCGCAGTTTCTTCTTCTTCTTCTTCTTCATTTTCTTCATCTTCATCTTCTTCTTCTTCTTCATTTTCTTCATCTTCATCTTCATCTTCATCTTCATCTTCTTCTTCTTCTTCATTTTCTTCATCTTCATCTTCATCTTCATCTTCTTCTTCTTCCTCATTTTCTTCATCTTCATCTTCATCTTCTTCTTCATTTTCTTCATCTTCTTTTTCTTCTTCCTATCGGTCTTTCCGGTCGCGGTTCCCGGAAAATCCGCCGGCGCCGCGCGGACCCAGAGTACGTTGGTCTCGTGTGCGGCGCGATCGTATCGAGGTCGCGCGGAAACGCGGAACTCCCGGCGCGGAATAAACTCACCGCGCCGGCACGAAGACACACTTTTCCCACAACAATGCACGCGCGCGCGAGCGAGCGCTTACACAGCCGCGCGTCTAAGACACCCGCCGACTGCAATTTACGCGGCTGCGGTAATCACGCGAGGACCTCGACGTTCTCTCTTACTCGCGTCACATTAGCATAATTCCGGTTGCGTCGGCACGCGGAATTTTTTTTTCTTTTTTTTTGTCAGGAGAAAACAGTCGCGTATAATAAAAGCATTTAAAGTTTTGGAAAAAATGTTGAAACTTGTAACGCTTCTAAAATTTCTAAAATTCTAAAGTTTCTGGAATTCAAGAATTAAAAAAATAGAATTAAAGAAGTTCCGAAATTTCTGAAATCTAAAATTTTGGAATTTCTAAAATCTAAAATCTAGAAATTTTTAAAATCTAGAAATTTAGGAATTTTTAAAATCTAGAAATTTAGGAATTGCTAAAGTCTAGTAATTTCTAAAATCTAGAAATTTAGGCATTTCTAAAATCTAAAATCTAGAAATTTAGGAATTTCTAAAATCTATAATCTAGAAATTTAGGAATTTCTAAAATCTAAAATCTAGAAATTTAGGAATTTCTAAAATCTAGAAATTTAGGAATTTCCAAAATCTAGAAATTTAGGATTTTTTAAAATCTACAAATTATTTAAATAAATTATTTAAAGAAAACGAAAATGAACCTTGTCTCCTGAATCCAGGTTTCTGGGCGTCGAGACAGCCGAACCCGAAATCCGGTGAGTGCGTGGACGTGGCGGTGACGGACGATCAGCAACAATCATGGGAACTTACGACCTGCGAGTCCCTGCTTCCGTTCATGTGTCGCGCGAGCGCCTGTCCCGCAGGTGAATATCAACAAGTTCAAGAAGCGCGTGACATTTTCGTCATTGTCATTGCTGAGCGTCGATGCTACATTCCGTGTTCGTCTGTTTCCCACACAGGATCGTTTCACTGCTCGAACGGGAAGTGCATAAACTCGGCGTTCAAGTGCGACAAGCAGGACGACTGCGGCGACTATTCGGACGAGCTCGACTGCCCGGCGAATTGTCAGTTCTACATGGCGAGCAGCGGCGACGTCGTCGAGAGCCCGAGTTATCCGCACAAATATTCGCCCCTCAGCAACTGCAAGTGGACCCTCGAGGGTCCTCAAGGCCACAACATCCTCCTGCAGTTTCAGGAATTCGAGACCGAGAAGAGCTTCGACATTGTTCAGATTCTGGTGGGCGGACGAACCGAGGAAAAATCGGTGAACCTCGCGACCCTCTCGGGCAAACAGGAACTCAGCAACAAACTCTTCGTTTCCGCGTCCAACTTCATGATCATCAAATTCAGCACCGACTCGTCGGTCGAGCGAAAGGGCTTTCGAGCGTCCTGGAAGACCGAGCCGCAAACGTGCGGCGGTGTTCTCAGGGCGACTCCGCAGGGCCAGGTTCTCACGTCGCCTGGATATCCGCAGAATTATCCCGGCGGACTCGAGTGCCTCTACATCCTGCAGGCGCAGCCGGGAAGGATCATGTCGCTCGAGGTGAGATTTAATTCGTCGTTAACGAGAGAAAATTGACGGCTGTTTGAATATTAAATTATTCGCGCGATGATAATGATTATTGTCACGTTTTGATGATAATTTTATTGCAATTTGTTTTGAGAAATTATTTTATTGCAATGTGGTTTGGAAAATAATTTTTTTCCAATGTGATTTGGAAAATAATTTTTTTCCAATGCGATTTGAAAAATAATTTTTTTCCAATGTGATTTGGAAAATAATTTTTTTCCAATGTGATTTGGAAAATAATTTTTTTCCAATGTGATCTGGAAAATAATTTTTTTTCCAATGTGGTTTAAAAAGTAATTTTATTGCAATGATTTAAAAAATAATTTTATCGCATATAGTGATTAAAAATATTTAAATTGCAGATCGAGCACCTGGATCTCGAGATGAATCGCGACTACATTTTAGTGAGAGACGGTGACTCGCCGATGAGTCGCCCGGTGGCGAGATTGACCGGTAAAGCCGAGGACAATCCCACGGTGATCATGTCGACCGGCAGCAACCTTTACCTCTACTTCAAGACGAGCCTCGGCGACTCCCGACGAGGCTTCAGCATTCGCTACACTCAGGGCTGCAAAGCGACGATCATCGCCCGAAACGGAACCGTTCACTCGCCCTCTTACGGCCTCAACGACTACCCGAACAATCAGGAGTGTCTCTACCGCGTGAAGAATCCTCAGGGCGGCGCGCTTTCCCTGAAATTCACGAATTTCAATGTCCACGACACCGACTACGTTCAAGTCTACGACGGCTCGAACACCAACGGACTCAGGTTGCACTCCGGCAACGGTTTCACCTCGAACACGAGACCGAAGATCACGCTCACCGCCGAGAGCGGCGAGATGCTCGTCAGGTTCGTGTCCGACGCGTTGAGAAGCAGCACCGGATGGGAAGCTGCATTTTCAGCAGGTAAAATTACGCTCAATTGTATTAATGTTTTTATTTTTTGAGAATTTCTAAATTTTTATTTCTATTTTTTTAGAATTTCTAAATTTTTATTTCTATTTTTTTAGAATTTCTAAATTTTTTTTATTTTTTGATTATTTCTAAATTTTATTTTTATTTTCTGAGAATTTCTACATTTTTATTTTTATTTTTTTAGAATTTCTAAATTTTTATTTTTATTTTTTGAGAATTTCTAAATTTTTATTTTTATTTTTTGTGAATTTCTAAAATTCACGTGATTGTAAAATTGATGAATTTCTCAAATTTCAGTATTTCCAAAATGTACGAATTTCTCAACTTTCAGTATTTCCAAAATGTATGAATTTCTAAAATTTCGAAAATCATAAGTTCACGAATATCAAATATTAAATAAACGTCAATGTTTAATTTCCTTTTTTTTATGACAAAAAACAATTTTTAAGCAGCACAATTTATCCTTGATTAAAAAAAAATTCCAGACTGTCCTCCTCTCCAACCCGGCGAAGGCGCGTTGGCCTCGAGCCGCGACACCGCCTTCGGGACCCTCGTGACGTTCTCGTGTCCCCTGGGCCAGGAGTTCGCGACCGGCAAGCCGAAGATCACGACCGAATGTCTGCCGGGTGGAAATTGGTCGACGACTTACATACCGAAGTGTCAGGAGGTCTACTGCGGTCCGGTGCCGCAGATCGACAACGGATTCTCGATCGGCTCCTCGAACGTCACGTACCGCGGATTAGCGACTTATCAGTGCTACGCGGGCTTCGCTTTTCCCACCGGGCGGCCCACGGAAAAAATCTCGTGCATGGCGGACGGCCGATGGGAGAAGAAGCCGTCGTGTCTCGCCTCCCAGTGCGCTCCGCTCCCGGAAGCTCCGAACGCGAACATCACGATACTCAACGGCGGCGGCCGCAGTTACGGGACGATCGTGCGGTTCGAGTGCGAGCCCGGATACGTCAGGAGCGGACATCCGGTGATACTTTGCATGAGCAACGGCACCTGGTCCGACGACGTCCCGACCTGTTCGCGTAAGTGGAAATTCTCCCGACGATTATCCCCGCCGATTTTCCCCGGTCGGCACCTGAAGCATCATTTTTTTATGACCAAGTTTGCATCGTTGGAATGCAACGAAATACAGAAAAAAAATTATTGCAATTAACCCAATGATGGTCATCATAAAAATTAGTTGCTATTTATTTCTAATTTTTTTTCAGTATTTATTTATATATTTATTTATTTTTATTTTTAATATTATTATATTATTTATATATTTATTTATTTTTATTTTTAATATTATTATATTATTTATTATTAATATTATATTCTATAATGGTGAAAATCTTCTTTAAAAAAAAATGTGCTGTTATTACAGGCGCTCTGTGTCCGATTTTACCGAACGTGAAGAACGGTTTCGTGGTCGATACGCACAAGGATTACTACTTCGGCGATGAGGCGCGCGTGCAGTGCAACCGCGGCTACAAATTGACCGGATCGAACATCATTCAGTGCGGAACTAATCAGCGATTCGAGAACGTCCCGTCCTGCGAAGGTCAGAGGCGATGATACTTTTTTTAGGAATCTTTTAGCAATTGCTAAAAAAAAATTCTGTGATTGCTCGTACCAGTTGACTGAAAGACAGCTATTTCATTGCTTTAATTTAATTGTCGAGGAGAAATTAAATTGTCAAATTAATTGAAATTAAGCGGATATTTAATTAAGCAATTTAATCATCCGCAGACATAAACGAATGCGCGTCCAGCCAGTGCGATCTCGCCTCGACCGAGTGCATCAACGCCGCCGGCGCGTTCACCTGCAAATGCAAATCCGGCTTCGCGCCCACGATGGAATGTCGGCCGATCGGCGATCTTGGCCTCATAAACGGCGGCATCCCCGACGAATCCATCACCGTCTCGAGCTCCGAAAATGGTTACACGAAAACTGTGAGTCAACGAAAATCCGTAAAAAAATAAAAAAATAAAAAAATAAAAATTCCACGAAGTATCACCGAATTTCTTGAACCAACAATTTTTTTCGCATTACCCGCAGGGTGTCCGGCTGAACAACGGAGACGGATGGTGCGGCAACAGCGTCGAGCCCGGCTCCAACTGGATTATGATCGACATGAAGGCGCCGGCGATAATTCGCGGCTTCAGGACTCAGGTGGTCGCGCGATCGGACGGCAACGTGGCTTACACTTCGGCCGTGAGAATTCAGTACACCGACGAGCTGACGGACGCGTTCAGGGACTACACGAATCCGGACGGAACTCCCGTTGAGTTCAGAATCCTCGAGCCGACTCTGTCGGTCCTGAATTTGCCGGCTCCAATCGAGGCGCGTTACGTGAAATTCCGAATTCAGGATTACGTCGGAGCGCCGTGCGTGAAACTCGAGATTATGGGATGCACGCGTCTCGAGTGCAACGACGTCAACGAGTGCGCGACGAACAACGGCGGCTGCCACCAGAAATGCGTCAACAATCCCGGCAGCTACGCCTGCATGTGCAACACGGGTTATGAGCTGTACAAGGGCAACGGCACCGCCGGTTTTCATATCGCGAGGTCCGAGACCGGCGAGCGCGACGGCGATTTGTATCAGAGGAACAAGACTTGCGTGCCCGTCATGTGTCCTGAGATCGAGGCGCCCGAGAACGGGAAAATTCTGTCGACCAAGGTACGCGATATTTTTTTATTTTTTTTTTTATTCGAATTTTCGTCGCTTTTTTTTAACTCTTTAAATTCATGCTTCGCTCAATTTTCGTCAATTCTGTTCGTCATGTTTTAGACAATTTAAAATATAAATAAACAATAGACAATTTGAAATTAAAATAAACAACAGACAATAAAAAGAAATTGTCAATTTAAAATAAAATAAATCGACGCCTTTTCTAAATCATCTGTTCCCATTTCGTTCGCAGGATCAATATCACTTCGGCGATCAGGTGAGATTCCAGTGCAACTTCGGCTACGTTCTCGCCGGCTCCTCCAACGTCATCTGCACCTCCAGCGGAGCGTGGAACGGAACGACCCCCGAGTGTCAATGTAAGATCTTCATTCCCTTTCCCATTTTACCATCAAACCTACCCTACGATATCAAACAATTCGTACAAATTTTAACAAATTTGAACAAAATGTTTTATTAATTAAATTATTAAATTTATTTAATAAAAAATAATTTTTTTAATTAATTACTAAATTTTAAGAAATGTGTACTGATTTGTTAAATTTGAACGAATTTGTACTAATTTATTCTAATTTGTATCAATTTTTCCAGACGCCAAATGCGTTTCCCTCCCGGACGACAAGAACGAAGGCCTCTCAGTCCTCCGCACGGACGAAACCAGCGTCCTGGTTCCCTTCCAGCAAAACGTCACCCTGAAGTGCGGCACGAACGGTCGCTCCCTGCGAAACACCGCAACGTCGTTCTTCCGCCAGTGCGTCTACGACCCAAAGCCCGGCCTCCCGGACTACTGGCTCTCGGGTTACCAACCAGCGTGTCCTCGAGCCGACTGCGGAAAACCTCTACCCACTCCAGGCGCCGAGTACGGCAAATTCACGGACACTAAATACCAATCCTCCTTCTTCTTCGGCTGCCAGGAAACCTTCAAGCTCGCCGGCCAAACAAATCGCCACGACAACGTCGTCCGGTGTCAGGCAAACGGCGTCTGGGACTTCGGCGACCTGCGTTGCGAGGGTCCCGTCTGCGAGGATCCCGGCCGCCCGTCCGACGGCTTCCAAACCGCCCGAAGCTACGAACAGGGCTCGGAAATCCAGTTCGGCTGCAGCCGTCCCGGCTACATCCTCATCAATCCCCGGCCAATCGTCTGTCTTCGTGAACCCGAGTGCAAAGTCGTGAAACCCTTGGGACTCGCCTCAGGACGAATTCCCGATTCAGCGATAAACGCGACCTCGGAACGCCCGAATTACGAAGCCAAAAACGTGCGACTCAATTCGGTGACCGGCTGGTGCGGCAAGGAAGAGCCTTTCACCTACATCAGCGTCGATCTCGGCCAGGTTTACCGCGTCAAGGCGATCCTGGTCAAAGGCGTCGTCACCAACGACATCGTCGGTCGTCCCACGGAAATTCGCTTCTTCTACAAACAATCCGAGAGCGAGAATTACGTCGTCTACTTCCCGAACTTCAATCTCACGATGCGCGATCCCGGAAATTACGGCGAGCTCGCGATGATCACGCTGCCGAAATACGTTCAGGCGAGATTCGTGATTCTGGGAATCGTGAGTTACATGGACAACGCTTGTCTGAAATTCGAGCTCATGGGTTGCGAGGAACCCGCGGTGGAACCTCTGCTGGGTTACGATTATGGATTTTCTCCCTGCGTGGATAACGAGCCACCGGTTTTCCAGAATTGTCCCCAACAACCCGTGATGGTGCAAAAAGGTCCGGACGGAGGATTATTGCCTGTAAACTTCACCGAACCCACAGCGATCGACAACAGCGGAAGCATCGCTCGTCTGGAAGTCAAACCGCAGAGCTTCAAAACCCCGATTCGCGTTTTCGAGGACACTGTAGTTAAATACGTGGCTTTCGATTACGACGGTAACGTCGCGATTTGCGAGATAAACATCACGGTTCCCGACGTGACGCCACCGAAATTAAGCTGCCCTCAGAGTTACGTCGTGGAGCTCGTCGAACGCCAAGAAAGCTACTCGGTGAATTTCAACGAAACCCGAAGACGAATCAACACCACCGACGCTTCGGGACCAGTGAAAGTCACTTTTGTACCAGAACGCGCGGTGATCCCGATCGGCGGTTTTGAGAACGTCACCGTTTACGCCACGGATTTGAGCGGCAATCGAGCCTCCTGCCACTTTCAGGTCTCCGTTCAGGCGACTCCGTGCGTCGATTGGGAGCTGAAACCACCGGCCAACGGGGCGATCAAATGCGCACCGGGTGACAAGGGACTTCAGTGCGTCGCGACCTGCAGATCGGGTCACAGATTCACCGACGGCGCTTTAGCCAAAACCTTTTCCTGCGATCCCGTTCGTCACTGGTCACCGAGTTCCGTGGTTCCTGATTGTGTTTCGGAAAACACTCAGCAGGCGGATTATCACGTGATCGCCTCGGTGACTTACAGAGCGAACGGCGCGGTTTCTCGAAACTGTTTGCCTCAGTATCAAGACTTAATGGCTCAGTATTACATGAATCTCAATGGAATTCTGACTCAACGTTGCTCCGCGGTAAATGTAAACATGAACGTCACCTTCGTGCGTTCCATGCCGGCTTTGCTTGAGGAAAACGTGCTGAAGATGGACTTCGTTCTCGCGATCGTGCCGGCGGTTCGTCAGCCTCAGCTCTACGATCTCTGCGGCTCGACCCTCAATCTAATCTTCGATCTTTCCGTGCCTCACGCGAGCGCCGTCATCGAGCCTCTTTTAAACGTTTCCGCGATCGGTAATCAGTGTCCTCCTCTTCGCGCTTTGAGATCCTCAATTTCTCGAGGCTTCACCTGCAGCGTCGGCGAAGTTTTGAATATGGACACGAACGACGTGCCTCGATGTCTTCACTGTCCAGCCGGAAGTTTCGCGGGGGAGAAACAGAAACAGTGCACATCATGTCCCAAAGGTTTTTACCAGAATAGCGATCGTCAAGGCGCCTGTTTGAGATGTCCTTTTGGAACCTACACCAGAGAATTAGGATCCAAAAGCATCGATGATTGTATCCCAGTTTGTGGATACGGAACTTATTCGCCAACCGGTTTGGTTCCTTGCCTCGAGTGCCCGAGGAATAGTTACAGCGGAGAACCGCCGATCGGTGGTTACAAGGATTGTCAGACGTGTCCAGCCGGCACTTTTACTTATCAGCCGGCTGCGCCGGGTCGCGATCGATGCAGGGCGAAATGCTCGCCCGGAATGTACTCGGATACCGGACTCGCGCCCTGCGCGCAGTGCCCGAAGAATTTCTATCAGCCGCAACACGGAGCGACGACTTGCATGGAATGCCCGACGAATATGTACACCGATGGTTCGGGTGGACTTGGACGGGAGGAATGCAAACCCGTTCAGTGTAACGATAACGCTTGTCAGCATGGAGGGCTCTGCGTGCCCATGGGACACGAGGTTCAGTGCTTCTGTCCCGCGGGTTTCTCCGGGAGGAGATGCGAGATCGATATCGACGAGTGCGCCTCGCAGCCGTGTTACAATGGAGCGACTTGCGTGGATCTGCCGCAAGGATATCGGTGCCAGTGCGCCAATGGATATTCTGGGGTCAATTGTCAGGAGGAAAAGTCGGACTGTGCGGCTGAGACTTGTCCAGAGAGAGCGATGTGCAAGGACGAGCCGGGATTCAGTAATTATACTTGTCTCTGCAGATCTGGGTACACCGGGGTCGACTGCGATATTACGGTGAGTTAACGAGGGAAAGAGATTTTTTTTTTTTTTAGTTTCACCGGGATTTTTTTTTTTTTTTTCTTGGGGAATTGTTTATTTTTTGGGTAGAACGCACCTTAATCGCCTCGAAAATTTGATAAGGAAGAGAATGCCGCGATATCTTGATTTCGGAATTTTTTGGCGAATTTTTGAAGTCCAAAGTTGACTTGCGGTTTTTGGCGAAAAAAAAATTTTCGATTTCGTAAAATTTGAAGAGTCTATCCGATGGGAAATTTCTCGCTGATTCCGAAAAGCATGGTTGTTTGCCCGAAAAACAAAATTCGATGAGAAAAATGCAAAAAAGGATTTTTCACTTTTTTCGAAAATTTGTCACTTCGCTAAGATCGAGGTTACTTTTTTTTCGATCGACCAAACCTAGATTTTCTTTTTGCGTTCGAGAGAAAACTCTATAACGAAGAGAATACCGCAAAGCAGATCGCGATATCTTGATTTTTGAATTTTTTACAGAATTTTAAAGTCAGACCCCCAAAAATCGCAAATTTTTAGAAGGGGTACCCCTTGCGTTTTTTCGCGAAAAAAAAATTTTCGATTTCGTAAAATTTGAAGAGCCTATCCGATGGGAAATTTCCCGCTGATTCCGAAAAGCACGGTTGTTTGCCCGAAAAACATAAAATTCGATGAGAAAAATGCAAAAAATGATTTTTCACTTTTTTCGAAAATTTGTCACTTCGCTAAGATCGAGGTTACTTTTTCTTCGATCGACCAAACCTAGATTTTCTTTTTGCGTTCGAGAGAAAACTCTATAACGAAGAGAATACCGCAAAGCAGATCGCGATATCTTGATTTTTGAATTTTTTACAGAATTTTAAAGTCTGACCCCCAAAAATCACAAATTTTTAGAAGGGGTACCCCTTGCGTTTTTTCGCGAAAAAAAAAATTTCGATTTCGTAAAGTTAGAAAACCCTATCCGATGGGAAATTTCCCGCTGATTCCGAAAAACACCGTTGTTTGCCCGAAAAACATAAAATTCGATGAGAAAAAGGCAAAAAATGATTTTTCACTTTTTTCGAAAATTTGTCACTTCGCTAAGATCGAGGTTACTTTTTTTTCGATCGACCAAACCTAGATTTTCTTTTTGCGTTCGAGAGAAAACTCTATAACGAAGAGAATACCGCAAAGCGGAACGCGATATCTTGATTTTTTAATTTTTTACAGAATTTTAAAGTCAGACCCCTAAAAATCGCAAAAAACGAAAAAAAAATAAATAAATAAATAAAAAATAATAATAATAATAACATATAATAACAAAAATTTGTGATTTTAATCTCAACCCGAAAAGCGTCATCAAACAAACATTTCTTTCCTTTCCACAGATAAATCCCTGCACGGCGAGCGGAAACCCCTGCAACAACGGCGCCTCCTGCATCGCCCTTCAACAGGGCCGCTACAAGTGCGAGTGCCCACCAGGCTGGGAGGGTCAGAGTTGCGAGATCAACACCGACGACTGCGCGGAGCGTCCCTGCCTCCTCGGCGCCAACTGCACCGACCTCGTCGCCGATTTCACCTGCGACTGTCCACCGGGTTTCACGGGCAAACGTTGCCACGAGAAGATCGACCTGTGCTCCGGAAATCCCTGCCTGAATGGAATCTGCGTTGACAATCTCTTCGACCACGAGTGCATCTGCCATCCGGGCTGGACCGGCGCCGCCTGCGAGAGAAACATCGACGAGTGCGCCGATAAACCCTGCCGAAATAACGGCCAATGTTTGGACCAGATCGGCGGCTACACCTGCACTTGCGAACCTGGTTACACTGGCCAACAATGTCAGCACACGGTCGACGATTGCGCCTCGTTGCCCTGCCAAAACGGCGCGACCTGCGTCGACCAACTCGAGGGTTTCGTCTGCAAATGTCGCCCGGGTTTCGTTGGCCTTCAGTGCGAAGCTGAGATTGATGAATGTCTTAGTGACCCCTGCAGCCCCGTGGGAACCGATCGTTGCGTCGACCTCGACAACAAATTCATCTGCCACTGCCGCGAGGGCTACACTGGCGCCGCCTGCGAGGTCAATATTGACGACTGCGCCGCCTATCCTTGCCTGAATGGAGCGACTTGTCGTGATGAGGTCGGAGGGTATAAATGCGTCTGTGCCGACGGCTGGACCGGGGCGAATTGTGAGCAGGATGTTGGGATGTGCACGAACCATCCGTGCCAGAACGACGCCGCGTGCGTCGATCTCTTCCAGGTAGGAATTTTTTTTTTTTTTTTTTTTTTTTTTTTTTTTTTTTTTTTTTTAAGAATACTTCGATGGGATAAAAATTGGAATAAAATCAAGCACGTTGAAGGTGCTGAAAGGATTTATAAAAATTTTTTTTAAAAATCACCATCGATATTTTGGGGGAAAAAACATCGACAATCGATGTAATCGGTTTAAAGAAACAACGACAAAATTATTCGATTATTCGAGAAAAAAAAACATGGACAAAATTATTCAATTATTCGAGAAAAAAAAACCAACGTTTAATTAATCGGCCATCCCCACTTGCAGGACTTCTTCTGCGTCTGCCCCTCGGGCACCGACGGCAAACAGTGCGAGACCGCGCCGGAGCGATGCATCGGCAATCCCTGCATGCACAACGGGCGCTGCCAGGACTTCGGCTCGGGACTGAACTGCACGTGCTCGGACGACTACACGGGAATCGGTTGTCAGTACGAGTACGACGCTTGCCAGGCGGGCGCCTGCAAAAACGGCGCCACCTGCGTGGACGACGGCCCGGGTTTCGCCTGCGTCTGTCCCCCGGGTTACACGGGAAAAACCTGTGAGGAGGACATCGTCGACTGCAAGGAAAACTCCTGCCCACCGTCAGCCACCTGCATCGATCTCACCGGGAAATTCTTCTGCCAATGTCCGTTTAATCTCACCGGCGACGACTGCCGAAAGTCCATTCAAGTCGACTACGATCTCTACTTCACGGATCCCGCGCGAAGCAGCGCCTCGCAAATTATTCCCTTCTTCACCGGCGCCCGAAAAAGCCTCACGGTCGCTATGTGGGTTCAATTCACGCAAAAAGACGAGGCTGGAATTTTCTTCACTCTCTACAGCGTCAGCTCGGCTCACGTTCCAACCGGACGAAGGCCGATGATCCAGGCGCACAGCAACGGCGTTCAGATTTCCCTGTTTCACGATGTTCAGGACGTTTATCTGCCGTTCCGGGAATACGCGACGATCAACGACGGCCAGTGGCATCACGTGGCGGTCGTTTGGAACGGCGAGAAGGGAGGAGAGTTGACGCTTATCACGGAGGGATTGATTGCCAGTAAAACCGAAGGCTACGGAAGCGGCAGAAATCTTCCCGCCTACGGCTGGACCGTTTTGGGTAAACCGAGGAGCGAGAACGCCAAGGGATACACGGAGTCCGGTTTTCAGGGACATCTGACGAAGGTTCAGGTGTGGAATCGAGCGCTTCACGTGACGAACGAGATTCAGAAACAGGTGAGGGACTGCAGAACGGAACCCGTGCTTTATCCGGGTTTGGTTCTCACCTGGGCTGGATACGACGACAGCGTTGGAGGCGTTGAACGAGTTGTTCCATCGCACTGCGGACAGAGAATTTGTCCGCCTGGTTATGGGGGAAGCAAATGTCAGCAACTCGAGGCTGATAAAAATCCGCCGAAGGTTGAGCATTGTCCGGGAGATCTTTGGGTTATCGCGAAGAACGGATCGTCGATTGTTACGTGGGACGAGCCGCACTTTAGCGATAATGTCGGGGTGACGAAGATTCAGGAGAAGAGCGGGCATAGGTCGGGACAGACGCTGCTTTGGGGGACTTATGATATCAGTTATGTCGCCTATGATCAGGCGGGAAATTCTGCCAGCTGCAACTTCAAGGTCTACGTTCTTGGTGAGTATTTTTTTTTTTTGCTAACGGGAAATGGAATGGGAGGCTTAAATATTGTGAATTGTGGAGGAAATATTGCGAATTTTGTTGGATTAAATATTGCGAATTTTCTTGAATTACATATTGCGAATTTTGTTGGATTATCTTGACGATGAATCTTGCATTTTTTCGCAGCCGATTTCTGCCCCGAACTCGCCGATCCCATCGGTGGAAGCCAACAATGCAAGGACTGGGGATCCGGCGGACAGTTCAAGGTCTGCGAAATCGCCTGCAACACCGGACTGAGATTCTCGCAGGAGGTGCCGAAATTTTATACCTGCGGAGCTGAGGGATTCTGGAGGCCGACGACGGATCCGAGCCTGCCGATCGTTTATCCTGCCTGCACGAGTGAGAAACATTTTTTATGACGGAAATTGAAATTTACAACATTTTTTGTGATGGAAATTGAATTTTTTTTTTAATGAAATTGAGCCTCGATTTTTTTTTGTAATGAAATTGAGCCTCGATTTTTTTTTGTAATGAAATTGAGCCTCGATTTTTTTTGTAATGAAATTGAGCCTCGATTTTTTTTGTAATGAAATTGAGCCTCGATTTTTTTTTGTAATGAAATTGAGCCTCGATTTTTTTTTGTAATGAAATTGAGCCTCGATTTTTTTCGCCAGCTGATATTAATTAATTTTTTTTTTTCGTTCGAATTCAAAGGCGCGACGGCAGCCCAACGAGTGTTCAGGATAAAAATGAACTTCCCGACTTCCGTGCTCTGCAACGAGGCCGGTCAGGGTGTCCTGAAGCAGAAGGTTCGCAACGCCGTCAACTCGCTCAACAGGGACTGGAACTTCTGCTCTTACTCGTTCGAAGGTAACAGGAGGCGACAATTTATTTTCCCGATTTTCTATTTTCCTCGGGACGATCAATTTCTGAGCCGCACGATTTTCTTTTAAGGTACCCGCGAGTGCAAAGATCTGAACATCGACGTCCAGTGCGATCATCGTGTTCGCACGACCCGAGACGCCAACGACGAGGACGGCGGAACTTACATAATATCGGCTGCAGTACCAGCAGAATCGTAAGTGTTAAATTTTCAACATCCTCGTTAAATCGCGTAATTCAAATAAAAAAAAATGAATAGTCCAGCTGCAGGATTATCGTTGCTTTAGATAAATGTCGCGCATTTATCATTCTTGATCACAATGAATGTTCCTCGAAAAAACTAGCGACGATAGGGAATCCTCGTGAACGACAAAACTGAGCCTGTGTTACTTATTTTTCACGTAATAGAACGAGACAAGCGCGCCAAGGCAGCGATACCTACGAGGTGGAGATTTCGTTCCCGGCGATAAAGTAAGAATTCCCTCGAAAACCAAAAAGAAAGCATCAACGTCACACACGACACACGAGATCGACGTAATTCTCCTAATCGTTCGCTAATTCATCATCCCCGATCACGAAACCCTTAATCGGTGTCGTTCCTTCTCAAGTCACGAAAACAAAAAAAAACAAAAATCTCATACCATTTCAGAATTCTCGTGACGTTGAAGTTTGCATCGTTGCAATGCAACGAAATTAAAAAACAACAAAATATTAATAAATGCGATAACAAAAAATTATTATAAAGACCAAAAAAAAATTATCTCCCTCAGTTATTATAACGAAAAAAACAATTATTTCACCTTCCAATGGGGGTGAATTATTTAAATTTTTATGGAATTAATATTTTGCCTTGAATTTCGTGGATCGTAACGATGCGAACTTCAACGTCATGAATTCTCACACCGGTCTTTAACAATTACATAATGTACAAAAACACGTCGATGAAGTTGCACGTATTTTCGTCCACTACTAACTAATTCGAGATCCACATGTGTGTGGCAAAGTCATCTTCGTAAAACGTTCTCTAACACTGTGGAAAAAGATCGTGATTAACAATTCCCTCGTCACCCAGGATGACAACGGAGAAAGATTCAATTAATTAATATCCAAAAACCACCTAAAACGAATTCCACAAACTTGTCCCTCGCACCCAGTGTTCATAATCTCGACGTAGTCGATAGAATTGCAGCACTCGGACGAGGCGGATACGGTGGCTGATTAATATACAGAATAATTTAGATAGAAACAACAACAACAACAACAAAACAACCAACACGAAACGCAAGAATAACGGCTGTATATATTACGCGCATAACTGGGTGCCTGGACACCATGGGATACACGACGTCTCGTCAATTCGAAGCCTATAATCGTGATTTTGTGTATTCGCAGCGATCCGATCCAGAACACCAACTCGAACGAACGAGCCACGGTTCACACGCTTCTCGAGAAACTCATCCTGGAGGAAGATCAATTCGACGTTCATGACATCCTGCCCAATACCGTTCCCGATCCCGCGTCTCTGACACTGGAGTCCGACTACGCTTGTCCAGTGGGTCAGGTCGTCATGGCACCGGATTGCGGTAAGATTTCACGCTTAAAAAAAAATAAATGCAAATAAATGAATAAATTAAGAAGTAATACAAAATTAGTTATAAAGTAGTAAATTAATAAGTTAATAAATACGTATAAATAAATCTTTATAATTCGATTGAATCGAATTTAATAAATTCTCTACTTTAAAATTATTTAATTTATTTTAATTATTAAACAAAAATATTAAAAAAAATAAAAATATTAAAAATGATTAAATAAAAATATTTTAAAAAATTAAAATATTAAAAATTATTAAATAAAAATATATTTTTTTAAATAAGAATATTAAATTTATTTATTTATATTAATTTTATTTCTCGACTTTGAATCTATTTAATCGAATTAAATGAATTCTCCACTTTTCAGTGCCCTGCGCGGTGGGAAGTTTCTACGACGAGGCGACGAAGAAGTGCGACTCCTGCCCGGTCGGAACCTATCAGAGCGAGAGCGGCCAGCTGAAGTGCAGCAGTTGCCCGGTGATCGCGGGACGTTCGAGCGTCACCGTGGGACCCGGAGCTCGCAGCGCGGCCGACTGCAAGGAGCGTTGTCCGGCCGGAAAGTATTACGACGACGCGGCCGGCCTTTGCAGAAGCTGCGGTCACGGTTTCTACCAGCCGAACGAGGGCAGCTTCGCCTGTAAACTCTGCGGACTCGGAAAGACCACGAGAACCGCCGAGGCGGTTTCGCACGAGGAGTGCAGAGACGAGTGCGGATCCGGTCAGCAACTCGCGGTCGAAGGAAAGTGCGAACCCTGCCCGAGAGGAACCTACAGGACGCAGGGAGTCCAGGCCGCCTGCCAGGCCTGTCCTCTCGGCAGAACGACACCCAACATGGGATCCGCCGCCGTGGAGGAATGCTCGCTTCCCGTCTGCGAACCTGGCACCCATCTCAACGGCACCCTCAACGAGTGCGTTCAGTGCAAGAAGGGAACCTATCAGTCGGAGCCGCAGCAAACTTTCTGCATCCCCTGCCCGCCCAACACGAGCACGAAGGGACCTGCTGCGGTCAGTAAAAAAATTCTGCTATTCGTAAAAAAAATCGGCTGTTCGTAAAAAAATGTTGCTGTTCGTAAAAAAATTCTGCTATTCGTGAAAAAAATTCTGCTATTCGTAAAAAAATTCTGCTGTTCGTAAAAAAATTGTGCTATTCGTAAAAAAATTCTGCTATTCGTAAAAAAATTCTGCTATTCGCAAAAAAATTCTGCTATTAGAAAAAAAATTCTGCTATTCGTGAAAAAAAATTTGCTGTTCGTGCAAAAAATTCTGCTATCCGTAAAAAGATTCTGTTATTCGTAAAAAAATTCTGTTATTCGTAAAAAAATTCTGTTATTCGTAAAAAAAATTCTGCTATTCGCGAACAAAATTCCGCTGTTTGTAAAAAAATTCCGTTATTCGTAAAACAATTCCGCTATTCGTAAAAAAAATTTTGCAGATCGTAAAAAAATTCCGCTATTCGTGAAAAAATTCTGCTATTCGAAAAAAAAGCTGCCATCTGTAAAATCTTAAAAACTCAAAGGAGTAAAATTGTATTAATTTCTGATTGAATTGCGACGTTAATTTTTTTTGTTTCAACTTACAGACGAGCAAGGCCGAGTGCACGAATCCCTGCGACATGAGCGGCGAGGAGATGCACTGCGACGCGAACGCCTACTGTCTCCTGATTCCCGAGACGAGTGACTTCAAGTGCGAGTGCAAACCCGGCTACAACGGCACGGGTACCGAGTGCGTGGACGTCTGCATGGGTTACTGCGACAACGAGGCCGTCTGCCTCAAGGACACGCGGGGTCAGCCGTCCTGCCGCTGCAGCGGCAGCTTCACCGGCAAACACTGCACCGAGAAGTCCGAGTTCTTCTACATAACCGGCGGTATCGCCGGCGGCGTGATTCTCATCATCATCGTCGCCCTCCTCGTCTGGATGATATGCGTGAGATCGTCGCGCAAACGAGAACCGAAGAAGATGCTCTCGCCGGCGACCGATCAGAACGGCTCCCAGGTCAACTTCTACTACGGCGCACCGACGCCATACGCCGAGTCCATCGCGCCATCGCATCACAGCACCTACGCTCACTACTACGACGACGAGGAGGACGGCTGGGAGATGCCGAATTTCTACAACGAGACGTACATGAAAGGTTGGCGCGAATTCTTTTTTTTTTTAATACTGCTGTTAAAATTATACTTAATAAAAATTTTACTTAATTTTCGCTTTATAAAAATTATACTTAATTTTTTTTTTTTGCACTCTTTATGTTCAAGAAATATTTTCTATTATTCTTTAAGTTTAAACAATATAAAAAAAATTAATTTTTTTATTCTTAACGTTTAAAAAATATAAAAAAAGTACTTTTTTATTCTTACCGTTTAAAAAATATTAAAAAAGTAATTTTTTATTCTTGACATTTAAAAAATATAAAAAAGTGATATTTTAATTCTTAACGTTTAAAAAATATCAAAATGATTTTTCGTTTTGTTCTTAACTTTTAAAAAATAATACGAAAATCTTTTTCTTCATTCTTCCCGTTCAAAAAATATTAAAAAAAATATTTTTACTCGTGATCCTCGCAACGAACATCAGAATAAAAATAAAACGTGTTCCCTTGCGATTCCAGAGAGCCTGCACAACGGCGGCAAGATGAACAGTCTCGCGCGCTCGAACGCGAGCATCTACGGCACGAAGGACGATCTCTACGACCGGCTGAAGCGTCACGCGTATCCCGGCAAGAAAGGTACGTGAACTTCCTCGCTCGCGACTCGCTCCCGTGGACCGTTCATCTTTCTACTTATCAATCTCAGCATGACGGGGGTGTCTTCTTCATTGTTCGCAGACAAGAGTGACAGCGACAGCGAGGGTCAGTGACGCGCGTCGGGACATCGACGCGATGCGAACTTATTGAGCGAGACAAGAGACAGAAAGTCGCGAGACTAATTGTAAAAAAAAAATAAAAAATATGCAGAGAGAGAGTGAGTCGTGCGAGTCAACCGCGGTTCGGTCCCGGGCAGCGGGGGTCGCTGTTCTCGCTCTCCACGAGGACGACGACCCCGAAGTCCTGGAGCAACGATCCGCGAAACGCGGATCGTTACTTCGGCATCTTCGACGCCCGAGCCCTTGACTTTTCGTCGGCCAACGACGAATTCGTCGACTGCAATCAAAAAGAAGCGATTAAAAGTAAAAAATAAATAAATAAAAATAAACGACCACTCGCAACGCGTAACAACGGCCGCTTAAAAAAAAAGAACATTTTTTTGTTATACCTGTTGTTATTATCCTCTCGGATCGGCGATCGAAGCGACCTCATTTCCGTGGGACTGAGAAGTGTGCGCGAGGTGCATAAGTGTGCGAACGAAGTTTCCGTATGATTGTAATTTTTGTATTTAACAACCTCGTACGTAGATTTATATATATTATATATATATTTGTTTTTTTTTATAATTCTTATTTCACATAAGACTATCGAATCCAGATGCTGCAACGAATATTAACGGTGCGAAAGAGAAACGTGTGCTGTATGTAATAAATATTGATAATTAATGTAGCTACGTAAATGAATTTTATGTATTGTTATTGCGAGCGCGGGCGTCGCGCTTTCGTCGCTCTTCGCGGTTTTGACTTATTGTAAAATACGGCGACGAACGCGGGCGCAACGCGGAGACTACAGTATATGAAACTGCAATATAGTTATTTTAAACTTTGTAATTCTGGAGTGTTTTTTTTTTGTTATTTTTCTCACGGAGAAAAATAATTAAGGAGTGACAACAAATCGATTATCTTATTAACGAATTTTTTGCTGTGGCAGAAAAATTTTCAGGTACCACAGCAAAAATTTTGTTGTCTCTCCGTTAATATTTTTCTCTGTGTTTTCCCTTATTTATTCCCTTTTTTTTTGTCTTTTCACGAAGAAAAAAAATTAATTAATAAAAAAAAATTAATTAATTATTTGCATATTATTTTTAATTAATTAATAAAACATTAAAAACAGAAAATGTTCAGCTACCACAACAATAATTTTGTTGTCTCTCGGTCGATATTTTTCGCTGTTTTTTTGCCTTATTCACTCCCTTCCCGTTAATTCATTTCTTCCTGACAAACTTTAAGGGCAACACTCGGTACATCTTCTCCCGAAAGGTAAAGAGTTTTCCGTCCGTGCTGCCGGTGCTCGAGCTCACAGCCTCCCTGACGCAGTCGGCAACGGATCTCGAGCTCGGCGACTGGCGAACGTTTTCTGCATCGTTGACTATCGATGCAGCCTCGATCGCGTCGTCGTCGTCGTCGCTGCTGCCGGCCTCGTCGCTCTCCTCCGTACCGGAACTCGATACGTTCGTCTCGTCACCGGGAGAATTTATCTCTCGCCTCTCTGCTGATTCATCTTCGGCTTACGAAATAATTTTTCGTATCAGCGGCGTCAATTTTTTTTTTTTTTTTTTCTCTTAAATATCTCACCGATTTTTATCATTTTTCTCAAAGCCGTCAAGCAATTGCGAACACGATGATCGTTCGGTTCTCCGTGCAATACTGGAAAACATTCACGATTATCGATTAACAATTAACTCGACCGTCGATTCTTCGGCGTTTTTAATAAATCGTACTCGATGTCCCCAAGTCGATCGCCTTGCCGTAATCTTTGGTCATTATCGCTACGACGAACTGGATTTTATTATCGAGAAATAATTAATCACTTCGACTTTGAATGAGGAAAAAAAATACTGTGGCGTTCTGTGAATACTTTTAATCGATCTCCCCGTGGATCCTCGGAATCCATCGCGGATATTTCTCGCAGAAAACTCAAATTTTCAGAATTTTTAAACGAGACTATTTTTGGCACGAAATCGAAATATTCGATTTCGTCCTTAAAAAAAATTGGCTTTTTAGGAAACTGGAGAATTTGGTAAACAAGATCGAAAAAAATGTGTCGTCACAGCCGACATTTCGAGACGTCAGAACTGCTTGACACGCGCGTGGCTTTCGATTGCCGGCGGCATTCACGCCGGGAAAAAAAAGATCGTCGATCATTCGGTGCGCGTGGCTGAATCTCGTCGCTGATCCGTGCGTGGAACGCGGACCGACTTTCGCCGGGTGATGGAGACCGACTTTCAGAGCCCGTTCGCCCCGCTGCAAACCCGTTCCTGACGCAACTCGGAAATCCCCCGATGAATCATCGGCCGATCTCGCCGCAACGACGGATATTTTGTTAGCGAAGCATCGCGTCGATGGGAGTCGTAAAAATTCCGCCCCATCCGCATACAAAACATTCCTCGAAGGATTTCACTAATAAAAAAAAAAATTAAAAAATCAACCGACAAAAATGTATCCCTAAAATTCGTAAAAAAAAAAATGTTAGCACAAATTTCAAATTTCGCGCCAAAAATCTTAATCCAAAACATACCTGCAATCCCGATACGACCGTGAAAAAAAAAATCAACAGACAAAAATGTATCCCTAAAATTCGTAAAAAAAAAATGTTAGCACAAATTTCAAATTTCGCACCAAAAATCTTAATCCAAAACATACCTGCAATCCCGATACGACCGTGAAAAAAAAAAATCAACAGACAAAAATGTATCACTAAAAATCGTAAAAAAAAATGTTAGCGCAAATTTCAAAATTGGCGCCAAAACTCTTAATCCAAAACATTCCTGCAACCCCGATACGACCGTGAAACAAAAAATCAACAGACAAAAGTGTATCCCTAAAAATCGTAAAAAAAATGTTAGCGCAAATTTCAAAATTGCCGCCAAAAATCTTAATCCAAAACATACCTGTAATCCCGAGACGCCGGTTGAGGGCATAAAAAACTTGGTCCCAAGACTCCGAGTCGTCCGCCGTGGAGACGACAGCAGCCAGTATAGCATGAGTCGGCATATGTAGCTGTAGGTATCGCGACCGCGGGGCGCGCGGGAGCTGCGAACGATGACAAGCGAAAATCCTCCCGGGTATCTCGCAACCGAGCGCGCGGTTTGCGTTATATACTCGCATATATATATATACATATATATCTCGACCTTCCTCGTGCGTCGACCCGGCTGACGTGGGGCCTCCGCTTTTCAATGAGCGAAAACGCGAAATATGAAGAATGAAGATAGCGTCTCTTGTGAGACGGGAAACCGCCGCGAGGGAGAAAGATTTAGATTTAGGTTTTGGTTTTATCGCACTAGGGCCAAGTTGACCCTGTAGGCAAAATGAAAACACCAGAATGGGGCGCCATATTCTGTCGCCTCAGAATATGGCGCCTCAGAAAAATAGAGATAATCGCTATTAAAAAAGCGAAATATTCTGTCGCCTCAGAAAAATAGAGATACGAAGAGAGGAGATAATTAACCTACAAAAACGTAAAATATATACATGAAATAAAAATTAAAAAGATAAATAAATAAATAGATAAATTAATAGATATATAAATAAATAAACAAATAAATAGACAGAGAGAGAGACTTCTTCTTTCTCCCTTTGTGATCGACTCTGGTTTCCACCATACGGCCACGATTAGAGACCGAGAGAGAGAGAGAGACGCGTACACGAATTCCAGACGGCAGCAGCGCGCGAAAGCGGCGGCGTCTACAGTCGAAAGGTGGGGACGACGAGTCGCCCTGAAAGCGCAGTTATCGACTTCGCAGGCTGTGGGTTGTAGTCCGGGCTACCCGTGCGGCAATGACGTGCGTGTCGCGTTCCCCCACCTTGGCGCGCGCACCGATTGGCCGGCGCTGTCGACACGAGCGCGCCGATTGGCCGACGGTGGCGTGACCGACGCCGCGAGGGCGCGGCGGTCGCGCCGCGAGGCGCCCAGTCGAGCCCGCACCTCTCGGTCACCGCATTCTATTCACGGCAGCCGACGCAGACGCTACGTAGTGAACCGCACAGCGCTCGCACATCGTATCACCGCGCGCCGCAACAGTTATTATAATTCGACTCAGCGCGAGACACGTTCGAAATCGCAGCACGAGCGGATATCGCACGTTGTCGTCGGTCCCAAGCGCGCCCGAAACACGCGAACGGAGAACGAACGTCGAGCTGCCAGTTGATACGCGTGAAAAAAACACACGAGTGGTGGGATTAACGACCAAGTTTTCGACGTTCCAAGTGGAAGGTTCAGCCAGTACCATCGATCTCGGGAGGGTGAGTTATAGATTTTTTTTTTAAGTTTAATTTTTTTTTTTAGTTTAATTTTTTTTTAGTTTTTTTTTTCGCTTTTTCGTGCGTGTTTTACGAGCGTAGGTTACGAATGCGCGTATTTCGCGTGGTTTTGCCGCCGCGAGTGCTGCGACATTGATTCCCATTGGTTCGCACACGACGACGACATGTGATTTTACGTAACCTCGGTGCCCATTCGACGCTCTCTTGTCTGTCGTCGTTCTACGCTGTTACTTTATTTTTCTCTCTTTCTCGCTCTCTCTCTCTCTCTCTCTCTTTCTGTATTTTCTGTATGCTATTTATGATGTAAATTTTGGCGCGGTACTTTTGGGGGGCTTCGGCCCCAGAGTACGAATAAACATCTCTTTATCTCTTTCTCTTTCTCTCGGTCTCAGAGAGATTCTTGTTATCTAGTTATTGATTCGACAGTGAACGGGACAGGCCCTTGAAAATACAGTGTAATATAATGACGAATGAATAATCTGCCGAAAAGCATAAAAAAAAAAAAAAAATCATACATATAAAATTGATATAAAATAATTTTAAAAAAATTGCATTGTACGAATTTTAGAGTACGAATAAACATCTTTTTCTCGCTCTCTCAAATTCTACGACTCTGTCTTTTTCCACATTCGTGACAGCCGCTCTTATCGCGAGCGCTCAATCGCAACCGCAGTGGAACGTTGAAAAGGCGGCTTTAAACGTCGCGCGCGCGCACGTTGGGCGAATTAGGGGAAAGCGAGAGAGAGAGCGTTCGGCGAAATTCACGGCGCGTGTTTGGCGCCCACGCAGCGCGCGCGACTACCGGGAACTCCGCATACGTATATCGAATCTGTATACACAGATATGTAACACCCACGGTACCCGGTAGATATCTACCTACGTACATAATATAGATGTGGAGACGCCTTCGTGGAAACGGAACTTCGAGAATGTTCGGCCTGTACTTTGTTCGCCACCCGCTCTGTTTGCACACAGGACGAACGTGGCGCGTTTTCAATGCAAAAAAAAATATGCTGGATTTTCCCGCAGCGTCGAGTTACGATCGCCTCTCCGTCTCTATGTGTATAATATATATATATATATATATATGTATATATATGTCGCGTATGTACTTTCCGCGAAGTGACGTAACGAGCGTTACGTAACGCGCGTCCCATACGGCTGGACGTCGCGAAACATTGAGCGAGGCTCTATCGCGCCAAGTTAGATAAGTTATCTCTCGCGCTATCTCTATCTCCCTCGACGCCCGCCCACGGTGACTGGACGTCTCTCCCGTTCTCGTGGAGTAAACACGCGTGCCGGAAGTACCGGCGACGGAAAGACGCGCGGCCGCCGCTGAGCAGACGATTTGCTAAACGTCTTCGGGCGAAATATTTTCGACCGGTCTTCAAGAGCGCAAATACAAGGAATCCGCCTTATCTCGCCGGCGAATTATTGACTGCAGCACGCGCGTCAGTCGGACGTAAAAGTCGATTTTTTGTAAGTGGGGAATAATGATAATAATCGATGGCCTTGAAATTATTTTTTTTTTTCCATGAAGTTTGCATCGTTGGAATGCAACGAAATTCACAAAAAAGAAATTAATTCTTTTAACCCAAATGATTAAAATATTAATTAAATCACTATGTAATAATTAAATCATTATTTAATAATCAAATCATTGTTTAATGATTAAATCACTATTTAATAATTAAATCACTATTTAATAATTAAATCACTATTTAATAATTAAAACATTATTTTGTAATTAGATTATTATTCAATAATTTGGGATCAATCCAACGGTGTAAACTTCAATATCATTTTTTTCCCGCGTGAATAGCGGGACATTTTTTTTCTATTTGATCGGTACATGTTTTATATTTGTGGGTAATATTGGCGAGCTGTTTATTATTCCACATCGCAGGATCGACCGAGGTTGCCATGTTATTTTTTTTCGAACACACTAAAAAGATTCCTAAGTCGGTCAGCCGGATCCGAATAATGAGTTTACCGTGCGGTATCCGCGACTCTCCATACGGTGGATTACGACCAATATGTCTCTAGTACCACAAATAGCCTCGTCGGTGCGGCATAAACACGGCGAAATATCGCGTTAAACCTGGCAATTTCGAGGACAAGAGCAGCGAGAGCGTCACTTACCTAACGTTACATTCGCGTGACGAGCACCGCGCGCGGGTCCTATCGGCGATTGGATCATCTTCGCGTCACGTGCAACTCGCGTTATCGCGCGATACGATCGCGAATCAATTTTTACGAGCTGATAAAAATTTCACCAAATCACCCTGGAGAGAGGGGATAAAGGGTTCCGGTTTTATCACTTTGGCGGGATGGGGAGGGGGAGAGTGACGAATATTTTTTTTCGATAAGGACGAACAAAATATGACGAGATGTCGCGCAATAATTTTGGAAGAGTCGTCGATCCCTCATTGACACAAATTTTGCTTGCAGGTTTCCATAATCCCTCCCATTTCCGAGCGTTCAACGGCCAGCAACATTTCATTTGAGGAAGGAGGCGAATTTAACGTGAGTATCTTAAAAAACAATTTTAATTACCATTAAAAAACATTTTTTTTTAAAGCGAGGAGCATCTGCACTTTTTTTGTTTTTTTTTTTCCTTTCAGCTGTTTCTCAATCCAGACGACGATTTCTTCCAGGTACCGAAAAAATGCAAGCCGCTGTCGAAGGAGTCACCTGTTTCTCATGGCGTGAGATCGGGGCCGGCGGACTCGGGCGCGGTGTTCGGCATGGCACCGCTCCTGAGTCCAACGACGGAGAAGGAGCTCCTGAGGGAGGCCGACTGGCCCTGCGATCTATTCGCGAGCGCGAAGACGCCGAGAGCGTCCGGGCCGGAGGAGGACTGCACGGTTTTTCCGATCTGGGAGGAGAACTATCAAGATCTCAGTGGATGGTGCATGGACCCATTCCAAGGACGATGCGCTTTTCCTATAGGTGAATTCGAGGAGAATAGACATTCAGGTGAGCAGCGAACCTTCTTAACCCTCTACAGTGGAACCTCGATCAAACGAACTCTTAATTATCCGAACGATGAGGCGAAACATTGTTGCTTGAATACGCTAAAAGCATTCAACGTTTTTCAGATGTTTGTTCGAACGTTAATTGAAATGTAGAAATTTCATGTTTTTTTTTATGTAAAAAAAAGTGTCGAAATTGTTTACGATTCCGTCCCGAAAAAAACTAGTTTTCGATTATCCGAACCTGTTTTGGTCCCAATTGGTTTAGATAATCAAAGTTCTACTGTACCGAAAAATACATTTCATGTATTTTTTTATGTAAAAAAAAGTGTCAAAATTGTTTACGATTCCGTCCCCCAAAAAAACTAGTTTTCGATTATCCGAACCATTTTTGGTCCCAATTGGTTCGGATAATCAAAGTTCTACTGTATCGAAAAATTCGAAATTTTTGGTTCCAATATCTTCATTCACGCTTACGAAATTTTTCTTCAGGCACGAAAAACGAGGATTTTGGTGTTTCAACAAAGAAAGGGGAGGTGATGATTGCTCAGGAGCCGAGGGGTTTTCTCGTGGGCAAAGAGAGTCTCGGGAGGTCGACCCTCAAAGACATGGCGCTTCCGTTCGTCGTGAATCCGCAGTTCAACATCGTCGCTCGGGGCGAGGAGGACTCGCTGCCGGCGATCAAGGCGGAGATCGCCGAGCCCAGGGCGCCGGATCTCTACGACGTCCTGCTGGATCCGACCGAGGCCTCACTGAGGACCGAGGATTGGGTCCAGCTCGAGGGCGTCAGAGACACGAATGATCCGACAATTATCACGCAACGGGAGTCGCCGGACGCTGGAAGCATCGTCGACGTTGTCGCCGCGGAATATCCCGGCACGATTCCTCCCTTCGAGCTCGCGAAAAACGAGAAGGACAATTGGGACGTTATCAACACGCTCGAGAACACCGGAACGGACGCGTTTGATCTGCTGTCCTATCTTTGCGACGTAAGTTTTGCACCCCGCTTATCGCGAGCTAAAACTGAACGCGTCTGAACTCGCACGTCGTGAGTCATCATTATATTGAGCATTGGCGTAAATTGAGGGAAGCTATTTATTAGGGTGTGTAAAAAAATGATTATTATTATTATTTTTTTTTTCTACAAAAGTATGTGACATAAAAAACAAAATTGTTTGAGATTTGTTGCAATAAAAGATCTAGTTTGAGGCACCTCTAAAAATTATTTGTCATATAAATTTTAAAAAAGTGCGACAGTACGAAGATAGAAACGGAAATTAAGAGAAAATAAAAATAATGAAATTTTTAATTAATTTTTTCTTTATTTCCGTAATTAAATTATAATTTTTTTTACATACCCTACTATATATATTCGAAAAACAAAGACTTCTAATGCGTTTGCCTTCGTGTCATAAATACTTAAATCGCGCGTCTATTCCCGTCGCTTCGACGCGCGACGCTGGCCGCAATCGGTTTTCAATGTAAAGCAGTTTCGTTTACTTGATTATATAAGAAAACACGAGATATCGAGTGATTTAGCGAAAACAAGTCTTTTGGCGGTCACGTAAGACGGTGATGCGCGCTATGTATCGATAATTGCGGCAGCATCCAACTGCGCGTACGGAGAATAATGTCGAGCCGCGCGGGATCCGCTCGACGCCGCGAAGTTTCATCAGATTCTCGGAAGCTGCCCCCCGTGTTACATAAACCGATGGTGGACAAATTAAAATAACTGGACGCGCGGCGCACGCGTTACGTGAATCTTGATTCGAACGAGACTCGCACGCGCTCGCTTATTAATACCCCCGGGTTCCCTCGGCAATTGCGACGACGATTTGCGCGAAGATAAGCCGCGCGAGACGTTACATTTTTTTCCCCCAGTCGTCACCGCGCGAGGAAAAATCAGGGAAAAACGCGGAAAAATCGCTCGCGACTCGTCTTATTCGTTTTTGATGAAATAGGCGATGTAATCGAGAAATATTGCTTTATTTGCATTTATTTGTATTTATTTATATTGCTTTAAGTATTTATTTATTTATATGATCGTCCAAATCGACTAAACAAATCGTCGTTAAGCCGTTGTTAAGAACATCCAGATGTCTCACTCAACAATTTTTTTTAACACGTCTTTGATCTCCAATTTTTAGGACAACATCCAGTCGCCCGACGACAGCGTTTCCCGGGACTCGGGACCGACGATCAAGTCAACGTCCTCGTTGTCCAGTCCCGGGGCGTCGAGCTCGCGAGAATTGCGCAACACCGGAAGAGGCAAAGCCGAGGATGTCAGCGAGAGCGGCGCCACCTCGTCGTCCGCCTCGTCGTCGATCGCCGCGATTTCCGCGGCCCTCGACAGCGTCACGAAGATGTCGCGGCAGCGTTCGTCCCGCGGGCAGAAACGCGCGGCGAGAACGCGGAAAACGAGCGAGCGGAGCGTCGAGGATCAGCAACCGACGAAAAAACGATGCGTCGACAGCGACTCCGAGGATCGGATGTCCGACTGCAGCTATCGCGAGTCACGTGAGAAGAACAACGAGGCGTCGCGGAAGTCGCGGATGAACAAGAAAGCCAAGGAGACGGAGATGATGGCGCGCGCGGGCGAACTCGAGCGTGACAACCGGATACTCAAGATGAAGGTCGAGGAACTCGAGAAACTGGTCACGTCCATGCGGTCCACTATACTAAGATCGGCGCTGAGAAGGAGCTCTTAAAGATAAACCGAAAAAGTAAGGAGAAAATTCGCGAAAAAATAAAAAAAAAGACTAAAAGAAGAAAAAAAGAAACAAAAACAAAAGATGAACTCGTTAAAACATCATATCGCTTGTACGCCATAGTCGCGCACTATCGTTTACACGTTACTACTATAGATGTAATGATGATTGATATAAATATTGTACCATACTATTTTGTTAAGGCAATGTGAAACATCCACGTCGAGCCCAGTCGGTATCGAAAACTGTAATGAACGTTTTTTTTTTACGGATATTTGCGTTTACAGCTAAAAGAAGAAATTCATTCCCTGCGGGTTTTTTCGAGTGCAGGGAGTGAATTTCTTCTTTTAGCTGCAAACACAAATATGCGTAACAAAACGTTCGTTAGAGTTTTTATTACCGCAGTCGGTATTTCACATGCCCTTAAACGACGAAACGACGAGAGAGAGAAAGAGAGAGAGAGAGAGTGAGATACACGGAAGATGCTGGATCATCCCGGCAATATATTTTCGAGGCATTGTTGAGACGCGAGATCGCCGTCGGCGATCGCCGGGCGGGCGGCAAATGCATTTTTACTGTTATCCAGACGTAGGCGGAGAGATATTTTTTATCACGATTGCGAGGCGAGAAGGTTTTGAGGCGGTTTTAGATGTGACCTTCGATTTTTGTAGAATCAAAGGGGGGAGGCGGATCAATCGAGATCGACTGACTTTGGTGGAACTATCGATTATATAACACGTTTCGGTGATGGCAAATTTACGATAAGTGCGATTTAGTTGTCGAACTCGCGCGTCGCGTCTTTACGGACGCGACGCGAGATGTTTTCTTTTTTTTTTTTACCCTGTATTAATCGGCAGGAAAACGCTCGACGCGTGATTCACGCGTAGCCGATAAGACGGATTATCGTCTTTTTATAAAATCCGCGTTCACTCGCGAACCGGATGTGAGGCCAATTATAGCCCGGAGATCTCGTCGATAAACGATGAGCCGAATCTTTTTTTTTTTTATCGTCTCAAATCCCCCTCACGTTGCGCGCTGTTTTCGGATTGATCGCACGTCTCGTTTATCGACACACCGATTGGGAACACACCGAGATCTATCGACGAGCGCGGCGAGCGTCGAACTTCCCGCTCGCCGCACAACGAAATTCCGTTTCGTTTAGATGTAAACGTTTTTTTTCGCGCTAAACTCTGTATCACACCTTACACGGTGGAATAAAAACTGTGGATCCAACAACAAGAGAGAAATGTGAGCTTTTTTTTTCAAAGACCTGAAGTTTGCGGAAACGAGACTTCCTATGTTTTCGCAAATATCCCGAACGTGTCACGTTTGCCCAAAGTCGATAATTCGCGTAGCCTTAAATATGATTAGACCGTAAATAAATTAGGTAAAAATAAAATCTTGAGAAACGAGGGAAATGTCCGAGGAAATCGAAAATCGATGCGAAGCTTTGAAACCCGGCGAAATTTCTCGTTCGTCGATCGCCGAAGATTCGCCGTCGAAATTGTTGATTAATTTACGCGGATGCGAAGATCAGTGCGGCGACTGGAAAATAGACGAGCCTTTCTGTTTCCGTTCGATGCTCTCGAGGAGTCCCCAGAAGCAAACTGAAGAGATCGGAAATTCAGAGCCCGAAAAAATCGCGGAGTTGAAGTACAGAAATGTCTACAGCGTGTCGGTGCCAAACGAAAATCTTGCGGCCTGCTGGAATCCCCGTCGAGTCTCCACGGGCGCTGATAGATCCTCGCGATCCATGGAACTCCTGGGTGTCGTGGCGAACCTTCGTCAGGAGAGTCCCGACGCGTCGAAAAACACGTTCGAGAGCGACGACTGGTTGAACTGCCTTCGGGAATATCTGGTCGCTTATCAGGAATCGAACGGAACTCCGCGCGACGAGTATTCGTTCGTCTCGCTGATGAAGGCGATGGGTCAAGTCACTGGTCACGCGCTCGTCGCCCTTTTCTACATATTCGTCAACGTTTCGCCCCTGATTCAAGTAGATCCTTGTCTAATTTTTATTCTTCTCATCATTCATTTTCTTCTTCGTCTAATTTTCTTCTTTTCATTATTTTTTTCTTCGTCTAATTTTCTTCTTTTCATTATTTTTTTCTTCGTCTAATTTTCTTCTTTTCATTCTTTTTTTCTTCTTCGTCTAATTTTCTTCTTTTCATTCTTTTTTTTCTTCTTCGTCTAATTTTCTTCATTTCATTCTTTATTTTCTTCTTTTCTTAAAAAAAAAAAAAAAAAAAAAAACAAGCCGAATATCAAAAAGGGGATTTTGCGAAAAATTCGTTTCAGCTGTTGCTGTTCATACTGCGATTCGTGCTGGACAAACTGCTGAGCATCCGAAGAATGGGCTACACTCAGCAGTCGTTGACGAAGTACGCGATTTTCGGTGGCCAATTGGTCTGCATCTACGTCTGTCTCGTCTTCATATTCGGCTTCATTGTGCTCCCGATATTTAATCTCGTTCTGGCGATACTCGCGAAAATATTTCTGTTCAAGTGACGAAAATTCTTTGCTCTTTACGCGGTACAAGTAAACGTCGCATTACAAGTTTTCGTTTTTATTTTATTTTACAATGTATCGTTGATTATCGATTACGCGATTGCCTCGCGCGACGAAGATATCTACAGCGATCCGAGCGAGCGGATGACGAGCCGAATTACCGCAACTCGCATTTTGTCCTTTCGTTTACGTTGCACAGATTTTTCAGATCTGTGAAATACACCGCGCTTTAAGTGGACTAGTACATGTTTTTTTTTCTTCACACGTGCTTGAACGAGAAAACTCCCAATTGTCATGATTAAAAATTGATCGATGAGTGAACTTAACATCGTGAAACGCACGCTAAATAATTCGGGTGTAAATACTAGACGACGATATAAATTTTTTTTAATTATCTGTTATCCATATAATTATTTCTTGTATTTTTTTTAAGTGTTTCTCACGCTTCATACTTCGCGACGCGAAGAATATTTTCCACTGGACTTTCGATCGCGATACGTCGACGTGATTCGCGGTCCAACCGATTCCGGCTGCAATTTATAATTATTTTTACGATTAATTATTATTATTGTACACAAAAATGAGTGATGAAAAAAATAAATAAATTAGAAGACGTTCGCCGTGAGGACCGCGAGAACGAGGAACGCGAGGAGGCTGGACAGGTGCATCGAGCTCGCCGCGCCCCAGCCGCACTCGATGTCCGACTTGAGGGCTTTCGCGACGGACATGTTGTTCTTGTTCATGCAGAATGTCTCGCGAAGATCATCGTCCCAGCCGTTGTCCCAGCAGCTGTACTCGCCGCCCTCGTCCCGCTCGTAGTTGTTGTACTCGTTGTAGGTGGTGCATCTGTCCTCCTGGTACTGGCGATGCTTTCTCTGCCACATCTCGATCCAACTGAAAAATATTAGTCAATTATTATTCATTTTTTAATTTCTTATATGAATTATTATTTATTTTTGTTTTTTAATTTGAATTATTATTATATATATTTTTTTAATTTGAATTATTATTATTATTTTTTTTTAATTCGAATTATTATTATTATTATTTTTTAATTCGAATTATTATTATTATTTTTTTTTTAATGTGAATTTTGGTTTTTTTTATTTGAATTATTATTTATTTTTGTTTTTTATTTGAATTGTTACTTATTTTCTAAAAATTCTTTACCCGATGTCGCAGTCACAGTTGATGTAGCTCCCGGCCATTCGGAGCCTCAGCAAAAATCTCTGTCCCGCCACTCCCGGCTTGTGAGCCCCGGACGGATTCTCCAGGGTCTTCAGGTCGTTGTTGTGCAGATCCACGGTGACGTTTCTCACGGATTCCGCGTGAGCGAACACGTCACGCGGGACGGTGGCCACGCTCGTGTTGTGGAGAGCGAAGTGAAGATGAGAATTTCGCATACCCTGAAAAAATGATTAAGATGGAATACAATATATATATTTTTTTATTGGGTATCATTACTACAAAATCGTTTCGGGTATTCGTACGCGTAGAATATCCTTGTGCAACGTCTTCAGATTTCTTCCACTCAGCGTAAAGTTGTAGAGCTTCGCTGGGAATTTTCCCTTCATCTCTTTCTCCAAATTCGTCTCGTTGTCGACCTGCGAAAAAAATGGCCTCGCTATTTTCACCGCGTTGTGTGTTTAAATAAATAAATTTGGGAGTGACGCACGTCGATGTAGAGATTTTTCAAGCCGTGATTGTACTCCAGGAGGCTGGGAAAATTGAAGTTCTTCACCCCGGTGTAAGCGGTGATCAACAGAGTCTTCAGCTTCGACGCTTTGCACAAAGCGCCAGCCTGGATAAATAAATTATTTACGAAAACGCCGTCTGAAAAATATAATAAAATTAAAAAAAAAGTAATTCGTACCTCAAACAGGGATAACGAAAGCCTACGAATGTCGAGCTCTTCGAGACTGTCAGCGAGACCCAGAAAGCTCGTGTTGGTGATGGCCGTGATTGGATTATAACCGATGTCGAAGGTCTTCAATTCCGGAAGTGTGTGAGTTATCAGTGGCACGACTGTCAGGTCGTTGTGGCTCAGATCCAGATGATGAAGGGAGCTCAGGTTCGACGCCATCTCGGCTGGTATCGAGGCGAGCTCGTTGTTCGCCAGGTAGAGAGTTCGCAAATGACGGAAAGGCAATTCGGGCACCTTTTTGTGATAAAAATAAATTGATCGACAAATTATTTTACAAAAATTAAATCGCTGGAAAAAAGAAACAATTTTTTCTCCCAATATTAAAATTGCGGGTCACTCACGCTGAGAAGCGAAATATTGCTGAGCCCAAGAAACAGCAGAGTGTCCTCCAAGCCGTAAAAAGTTCTGCCGCGAGATTCCAAAATGAGCTGCTTGTTGTGGCTGAGATCGAGATGGGTGAGATGATTCAGCTCCGAAAAAACGGCGTCGTCGAGTCTCACGAGGCGATTGTACGACAGATCCAGCCAGGAGAGACCCTAAATAATTCCCAATCAATTAACAAAAAATCCTTAACAAATACCTAAAATAATTAAAAAATTAATTAACAAATACCTAAAATAATTTAAAAAATAATTAACAAACACCTAAAATAATTTTAAAAAGTAATTAACAAATACCTAAAATAATTTAAAAAATAATTAATAAATACCTAAAATGATAAAAAATAATAATTAATAAATACCTAAAATAATTTAAAAAATAATTAATAAATACCTAAAATAATTAAAAATTAATTAACAAATACCTGAAGCTTGGAAATCGCGTCGGTGCTGTGAACGCCCGACAGGGAATTCCACGACATGTCGAGGATGGACAGCGAGGCGGCGGCCGAGGGCGACATGGATTTAATCGGCAGACGCATGAATTGATTGTGCGAGAGATCGAGACTCTCGATCGTCGCGTCGGTGAACATGTTGTCGGGCAGCGTGCGGAGCCGATTGTGAGAGAGATCGAGAATTCGCAGCTTCTTCAGGGGCCTCAAAGCCTCGGCGGGAATGTCCATGATATTGTTGTCCGACAGCAGAAGCACCTGGATGTTCCTCGTGTTTCGGAAGCAGTCGAAGTCCAGCTCGACGAGATCGTTGTGACGACAGTCCAGCCACTGCAGATGCGGCATGTTTCCGAAGACACCTTGAGTCACGTTGCTCAGGTCGTTGTGGGACATGTAGAGATGGGTCAGCGAGTACTCGACGGGACGGAAGTAATACTTCATTATGTCGCTGATGTTGTTGTGACTGAGATCCAGGACTTTTATGTTCGACTGAAGATTACCGCCGACTGGAAAATAAACTGTGGCGTTTTATTTCGAAAATGTGAATCGCACTCGGAAAATTGGTCATCGCGGTTTGTGGATATCGATGCATTTTTTTTTGTTTTTGGAATTAAAAAAAAATTGAAGGATGGAATTTCCGCCCTCGCCATGTTTGGAATTTTTTATAATTAAATAGAAAACAAACGGTGATATTTTATTTCTGCATTTAATTTTTTTTCTTAGTCTTTTAATTTCTGGAATAAAAAAAATTAAAAAATGGAATTTCTGCGAGTGATAATTACATTTTTTTATATCTCAAAATTGTAAGCAACTAAATATCACTTACTGCTAGTAGCAGGCGTGAAGGTTGTGCTGTTGATCCACAATTTCGGGATCTCGTTGTGACTGACGTTCACCTTGAACGACGCCAGGGTTCCCACCTGGTCGAAAGACGCGAAATCGAATTCCGTCAACTCGTTGTACGCCAGGTCGAGGAATTCCAGATCCGGAAGATTCTGGATAAAAAGAAGAATGTTACAAAAATTTGCTACGTCCTAATTTATAATTGTTTATTCATATTTCTATTTTTTTTTAATTACTTGGAAGGCCTCGTCGGTGATGTCCTTGATTTTATTGCCACGCAGATTGATGTACTTCAATCGATTCATATTCATGAAAGCTCGTCTCTCGATCCTGTCGATCTTGTTGTCCTCGAGATTGATGCTGGTCAGCGAGGTCAGATCGACGAACGTGTGAGTCTGCACGTTGGTGATGTGATTGAAGGCCATGTTGACCTCCTCCAGAGTCGAGTGAATGTCGCCCTGAATTTCGGTGGGTTTCGGACTATTAACGACAAAACCGTACAACGTCGTCTCCCGGAAATTTGCAACCCAGGAGGAAATGTATACCTGAAACGTGCCCTTTCGTATCTCCTGTATCTCGTTGTCCTGCAACTCGATACGCTTGATCCGCTTCAGGAAGTGGAACGACGTGTCCGGCATCGTTTTTATTTTGTTGTTGCTGAAATCGAGATGCTGCAGGTTGGTCAGCGACTTGAAGGGCTTGCTGGGCATCTCGTTGATCGAGCTCGCCAGGCCGTTCGACATCCTTAAGGTGACTAACGAGTGTCCAACCTGGTAATAAATAAATAAATAAATAAATAAATAAATAAATAAATAAATAAATAAATAAATAAATAAATAAATAAATAAATAAACTAAATAAATAAATAAATAAATGTTTTCGTACCTCGGAAAACGCGTCGTCGTCTATCGTGGTAATTGAATTCTCCGAAAAATCCAGCAACTTTATCCCCCGCACGTGCATAAACGCGTGACTCTTGATGGTATTGAGATTGCTCTGAACGATGTGAAGCTCCTTGACGTCTATGCCAAACTCCATAAAGTCGTCCGGCGCCAAAGTGGCAGCCGGCATTCTGGAGATCGAGAGAAATCGCAGATTTCTCATCTGCCGCAGATCCTGAAGGGATATCACTCCGTTCTTCTTCCCGCTGAGATCGAGATTGTAGAGCGAGTACTGGAAACCGGTGAAGACTTCGCCTGAAAAAACAAACGAGAGTCACCGATAAACTCAAGATAGTTCTGGAGCTCATTGATCTTTAGGAAAAAATATTGTTTTACCTGGGGAGAAATTTTCAATCCGATTTTCCCGGAATATCAGAGTCCGCAGAAAATCGAACTCTTGAAACAAATTATTCGGCAATCCTGTGATGTTGTTTCCTGATAAATCCAGCAATTCCAGGGAGGTCTCGAGGCCCGAGAGGTCCGCCGAGCTGATCTCGAGCAGGTCGCAGTCGGTGAAGTACAATTCGCGAATTCTCGAGTCTCTGAAGGCTCCTTTCTGCAATTTTTTATTTTACATTTTCTTTTACATTCAAATTTAATTTTTAAAAAAGTAATATTTTTTCTAGCTTTAAAATTTAATTTAAAAAATATATTTTTCTACTTTAAAATTTAATTAACATTTTTTTCACTTTAATATTTAATTAAAAAGCAATACTTTTTTTTACTTTCAAATTTAATTTTTTTTCAATTAAAAAAAAATGCAAACCTACCTCGACATCCGACAACGGATTCCCGCTGAGATAGGTTTTGTTGACCTTGAAGAAATGTTGAAACGAGCCCGGCATGAGGGCCTCGATGTGATTGTAGTCGAGCCGAAGGATGTCCAGGGAAATTTGAATCCCCCGGATTTCCGCCTCGACTTGCGGCTGAATCACCTTCGCGATTCTGTTGTAGCTCAGGTCGAGGACCTTCATGCGTTTCAGCGACGAGAGCTGCGAGTACGGAATGGCCGTGAGCTGATTGTCGTTCAAATAGAGATGCGTGAGATGGGCCATTCCGTCGCGAAACACCGACAGGTCGATCTCCTTGATGTTGTTCTCCCGGAGGTCCAGCACCTCCAGATAAATCAGACCGGCGAACGCGTCGGGCGGAAGCTTGTCGATCGAGTTGCGCCCCAGGCGAAGAGTCTGCAGGGAATTCTCCAGCCCTCGCCAATTGTCGGACGCTATGTACGATATCTGATTGCCTGCGAAACAAATTATTATTTATTATCAAGAATAAAATTTAAAAAAAACAATAATAATAAAAATTCCCTCAATTATACATTTTTATAATTTTTTTACCATCGATGAAAAAAAAAAAAAAAATCTGTAGTATTTTCGATGAAATCAATCATTTCCATAGATATTCGAAAAAAAATTGGATAAAAAAATAGAGTTAGAGAAATTAATCTGTAAAATTATTCTTACTTTATAGATCGTCGATTGATTTATTTTTTTTAACTCACCGGTCAGATCGAGCAGTCGGAGCTTCTGCATGTGCCTGAAGGACTTGCTGGGCACCCTCGTCAGTCGGTTGTATGGTAATTCGAGCTCCCACAACGATCTCTCAAGCCCTAGGAACGCCTCGTCCGGAATATCCGATATCGGATTATGCTTGATCTGTAGCTTGTAGAGACCTGAAACACGCGACCCCCATTCGCATCGTGTACCCCTTTTTTTTCTCACCCGCATCCGGCGTCGCATCGGACGGTCTTCGCCGGATCCACCGGCGCTCGCTCGACCGATTGTACATTTTTTATTTTTTTTATTTCTTTTAATTAAAATATTTAGGACTCACCAGTGCTTCGCAAAAATTGCGGCTGCAAATGACGCAACCCGTTGTTCTCCAACTGCAGCATAAACACTTTGGACGTGTTTATCGGCTGGGGAATCCAGGGCATCGGGACGTTGTCGCACGCGACGATCCCGAGATCCGGTGTCGCCTTCGAACAGGTGCAGAGAAGATTGAAGAAGCAGGGCGGATAGACGACCGGCAGCTCGTGCATCCGGACCATCGAGGTCCAGAACATCAGGATCAGGGTGAACAGCATCATCGCGTAGCCCAGTTTCACGAATATCAGCAGATTCTGAAATTTTTAGTATTTTTCAGATACCAGAGAAAATAAATTTAAACGAAGAATAATTTTTTTTTTTTTTTTGGAAATTTGATTTTTTTTAATTTGATTTTCTTTTATTATTTAAAAATGATTCTAAACATATTTTTTTAGATTTTTGAAAAATATTTATTAGGATTTTTCTTAGAATAAAAAAAGAATTATGAATAGAATTTTTTTCAAACTGATACGAAGAACTATAAAAAGCGTAAAAACGTTAATTCAATTTCTGTCCATTTTTTGGGAATATACTGCACTCGAAAAAAAAAATACTGTCACTTATAAATTTATTCCATTGGGTAGCAGATTTTTCTTCGTCACTGGTTATTTTTTTTTTTTTTTTAATATTATAATTTTTCGGAGCGAGTTTTTTCTACACAATTTCACGATTATCCGTCGCCCGAACGACACGGATTATTTAATTCCTCGATCGTACGATTGATTTACCATCGTCATTCGTCCGCGAGCCGCGAAACCCGGAGACCTGGACGGTTAAAGCCCGGTCGGACGACTGTGAGCGATCGCGGGAGGACGGCGAGGGCCGCGCGAGGGTCTCTCCTCGACTTCCTATGGGCGGGACCGCGGCACCCCGGATAATAGGGCTTCGGGGTGTACGTCGACAGTTCGGGTGCTTCTCTTTACCCGATTATGGCCCCGATATTCCATTAGCCGTCCGACGAAAATAGTAGTTGCGCAAAATGCAAAAGGCACGACAAATGATCGATTAGCGCGCGCTGACTCGGAGCTCCCGATGTTATCGCATTCCGGGTTTTTTTTTCTACCTTCGGACCCTCACAAATTGTCACCAGGAAAAACGAGATCCTCGTATTTTATTCAAGACTCGTCGCAATATTATTATATGTTGATTTAATATTATTATTTATGCCCGTTCGCGTTTTATTCAACGCGCTCGTTTTTTTTTTTTTTTTTTTTTTTTACAGCGACGATTGCATTCGACTATTTGAGTTCACCCCGCCGACCTCAATTAAATAAATGAATACTTAAATGTGCGTTCCACAATCTAGGATTATCTTGGCGACCTTGATTTCATTTGAATCGCTTGATTGCCGATCGATGCTACCGCTAAGGCGATTCGGCAGAGACCGTCAATTCGCAATTATCGAAAGCAAATAGCTCTAGTTTTTTTTTTCAACGACCACACCATGCTGAAAACACCAGTTTTCATCCGACCACTGAAATAAAAATTATACCATTTTTTTTTTAATATAAGGATATAGAAGATATTTTACTTGGCAGTCAATGAAAAAAACAGGTCGTCCACGATGTATTAACGTTTTATTATTACAAGATAAAACTCTAACATACAAAATGAATCTGCTTACTTAATCCTAAATTGCCGGGATCGTCCGGCGATAAACGCTCGACCTGAGTTCGTGTGGCGGGTTCGTCGATAATAAACTCTCGTTAAATTGAAACAAAACAGCGGATAAAAAGTTGTACTCGTGTAATTTGTACGGGTTTGTCGTGCGATAAAATTTTGCCCAATGATCAACAGGTCCGGAATAACGGAAGTATCGTAGTTTCATTTGTTTCTCTCTCTCTCCCTCTCTCTTTTTTTTCGTTCTATCACTAGATAAAATTTCTTAGAAAAAATATAGAAGTCTCGAACGTCGTGTGTGTTTGTCGCGAGGATCGCGCGAGAAGCGAATCGTCGTTGTCACGCATCCGGTTTTTTTTTCGTGTCGATGACGTATTATAAAAATCTTCAATAAAACATGTGGAACTGGAGAACAAAGGAGCACGGAACGCTCGCTGCAAGCGTTCGCCGTTTCGTCGTTTGGGCGATTTCATCTCGCCGAGCGACTACTCGGCCTTCTTGGCGTGGCCGTTCGTGATCTGCTCCGTCGGCCGACTCGGCGTCGTCTCGAGCTCGAATTTTTTCTTCCGCTCGCTGGTCTTGCCGAGCGGCAGCAACGGAAGGAGAACTATGGCCGCCAGTCCCAACAGATGCGGAGCCAGGTACATGTGCCTGAAAAGAAGAAAAAGAGTGACGATAATTAAGCGTCGAGTGACTCGTCGATCGGCCGATAAGTAGATGAACGTCAAGACGGCGCGACTCACAGGTACAATTTGATACTCGGCAAAAACTCGAGTAAAACGAAGCTGAATGTTATATAGGCTAAAACGATTCTGGTCGTGATGAATGTTATCACATCGTAGAAGAACTTCGCTGGCTTCGAGTTCACGAAGTACGGCCGAACGTGGCGACGGACCTGACGGGACGAGGAAAAGCAAAAGAAAATCCACTTTATTCGTTTATATCTACGTGTCTATATTCTAACGGCCGTGGTTCAATGAAAACCTGTGTTGTAAATCCCCATTGCTTTAAGAACAAAAGTTTACACAATTGTTTATTTTCTGGTTGTGATTTTATAACGATTTTACAATTTAAATAAATACATTATTTTCGCAATGCATTAATAGTATTTTTCCATTTTTTCAATAAGATCACCATGAATTTTTATGGTAAAATAATATCTGTTGCCTTACCATAAATTTTATTTCTATAAAAATGAGGGATTTACAACTCCGATGAAAATATCTTTGATTACGTTGGTTTCTGAATTGAGTTTTCATGAATAGGCAGCGAAATCCGAGGGATTTTTACTCACGGAACGGGACGCGAATGTGAAGAACGCTCCGCTGGCGAACGTGAGGTAATAGCCGGGGTAAAATCCGTGCCAGAGAGCGGAAAGCGCGTAAGTGAAGACGGTCTTGTGCCTTCCGGCTCGCTCGTAAACGACCATACGCAGCCAGCGATTTGTGCCCTTGTTCCATCGATCGATACTGTCCTTGATACTCAGTGAAGTCTGAGAGGGATGTAAATAACACGTGGATGAGGTAAATAAATCATTCGGACGCGCGTAAAAAATTCACGCTCGTCGCTGACGACGAAATAAAAAAACGTACCTCGAAGGGAATGACCTCGACGTTCGATATGAGATCCCATCGCGGGCTCCCATCGGGATTCTGTCCGTTGAATCCCAGCCCGGAGTTGTTGCAGATCGCGTCGGCGAACAACCAGGCGTAATAATACTTGAATCGGACCATCATCGTCGAGATCATCAGATACCAGATCTTGTAAGCCACCGAGGTGTTAGCTAAAAAGTCGTCGTCTGCGGACAAAAAAAAACACACACAGCACATTTGTCTATTAATATCCGGAGGAAAATTGTATTTTAATTTGCTTGCCTGGCGTTTTTACCTTTTATCCTTTGAATTGGATACGACGGAATAAATGCCACGAATATCACGGCGCACGTCAGGCTGGCCACGACTTTCTTCGCCACGAAAATCACCGGCGACGGTTCCAGAACGATTTCGTTCACTTTGCTCGGGCCGTCGTCGTAGAACGCCTGAAATTTTTTTTTTGCTTTAAATTTTTAATTGTTCAAGTTTTAAATTGCTCAAATTTTATATAGCTCAAATTTTAAATTGCTTAAACTTTAAATTGCTCAAATTTTAAATTACTGTGTGAAGTTAATTAATTTAATAACAACAATTAAATTAATTACCGCGAGCGATTTGTTTCCGCGGAATCTACTGCCGTGAATAAAGTCTATGTAGTCGCGGTAGAAGATAACGGGACCCGCCATCAGCGCTTGGAAATGGAAGACATAGCTGAAGTACTCGAGTGCCGTTGGCATGATTCTGAAAAATAAAAAATAATACGCGTAAGGGTTTGGCAATCGTGAAAACCTTCCGTGCGTCCAAGTTCGGAAAAATGGTACGTGGGTAGTTTACTTGACGGCCTGATGACGCTGGGTAGGCGTGAGTTCGTACTCGTGCCGGGTGAGACCATCGTGAATGCTGTACGCGAGACTGATGACCTTTTGCGTTATGACCATCAGCGGACCTTCGGCAGGGAGCAACGATTGTTCACAGCATTTTTTTTATCAACCTCGCCTTCTCCGCACGTCGGTTCGATCGGCGTCGACGAAGGATACGAAAAGGCTGGCTTACCAGTTATGTCGAGACTGTAAGAGCCGTAGTCATAGGTCTGCCGGTAGATGTGGATGCCGGAGAGATAGACCAGAGCCACCGTCAGGACGTGTCTGTAATTAATTTCCGAGCCACAAATCTCTTCTATAAATTCGTCGTTAATTAAATAGCAACTTAAGTACAAGAATTCGATTTAAAAAAAAAATCCGTATGATTTACAATTTTTTTTTATTTTGATTTACACGTCACGCGAGAACGAAATTGATTTATAATTTTTTTTATTTTGTTTTACACGTCACGCGAGAATGAAAAATGTACCTTTGCATGACCCGCGGGTCCTGCGTCCGCATCGCTATGTAACATAACGCTGGAAGACCTGCCAGATGCACCGCCTGTCTGAAAGCAAAATCATTTTGCTCGTAAGATTTACCGCGAGTCGCGCGCCGTCGTGTTGCAATCGTTTGATGTATCGGAGACTGCGGTCCTTGTTTGCTCAACGAAGAGATTGGCTTACTTGCCGAAACAGAAGTAACCAAGGCAGAGACCGATGACGAGACCAAAAGCGTGGCGAGTCGCAGGGGGCACGACGAACGGATTCAGGGACGATCGTAGGAGACCCGCGAGGCCCAGAGCCGTGAATTGCGTCAAAATGAAATTCACCTGAAAGCAAAATCAAACGACTTAAGACGACGACCAATCGCGTATAATTCTAGTATTTCCAAAGGCCTCTTATAATATTTTCAATTACAGTCTGACCTAAATAACACAACAGACGATACACTAAAAAAATTATTTCAGAACAATTAGCCAATTTGTTCTCATTGCCTAAAATCGTCTTCGAGGGTGGGAAGTGAATGAAAAACGACAAAAAAATCGCAAATTTGTAGCGAAACATTTTTATTACACGTTCAAAAATAAATATCAATTGGCAGTATTAGGAACTAAACCCAGGAGCTGTATAAATAAAATCAGAAATAAATATCGGTCGCGAAATTCTTCAGTAGAGTTCTTCCTCGACTTCCTCGGCCTCGTAAGGCTCGGCCTCGCGACGGAATCGCCAGCCGAGACCAGCGCCGAAGCTCGGCTCGAATCGTCCGCGGGGTCCCTGCTGAACCTGGCCGCCTCCGTGGACGAAGATGTCGTTCTTGAATCTGTGCTCAAAACCCAATCCCGCCTGGGGCGAAACCCGACCGTTGTGGAGATTCGCGCCGCCGAAGGCGTCGAGCTTGGTGCGATCGTTGTCGATCAATCGGTGCTGGTAGTTGAGGTCCAGGGTGGGATTCCTGTCGGGACCGCTCAGCGGTTGTCTGCCCTGGAGAACGATGGAGCCCTGGGGTTCCTGCGGAGCGTCGCGACGGAATCGCCAGCCGACACCGGCGCCGAAACTCGGCTCGAGTCGTCCGCGGTGTCCCTGCTGAACCCGGCCGCCTCCGTGGACGAAGATGTCGTTCTTGAATCTGTGCTCGACCCCGAAACCCGCCTGGGGCGACACCCGACCGTTGTGGAGATTCGCGCCGCCGAAGGCGTCGAGCTTCGTGCGACCGTTGTCGATCAATCGGTGCTGGTAGTTGAGATCCAGGGTGGGATTCCTGTCGGGACCGCTCAGCGGTTGTCTGCCCTGGAGAACGACGGAACCCTGGGGCGAGCGACGGAAACGATGAGGCTGTGTGATAAATGAAGGAAAAACACGTCAATAAATGATTTAATTGCTCACAGTATTTTTTTTAGCGATTTAATTTTAAGTATCTACAGTTAATAAAATATATTTTATTAATTGTGTAGATATTAGTTTAAGTTTTTTTTTCATTTTGTGATGATTTTCACTTACAAAACATATATATTTATATATTTTGTTAATTGTCTAGATATCAGTGTAATATTTAATTTTTTATTTTGAGATGATTTTCACTTGCAAAACATATATATTTATATATTTTGTTAATTCTCTAGATATCAGTTTAATTTTTTATTTTTATTTTGAGTTGATTGTTTCACTTACGAATTGAGGAACAGGACGAGGAAAAGTCGGTCCCGTTGATCGTGGCGGAAAAGACTGTCCTGCCGGATAGTGCCTTGCCTGTGCCAAGGCGAAGGCGCAGAGCACGGCGAGAGAAAGAAGTAGAAGCTTCATTTTTTTTCTTGTTCCTCGAATTGCTGCTCGACTTTACTGGTCGGACTGTCTTCGATGCTTGAATATCGTTCGTTCGAGCCTCGCGCCTTTTATACCGAAATTTTCGCCGAGGAGGGAAGAAATTCTCGGGGAACTCCTCTAGATGAGGCTGTGCGATCTCCCCGGCGGGGAATTCCGCCGAGAAGCTGCGCGAGACTGGATGGATCGTGTGTCTCGGATCGACTCCCCCTGGCTCGGTGTGTTCTATAGACACAGCGGTGCATCTGCCGCACTTGCGAGCTTTTGATGAGACATTATCAGCCACCGAACGATATGAACTTGGCTCGTGCGGATGCAAATCGAGCAACAAAAATATGAGATAGGTCAGGAGAGTTGTGTGATGAAACATTTTGTTATTCCTTTTACTTCTGATTTCCGCACAGTGATTCCCCTCTGCACTTTAATAACGCGACGCAACGATTGATCAACGTTGGTTGTGGTGTAAGAGAACAAAAAAAAATAACGCGTAGCTACCGGAATAGTTCCGCATTTGTTTGGAGGGCTCCGGATTTTTTTTTTTTTTTGTAGTTTGTCGACTGAGCCCTTGGAAGGTTTCGTCAAGGGTAGTTTCGCTTGCGGTCTGTTTTTACCCCTCAGTTGTAGAGGGAAATGTGGTTACGTGATACACGATTCTTCCCTCGTAAAGTCACGGCACGAGAAAAAAAAAAAAAAAAAGAGGATGAAATATTTCGCATTTTCGATGTAAGCATTGTTGTCGGATTTTTCGTTCTCTGATTACCTGTCGGGTTTCCTGCGACTCGTTGCTAATCAACGAGCAGTTTTATTGTATCGCATTTCAGAAAAAAATGTTGAGTTGCAAAAAAAAATTATAAAATAATGTAACTTCAACTGTGTTATTAAATTAAATGTGACGTTCAAAAGAAGATATCGTATTTAATTTAATTCCTGAAGCCCAACAAACCAAAAAAGAAATACATTTGTTAATGATTTTCATGAATTTAAGTATAAAGAAAAAAAAATCCTGAGGCTCGAAACCCGAATAGGATATTCTTTTGTGCCCTGTCCGAGAGTCTGGGAATCACCGAACGATGATGAATCTTCGGAGTGCAACATTGTGACGGATTTATCGCCGACATCCCTGACCCATCTGTTACTCGGCTCGTCTGCTGTGCAACAGTATCAAGTTCATGTACACCGCGCGACAGCTGATAAAACAGCCTCATCGATGTCTACGCACGGTCCACGAGACAATCGTCGTGCGTGACTAACACAAAGAGAGACGCGAGAAAAATGGCATTCCAGACCCCTCGAGACTCGCTGGTCCCTTTTGCCGCGGGGTTCCCCGTCGCAGACGATCGTTCGGCTGCATCTCGCAGAGACGGCGAGGAGTTCCCCGTGGATTCCACAACAGCAGCGAGAAACGGATTCCGTATAAAAGACTCGGAGCTCGGACCAACGATATCCACAACTTCCGAGTCTTTCGAACAATCAAGTCGAAGGGTGAGTACCCAATATTTACTCAGAAATAGAATATTTGACAATAATAAAATACTTGAAATTAAATATTTATCAGTAATAAAATTCGTCAATTTAAATATTTATCAGTAATAAAATTCGTCAATTTATATATTTACCAATAACAAAATTCGTGAAATTCAATATCTACTAATAAAAAAATTCGTGAAATTAAATATTTCCCAATAACAAAATTCGTGAAATTAAATATTTCCCAATAACAAAATTCGTGAAATTAAATATTTCCCAACAACAAAATCCGTGAAATTAAATATTTCCCAACAACAAAATTCGTGATATTAAACCCTACTAAATTTCAATAAAATTTCCTTGCAGTCAAAGAATCTAAAAAAAAATGAAGTTCCTACTTGTGTCTCTCGCTGCGCTTTGCGTCATCGCCTGCACCGTCGAGGCTCAACTCAACGGCCGCGGACAACAACGAAGGAATCCCTGGAAACTCAGCTTGGTGAGCACCAACGATACAAATTTGTGAATTCCAAAGAAAAATTGATTCTTTGGTCAAAGCTCTAACGTAAAAAAAAATTGTCCGATTTTCGCAGCCGCGATTCCGTCGTCAGGCCCAGGAGCAGCCAAAACCCGCCCCGGAGGAGCCCAGAGGATCCATCGTCCTCGAGGGCCGTCAACCCCTTGACGGCCCCGACAGGGAGCCCACCCTGGACCTCAAGTACCAGCACCGAATCATCGACAACGATCGCACGACCCTCGACGCCTTCGGCGGCGCGAATCTTCACCGAGGTCACGTCTCGCCCCACGCTGGATTCGACGTCGAGCACCGATTCAAGAACGACATCTTCCTCCACGGCGGCGGCCAAGTCCAGCCGGGACCCCGCGGACGTCTCGAGCCGAGCTTCGGCGCCGGTGTCGGATGGCGATTCCGTCGCGAGGCTCAACCTTACGAAGCCGAGCAAGTCCAGGAGGAGCAAGAAGCCCAGTACTGAGTTTTCACTGAGAGGGAAAGTTCCAGCCGATGATGTTCCTCGTTATTTATTATGACGTTCCGATGATCACAGTTCCTATAATAATACGAATATTACAATGTTAATTTAAATAAATATTAAAATGGAAATTAATTAATTAATTTAATTTATACAATGGAAAATAATAAAATGTGTGCATATTCGAATGAAAAAAATTCTGAATTCTTTACCTTCATCAGGATTATCGTGGCGGATTCGTGAATAATACGAATATTACAATGTTAATTTAAATAAATATAAAAAAGGAATTATAATTAATTTATTTAATTTATATAGTGGAAAATAATTTAAATAGTGCATATTTAGAATGAAAATCTGCTGAACTCTTTACCTTCGTCAGGATTATCGTGGCCGATTTTGGGATTGGAGTGCGAATCGTCGTGCGATCTTCGGTCAAGTTCCTTCACCTCGTTGCATTAAGCATGTCTCACGTTGACCCTGCGAACCGTCCGCCGAATTCCCTCGCGTTCGGGCAAAAATCAACGAAGCGGCTGCCCGGGTCACAGGGGTCGGAGATAAAGACGTCTTTATGGCACCATTTTTTTTTCTTTTCTTTTTGACGTCCCGATCAATGCGGTGGAAAATTTAAAAAAATGAAAATATTAGGAAAGTATGAAAAAAATAAGTCATCGCTGTTGTAACACTGCGGTTTACAATTCGTGTGACGGAGAAAACGACGATGACACAAAGACTTGACTTCGCAATGACTGCGACAGTGACATAACGACTTTTTAATGAGAAAATTGCATAACGAGCGTTCATTGTCCAAAAGCGAAGAGGCATTAAAACGCGTCTGACCATGAAAGTCCCGATTCATAATTATACCGTCTGAAAATCCGTCTCGCTAATTACCAATGAGCGGTCTCATGCAAACGGCCTATGTAAATCCGATCGTGCGATCGTCGGGACTGACGCAGCCGAGGCTAATTATTCTAATTAGCTGATGGAAACTATCGATCATTAATTGACCGTGTAAATATTGACTCGTGTGTCGCGAGTTTTTTGCTGTCTATTGAAAAACCGAAAGCGAACGGGACGCCCGTATCGTCCTAGTCCACGTAGATAGGGAGGACCTAACGGTCACAGCGATTCCTGGTCGTCGCGCGAGGCGTGGATGACCCGGGGTCAACGACCTCTTAACTCGTACTCGGAGTCACGAAATAAATGACTTTATCAAATTTGATTTAAAGTTAAAAATAAGTAAAAATTAAATATAGCAATTTCGAGCGACGTATAAATATGATAAAAAAATCTGTTAACTCTGTTATATAATTAAAAAAAAAAAAAAAAATTGCGTATTTTGATCAAATCGAAAAACATATTTATGAATGAATTTATCGGATGTTTTCTTTTTTTTACACGGAGTCACGACATAAATGAATTTATTGAATTTGCTTTAAATGTAAAAATAAGCAAAAATTAAATATAGCAATTTCGAGCGACGTATAAATATGATAAAAAATCTGTTAACTCTGTTATATAATTTAAAAAAAAATGTCATGTTTTGATAAAATCGAAAAACATATTTATGAATGAATTAGTCGGATCTTTTTTTTTTCTTTGCGTTCTCGTTTCGAAATCTCTCGGCTCGTGAGCGGAACTCGCGTCGAACGACCGATCGCGATAACAGATACGCGAATACGAATGAGGAAACCTCGCAAAAAAAAGGTCATCCGTATGTAGTTCAAGCGGCGGAGCGACGGTGACTGAGTTGCGATTAGATAATCTCGCGAATCCGTCGCGATTAGTGTGACGAAAAAAAAATGATCTTTTTAATAGAAACCAGGCGAAAAAGTGGCCGCTACACGTTGAAGCGATTGTCACTCGGCTGCAGCGAGAAAATTCAGGCGACTCGGTGAATTGTCTTATCAGCTAAAAATCATCGACTGATTGCTTTGCTTATCGCCTTGGCGCATTTATCTTCACCCGAATTAATATTTCTGTTGAAGCCTGTGATACGATCAGCGATTTAATCGGACATTGAAAAACACAAATTAATTGCAAGAGCAAATATGACATTTTTCATTTAATTTCCCGGAGATCCGATGAGCATCTCGGTGTAAAAATAAAATTGAATAATAATAAAAGCTACGCGACACGTTCGCGACTCGAATATAGACGATGACGGCTTTTCCGACACTCGCGTAATGCTATAATTAAAGACCGTTGCACATAATTACGCGCTCTGTGTGTGCACATGATCCACGGTGTTCGTCAACGAACGCGTCTCATATTGCCCCACTCTCCGGTGTCTCGCTGTACGAGGCATTCGACGTCAAATTGCCCGCCGTAAAAATTGTGAAAACATTTTCTTACACCCGCAAATATTTTTTTTTCGCAAATCCAATTTTTCATACCATCTACACGCAAAAAAAAATCCCGAGTAAAAAATCAGAACCTTCTCATTTTTTCATTTTTTATAAATAAAACATCTCGAGTAAAAAAAATCAGAACCTTCTTATTTCTTCATTTTTTTTATAAATTAAAAAATGTTACATTTTTTTCTACTTAAAACGAAAAAGATGTTACATTTTTTCCTACTCATAATGAAAAAAAAATTTACATTTTTTTCTACCTATAATGAAAAAAATTTACATTTTTTTCTACTCATAATAAAAATTGAAGAAAAAAAAAAAAAAAAAAAAAATCCAGTTGACGAAAAATGCCTCATGGATAAAAAAAAACCGTGATGTATATCGAGCCGAGGAAATATGTGCTCGCCGTGTGTAGCACCTGTCGTGCGTGTGTATTATTCTCCGCTCTCTCGGGCGGTGCAATCAGACGTGGGTACGTCGGGCGCGATTAAACGCCCGAGTTACCAATAATTATATATGCACACAAGAAGCTGCGCTGCGCTTTCGTGTAACCATAGAGCCGCCGCGGCGAGCACGAGCGCCCGGCGCATCTAATCGGCTGAATCACCGAGAGCAGCCGAGAGATCCGCGCGTAATTCTCGGGGATCGCGGAGTCATGCGAGACGGGCGCGCTCGGCGCAACTAGAACAATTGATACGATTCTCGCGCGGTGTCGAGTGTCGCGGCCAGTTGTGTGTCTTATATCATGCTTCGAGCTTTTTACAGCTGCGGATTGGACGGACGGTCCGCGCGTTCCTGCACGTGCCGCGCAATGAGCGAATCTCGCTCATCTATATATATTTTTTTTTTTCTCTGTTTATCTCGACATCGATACATCCACGGGGAAAAAAAAAATTTATTTAACGAAACCTTCGTTTGTGGACTGCCAAAAATAGTTTTAAAAAATTATTTTATTTTATTTTTTGTACAATGGACGGGACAAGCACTTGAAAAACAACAAATATAGATGGCGGAGTAACAAACCAGGTAATAAGAAAAATCAAATAACAATATAAAAAAAAAAAAAAAAATTACAAAAATTACAAAAGAAAAGATTCCAGTTATCTTCGTCACAATTCGATTTAACATTGAAACATTAAAAAATTATTTTTCCTATTTTGGAATTATCGTTTCGATATCACATAGGAAATTGTGGGAATTACAGGAGACATTTAAAATTAATTCTATTTTTTCTTCCCTGTCATAACGAGAATTAACGAATACCGTTGTATTTTTTTTTTTTTTCTCCGCGCGGCCCGTAACGTCTGTTCGGTCGTCGTGAGTAACGCTAATGCGAACACGAACGCCCGTATCGGTCGCGCGTATATTCGTCAGTGATCGCATCGCACGTGAATCACAAACGCGCGAAAGCCGAGCAGTGGGACGTCGAGTTATTAGCTCGACTCTCGTCGGGTTGCATTGAGGAAGAAAAAATCAATTGAACTACGTTCGAATATTAAGATTTTTTTTTTTCTCTCGAATAAATCTTATTTTTCGCTGCGATTTTTAAAAATTCTTTGCTGCGATTTAAAAAAAAATTTGCTACAAATAATTCTTAGCGAACAGCAGCAGATTTTTATTATTAATGATCAACAAAATATTTTCTTTCTTTTTTTTTTTTAGAATTGCTATATTTATTTATTTAACCAAAGTTCGTCACGTGATGCAAAAATGTCCTGTTCCTCGGTGTAAAAAACTAAAATAAAAATAAAAACCACTGAATTATTTATACAAAGATTATTTAGAGCTCGGGACAAAAAGGCCGATCGACCGCGACTGATTGAGATCTCGGGTCGTTTGTTATGTTTATTCAGCAAATCCGCGGAGGGCGACGAAAACAATTAAAACGAGAATATCACACGGGGTGTTTTCGTCGCGGCTCGTCGATGACTTCTCGATGCAAATTGTAACGTCGCCCAAGTTTCATCATCAACTGCGCAACATCGGGCCGCAGAAGCCGCTTATTCTCCCCGTGTATCGAGACTGAATGGATCGCGAGTCACGAAGTCATTTTGCGGCGCGCGATAAACCGTCAATCCCGCGTGCGACTTGTTTCTTTTCCGGCTCACGTGAGGCTCAGCCGCGCGCTCTTCGATATGTCCTTATCGAGGTGGCGCGCCGCGGTTATTGAGGCGTCGACTCGAACGCGGAATTTTTTTACCATACGATATGCGAAAGCCGAAGAGCTCAAAGTTTTTATCACCTGTCATTACCATTATTATCAATGCCGTTATTCTCATCATTATCATTATAATCATTATTATCACTACTATTATTTTCGTTATTGTTACAACTATCATTATCATTATTATCCTTATTTATTTATTTATTGTATAAAAATCTTTATTATCATTATTATTATTATTATAATTATCATTACAGCTATTGTTTTTTTTTAAATATCTAAAAGTATTTAGATTTTTTTTTTTTTTGCCTTAAAGACAACCAAAATGATTAATGGCAATTTCTTTCGAATTTTTATTTACCGCACAATAAAAATTTGATCGAACGAATTGCAAATCGCGTTGAGACTCGAAGATATTGTTACTCAGCCCGTCGACGCATTCCTCGCGCACGATCGACGCGCGAAATTCGATCGAACGATATCATCTCTCCATTCGCTAAAATTACGTTTCAAGCATCGAGACGGCGCTCGGCGCGCTTACTGCCGAACGACGTTTCTCTCTCTCTCTCTCTCTCTCTCTCTCTCTCTCTCTCTCTCTCTCTCTCTCTCTCTCTCTCTCTCTCTCTCTCTCTCTCTCTCTCTCTCTCTCTCTATCTCGCGAATAAGTCGCGCGTCGTCGTCGTCGTCGTCGTATCTAAAAATATTGGCCGCGGTTAACTCGGAACTATTGGAGCGCGCGACCTCGAAATGAAAGGAAGCACAGGCGCGCGCGGACGCTATGTGCGCGCACGCCGAAGATTCCGCGAGGATAACGACTGAGAGAGAGACGCGCGCGCGGACAACGAGCCCCGCGGATCTCCGAGAATTTTACGTCGGCCCGCGCGGCTCGTCGCGAATTTTTCTCGAATTTACGGTCGATCAAAATTTATAACGATTGAACCATTTTCTCGGATGGTCGAAGGATTATCTATTATTTTTAACAAATTATTATTATTATTATTAACAAATTATTATTATTATTATTATTATTAACAAATTATTATTATTATTATTATTAACAAATTATTATTATTATTATTATTATTATTAACAAATTGCGTTGGTTAGTTATTTAAGAACAAGAAATAACAAATTTTAAGAGATCGAAATAAAAAATGTACGAAAATTGTAGACTTAAATAGGGAATAAAAAAAATTATAGATCGAAATTGAAAGTTAAAAAAATATAGAACGTGGTTAAAAATAAAAAAATATATAGATCGAAAACAAGTTCTAAAAAAACGGTAAAGGGGCTGCGGTTTCCCTCGATTTTTATTTCGCAATTCCGCGCGGTTCATTTGCCACCGCGCGGAAGTAATTAAAAATCCGTGGTCACTGAAACGTCCGAGCCGTTAATGAGCGTACGAGAGACAAAAAAAAGCGACTTTTTCGAAACAGGCAACAGCCACTTCTGTGTTCGCTTTCGCTTTGAACCCGGCGACGTGACTTTTCATTTCCGACGATTCAGTCGCGGCTTTTCCAACACTTTCGTTCGGCCGAGCGATTCGTTGAGATCCAGATCGACGCGTAGATACCGAGAAAATTTCCCGTTCGCTGAGCGCGCGAATCCGTAGAATTTTGTCAACGGGACTCGTGGTTGGGTTTTTATTTTTCTTTTATTTTTTTTATTTTTTTTTATTTTTTTTTTATTTTTTTTATATACTCCACGCTGGACGGGACGACGACGGCTACGCCGCTCGCGACGCTACGTATTTATTTTTATAACACCGAGGGGAGGAGTAAACATATTCTGTTAACTACATGGAAGCGGCTGAACGTTCCGCGCACCGTCCTACGACTATCTCAAGGACTCGTCGACGCTCGTTTCGTTCCACTCCGCGAGCAACGCGCCCATTGTTTTTTTTTTATTGTCTTTTTTTTTATTGTTGCACGTAGCTTTTCCTGCGGGGAGCGAAGGGAAACCGAGTGCGTCAGAAAATCCAAGGTTTTTCATGTGGTTTATGGCTTTTTTTTGTGAAGTGGAAGTCTGAGGCCGGATGGCCTAAGAAAATATTTTGTGATTTGTGAAATTTAAAACGTTTGTCACGCCAAACGCGAAAAACATCAGATTTTTTTTTTTTAGATTTATGAAAATTTGAAGCCCGAAAGAAGGGAACATAATGAAATAAGAATATATTGGGGTTAATCGCGATTATCACCCAAAAAAAAAACAAAAAAAGTAATTTTAGGGTTTGAGCCATAAAATGACTTTTTTAAATTTATTTTTTGATTTTTTATTTAGCGGAATGTTTGAGCCCTAAAAAAATAAAAAAATAAAATAAAAAAGTTATTTTAGGGCTTGAGCCATAAAATGACTTTTCAAAATTTTTATTTTTTATTTTTTATTTAGCGTAATGAAAATCTGAGGCCAGAAGGAACGGACAATAATGGCCTCAGAATATATCGGCGTTAATCGCGTTTATCACATCGAGTCCCAAAACGACGTCATTTTTTATTTTTAATCGGTCAACAGCCTCGAGCGTCAGTTTCGATATTTCGTGGATAAAAAAAAAAAACCGCGCCCCAAGTCAACGACAGAATCTGTCACTCAGCTGTATCGGAGGCAGATTATAATTTATCCGAGCTTCGCGTTCAATCGCAGCCGTCGGCCGTGTGTTTCAAAGATTTCCCGGAAAGGTCAGGATTACGGCGGATTGGGGGCATCCAGGGTGCCAGGCGGCGGGACTGACCTGATTACCGGGAACGCGCGGGGCAACCCGAACGCCTCGCCCTACGTCGCTTTAAATCGCTCGTCTGAATCTCCGAAATTTCTCAAGATTGACGTCGAATTAAAGTCAACGTGACGTAATCAAGAACAGACGAAATATTAATGCATACAAAATTCAAAATACTTCTGACTAAAATAGCTAAAAAAAAATCTGCAAAAATTATTCGTGGTCCATAAAGTCTTATGACTTTATGGACCACGAATAATTTTTACAGATTTTTTTTTTTTTTCGTTCTCGAACAAGTAAAATAATTCTACATAATTATTAACACAAAATGCTCATAACAATTCACTTTTATACAATCGAAAATATATATTGTTACTTTTTCTTTAAAAAAAAAAGAAAAAAATATCCAAGCGTCATTCAATATATATTTTTTTTCACCAATTCCCTCATTTTCTTTCCCAATTCCAAGTCGACTCATCAAAGACCCCAAACAAAAACAGTCCCAAAAAAATCATCAATCGCCACTCCATTCAAACCTCCTTCACAAAACAAAATCATTCATCTCTCGCCGTGCGAAAACAGCGTCATTCCATTTTTTTTTTTTTTTTTTTCACCAATTCCCTCATTTCTTTCCCCAAAGTCCCCAAAAAAAAACAGTCCCAAAAAAACCATCAATCGCCACTCCATTCAAACCTCCTTCAGAAAACAAAATCATTCATCGTCGCCGCACGAAAACAACGTCAGAAAATTCAAGCGTCATTCCATTTTTTTTTCACCAATTCCCTCATTTTCTTTCCCAATCCCATGATCGCCTCATCAAAGACCCCAAAAAAAAACCATCCCAAAAAACCCATCAATCGCCACTCCATTGAAACCTCCTTCCCAAAAAAATCATTCATCTCTCGCCGCGCGAAAACAGCGTCAGGCCGCTGTATATGGCACCGGCGAGCGGCGCTCGGCCCGCCTCACGCGAAAGCTTTAAAAGGTTCGCCGCGCCGAGCGCGCGAGCGCCCCGCACTGGCCTACATAAAATTCAGCAAAAAAACATCAACAAAAAACCCCCCCAAAAAAAAAAAACAGTCGTAAAAACCGCTCGTCGCGCGTCTCCATCCCAAACGAAAAGTCGTCCCCCGGCGACCCAGACTCTGAAATACGCGCGGGGAGCGTAAAAATTGCGCCGTAAACACTCGAGAAAAACACTTTTTGTGTCGGCACACAAAACGCGGAGATCTCGCGGCCAACGCTCCGAGGGAGCCGAGAGCCGCCCGCGTGTTGTGAAACTGCGGCGTTCGCCGCAACAGGTTCCCTCTGGCTCGGCCGCTGTGACAGCCCGATCGATGGGAGAGCAGCGTGTCGAGATAAATGGCCTCGTGGAGCCCACCGAAATGTATACACACACACACGCGAAAAACAAAAACCCCACACACACACACAACTTATATTTTTATTTATTTATTTTTTTCATAATCGAAAATATATAAATATAAACACGCGCGCGGGATTTACCTGATCGATCGGCAGTCCGACGATGTCGGACAGAAACGCGAAGGTCCGAAACCCGTCGTAGTACTCGTCCTCGTGCACAGCCATTGCCACGGTCGTCTCTCACGTTACTGACGGTGGGGCCCACGGCACACTCGACACAACGAGGAATTCACCACTGAGAGAGCAGCAGCCGCGCTCACACCGGTCGAGTCCCCCAGTGCCGGCCTCACGGGCTCCGGCGCCCCCCAAAGGCAGAGTCTCCTTACCCGCGCGCCACTCCTTCTTTGCCCTCCACTTCGCGCAGCGAAGCTCTAAGCGAGACTCTAAGCGAGACGGAGAGACAGAGAGGTCTCTCTCGTCGCTAACCCCCGGGGCGCATTCTTCACTGGGCCGCGGCGAGGAAGCGCGAAACTTATGTTATTTTTTTTATTTATATTTATTTTATATGTATGATTTATTATTATTATTATTATTATTATTATTATTATTATTATTATTATTTTATTTTATATTTATTTTATATGTATGATTTTTTTTTTAATGCATTTTGGTCGGTTATTCATTCGCCATTATATTTATTTATTTATTTATTTATTCATTTATTTGACAGTGAACGGGACAAGCCCTTGAAAATACAGTGTAATATAATGACGAATGAATAAACGACCAGCGAAAATGCATACAACAAAAACAACAAAAAAAAACAAAAATAATAATAATAATATCTATAATAGTAGTAAATCATACACATGAAATAAACATAAAATAAGATAAATACAATATTACACTGTATTTTCAACGGCTTGTCCCGTTCCACTGTCAAATAAATAAATAAATAAATAAATAAATAAATAAATAAACGTTCTTGTTTCTCGTTTCGCAAAATTTGCGCTCGGCGGATTTTTTTTTTGTTTTTTTTTTTTGCGGATATCGATGCAAAGTGTAGTCAGTGTTTGTGGTAGGGCGATGTTGCTGCCGGTTTGCGGTGCGTAAATAACGAACACGCGAGATTAGCAATACGCGACGCTCGGCTGCTCTTTGTGCGGCTGCGGAGCTTCGGAGAGCGAGAGACTCGAAACAAACGGGCGCGGGAGAGACCCCTGCGCGCCGATTGAATAATCGCCGGGATCTTATTCTAATAGATACATGTATATGTGTACACCGAGTTGCTGTAGGAGCATCGGGAAGAGGGATTCCGGCTGCCGCGTGGGGCGACCGCTTTCTCTCTCTCTCTTCCTCTCTTCTCTTTGTGCTTATGCATTGCGGGCGGTGTTATTTTATTTTATTTTGTGTGCTTGGTATTACTTATTGTATTATTTTGTTTATTTTGATTATTTTGACTAGTTTATTTTATTTTGTGACTTATGGTTATGATTTTATTTCATGACTTATGATTATGATTTTGGATGCAGGCTGATTTATTTACGGTTTATTTTGATTATTTTATTTTGTGATTTATGGTTATGGTTTTATTTTATTATTTTGTTTATTTTGATTATTTTGACTAGTTTATTTTATTTTGTGACTTATGGTTATGATTTTATTTCATGACTTATGATTATGATTTTATGTTATGATTATGATTTTGAATGCGGGCTGATTTATTTACGGTTTATTTTGATTATTTTATTTTACGATTTATGGTCATGGTTTTATTTTATTATTTTGTTTATTTCGATTATTTTGACTAGTTTATTTTATTTTATGACATGATTCTGATTTTGTACGCGTGCTAATATATTTGCGCTCCAATATAACGGCATGATACTTTTCAGGGGACTTCGGTACGAAATAAACCTCTCTCTCTCTCTCTCTTTATTCCTCTCGCGGCTCGTTCGTCAAATGACAATTGAGGGTTGTCGCAGCAACAGCAGCGATGTCGCTGCTCACGCCGCCCGCCCCTTTTTCTGCATGCGCGCTGAAAATGCCGAGCGCTCTTGGCGCTGCACTCGTGGCGCTGCCGTGACGAAGCCGAGTGGCTCGCACGGGCAATTAACACCCTCGCGCCGCGACCGACGACGACGAAATTGCTGGGTCGCTCGCAGCTCGCCGGTTCGCACGCTGAGGTGACAACGCGAAGCGCCGCAGCCAACTCCGAGCGCCTTTTAATAACGGTTGTATGTCGATTGTTTGCGGAAATTTACCGAGTGCCAATGACCCGAGCTCCGGGGACGACGGGGACGATGATGATAAAAAAAACACTCGGTGTTATTTCGCGGCGGGGCGGTTTCCTCGCGATTCCGACGAGAAAAACACATGACGCGCAGTCTATTTCGATGATTAGCCGTAATTTTCATTGGTCGTTTATCCGCTCTGCAAGTCATGCGCATTATTGGCGCGGCTCGTCATTCACTTTTTTTTAAGAAATATATATTGAAAATAAGAATTGTTATTGTTATTATCATTATTATTTTTTTTTTTTGCTTCAACCTGTTATTTCATAAACTTTTTAACTCTGCGTAAATTCTTATTTTCAGAAAATATATCGAAAATAAGAATTGTTATTATTATTATCATTATTGTTATTTTATTTTTGGCTTCAACCTGTTATTTCATAAACTTTTTAACTCTGCATAAATTCTTATTTTCAGAAAATATATTGAAAATAAGAATTGTTATTATTATTATCATTATTACTCTTTTATTTTTGGCTTCAACCTGTTATTTCATAAACTTTTTAACTCTGCGTAAATTCTTATTTTCAGAAAATATATCGAAAATAAGAATTGTTATTATTATTATTATCATTTTATTTTTTGCTTCAACTGATATTTCATAAACTCGTTAACTCTGCATAAACTCTTATTTTGAATCACGATTCAAAGTGGCTGAATTCAATCTCACGCGATGCGTGACGACCGATTCGTCAGGCACACAGCCGATCATTATTTCGGCGTACAATTTTCGTGCGGCGAACACGCGAGCGATCGCTGAAAAAAAAAGTGTATGTGACACTCGCGCAAAGCCTGACGACACGACTCACTTCGACCATATATCCCTAGCGAAAATTCCTGATAACGGACGACGCTGGAAGACCACAAGAGAGGCACAAATAACGCGATAAGCCATCGTCGACTTCTGCGACGTTGTTCGATTGTGCTGCTATCGCAAAGTCTTAACGATTTTTTTTTATGTATGACATGCGATAAAATGCACCATTCTTGGCTTCTCGATTCCCCTGCCGCTTGATTGCCTCGTGCCGAAACAAATAACCGCGAATTAGGCGAACGCGATGCGATCGTCGTATGTCCAGATATTTCGCGTGCTGACCAAAAGAGGCAAAGAAAAACATAAACCACGTCGAAAAAAAAAAAAAAATTTGAGGAAGGATCCGTGATATCCAGATATTTCGCGTGCTGACCAAAAGAGTAAAGAAAACATAAACCACGTAAAAAAAAAAAATAAAAAATAAAAATTGAGGATGGATTCGCAAGGCAGGAAATTGAATGCCCGAAATTGGCGGACGTTGAGCGTCCGCAGAAGCAGAAACGATAAAGACGAAGGCGCACGTGCTCGCGGGTTGGCATTGATACCGAGAGCGAATTCTTCGCTTTTCTGATTGCGCAACAAGTTTAAGGTCATGGAAAGTGGCAGCGCCAAGCGCGACGACCGCTGCGGTTGCAGTCGCCGGAAGGCCACGGTCAATCGGCCCGCTATAGGCAGCCAAATGCCTCGCTCCTCGTTGAATTCGTTAAGGCGGAACGCGGTCACGCTACTTCGGGCCGAAATTGCGGAGAAAAATTGGCTCTCGATTTTTTTTTTTTTTTTTTCTTTTTTCTTCTATTTTATTTTGTAATATTTACAACGCGCCAAGCTCCACGAAACATTAGGAATCAAAGGGGACCGTGGAGACATTGGTAGGGTACAGAAATCCGTTGCTGAGGATTTTTTTTTCTTTTTTTTCTGTTAATCTTTCTTCATTTTCTCACAAACGACTAACGCGGGTTCTGTAACAAAAATTATAGATATTTTCTCTCTCTCGTATCACACTGCAAAGTTGCTACCGCGAACTGGGGGAGAAAGATTTTTTTTTTTTTCTTTTGATTCTCTTCGCGCGAAACACGTAATTATTGGCTAGACCGAAGCCGCGAAGTTGGGATTTCGTGCTTTGACTCTTTGAATAAATTAAATATCTCTCACGAGGCCTCGAAGAATCTAGGGAGCAAAAATAGTCTCTCTTTCTCTCTGGTTCGTCGCTGGCGGCTTCGGGCGAAAATTGTCCTAAGATTCACAGACGCGAGACGCCGGGTCTCTATTTGATTGTGATTTTGTGCAGCTTCAACTTGAAACCGAGCAGCTCGGACAGGACGCCCGACAAGGCCGACAGTAAGACGACTTTCGTGATCGTGTACAAGTAGGGATTTGCCGACAGCCCGGAGATTTTGAAGGGACACTCCAACTCCTGAAAAGCGGAAGGTTTACGATTAATGGAAAAAATTAATTGACCAGTGAAAATTACGGCAATGAGTCTCGTACCTTTATTAGGTCAGCCGCCAATTTTAGAACACTGTTGGCGACCATAAGCTCGTCCTTCTTGTGGGGTTTTTGCTCGATTTGTAGATATAGATTTATCTGAAAATTAATGAATTTAATTAAATCGGAAATTAATTAATTAAATTAAATTCTAAATTAATTAATTGATTTGGCCCGAAATTCGCGTTATTTCTTCGTTATTAATCAACGAATTAATCATTCAATCGCTTCACCTGTTCCGTTATCAAGACCGAGAGGTTTCGATACTTCTTGTTGATCTTCGTTCCCAGCGTCATGAATCGCAAGATGTAAATCCCAAGGGCGAAGCTCCAGAGCAGCGCCTCGACGTTGTACCTCGAGTGAAGACTCTCCAAGTCCTGCGATATGCAAAATGTCGTTAATAACTAGTGAGGTGATTTTTCAACGTGCACTCGAAAATGTTCGTACTTTGATGAGTTCCAGGCTGACGAACGAGAGAAGAAGCAGCGTGACGATAAACACGGCGGAGACGATGACGTCGACGGAGCGCTGAGGGCCTCGTCGCTTCAGGTAGGAACGCACGCTGAGCCACGTCTTTATGTTGCGCACTTTGTTCAGCCTGAAGTGCGGCAGATCGGATTTTCGCGCCCGTCGCGAGGACGTCAGGTGGGAGAAAAGTTTCGCGTAGAGCAGACGCTGCTTGAACGTTCGCTCGGCGACCGCGAGCAGGAAGAACAGCACGCAGGAGAGCGCCAATTTTTCGAAAGCCAGAGTGAGAATTATCGATCGTTCCCTGAAGACAATTTCGCGGTCGTGAAACACAAATTTCGTATCGAGAATATTTTTCGCCTCCCTGGTTGAAAGTTTCGAGTAGAACCGAATAAAACGGACAAAAATCCGATTGAAACCTGTTTGAACCGATTATTTTTCAATCGAGAATACGTTTTTGGCCTCCCTGGTTGAAAAATCCGATTAGAACCGAATAAAACGAACAAAAATCCGCTTGAAACCCATTTGAACCGATTATTTTTCGATTGGAATTTTGTCCATTCGCTCGGTTTCTATCGGTGTCAATGGGAATGAATTAGCAGGCGTCTCACCACAGCGTCGAGCCGAAGGCAACGTCGATTATCCGGCAGACGCGCTCGGACCACGACTCGAGGGTGATCTGAGCGAGATCGCTGGCGATCTGCGATCCCGTGACGTTCTGCGTCGTCTCCGCGCCGAACTCGTCGCTGATTCGCTTCATCGACGGCACCAGGGACAGCATGATCGACAGCAAGAGGCCACCGTAGAAGTAATCCATACCCTCGGGCATCGACTCGACGCGGGCGATTATCGCCGAGCTGATGTCGAGGACCGAGAGCTCCGCCTTCTTGATGTCCCTTCGTGTCCAGATCGTGCATGACACTGCGATTTCCGAGGAGAGAGAGACAAAAAAATATCAATTAATTTGTCGTTCGTTCCGCCGCGCAGTCGAATGAAAAAAAAAAAAAAAAAAAAACTGACCGCGATCGGACGACGTGCAGTTCGAGCTGAGGAGGATCGAAGGCGGCAATTCGAGTTCCCAGGAAAAAGGATGCTCCACAAAATCGGCGTAACTCACGTTGGTCTCGCTGTGCGCGTCGGATTCCTCAAAGTCGGAGCTAAAAAGCGAAGCGTCGATGAATTTTCCAGGCATGGGGATTTTTTTTTTGCTTCGATGGATAATTCGCTTTTCTTTTTTTTTTTTTTTGCGCTGTTGAATAATTCGCACCTGTAGCTGCAAACGTCGCTGTTGGTCGTGACGCCCATCCACTCGGTCGCGGAGGTCGTCGCCTCGGTCAGGTGATTCGTCGCCGCTTCCTCGCACTCGCCCTCCTCCTCGCTCTCGCACTGCTGTCGGCCCTCGCGCGACACGACTTTCGACGGCTGCTCGGTCGCCTGTAAAATTCGGCAAAACGTTGCGATTAAACCACGTGGGAATATCGGGAACGCGGGACGACAATGCATTCACAGCGTGATTGAACCACAGCTCCCAGCACCTCTTACTACTTAAAAAATGCGCACACTGTTTTCTATCTCAGAATTCGTTTCGTTTTTCCTCGTAGAGAAAGATATAATTTTCGTGCATTTTTTTCTCCAGTTAAACTTTTTTTTTACGGAGTTTCGATGCAGCTAAAAATGACAAAATTGTCGTCCACGAATTGTGAGATAATAACGAATGGATTTTATTTTTTTTTCAGAGTGATTCCAACCTCTGGTCTTGAAACGGCCGACAGGATCTTCGCGCTCGTACGAAAGACATTGATTAAGATTTTTTATTTTATTTATTTTTTTTTCTAAAAAACACAGAGAACGATGAAAAGTATTACTTGACAATGACATACCGGACCGTCGCACGGGTCTCCCTCGCGATCCGACTTAATTTCATTAATCCTCGAGACCTCGGTTACTGTTGGGAAGGTGAAAAAAACCAGGATTCATTTAGCGCACGAGTTTGACGGATTTCGGGGGAAGCAAGCGTCGCGTTTCGCAAATATATATCTATCTTTTTTTTTTTTCGCTCATTGCGCGCGAATCTCGCGCGTGTCGTGGACGCCAAAAGCCATCTCAGGGTTTAACAAAAATTCGGTTGTGGAATTTTAGCGAGAGAAGCGGAGTTCGCCGGCGAACAGTCGGTGGTGACAAACCTGCTGATCGCCGATCGCTTCGATCGTTTTCCTGCTCGGTCGCGTCGACCGCGCTCGCCGCTCGGCCTCGTCGCTCGTCGACGCTGTCCAGACTCGCCGATCTCGCCAGCTCGACGGGCTTCTTGCTCTCGGGCTCGGACTCGGCGCGCGCGACTCCACGATCATTGTCGCTCGACACGTTCCCGTTCAAACTCTCGAATCCGTCATCGTCCTGATGAACAATATCCACATTTTCTGGATTCCCTCCCACAACATCATCTGCAGTTTGAACTTATAATATAACGAAATACGAGCGAGGCGCGAGCGATGCCGGCGGGTTTTTGTTGGTCGGCGGCGGGAATACCTGATAGCTCCTTGGCCGAGGTCGCCGCGCTCTCCGGCAGCGAGATCGACGAGCTGCTCTTGCTGGAGTCCTCGTCGGCCGCGGGACGCACCAGTTCCGGTGTTATCTCCAACTGCGAAAAACGTTAAAACAATTACATTAACAATTTTTTTTTAATTAAATAAAACATGAGAATAAAAATTTAATTAAAAAATAAAAATTAAAAAATATATCAAAAAATTAAAACAAGAATAAAATTTTTAAAAATTGAAATAAGAGTAAAATTAAAAAAAATTAAAATAAGATTAAAATTTAAAAAAATTAAAATAAGAATAAAATTAAAAAAAATTAAAACAAGAATAAAATTTAAAAAAATAAAAATTAAAAAATAAACAAAATGAAAATAAAAAAATAATGATAAAAATAAAATAAAATAAAATAATAAAAAAAGTTGGATTAAAAAACAGGACTCACTTGAACTTTGCCCTGACCCGAGGTATTCTCGATGCTGACTTTCTTCGCGAATCTCACCGAGGGCGGTACCTCGCAGCTCACTTTGCCGGCCGTCTTCTCGGTCGCGCTCTCGTGCGGCGATTTCGCGTCGTTGGCCGATCCTGCGGACAATACACGGCGGTCTTACTCGGACGATCTAAAAAAAAAGACAGCGTTGGCTCGCGGTCGCGAATCCGACATACGCAAGTTTCTTCGGGGTCTCAGTTTGCCAGATCGGCAGCGCTCGTGGCGCGACCTTCGCACTCGCGACCTGTTGTGACCCGTGATCGTCGTCGGACCGGAATTCGTCGAGACTATTTGCGAGTGGACCGTGCAGAGGATGAACATCATTCCGACGGGCATCAGGATTTCGGCCGCCGAGACGATCTGCGATGAAGAAAATTTAATTTATTTTTCGATTTTTTTTTATTCGAAATTAATTTTTTTTTCTTTTTGTTTTATGTAAAAAAAATTCTCGTACGTTCGGCTGATCGACCTCGACGATGGGAAAGTAAATACACATGTTGAACAATTGCAGACAGTAGAGAAGCAGGAACAGGGCGAATATCCGCGAACTCGTCTGCTGAATCCACCAACAGCGATAGAGGGGAAGCAACACCAGACGCTGCATCGCCAGCCAGGCTACGGTGGTCAAGCCGTGCTTTGGCTTGGCTTTGGGAAACGATGAACCTGCGGTGAACAAAACATCCTGTGTTACAACGGGAAACGAGAGACAATAGAGCGTTGTTTCTTTCGCAGTTGTTTTACCTCTGACAAGATCAACATCGATGAGCTCCGTCTTGAGCTTCGCAGTGCGCATTGGAACATTTGTGAAGCCACCAAAGATACGTTGCTCCACCGTCTTTTCCCACTGCTGCTTGTCGTACATGCCAATTTTCTTCTGATACCTGCAATAGATATTTCCAATTTACTAAACAAAAAATAACGAATCAAGGAAATCGCGAATCCCTTTATTGAAAAAACTAACAATATATGTCGCCTTCCAGGACTCCGAGAGACTCTAACGTCATGTCCTGACATCAAAATTATCTTGTTTAATCAACATTTTTTTTTTTTTTTTTTTTTTTTTTTTTTTTTTTCAAGAAACAAATTTTTTTTCCTCCATAAAAAATAATCCGTACACAAATCGCAGGCGGAGCCTTAAAATCATCCTCACCAAGTAAAAAAAAAATTGATGCTCGCGAATTTTTTTTTCGTAAAAATAGTACAAAAAAATGCTTACCAATAAACGAGATCGTTGAGACCCATTTTTTCGTCCGTTTTTTGTCGCCCGCGTCGACGACGTCAGCGTTCGAAGGAAAATAGAAAGCGAGGTTCGCGGATACAGCCGAGAGGTCAAATGTCACGAGTTGCGTGCGTGAGGACGGTTCACGATCGCGCTGGCTGTGGAATCGGCCGTCTACGATTCCATAATAATAATACGCCGCGAGTGATGTTTATCGGCGGGACGCGCTCGGGAATTGTGGTGCCCGCGTTGGGCTGAACGTTCGACCGGTCGGGCGGGTCGATAGCGTGAAAATTTCATCACTTCACTTCACGGGGGCCGCGAAAAGCTCGCGCGAGAATTTTCGCGATACGCTCGGGGGGAGTCCGCGGCTAGCCGCGGTGGCAGCCAGCTGGTCGTCTTCTGGCCGCTCCTCGCGCGGCTCGTCTCACCACCACTCGGCACACTCGGGCTGGACTGCCCGGTGGTGGGGGTGGCGCTCGGGCTGCCCGCCCGCTGATAGCGCGACGACGCGCCCCGCGATCCTCTTCATATCGGACCCCCCAGCTGCTCGTCGAGACCCCCGAGCGACAGCCTGAAATTATTCATTTATTTATTTTTTTATTAATAATTTGTTTATTTATTTTTTTATTAATAATTTATTTTTTTATTTTTTTACTAATAATTTATTTTTTTATTTTTTTAATAATAATTTATTTTTTTATTTTTTTATTAATAATTTATTTTTTTATTTTTTTTATTAATAATTTATTAATTAATTATTTTTTTATTTTTTACAATGGACGGGACAAGCCCTTTGAAAACAATAACACATGGCAGACAAGAAGTCGAAATACGAAAATTCGTCGAGAGAAGTCGAGAGAAGAGAAGAAAACAAAAAAAGAAATTACAAAAAATTACAAAAAAATATATTACAAAAATTACAAGAAATTACAAAAAAAAAATTATAAAGAGAATTACAAAAAGAAATAGTTGAAATGCGATATTTCTCGACGCTGCTGCGTCTTCTGCTACGCGCGCCGCGCGGCCCTCGAGAGCTCTCTGCGTGTGTCAGACGCCCGCACGCGTCGTTCAGTGATTCCCGATCGACCCACAGGTGGAGTGATCATCGTCGTCACTACTGAATAGAACGAGCGCCAATCGCGTCTCGCGGGACGACTTTTCATTGATGAGTTATGTGGGATTATCATGAATGAGTGACCTGCTCTGCAACACGGGTTTTAAACCGCGATGCAATCAATATGGGTGGCCGTGCGGATCGAATGGAGTGTCAGGGTTTTTTTTTTTTGCGGCTGACGATAAGTCGGTTCGATGGATTTTCAATGGCACGATTGAAGGGAAATTTGTATTACTTATTTTTTTATATTAATGGAAAATTTCTATTACTTATTTTTTTTTTATTAATGGAAAATTTGTATTTCTTATTTTTTTTATTAATAGAGAATTTCTATTACTTATTTTTTTATATTGATTAAAAATTTCTATTACTTATTTTTTTATATTAATTACAGATTTCTATTAGTTTCAAAAAAATATTAATTGGAAGCCTTAAAAATGGATTTAAAAACAAGTTTTTATTGGATTTTTTAAATAGAAAATATTGTTATGCGGTTCGATATTCGTTGAAATATACGCAGAATTTTTTTTTTTGTATACATCTCGATTTGAAGTAGCACAATATATTTACGAGGCTGTAGAACCTTTTTTGCAGTGAAAATAATGTACCCCATGGAGAGAGGTTCGTCGACAGTGATTTGAATCTATCGGACGACATCGGACAATAAAAGCTGCCCCTCCTTTGTGACCCGACGAGACTTTTTCCCGAGTCTGTGTACACTCCGCAGCCGGAGAGCGAAACGCGCAGCATCCGAGTGGATCAATGAGCTCCGGAGAGGCGACTCCGGCGCTCTCCGCGCTTCTGCTCTCGCCACTCGCTCCTCGGCCGTCTCCGAGGGCCGACGAATTTTCCGTAAATATTTATATTTACCGTGGAAAGTGTGAGACGGCCGCGCCCGACGACGATGTTATTCGATTATCGATCTTCTTCACTCTGAGCCTCGTGATATTTTATTCCTGAAAAAGGTAACGCAATATTTTATTTCTGAGTGAAGTCAATAATTTTTATACAATCGCGTCAATATTTATTACTCAGAAATCCTTCTGGTAATTAAGAAAATGAATTAAATAAATAAAATGAATAAAATGAATTTACGTGACGTTTAGTTTTTTTTAATTTGACTCAGGGTGAATAATTGAAGCTGCAGAAAAATGGCTCGACCCAACTGGACGACGACCATTCTATCCTGCCTCCTGATACTGGAGGGATGGCTCGACACATCGGCGATTGCCAACAAAAATCCAACGTCCTTCAACATCGGCGGAGTTCTCTCCAACAACGAGAGCATAGCTCACTTCGAGCACACGATTGACGTGAGTTAATTATTTCAAAGCATTATCCGCAAATTATCCCTCTTCAAAGAATCCATTACGTAATATTCTATGTATATATAATAAATTGATGAGGCTTCGATTGTCGCAGAACCTGAATTTCGATCTGCACTACATCAACAAGGGAACGACTTTCTATCACAAAGTCATCGGCATGGACTCCAACCCCATACGAACTGCCCTGAGCGTCTGTAAATCACTGATCGCTCAGCGAGTCTATGCGGTTGTGGTCTCTCATCCTTTGACCGGTGATTTGTCGCCCGCCGCTGTGTCCTACACAAGTGGCTTCTATCATATTCCAGTTATTGGTATTTCTTCCCGAGACTCAGCGTTTTCCGATAAGGTGGGCAATTTTTTTTTCTTAATTCCATATAAACGAAAATAAATTGAAATTCGCCTGCAAATGAATTTATATTTGCCTGCAAATAAATTGAAATTTGTTTGCAAATAAATTGAAATTTTTTTGCAAATAAATTTAAATTTGCCTGTAAATAAATTTAATTTGCCTGCAAATAAATTTAGTTCGCCTGCAAATAAATTTAATCCTTCCTGTAAATAAATTTAATTTGCCTGCAAATAAATTTAATTTGCCTGCAAATAAATTTAATTTTTCCTGTAAATAAATTTAATTTGCCTGCAAATAAATTTAATTTTTCCTGTATATAAATTTAATTTGCCTGCAAATAAATTGAAATTTACCCGCAAATAAAATGACTGTCAATTGTTGTTTTTCTTCAGAACATTCACGTGTCTTTTCTGCGAACGGTACCGCCGTATTCGCACCAAGCGGACGTCTGGGTGGAGCTGCTGAAGCACTTTAACTACATGAAGGTGATATTCATCCACAGCTCGGACACGGATGGTCGAGCCCTGCTCGGCCGCTTCCAGACGACCTCGCAGAGCCTCGAAGACGACGTGGAGATTAAAGTACATGTGGGTTGCGCACTCTCCCTCGCACGGCTCGTACAATCTTAAGCCAATGTCGATTAGCTCGTTTGCACGCCTCTCGATAGCGAGTGTGTCCGTCCAGGCTCGCCCTCACACCCGACTATTATTCCACTTGTGAGAACCCGAAGAACTTCGGTCGCTCGCTTCCTCCTCTCGTCTTCGCTCCGATAACTCGCCAGCCCTCGACGTACGTCGTCCTGCGACGCGTCCGAGTCACGAACGTTGCCTTCTTCTCACTTTCCTCATGGGAGCTCTGGCGACAGATAAACATTCAAAAATTAGCACACGTTGCAAGTTATTATTTTTTATTTTATTATTTATTTTTAATGATAATAATGATTATTATAATTTATTATTAATCAATTATAATTTGTTTTATAATAATATTTTTTTATTTTATTATGTATTTTTAATTATAATTAAAATTATTATTATTTATTATTAATAAATTATAATTTATTTTGGGATACAATGTAAATTGTCGTGGATGGATTTAAAATGGTCAGGTCGATCAGAATATTTTTTGCACTGAGAGAAGTCTCGGAATGTCGAGACGGTTTAAATTTCAATGACAAAAAAATGCTCATTCTCGCCAGACTCTCATCGCCACCCCCCTTTTCCGATGTGTATCACAGTCAACGTAACTAAAAACTTCTAAATCTATCGATTAATATTTAACAACGTAATAACACGGGGGTAAGTAGACGTTTTCCAATCTAAACGTTACATAATCTGGTTTTAACCAATATCGGCTGGGCACTTGAGTCACTAACGAGCCCGGGCCGATGTATAACAAACGAAAAAGATAATAACGAGCAAAAGAAAGTGTGTCGTCGAGTATCTGTCTGTCCAAAAAAAAAAAAAAAAAATTACCACGTACATCTAAATAGCTCTCGTAGCTGCTGTACGATAATTGCCCTTTGCATTGTAGTGCATGGTGTGTATTATAAAAATATCGTGAGCAAAAAAAAAATACCTCTTCTACCGCTCCACCACATAAATGTTTCAATCTGCAAAATGTCAATCAGTCTCTGTACGAAGTTGATGAAACATTTTTTTTTCTTCTTTTTTTTCTGTCGTGCGCCCGAAACGCGCTTTGGTATTGGAAACGCCGACAGGCAATATCGCGCTTCACCGCATTCTAACGATTCTCCTTTAACAAAAAACACAGGTAGAGTCAGTGATTGAGTTTGAGCCAGGTCTCGAGAACTTTACCGAACAACTGATGGACATGAAGAACGCTCAGGCCCGAGTCTGCCTCATGTATGCTTCGTGAGTATTTTTTTTTCGTTTTAATAAAAATTCACTACTAAAAAAATTAACGAAGCTAAATTCGTAATTTTTTTCTCGGCAGAAAAACGGATGCCCGAGTCATCTTCAGAGACGCGGCTGCTCTGAACATGACCGGTACCGGTTACGTGTGGATCGTAACCGAACAGGCGCTCGAGGCGCCCAACGCGCCGGAAGGACTTTTGGGACTCAAGTTGATCAACGCTACCGAAGAAAAGGCTCACATACGCGACAGTTTGTGAGTACAAAAATCGTTTAAAATTACACGAGAACATTCGGCATTTTTTTCTCGTTGCAAAAATTGACACAACTCGAATTTTGTAAAAAAAATTCATTCTGATTAACCCAAATGATAAAGTTAAGTATAAAAAGTCACTGTAGCAACTAATTAAATATGATTACTTTTTATACCTAATTTCATAATTTGAATTAATTAGAATTATTATTTTTTTTTCTGAATTTCGTTGCGTTCCAACGATGCAAACTTCAATATGATAATGTTGTTACTTTATAAAAATAGGTACGTTCTGGTTTCCGCCCTGCGAGACATGAACACCACCGAGGACATAACCGAGGCTCCCAAGGACTGCGACAATTCCGCCCCGATATGGGAGACCGGGCGAAAATTGTTCAAGTACATACGCGAACAGGTTCTCGAGAAAGGTGCGACCGGCCGCGTCGCGTTCGACGACAACGGCGATCGCATCTTTGCCGAATACAACGTGGTGAACATCAAGGAGAAAGGCGGAAAAGTCGCTGTCGGCCAGTACATCTATTCGGCGGTAATGAATTTTTCTCGAATTTCTCAAAGCGACATGACTGCCTTAACGAAGATCCGCGATTGAAATAAATCGTCAACAGGACGCGGGAAAAATGCGGCTGACGCTGAACGAGTCCAGCATAATGTGGCCGGGCCGCTTGAAGACCAAGCCCGAAGGTTTCATGATACCGACGCATCTGAAGGTCCTGACGATCGAGGAGAAGCCGTTCGTCTACGTTCGTCGAATGGACGGCGAGTCTTGTCTTCCGGACGAGATTCCGTGTCCGCATTTCAACACCAGTGAAAGTGAGAATCAATTTCCCCACAAAGAAGCGACGAATCTCATCAGAAGCGACGTGACTAAAAAATAAAAATGACTTCTTATTTCACAATACAGCCGTGCTTTCCTACTGCTGCAAAGGCTACTGCATGGATCTGCTGCAGAAGCTCTCGAAGACGATAAACTTCACGTACAGCGTGGCCCTCTCGCCGGACGGCCAGTTCGGCAATTACATGATCAAAAACAGCTCGAGTGAGACCGGAAATGTCGTACAGCCAATCGCGAGTCGAGCCGACCTGCCTAACGCCCGTATTTCGCGTTCACAGCAGGCGGAAAGAAGGAGTGGAGCGGCCTCATCGGCGAGTTGGTGAACGAACGCGCGGACATGATAGTCGCGCCTCTCACGATAAGTCCCGAGCGTGCGGAGTTCATAGAGTTCAGCAAACCCTTCAAGTATCAGGGCATCACCATCCTCGAGAAGAAAGTATGGTCGTCCACTTTTCATTGTTCTCTTCATCTCGGGAATTCCATCCTCGTGTTTCCTCCGTCGTCGCTTCGTCCGGCTGTGACGAATTATTGAGGAAATAATTGTATTATAATTGTGTCTGTATTGTAATTGTGTTAATAATTGTATAATTTTTTTTTATTTATATATTTTTTTATTATTTCTATTTTTTAAATTTTTTTTCGTGTGTTACCTGCCGGTTTACTCTTTTCGCAATTTTTTGTTATTGTTTTGTCGAGGCGCTTGCCCCGTAAAAAAAAGAAAAAAAAAGAATTCGAGGGAATAATTCGAAATAATTCGAGTGCACCGAATCGTCGCCCTCTAATTTTTTTCCCTCGTCGCCTCTGATTGCAGCCGTCGCGTTCGTCGACCCTCGTGTCCTTCTTGCAACCGTTCAGCAACACTCTATGGATTCTGGTGATGGTGTCGGTGCACGTGGTGGCGCTAGTTCTGTACCTCCTCGACCGGTTCTCACCCTTCGGGAGGTTCAAGCTAGCCAACACCGACGGCACCGAGGAAGACGCTCTCAATCTCTCCAGCGCGATTTGGTTCGCTTGGGGGGTACTTCTCAACAGTGGAATCGGCGAAGGTGCCTGAAAATCGACGATACCATTAGTTATTTCGTTTAATTTTCGTGTAATTAATTACACGTTTTTTTTTAAATAACGAAACCTTTGACTTCAGGTACCCCAAGAAGTTTTTCCGCCCGAGTCCTCGGCATGGTTTGGGCCGGTTTCGCTATGATCATCGTAGCCTCGTACACTGCCAACTTGGCTGCCTTCCTCGTGTTGGAGCGACCAAAGACCAAGCTCACGGGTATCAACGACGCTCGTGTGAGTTTCATTCAAACGAAAACTGTAACACAACGTTTTATTTAATTAATGCTGCATTTAAATGTGATACAAAAATTGTGCTCTTTTTTACTGTTTTTTTTAACTCTTTTTTACTTCTTTTTACTCTTTTTAGCTGAGAAACACAATGGAAAATCTGACCTGCGCCACGGTGAAAGGTTCCGCGGTTGACATGTACTTCAGAAGGCAGGTCGAGCTGTCGAACATGTATCGCACGATGGAGGCGAACAACTACGACACCGCCGAGGAAGCGATACAGGACGTAAAAATTGGGTGAGTTAGAGAATTTTCGTACAAAGCTGTAACAAAAATGAAGTAATAAATAAATTTGTCAAAAGGTGAACAGACAAGTAAATTAATAGTAGTAAAAGAATGTGTGGACAATACGTTGTAGTTTTTTTTTTTTTTCAATTGATTTTTTTCAACCAAATTTTTTTTTTTTTCCAGAAAGCTCATGGCTTTCATCTGGGACAGCTCGCGCCTCGAGTTCGAGGCCGCCCAGGACTGCGAGTTGGTCACCGCCGGCGAGTTGTTCGGCAGATCCGGCTACGGCATCGGCCTGCAAAAAGGTTCGCCGTGGGCGGACGCCGTCACCCTGGCGATCCTGGATTTCCACGAGAGTAAGTTGAACTTCTGAAAGAACTAAAAAATAATAATTAAAAAAGAAGAAATGAAATCGAAGACAAAATAAAATTCACAGGTGGATTCATGGAGGGTCTCGACAATCACTGGATCCTCCAGCACAAATTGCCGCAGTGCGAGCAACTGGAGAAGACGCCCAACACGTTGGGACTGAAGAACATGGCCGGGGTGTTCATTCTCGTGGGCGCCGGAATTATCGGCGGCGTCGTGCTCATTATAATCGAGATGGCCTACAAGAAACATCAGATTCGGAAGCAGAAGAAACTCGAGCTGGCGCGACACGCGGCCGACAAGTGGAGGGGCCTCGTCGAGGTAACGCCAGTCCTTGTTCGATGTTAGCCCTAGAAGTCTCTCCACGTTCTCTCCTCCTTCTCTAGTGCGTGGATGTTTTTGTTTTAAATCACGATTTTCACTTTCTGGCGTCCAGGCGGATGAGGTACCAAAGAAGACTATCTGCACTGGTTTTACACTATTCTCTCTGTATCTTTCTCTTTCTCTCTCTCTCTGTAATTATAATAGCACCACACATTAGGCACGCAACGAAGGCACACAAAGTGTATGCGTGATCGGCTTGCTCAGTTTTCGTACGACCACCGAATAGCGTTGTTAAATTTATTACAAATTAAATTAGTGAATCATCGCAGAAAGAACATATACATCGTCGATGTGCATGAATATCGCTGTTGAAACATTTGGGGGCGAGAATCACGGACGAAAAATGGCCTCAAGAATGGCTTGTGATTGTATCGCCACGCGTTTTCCCACGAATTCTCGACTAGATGTATCACCGAGAAATTATCGCTGACATCAGAGCTCAGAGTCTTCATTATTTTTAGAATTTCTCACTTTGATTTTTTTTTTTTTTTTTCGATTTTCCTGAGCCTGTAAAATATTCCTCAAAATACCAGTAACAATTTTTTCGTATTTTGTAATTTTTTTTTACGAAGCGACAAATTGAAAAGAAAACGATATAAAAAATATCTAAAAAGAAATGACTCAAGACTCCTTGCATCAGTGTAGAAAATTGCGCTTCTGAGATTACAATTGCCGCCTTAGATAATCCGCTTCTTTGCCTTCCGTCCAGGGCGGATCGTTGCGCAACGAGTCGTATTTTTTGTTCTCATATCCGGCCGTGCGCCGCTCTCTGTTTCTAGAAGCGCAAGAAACTTCCGCGCGTCGGTGCCCCGACGCAGCGACGGATGCAGAGCAACGGGCTGAACGACCCGGCGACGGTGAGTCTGGCGGTGGACTCGGTGCCGAGAGGCGTCGTGGCGCCGAGGAGTCCGGGCCGCGCGTGGCCCGGCGACAGCGACATTCGGCAGCGCTCGCTGCCCCGACCCGAGGACATAAGACTGTCGCCCGCGGCTTACACGGTCGACGTTTCTCATCTCGTCGTCTAATCGCCGCTCGAGCCGACGAATTTTGTATCATAAAACGAAATACCTATTGGTGTTAGTTCGTAAGGCGTTTCGCGACGCTAAGTGTTACTCGTTATCGCGGGCTCGTTAAAAGGGAAAAAGAAAAAAAAATAACAGACACGGAAAAAAAAAAAATAAATAAACGAGCTCATTTTATGTAGAGGACACGATATCGTTGTGTTTTCGGTTTGTTACTCGAGGAATTGATGTCCCCGAAGCCAGCGAAAAACTACAATTTTAATGTGTGACTCGGAAATTAAGAAAATAAATAATTAAAGAAATAATTGAGAATCCATGGAATTGTTGGGTACGTTTCTTTATTACACGTAGAATTACTCATAGACGGGAGAGCCCATACCCCGGACTTATTTTTACGCGCGACACTCCGGCGTCGAGACGCGAATATATAAAAGGATCATCGTGAAAATTCGTTCGCGCCGCTCGAGAGCGGAAAGAGACTCGAGGAATCCGCGGGGCGGAGTCGCTGCGATAAGTCGAATAATAATGAACGTCGGACGCCGGAGTTTCGCGCGCAAAGTTTCGACGATTCCTTGATATAAATTATTCACAAATGAATTTGTTTTTTTTTATCCCCTTCTCCGTAACGCGAACATTTGTACAAAGTATTTTCGGGTGTCGGTGCCTGCATGATTAGGCACGAAAATCGTGTATCGATACTGTATGTTTTAGTTTTAGTTTTTTCTTGCTTTTTTTTTTGTCTATGCTTAATAGTCGTTCGTTGGCGTCCTCGCTGATCGTTCGCGAGGCGAAACGCGATCGAGCACAGCAGTCAATTACCTTTATTTTTCGTATGCGTATATAGTTCGTTTTTTTTTCCTCCCATCGTTTTCACTGTCCCTCACTCTTCGTTTCTTCACTCTCCCGCTGATAATCGATATTTCCCCGGAGATCCCCGCGAGGCTCTCTCCGGACGTGTAAAGATGTCGGTCGCGATCGATTATACGTAACTTTTCGCAATTACCGCGGCGGTAATTACATCGGACCTCCGGGCGCCGCTTCGCGCTTATTCCTCGAGGAAGAAGTACTGCCCGGCACGTTTTTGATCCAAATCCTGTTGAATTGTGATTTAAAGAAAATTAAGAACGTGAATTGTGAATTAAAGAAAATAAAAATCGTGAATTGTGAATTAAAAAAAAATTAGGGACGTGAATTGTGAATTAAAGAAAATTAAGGACGTGAATTATTAATTAACGAAAATTAAGAACGTGAATTATTAATTAACGAAAATTAAGGACGTGAATTGTGAATTAGAAAAAATTAAGGACGTGATTTTTTCAGTAAATATTAAAAACAGATAAGGAAAAAACAGATCGATTCGTACCTTGACCGATTGGTTCTTATTGATTCGCGGCCTAAAGTTGTTCGGATCTCGTCGGAAAGTGATGCCGAGCAGCTCCAAGAATCTGTTCATTCCGTTGAGCAGCGATTGAGGACTGTGAGCCGTGGTGTCGAGGGACGGGACGCCGGAGAACACGATAACGCGATCGGCGAGATAAGTCGCCATGATGAAATCGTGCTCGACCACGAATCCCGTCTTCTTGGCGTGCAAGATAAACCTGAGGAAGAAGAAGAACGTTTATACGTAGATACAACAAGGAGACGATAAAAGGAATGAAAATAAATCGACAATTCGGACGAGACGAACCTCTTGATAACCTTGGCGGCCACGAGACGCTGCTCGGAATCCAGGTAGGCCGACGGCTCGTCGACGAGATAAACGTCCGCGGGTTTTCCCAGACAGAGCGCCATGGCGACTCGCTGCAACTCTCCACCCGAAAGATTCTGCACCTCTTGGTCCATAATATCGTCGATCTTCAGTGGCTTCATCACGTCGGTGATAAACTGCGGGTGAATGTAGGCGTCGCGGATCTTCTCGTGGAGCAATTGTCGCACGATGCCCTGCGACTTGGGGCTGATCTTCTGCGGCTTGTAACTTATGTGCAGCATCGGGATGTTGCCTGGGGATTAAATAAAACAAATCGATGATCATACAAATTTTTTGGAGCGGCAAATCGAGTGCACGAATTTTTCACAGAATTTTAAAGCCGAAAGTTGACTGCATTTTTCGCAAAAAAAAAAAAAGTTCGGGTTTGTAAAGTTTGAAAATCCTATCAGATGGGAAATTCCCCGCTGATTTAATGCAATCCGATAGGAAATTTCCCGCTGAAAAAATTATTTTTCACGTTTTTTCGAAATTTCGTCACTTCGCCAAAATCGCAATTTTTTTTTTTTTTTTTTTTTTTTTTTTTCGATCGTTGACACCTGGATTTTCTTTCTTCGTTCAATGACTGACATATATACGATTAAGAATAAATAAATAAATAAAACAAAATCGATGATTACAAAAATGTTCAGTATCGGCAAACCGAGTGCACAAAATTTATTTAAAAGACTCACCGGAGCCGTCGTCGGGCGCCAGATTGCCGGCCAACATCCTGATGAACGTGGTCTTTCCGGTTCCGTTCTCGCCGAGGAGAACGAGAATCTCCGAGTCCGTGAACTGACCGCGCTCCACCTTGAGCGAGAACGAGCCCATCGTCTTGGTCATGGAGGGATACTCGTAGTGATTCATGCGCTTGACCTCCTCCTCAGTCGCGCTCTCCGCGACCTTGAACACGAGGGACTCCTCGCGGAAGCGCAGATTCTCGGTGGGCACGAAGCCGTCGAGGAAGATGTTGATGCCCTCGCGAACGGAGAAGGGCATCGTGACGACGCCGTAGGCGCCGGGCACGCCGTACAGACAGCAGATGAAGTCGGACAGATAGTCGAGAACGGACAAATCGTGCTCGACGACGATGATGAACTTGTCGGGATGAATGAGGGATCTTATCGTCACCGCGGCGTTAAGACGCTGCTTCACGTCCAAGTAGGAAGACGGCTCGTCGAACATGAAAATATCGCCGTCCTGAATGCAAACCATCGCGCAGGCGAAACGCTGCAGTTCACCGCCCGAAAGCGCCTCGATCCCGCGATCCTTGATGTTCGTCAAATCTAAACGCGAGGGACGTGAATTATCGTGGAAATTTGTATATTGGGCAACAAGTGTGTAAAGAAGGTAATTTCCACACGAGTTGCAAATACTATTTTTTTGTAAACTGCGTGCGTAAAACTCGACTTTTGTTGTTTCTGTATATTTTTATTTGATTTTTGATTTACCAGATTTATTTTATTTTATTTTTTATTTACCAGGTTTGTTACTCTGCTATCTGTATTTGTTATTTTTCAAGGGTTTGTCCCGTCTAATGTACAAAAAATATAATAAAAGAAATAAAAATAAAAGTCGAGTTTTACGCACGCAGTTGCAAAAAATATTTTTCAGGTAGCGAATTTCAGCCTCGTGGATATCCGTTGAATTACCGAGCATTTTGCAGATCTGCGTCTGCTTGTTGCACTCGTCCTTCTTGTCGAGGAGCTGCTGAACGGTGCCCTTCACCGCCTTTGGAATCTGATCGACGTACTGCGGCTTGATGAGGGCCTTGAGATCGTCCTCGAGAATTTTCGTGAAATAATTCTGCAACTCGCTGCCCCTGAAGTGGCTGAGAATTTCCGTCCAGTCTGGAGGGTCCTGCGAACGAGGAAAATGGACCCTCAAGACTCAAGAAATCGATTACGTAACTCAAAACAACGACTTTGACGCGATCGTTGGACTCACGGTGAAGCGACCCAGATTGGGTTTTTGTTTGCCTGCCAAGATCTTCAGGGCGGTCGATTTACCAATTCCGTTGGTGCCGACCAGTCCGAGAACTTCGCCCGGACGGGGAATGGGAAGTCGATGGAGCTTGAAGGAGTTCTTGGAGTACCTATGCGTCGTCTCCTTCTCCAAGTTACTCGGAAGATTGATGATCGAAATAGCTTCGAACGGGCATTTCTAAAAATCATATTCGACAGTAAAAAAAAAACAGCTGTTACAGCTTGAGAATCACGGGCGACCTTCCGTCGCTCACCTTGACGCAGATGCCGCATCCGATGCACAATTCCTCCGATATCGAGGCTATTTTATTGTTGGGCGTGACTTCTATGCAGAGCTTTCCCATCCGCACTACGGGACAAGAGCGTTTGCACTCCTGGCGGCATCGCTTCGGCTTGCACTTGTCCGAGTTGACGATGGCTATTCGAGTCAACCGGTCGGTCTCCTCCATGGACTTTTTGGGAGGCATCCTGACGATTCGAGGCTATCGCAGCCTGAAAATCCAAAAACAATTAATTCGCGAAAAAAATATCCACGGCATCCGAAAAATTGGACGCGTTCGTCTCTCGCGTCGCGATGTCGAAAAAAAAAAAAATAGCCACGCGAAATCGCTCGGGACGCTCGATAATCGGTGCACATATTGAATTCCTCCGGAATCACTGGTGAAAATTCCATTTCTAACCTAAATCCCCGAGAGGGTCGAGCATGCCGCAAACATATGTTAACCTTAATTCTGTGTTACGGCGAATCGTCGGAACGTCGGGCGACGAGCGAAAATAACACGCGAACGCGGCTGAGCGCGAAAACGCGAGAAAGCGAAGGATAATCACCTGTCAGACGGGGAAACGTGGAGGAGACTGTTCTACACGATCCACTTGCGCACCTCCAACTCCATTGAAAGGACGGGACGATCGCGGCCGACCCACTGGGACACATGAAAAACCTTCTCGCTGGTCCAAATGCGCGATAGCCCGGAAAATCGATGAAAAAAAATCGCGAAAAGTCACGCGGAAGCCTCGGTTTATCGTTAAAACGCCTAATATACTCGCGATATCGCTGAAAAAGCTTCGCAATCGACGCGTTTCGATAATTCGCAGCTTCGAAATGCGTCGCGCGATTGACTCGCGTGGTCGAGGCGAAACCAACGTGAGTGCGAGAGAGATGGAAAATAATTTTCGAAACAATGTTACACGGAAACTGGACACATGAATGGAGAAATGAAAGTTTTACATCGTGCAGAATTGAAAGAGGAATGATGTAAGACTTTTCTTTTTTTCGGAAACGTTAAGCATTGTCGCTGTAATTGGTTACAGTTTTTATTACCGACTGAGCAGATGTCACCTCGACGTAAGGCGAGGCGAAACCACCGTGAGTGCGAGAGAGATGGAAAATAATTTTCGGAACAACATTACATGGAAACTGGACACATGCCTGGAGAAATAAAAGTTTTAGATCATGCAGAATTGAAAGAGGAATGATGTAAAACTTTTCTTTTTTCCGGAAACGTTGAGCATCGTTGGAATAATTGGTTACAGTTTTTATTACCGACTGAGCAGGTGTCACCTCGTCGTAATTCTACAAAATTGCGGCTCGTCTGTGTTGGCGCCTGTCGATTTGTATATATGTAGTTCGTAACTCGCGTAGTGTGGAGCGTGTTTATATTGTTTGTTTGTTGGCCTAAACATAACCCGCGGTTCGAATCTTCTCTCACCGTCGCCGCGACGACTTTCGGCGACGATTTGCGCGACGATTTACGGATCGACGAGTCGCGATTCCGTCGACATGTGAACGAGTCTCGCGCGGCGACCGGCGAACGACTGCGAGTTGTCGGTGATAGATTCAGGAATCGGCGGAAAAATCTCGAGGAGAGTTTTGCCCGAGCATGACCGCCGCGACGTCGTTCGACGTTCCCTCGCCGTTCGCGGTGAAGCTGGAGAAGGACGAGGACCCCGATGACGAGGACGAGAACGACGATGATAATTGCGACGACGCCGTCAGCGTTTCCTCGCTGGCGCAACCGTCGATTTTGGACAAGGACTGTTTTAATCAGGCGGATCCCAGCGATGAGTTTTTGCGTCTCACTTCGATGGTATTTAAAAAATATTTATTTGTTTATTTATTTTTACGGTTAAAAAATAATTTCATGCCTCGTGGAAAAACTTGATTTTTTGTATATTTTGGTGAACAATATTAAGAAAATTTTTATTAAACTTTGTGGGTTGTTTCAGGTGCGTCGAGTGTACTTTTCCTACCTGCACAAATCGGTGATCAGCAACTATAACGTTTGCTGCCAACCAAAAGAAAAGGGAGTTTCCAAATCGGAGCTGAAGAAATTTGCTGGACAAATGGAACTGTGCGCAGTCAAGGCTTCGCTGGAGGCGTCGCTGTACAGACAAACTATGTTGAAAATGGTGGGTTCAAGATTTTTTATTCCTCTCCTCGGTTCAAAAGCCTCTGGAGTTTATTTCACCTGGTTAAAAGATCCAATTAGAACCAATAAAATTAAATTTAAAAAATTTGTATTTATTATTAAATTTATTATTTAAAAAAAAGAGATTTTTTCAGAAAAAAAGGCCTGTTTAAACCAATTACTTTTCAATCATAATTTTGTCCATTTCAACGCTTTCTACGAGAGTCAATCGAAATTACTAAGCTGGGTCACCTCTTCCTGCTCCAGATTGCAGATATCAAGTCCAACACCTCCCGCAACAAGGTGCACAAAAAGCTGACAACGTTTCTCGAAACTCCGCCCTGTAAAGTCGACATAGCCGTGCAAACGACCGAAGATTATCCGTGCAAACCGGCGGCAGCCGATAGTTCCTACGCCTCGAAGGACGTTCACATTCAGAGCGCGTTCGTGACTTCGAATTTCGACGAGAATTCGCTGGCCGAATCGAAGCGCGAGCCGAAGGATCTCGACAAGAGAATCTCGGACCTGCTGAAGGTGGAGAGGCGACTCTCGCCGGAGCCGGCGGAGGAAAAAATCCGGGTTCGCGCGGTTCAGAATAAAAAGAAGATACGAGTGAAGGTGGAGAAGCCGAAGAAACCGGAGATCGAGAGGAAGCGAGAAACCCGTCCGAGCGTCGTCGAGGTGACGCCGGAAAATTCGGGAGCTCCCGATATTCATCGAGTCGAAAATCAGCGACACGAAAATCAGCGAGTCGAAAATCAGCGAGACGAAAATCAGCGAGTCGAAAATCAGCTGGATCACGAGATGCGCGACATCTTCGGCGATCATCAAGAATCTACGAATCCCGAAGCGCTGCGAAACGGCGACGACGAGGCTTCGCAGGACTCGCTGATGCAGCACCTCGAGGACATGTTTTGCGAGAGCGACGACAGCAGCGACCTGATGACCCTGATCGAGAAGCACTCGGGGGTCTCGAAGGCGAATCTGGACTCGGAGATCGGCCGGATGTGCGCGGCGGATCCGCCGCCGTTGGCCGGCCGATCGATCCCGCAACAGCAGCAGCCGCAAATCTCCGGGCAGCGAAGAAACGTCGAGAAGCCGGAGGAAAATTCCGGGGAAAACGCGACGACGAAGAGGAAGCTGAGCTTCAGCAATTACAAGAGGATGAAGAAGCGCGCGATGGGCGAACCCGAGACGCCGCCGCAGGAGGAAACCGCGGAGGATCGGCAGGCGCGAAAAACCCGCGGCATCTGGTTCGTCGAGCGCGTTCATCAGGTGACGAAGCTGCGGACGAGGATGATGGAGCTTTCCGTGAGGAATAATCGGAAACACGGCAGGCTGAGGCGAAAATTCGTCGAGCTTTTTGGGGACGAGGATGAAGACGAGGAGACGACGCCCGGCTCGCCGATTCACATCGAGGAACATCTGACCGCGTGCAAGGAGCGAATCGCCCCGTGGGTCGTCAAGTGTCTCATGCCTTTTTACACGAAACGGGTGATCAAGGATCGGCTGCTCTTCAAAACGCTCGCCAAGCACATCGCCGACATGCTGATCATCGAGAAAACGTTTCCGGGTGAGTTAAAAAAAGAATGAAGGAAAAATTAATGCAAAAAAATGCTTCTCGGGAATGTGTGGAATATTTTGTTATTACGATTTGTTTCGTTCACAGAGGAGGAGGACGTTGGTGCTTACATTAAAGACTACTTCCGAAACAAGACTTCGATCAAGGCTGAGTCGGATATATACATATAAGTTTTCGCGAGTAAATATATATATATATATATATATATCGATTTCTAAGCAATAAACTTTGCGTCACTCGCCCGCATCCGCTCGTCGCGCCGACCGGATCGAATAGTCAAGTAGCGTCGCGGTTAGATTATGATTTTTTTTTTTTTTTTCGTTTTCTTTCGAACACTCAGTATTATTTTTTTTTTTTTCGTTTTTTTTTTCGTCATATGTAGTAAATTACGAGACGGATGTTGACGAAAAACAATCGTCGGGACTATTGTACACAATCTGTATATTATTATTTTTTCGTTATTTTGTCGTTGTACTTGCTGACCGAACTTCCAAAATAATTCTTCCGGTAATAACGACGTTGAACGTGTCGTCGCCGTCGGTGGAGACGAAAATAAAGTTCGCATATTGTTAGGGTCACTGTATTTCGAATACATCGTGATTACAGATAAAATAATTATTTACAAATACAGTGATTCGCCCGTTTGTTCGATTCTGAGGTAGTCAAAAGAGGAATCTTGATCGGGGATCGCTTCATGTTTTTTTTTTTTCTTCTTTTCGTTTCTTCTCCGCTCTTTCAGAAACCACCGTACGAGCTTCCGTCGTTTCGATATCCTCAAGACAACTGTTTTGACTAGACCAGGCCTTCGTCGGCTAGAGGTGTGTAGAATCAATAAAGCGTGATAATCGATGACGACATCGCTGAAGTGCACAATTTTTTTGTCTCTCTTTCTTTTATTATTATTACTATTATTATTATATATATATATTATATATATAACACGGTATCGACGGAACAAGCATGGCACATAATAAATATAGTGTCCGGGCGTTACCGATACACCCCTAACGTACTGGGATAGAATATCACATATTCGCAGAATTGTTATTCCTCTTTCGTTATAATTTTTTTTTTTTTTTTTCATCATTTCTCTCTCATCCCTCCTGGCAATATAAAATTTCTATCTATAACTATATATCATTGTAATTCCTGTTCTCGAAATAAATCCATGACCTGCATTTATACGATTAACAATTACAAAAGAGGGTCTCTTTCAGCACTTTCGATTCGAGACTAACCATCGATGCGAACATTTGCGAGGCGCGCGCGCGGAAATGTGCATTTTTTTTTTTTTTCGACTCCCCCTGAACCCTCTGCCTTTGGAAATTCACGCCTAGAAAGCACATTCTACCGTAAACCCTATTATATCGTTCAACAGCACCGAATCCACTAAGCCACGGATCGCAGTTGGTCGCTCTGCCTCCCGGGGCGATCGCGTGATTTGTTATCTCGCGGTAATAATCTCTACGGAATCCTAAGTGCACGAAATATATCTTAGCGTTTTTTTTTTGTTCTCTTCTCTTCTTCCTCTAGGAACGATGACAAAAACAATTCCACAACATTTGATGTCAACGACTAAGCGATTCACCCGGTGTGTACCCTGAAACCTGACGGAGAGATTCGCGCGAATAAGTCACACACGAACGCAAATATACGAGAAATTAAAAACGTCGGCGCGGACTGACTACACGTTAATTAGAAACACACAATTTATAAATATAAGAAATATCTTTCTATAGTAGGAAATATTGCTGCTGTCCCAATAAGCGAGATCGTAGCAAAAACATCGATCGGGTGCGGCGGCTATACAATTATAATCTTTTCTCCTCCCTCGCGGCGAGACGCCTCGCGAGACGTGGACACCGATAATCGTTTTATAATTACCTCGTGCACGAGTGACCGAAGAACACGAACGAAATACATGACGACGAGTCGCGCGTCATTCAATTGGTTTTACACGCATCGTATCTGCTACCTCCGGACTACAACCGTAGAGAGTCGATATCACAATCAATGGTACTCGAACAAACAGTTTACAATTAAACACGAATGGTTTCACTGATTCGAAGAAAAAAAAAAAAAAAAAAATAACAGAAACGAATAATGGGAAATTAATTTAATTAATTAATTAATTAATTGAATTGAATTGAACGAAAAAATATATATGCACCCCGTTATTTTTTCGCGTCTACTACGGAATATATATATGTGTATATATATATATTCTATGTACAATTGTAACAAATCATCGACCTGACATGGAATTAAGAGTCCTAAACGAAAAAGACATGATTGTTTATAAATACGTGTTTCGTGCGTACTTCATTGACATAATTAACTGCACCTTGCAATCCCTAGTGAAAAGTTCATCTCTTTTGTACCTCTTGCCGTGTTTTTTTCTCTCTCTTTCCTTTCTCCCGCTCTCTTCGTTTGACTATATTGCGTAGCTCGATTAGCGTCTCAGAGTCCGCGATTTTTCGTTCGGGAAAAAAACGGCGTTTCTGGCTTTTTTTTTGCTTTTACCCCAATCGTTAAACGTTCATCGTGGATCTGCAATCACGCGGGAATAATTTAACGATATTGCGAGGGTGAAATCGTTGGAGCGTTCGAGGAAGACTCGAGGGACTCACCAGGTTTCCTTGGCCCCGGCGGCGGCCTCGCGATTCCATATCTTCATGAGGTATTGCACGAAAAACACGACGACGATCACGATGACCGTGTCGATGAAGTTCTTGAACATGTTCGTGTTGTAGTTGTGCTCACGCTGAACTCGCTGCCTCACAGCGAGTTGCTCGAGCGTGCGTTGTATGCGATTCAATTTTTCCCCGTGATCCAGCAGTTGGCCCTCGACCTCCTTCATCATGTTGACGATTCTGCAACGGACGAATCGTTACCAGTGTTTTAATGATTACCAGAGTTGTAATTACCAGCGGGACGCGATATCTTGATTTTTTATTTTTTTATAGAATTTTAAAGACAGACCTTCAAAAATCGCAAAAAAGTCTGACTTTAAAATTCTGTAAAAAATTAAAAAATTAAATATCGCATTTCAAAGCCAATCGTACCACCAATTTTATTTCTATAAAAATGAGAGGAAACAAACTTTTTTTCTTGTAAGAAATACGAATTAAAAAAAAATATACGGAACGTACCGAGCAGTGGAACGTCTTCGTTTCCCGATAGACTGACTAGAGTCGGAATGTACATCGGCCGACGAGCTACCGGAGTCGTGCGCCACCTCGGTCAGCGGCAGATTGTTCGAGAGCTGTCGCTTCGACGACTTGAGAACGGAAAGGGACGATCGTGATTCCGCCTGTAGTAACGGCACCTGGAGTAATTACATTGTTTAACCTGAACCTCGAAACCCGCCGATTGAACATCGAGTGACACAGAGGGTTTGAGTTTTTTTTTTTTTGCGGGTTCGACAGAAGCGGAAGTCGCTCTACACCTGGAGAGATTGTAACGCCACGAGAGCGCCGAGAACTTCGTGGATGGAGGTAAAAAAAAGTAGCTAATGTTGAAAGTAACGAATGGCTAAAATAGCAAATTTCAAAATAATCAACGGTCCGAATCTAGAATGGCCATCATTACAAAATTCGCTATTTGAGCTAATCGCCATTTTCATCATTAGCTATTTTGATTTCATTTTAATAAAGATGTGGGTCAAAATAGTGAATGATGAAAATAGCGAATTGTGTAAAACGAATGCGACAGCCGGCGAGAAACGACGCGTAAATTCAATCACGTTTTATTGCGAACGTACAATCTGTCCAGATTAATAATAGGCAACACACGTAGAGGGGAAGTAAACACACTTGTCACAGCCATTTTCTTGAACTTGTGGGAGGTTTCGAGCGTGGGTGTTACCTAAGACATTTTTCTTTTGCGTCGATCTGATACCTGGTTCTGCGGATCCGAGGAGACGATGCTGCCGGTTCGCATTATCGGCGTCTTGTGCCGCGTCTTCGTGCACACGAGGTAATCGTGCTCGTACTGCACGACGTCGTTCCGCGGGTCCCACGGCCGAATGTCGGCGTGACGATAGATCCAGTTGCCCGTGATGATGTCCTGTTTTTTTTTCAGCAGTAAAAGTTATTCACCGTCGCTCGGTGAACTCTAAAATCTTTTTTTCGGATTTTAGAGTTCACATTCAATTTTGTGCGTTTTTTTTTAATTTTGTTTTTTGTTTTTTTTTTTAGGGAAAATATGTGAAAATTCAATGTGAACTCTAAAATCTGAAAAAATTCATACGTATTCGGAAAGCCAAGGAAATCATTTTCACGAAAAAAAAAAAAAATCTTGGGTCATTTTTTCGCCGAACCTGAGCGAAGTACTTCGGGATCCACTCCTGATTGTTCATCTTGCGATCCTTGGCGCGCTCCCGCTGAGCCTCCTCGAGTATCGTCTTCTGCTCCGTAGCCGCGATCTGATCGTCGTTGTTGATCGCCGCCGTCACGTGGCGCCAGAGTTTCTCGCTCTCCCACTCGCTCTGATGCTCCAGCGGCACCGTGTACTTCTTCAGCCGCTGCCGACGGACCTCCGGCGTCGGATTGAAGAACAGCGACTCCTGCTGCAATTTTTTTAACCCGCGATTCGCTCGATTATCGCGCCGTTCGATCGTCGCGCGCTGATCGTGCCTACTTACCCCGGTTCGTTTGTCCGTTATCATTATCTGCCCGTCCCAGTATCCCGAAATTGTCGCCAGAGTCTCCTTGCCCAATCGTATCCTACCCGTCACCAGGTTCATCTGGTCGGAGCCGCCCAAAAACGGCTGAAAGAAAAATCGCGGCGATCGGTGTGAGTCGCGATTCGACAACTTCGATCTACGAAGACTTCGAACTGGGTCAGAACGAACATGCACATGCGGCGGTTATTCTTTTTTTATTCTTTTTTTTTCTTTCGCGCGGGGCAATGAAAAACGCGCGAATAGCTCATTGATCCGCGCGGGCGAAACAACAACCGTCGTGGATTATTAAACAAGCTTGGCGCAACTTTACCTTGAGCTTGAACTCTAGATCCGTGTGGTAGCCAGTTTTTTCGCATATGACGTTGACTTTGCCACCGAGTTCCATGGACAAGGTACCCATGAGAATTCCTTTGCAGTGAGCATAAGGAATAGTCATCGTGTAGTCCTCGCCACGTGGCAACATCGTTAGCACAGCCGCGCCATCCAAAACTGCCGAAGTCGAGTTTCCTGCGAGAGGTAACGTTTGAATTTAAAAGAGAGGATCAAGAACAAAATTAACGTGGCGTCGTCGTCGAGCGAGGTGCGTCTTATCGAATTCGGGACTCTCTCCGCCTTCGCCGTCCCCGAGACGAGGAGTTACCTGTCACAACGTACCGTAAAACTTCGACTTGGCAATTATGGTCGCACTTATTGTGAACCCATCTCGCCGATTGGTTACGTAGAATCCCGAGATGGGCGGATGGTGGGATATCTAGACGCCGACAAACGCAAAAGCGGCATCGTATGAGTTAGCTTCGCTGCTGCCATTCACAATCGCCACGCAGTGTGGGATTTTTTTTTTTTTTTTTTTTTTTTTTCACGATGTCGAGGTTTGCATCATTGGAATGCAACGAAATTCAGAAAAAAATAATTCTGATTAACCGAAGTGATGAATTAACCCAACGATGGTCATCATAGCAATTAGTTGCTATGATTTTTATTTAATTTAATTTATTCATGGATTTCTCCTTTTATAACAATTTTCAATTAAATTGTTGTAAACATTTTTGGCATAAAGTGACTATTTAAAAATTCCAGATTTATAACTTTAAAAAATTATGATTTCTTGATGATTTTTTATACCTAATTTAGTCATTTGGATTGATCAGCATTTTTTTTTTTTTTTTTTTTTTCGTTGCATTCCAACGACGCAAACTTCATCATTTTTTTCGGTCTCTCTTTTTTTTTTAGTAAATTAGTAAAGCGCCTCTTACCTGCTCGGCGAGATAAAATGTGCGCGAGCCGTTCGGATGTTGCCAGTAGCATCGAAAGCTCTCGCCCAAGAGCGGATTGTAGGGCTTTTTCAAGCCCTGCGGCTTCTTGTAGAACCCGGAGAGATACCACTTGACGACTCCCTTCATACGCGTGAACGCGTCGTCCTCGAGAACGGCTCTGCGACGTCGCGTCAAACGGTAATGCGGTAATAATTGCTTCGCGCGGCTATCGACGGACACGAGACTAGATCTCATCGGCCGGTACTCACTGCGAGAGAAGATCCGCGTGGTAGTACGAGTCCGCGAGCTTCTCCAGGAAGGACCTCGGCTCCAGGATAAAAGTAGGCAACACTACTTTGGACAGATCCATCCCCGGTCGCAATTGTTTCATCAAGAACCATATCAATGACTTTTGCTCGTCGGGAAGCTCGGCTACGACTTCTCCAGCCTGACGGCAAATTCAACGAGTTGACGAACAATCGCAATTCCAGCGGCCGCGCGCCGATCCACACGAGGAGTCGAAGCGAAACGTCGTTCGAAAAAAATAATACACGCGACCGTTCGCTTCGTTTCCTCGTGGTTGCACTCGAAAAACCAAGCGTGCCCCAAATGTCTTGGGTTCTCCTATATTTCACATTTTTATTTTTTAATGCATTGCGAAAATAATTAATTTGAATGCATTGCGAAAATAATTAATTTGAATGCATTGCGAAAATAATTCATTTCAATGCATTGCGAAAATAATTAATTTTAATGCATTGCGAAAATAATTTATTTTAGTGCACTGCGAAAATAATTTATTTATTAAAACCGAATGTTTAAATTAAAAAATTCAACACGCTTGGTTTTGCAGTGTGGGGGACGATAAAACAGCTAAAAAAAAAAAAGGTTAAAAATCGTGCACAAACTACTGGGTTGTCTCACCGATCCGAGAAATTCATTTTCATTGGCGACGTAGGGCGTCTCGGCGTAGGTCTCGGGCTCGTCCTCCTTGGCCGAGACCTCGGACTCGCTGTCGGTCGCGCTGATCTCCGCGTCCGCGACGACACCGTTCTCCGGCTGGCTGATATCGTCCAGGTCTGTGTGCGAGGTGTATACAGGGTCTAGCGTTACTACTTGGTGGGTCTCGTACTCGAGGACGTGGACGGAGGGGATCGTCATGCGTCGCGAGGCACCGGCGAAGGGAAAACTCGCGAGGGCTATCGGCGAGCCGGAGCTGCGACCGTTGCCGCCCTCAGCATCCGAACACTCGGCGTAATTCGCAATGTTCAGGGTCTCGTGGTCCGCGGCGGGCGTCGGGGATTTCCCGAGGAGGTGTTTCTCCCAGTAAGCTACGGCGTGGTAAAGCTGATGGAACATGGGAGTCGGCGAGGGACAGGGACTCTTTGGGTCGCGGGTGAACGCCGGTGCGAATGGTTGCGGGCAAGAAAGCAAGCGTCTCTGGGGCGTTGTGGGCGAACGGGGTGCATAGTGGCTCAAAAATACCGGCGGTAGGTCTAGTGTGTTGTGCTCTGTACGTGTCCAAAGTATGCGACGTTCGGCAGCGGAAGGAGCGTTAAACGTACGACGTGTTAGTTATGAAGAAAAAGATCAACAAGCCGTGCGTTGTCGAAAGGACAACGAGATAGAGAGAACGAAAAAAAAAAAAAATGACAACAAATAGAGCGAGATGGAGAGAGATGTAAATTGAGTCGATTCTTCGTCATCCCGAAAACTGCTCCGTCAATCGAACGCCCCCGTTCGCGCGATCTTTTTCGATCTTTCACACACCAGTGAGTCTTTGGCGGAAGGGCGAGTTCGTTACCGAGAGGCGTTCGTTTTAATTCGTGCGTGCGTTGTTGCTGAAGCGAGCGAGACGGAAGAGAATATTTGTGGAGAAAATACTATACCACGGGCGAAAATTCAATGCGTACGCTTTTCGGTGGTGGTCAATCGGCTCACCGCTGTCGTCAAGGCATAGTGTTACAGTATAGTTAGAGAGTGATTGAAGAGCAGTGAGAGTTTGGTTTTTTTTTTTTTTTGACAGTGATACACGCGGACTCTGTTTACAGACGTCAAGGTTCGTGCAGCTTTCGCGTGTGCGAATCGAGACAATTGAAGAACGTTATGTTGTTATGTTTTTTTTTTTTTAGACAGCCCGTGTCGTGTATAACGGTGACGGTTGCTCGCGTATCTCAATGAATAAAATGTATATGCGAAAAAAGTTTTTGGCGTAATGTATCTGTTTTCGTGAATTACGGGGCCGTGAAATTGACCAGGTTTTTTTTTTTCTTTTTTTTTTACTGTGCGAAACTCTATCGACGAAAAAATCCCGAGTGCCTGCGACTCTTACCGTGATCGTCAAAATGCTTCTCGTAGTCGGCCTCGCTCCATTGTGTCTCGTGGGTCGTCGTTCCGTCGTGCTGCGGGGAGCGCGGGATCGCGCTCGTCGAGCGGACAATCAGCGACGAGCAGCGCAGCGACAGCTCGAGGGCATCGAGCCAACACTTGCCGGCGGCCTGCGAGGGCGCGCGGAATATCAGATAGGACGTCGGCAGCGGTTGGACCACGGCACCTGCGGACGAGTTTGGCGTTTTAGTTCACGAAATATCGGTAACTTTCTTGTCACCAAAAAGAGACGAAAAAAAATAAAAATAAAAATAAAAATAAAAAAAAAATGAAAATAAAAATAAAAACTAAATAAAAATGAAAATAAAACTAAAAATAAAAATAAAAGTTAAAAGAGAGTTAAAAATTTACCTATTGCCTCCTTCTCGGGTCCCCTGGGGGCCCAAATCGACTGCTCCAGTGGGTGAAACAATTTGAAGCAAAATCCGTCCTTCTTGCTCGGCCTCTCGATTACCTGACACGTCGTCAGCAAAACCGTGCCAACCCAGTGATTGCTCTGCGAATAAATACCCGCGAATATATATAAAAAATACGTTCCTGCTTAGTAATTCCGATTGACCCTGATAGAAACCGATCTAACGGACGAAATTCCGATCGAAAAAAAAATCAGTTCGAACAGGTTTTAATCGGATTTTTGTCCGTTTCGTTGGTTCGAAACAGATTTTTTTATCATTGGTAGCCGCGCAACGTTTGTCGAATAAGATGCGCCGTCTTACCTTGATCTTCGGACTCTTGTAGAGCAGCAGCAGGCCCGGCTTGAGGATGCACCAGAGTTTCGTCCAGCTCTTGAGTGTCCCGCGTACCTTGAGCCAGTCGCTCATCACGATAACTGTGGGATCTTTGAGCGAGCTCAGAAGCTCGTTCGCGACCCGCTTCTTCTCCATGCGATAATTCTTTCGTTGCGCTTTGTAGGATTCCTTTCGCGTCAGCTTACACGTATCGACGGACTGCGAAAACCACCGTGAACCACGATGAGACGTTATTATCGATTATCCTGGGTCTCGCGCGCGGCTCGTCGACTGATTCGGGACGAACGAGAGACGCCCGCGGGGGTGAATGAGAATTTACCTTGTCCGAGGAATTGTCGACCTTGAGGCTGCTCTCGCCCATCGCCGAGAGACCTGAAACAGACGGTGAAGCACCGTCTAATAAACGTTCAATAATCGGTTGTGTAACAGCGGGGATTGCAACGTGGTTAGCATATCGTACCTTCGCCACTGGCATCTGAAGTGATAAAATGCCCGTGAGATTGCGTTCTCAATAAAGCGGATGCGCGAAGCCATGAGAGTCGTGAAAATTTCGATTATTTTCCTTTTCTCTCTCATTTTTTAAAATTAATTTCTAATTTTTTTTTTTTTTTTTTTTTCTTGAAGCGTGACTAAGCCGAAATATCGTGAAATCGTGTGCTGTACAGCCAGTTAATGTCGAGAGTGCTGTAAAGCCGTATCGAATGATGCAAAACTCGGTGGCTCGTACGCAAGTCAAGCTCGTACTTTAAATGCCAATGGACAAAGTGAAGAGATGCCCCTGTCGTGATTATCGGGCGTTAATCGGGTCGTTTTTTCCGGAAGTGAATACCTGGCGATAGAGGCGGAGCACCTGTTGTGAGATTTACACTCGCCGTGAGCGACTCCGACGACGGTAGCTTGGGCAATTGGGGTGGCTGATTATGGACGCTGCCCTGTCGAGGTCGCCGATCGTCCCCTGGTGCTACACGTTCATCAAATCGTTACAACTCTGATTGCCGGAAATTTTTATCACACAACGACAAACGCTCCTCTTTCTTCTCTCAACGCTACTTTTTACTCGCCCCCCGTCAATGCTACGATCATTTTTTTTTCTACCCAAGACACACACAATCGACTTTACAACATCAAGTTATGTTTGTTTTAGAGTTTTTTTTTAGTTTAAGCCCGGTTGGTTTTTTTATTTTTTATCTCTTACCTTTTTGACTGGTCAACGATTTAATCCATCGACCCATTTCAAGATTTTTACTTTATTCGATTTTTTTATTTCATGCAACAAGCTCCTTATCATCATCGATTTGATGCACTCTCGAGGCGACGCTTTTTCAGCGAGAAATTACATGCAATATTCATGAAGCAATTGCGCCGCGCAAAGGGAGAAAATAAAATGATTTTATTGTCCCGACAATTTTTTTTTTTTTTTCTTCGTCCCGTGAATATTTACGAGCTGTTATTCCAAGCGGATATACACGCCGTCCTAAGTCCAATTCCACACTGAAATGTCGAGAGCTTTAGGGACGCAGGTTGGCCATAGAAAAATACATAGAGCCCCGGGTAGGTAGCGCATATTGATTTCCATCTTTCCGACAGAGCCAACAACTTTACTGAGCCACCTGATTCATATTAATGAACGCATCGTATACAGCGCGCACAGTACTGACCTTAGCGCGTCAGTGGGTCACGAGAATTTTTTATTTTTTATTTTTTATTTTACACCAAGGATTCACCTCAAAAGTCGTCGGTACACGCGCCGAGCTTTCCGCGCGGCGATTTCGCAATTTCACGCACGTGCGAACACGCGAATGCAATTAACTCGCGTTGGTATTCATCCGAACTGTTAGATTCGTTAGAGAGGAACGGTGAAGAAAAAAAAAAAAAAAAAAAAAATGAGAAACGCCACGGATGAAGACAAGTATCGCGAGTACCGAACGGTTGTGAGCTAAATACGGATGTGTCGCGAAGGGGAGCAGAAAACCTGATGTAAGAATGAGATACGTGCGCCGTGTGTTGCAGCTTTACTGGCTAATTGCACATGCAACGTCGGAAATGCGTGTTATTACCGTGATGGGATCGTAATGTCAATGACAAGTGGAAAACGAAAATCACACGTAACGCGTATTTCCAAGCAGGATCCACCGGAGACTATCAATTAACGCCGGAAAATTCGTCGTTTTTATAGCCACGAACGGGAGTCTCTCCTCGGTCCGCGTCGTTCCAGTTTGAAAGCCCGGCCCGATTTGATAATGACAGCGTTTTTTTTTTTGTCAACATGCTTGGGGAGATAACGACCAAACGCGTTGATACATTATCAGGCGTCTGAGCCTGGGGGGCCTAATAGGTTTACTTGAAACTGAACGCGCCATGCCAACTCGGACCAAATTAGATTTCGACCAATCTATAGATAGTACCAATTGTCTGCAACACAATTCTGGGCTCTGACATTCGTTTAGAACATTGTTTCGACTCGTGAGCGCTCCGAGTGTTTACGCAGGAAGTCACGACTCGTGGCCTCTGTTTGCTTTGCACAAAATTTGCAAAAATAACTGTGCGAGTTCTGAACAATTGGATCTCTCTCGGTGCATCTGTATTTATTATTTCCCAAGGGCTTGGCCTGTCCAATGCACAAAAAATAAAATCAAATAAAATCAAATTGATTAGTCATGGTTGAAGGTGCTTTTACAAAACCCTCGGGCGGTGTCAAAAATTATTTTCGAAATTAATTTCTACGTTTACCCTCCCAAAAAAAAATCCTGAAGAAATTTACAAGTGCGTACGAAGAATGCAACGAGAATGTGGAACAATGTTTATAAAAAAAATTTAAATAATCATTTCACCTGTCCCCACGAAAACCCTGAACAAATGTACAAATGTTCATGTACAGTGCGATGAGTACAGTGCGATGAGAATGTAGAACGACAATTATTAATTAAAAAATCAGTGACTCACGACTGCTGAGGGATCTGCTAACACTGGGCGGCGTCATAGTTTTGAAAGTCTCTCCACCGTGTCCCACGGACACCGAATGTCCATCGGGCTGGGGACGCCGCTCCCCGCCAGGTACCATGATGGGCTGCGAGCTCATTTCTGCCTCTGCGACAGGAACTCCTCTCAGTTCCTACGCCGCAAATCCTACAAAACTGCAAGACCAAAACACTAAAAAAATCGGCGCTTTTTGAAAATCGCACAAACAGCTGTAAATAAATTTAAAAAAAAATCAGCTTTACGAAAACCGTGGGAAAAGTGTCAAGGGGGGGGGGAAAACTCGGGGCGAAAAGCACGAGGGTGTCGATCGTGGGGCGCGGAGCGCGGAGAGAGGGGTGGGGACAGCCTCGTAGCCTGCATTGCAGTCAATAGCACAGCGTGTGAAAAATTCATCTCACAGGATCGTAAAAATCACGAAAATAAATACGACGCACGTAGCACGGTTCGCGACACGATACTCACGTCTCGTGCGTGGCTCCTCCGCGTCCTCGGTTGTCAGTCTCTCGGGTTTCGCTCGCGCGCACGACCCGCTCGAAGATAAGCGCGAGCGAGGCTCGCGCGCACCACGTAAATACTACGTGGACGTGCCGAGCGGCGACGGCATCGTGGCGAACGACTGACCGAGCGGTGAATCTTTATTGATCGGCCCGAATGATAGATTTTCCTCCTCGGTCCTCTCGGCGGGCGGCTCTCCGCGGCACGACCGCGAGAGCAGACGGCGGCGGCGATCCTCAATAATACGCGCGGCGGCTGCTCCGCTCCCGACTTGTAAACATTTTGCACAAGCGGCTCTCTCGATCCGTCTCTCTAACCAGTGCGCAAAGTGATGTTACGCATATCGCGGGGTTCGGCTGGTCGCGGGGAGCAGCAGCGAGCGGCGCGCACTGTGTGACGTTCGATTGATCACTATCTCGGCGGCGAGCGAGAACGCAACTTCACGCGGTGGTGGAGGCGTTGCTGCTGCTGCTGCGGCGGCCTCTCCTGTCTCTCCTCTCTCTGACGGCGGCGGCAGCAGCGAGCGGGCGCGGATGGAAAATCGCCGGAAGGAAATTAGGAATGGGGCGATGTTGAGAAACAAGATCGATGTTAAAAGAATCGATTATTGAAAAAAATTGATTATGAAGAGTCGATGTTTCTCAAAAAAGCATCGGAACATCGATTATTTTACATCGGTAAAGTAGAAAACGTTAAACTGAAAAAAAAAACAGTGAAGTAGAAAACGATGAAAATAATATCAGGAAAATTATTTTATTCCTGTAATAAAGTTGCCCAAGGTCTCAAGGCACATTTCACACATGGTGATGCTTAAATCAGCACAGAATGATGATGATTCATGAAATGATGAGTTGGCGGTGAAATTTGCTCGTATACCTATTCGATTTTTTTTTCTTCTTTTTTTCGATGTTTCGTAAATAAACATCGAACATCGATTAATCGGTTTTGAGAAACATCGGGAAAAAGAAAGAACATCGGTGCTCGATTAATCGGCAAACATCGCCTGCCCATCCCTACCGGAAATACGCCGATCGGCGGTGGCGCTCGACGGTTCGCCGCGCGCGCCAGCCGCGAGGTTAGATACGAGGAAAAGAAATTATTCGTGTGACGCAATTTTGTCGGTTTTTTTTCTTTTTTTGCCGCTGTTGCGCTTACGGCGCATCGATTGCTGTTTTATTGCCAGTAAAACAGCGATGCCTCCTAAAAGTATATAAATGAAAGTTATAGAGTACGAAGTTTGCCCGGACGTCCCATTTGGGCGTATCTCGATTGCGCTAATTGAATTTTGTGTTAGGAAGAAAACGCAGCCGGCAGAAGTTTCGAAAGCGACACGGCGTAGGGAAGAAATCCGTGAAAAGCCGCGCAGGTTGACTACTCGTTTAATTACTCACTTTTAGTTCCTCGGTTGATTACGTTTTTTTTTTTGCGCCGCTAGCGCGTGAATAGTTATCGCTTTTTTTATGACGAGTATTTCCGATAGCTTCGCGGCTTTCGCTGAAATGTCATGTCTGGTATGACACAACGAGGACAGGCTAATAAAGTTGTGGGCTAAATATAAAATTATCATCAACCGGTGATATTGATTTTCATGGTAATAATAAGTCGCTTTGCGCTCAGGCAACAGACAGGCGAAGCACGACGCGAAGACATCGGATTGTGGATGCAACGACAGGGGCAGCATCCCCGTGACCCCGCAGATGATTCGCTTGGCGGTGAGAGAGCTGCACGGGAAACGTGTCTTCGTGACTTCATCGCTGATCGCCACACATCTGCAGCGATGCTATCCGATCGAGAGCGACCCGGCGACGTTGAAGCGCGAGCTGGAGAAGAAACTCGAGGTCGCCGTTTGCGTCGGTCTCATCGCCAAATGCGGCGACGACGCCTACTACCTGCCGACCCTGCGACAGCAGGCCTACACTCGAAAAAACGATTTCTCCGCCTTTTGGGAAATGTACAACGTAATTATCGGATTGAATTTTCAGCTACGAAATCGAAGTCGAAATTATTATTATTATTATTTTTTTTTTTTTTCCAGAAACGCGGTTCCCGCTATCGTAGAAGTACCCTGGAAAATACGAGAAAAAAATCGAGAAAACCGTTGCAACGTGGTTCGTCCGATTACGACGACGAAGAATCCGATATTCCGTAAAATAAAAAAATGTTACAAAATTTGAATCTGTGATTCGCGCCTCCGGAAATTTAGTACCCGCAGAATCCGTGAGAGTCTCTTTCCCCCACCGCGCGCTGCAAATCCCATCTTCGTATCCCGCATCCTTCGCGTTCCTAACCTAACTCTCATCGTTCGAAAAACAAATCTCTCCGCTATATCTCGAAGTCGATGTTCAACGGTGATTCGACGATAAAATGAACGCTCTACGTTCCACCACGCGGATCGTACAGAGAGCTCGACGACTGACGTCCGTTAATTACGCAGGTACGAAGCAGAATCGTTTTGCACCCGGTTGATTTTTTGAGGTTATGTTGACTTCTTTTCACGGATCCGATAATTTGTTGATGCGAAATCGTTACCATGATGTAAATTGATAGGCAGCCGAGGTATCGCGCGATGGATCGCGCCGACGATCAAGCAGATGAACAGACGAAAGGCGGCGTTGGGCCCGCAGCCGGAGCCGCTGCGCAGCAGCTTTCTGGAGTGGAACCAGGACGCCGAGCTGTACGCCTTCAACGTTAGACTCTCGGAGAGATTCGATCCGGATCTTCTGCTCCAGGCGCTGACCTTCAGGTCGTACGTCGCGCAGGAGGAGCAGAGACAGAGGGAAGTCGGCATCGAGGATCCCAAGCTGGATATCCAGGACAACACGGAATTTGTGCACGAGGGACAGAGACTGACGGAGAAAATAATAAAGGCTTATCTGTGCCAGGCTCTGCCCAGAGCGCCAGAAGAATGCATCTAGTAAGTTTGATATTCAATTTGGAGATGGTTTTTCGATTGTGAAAATGAGTTACTGATTTTTGTGTTTATTTCAGCGCAATATTGGACTTCCTGATGACTCAGGAAAGTGTTGCCAAGGCTGGGTTTCACATTGGCACCAAGGACCTTATTTTGACTGCGGTTTGTATGCAATTTGATGTGTGAATTTTACTGTATTTTATTTAATTTTTTTTTATTAAAAGAGAAGCTCTTTTAGTATAGAGACGAATTGATATCTAATTTGTTTAAATTATTTAAATTATTTCTTGTATTTTGTTTATTATCTGGAATTTTCATGCTGCGGCTACAAATTAGAAAAATTATTGCAAACTGAAAGAAAAAATCCGTTACTAAATTACATTAAATTGAAAATTTAATTCGTTTAATTTTACGAACAGGTAGGAAATATTTTGCCGTGCCACAAATCGTGCAAAAAAAAAATTTTAACGCATCTTATTCCAGGATCATCCGATTTCGGACGAGACCCTGGCCTGCACATTCTTCTCCCTGGTGACCGCGCTGTCGCGGAGTCCGAACGTCGATCTCGTGCACGTGGCGAATTTCGTGCGCGATTTTCTCATCGCGACGCTGGCGGAAAAGGACCTCACGGAAATCTGGTCGCCGGAGAACGCGGAGGATATTTTGAACGAGATTCTCGCGCGTGAGAATCGCGGATCGGCCGAGCCCCGATTGATCGGTCAGGCCGGGGTTTCCACGTTTCTGGCCGCTTATCACGTGGCGTTTTACTCCGACAAGGAATTCCTGGGAAAGGGTGAGAAAAACGAACGTTGCGGAGATACGGAAACGTCGTCGAGCCTCGGATATCAAGATTTTTCGTCTCCTTCCAGGATTCGGCGAGACCATCGAGGAAGCTAGATTAGCAGCCGCCACCGACGCGCTCTGCCGATTTTTCCATCTCGGCGATTCCGCCAAGCCGATCGCGTACAATCTCGCCGTCGATATATCGTCGGACGTTCGAACGGAGAACCTGCCGATCACCGAGTGGTGTCGCGAGAACGTCGAGAAAATAATTCGCGCGTGAGAAACCTGCCGATTTGTTACTGTACATTTTTCCTTTTTTTCTAGTTAATAAAAGTATATAAATTACGCCGCGCGCCCCAGACTTCGTAGGATTTCCTGTCCCCCAACGCCCACCGATCCGCCAATCTAATCTCACCGAATGATAAGCCGAAACTTCGGTCGAAACACGAGCGTACGTTTCACGCACTTTTTTTCGTCTACAAAAAGATTTCTCCGTATAAAATCGGTAACCCCTAAAAAAAAAAAAAATCACGAAAAATATTCGTAACCATTGATTTCCATGCGGAAATACACGACTCACGACCAATCGTACTTATAGCCCAGAGAAATCGATACCTCTAAGAAAAAAAAAGCAGCAGCTTTCGGTCGTTGGTTACTAATAGGACAAGACTACATAACATCGTGGAAAAGTATCACTCGACTGAATATATACGTCAGTATTCCGCAAAAGCGCTAAATTAGTACTTATGCATTGAGATAAAAAGTGATCATTCATCGGAGTCGTTGAGGAACTCCGCGAGGAGGGTGGGGAGGGGGGGGGGAGAGGGGAGGAGAAAAAAGAGGAAGCATTTTACATGCACGATCGTTACACAGTCTCGCGTATGGCCTGCCGGGCCGATACAGGCGACTGCGACTCGCAGTCGCGTCAGGTTGTTCCCGAAGCAGTGCGGGCATTCAGACCGAGCGAGCTAACCCCGCGTCCATAAGTAAGCGCAGGCGATGCCGCCGCGATGCACACAACACGCGTCGTCGTCCACCCACACAAAGCGGAAGGTTAACGAAGCATTCAGTCGGAGCCGCTGAACGCGGAGTTTCCCGCGGAGATTCGCCGCAGCGGGCTGAAAGAGCCTCGGCGACCTTTCCTCGGCGACTCCGACGTCGCCACGTGGAAAATAGCACAGCGCGCAGTCCGAAATCCTTTTTAAAATCGCGCGGCCCCGCATTGCCCGCGGATTGTTTTACTTGGCTGAGGCCAGTCCTCCATATACACCGCTAAATATATATATTAAATATATATTTGGTGTTGCACTCCTGTGTCAACTATTTCTTTTTGTAATTCTCTTTGTAATTTTTTGTAATTTTTTGTATTTTCTTTTTTTGTTTTGTAATTCTCTTGTTTCGACTTCTTGTCTGCCATGTGTTATTGTGTTCAAAGGGCTTGTACCGTCCATTGTAAAAAATAAATATATACGTGTATTTTATATTTATTTTATATGTGATTTTTTTTTGTATGCATTTTGGCCGGTTATTCATTCGCCATTATATTACACCGTATTTTCAAAGGCCTGCCCGTTCACTGTCAAATAAATAAATAACGAGAATTTCAACGAGAATCCTTTCGCAAAGAATTCTCTCTTTGTTTTTCCTCGACGTTCGCACCTGACGATGGAAGCTTTTTTTTTTGTCAGCTGCGTTCGTAATTATTGCGAGGAGGGCGGGGAGGGGTGGAGGGGGGGGGGGGGAGGGTTCGTAAATTCGGTTTCTGCGATTGAGCTGCGTCTCCGTCTCTCGCTCTCGAATCTAATTTCACCGGAAAACGAGCACGTCACCCGTAGATATATTGATTATTTACCGCTCGAGCTATCCCCTTTAAGGTGGTTCATCCTTGTCCCCCCTCCCTTCAACACCGCTGCCGCTGCTGCTGCTGCTTCTGCTGCTGCTGCTGCTGCTGCTGCTGGCCGTGCTGACGCCCCTCCAACGTCCCATCCAACTCGGTCCTCGTCCTCTCGCTCCCACTCCCGCCCGCTGTCTCGCTCTCTTCCATTCCCACTTTGCTATACACATTCGCTGTTCTCTCTCGCGCTCTCTCGCACCCGCGCGAAAACTCTCGCTCCATCTCGCTCGGTTCCTGCGTGTAACGACTCAATGGCGCTGCCACACCCTTTCGCCGTCCAGTAATCAGCGCTATTGTTGTTTTAACTCTTGCAGTGTAGCCCCCACTACTCGTGGCCCGTCTCGTCTCTTATATATTTTCCCTCCTCTCTCTCTCTCTCTCTCTGTCTATATATTTTCTTTAACTCTCTGTCTCTCTCTCTCTCTCTCTCTCTCTCGACTCACGGTTCACCGGCCGTGGAATCTAAAAACTGCGACTGCCGCTAAACAGCCGGGCGAGTTTGGCGATTAAAACCTGGAATAGAAATTAACGAGAGAGTCGCGCGCGTTGGATTTTCGCGAACGACGCTCGCAGCTCCGGCGACTTTAATCATTCTGCGGGAGACGCCACGCGAGAGAGTTATACGTATTCCGGGTGACCCGCGCTGGAGATCGCGAAGAATGGTCGCGCAAATTCGCATTCGAAGTATTCATGTAATTCACAGCTGGTACACGGCCGGGATTGAAAGCGAGAACGGCGGGGGGAGAGAGGTCTATCGATTTTTTTTTCTCCTCTCCCGAGTCCACCGCGACACGACGACACCGGAGAATTTTTTGATTAAAAAATAGGAATTTCAACGCTCGCGGGACACTCGATTCGCCCACACGATAATTCGAGTACATCGGCTTTAAAAACTGGGATGCGGCGTTGTTTCTCTTTTTTTTTCATTTTTTCATTTTTTTTTTTTCGAAACGAACAGAAGTAAAATACGTTGCGACGGCGGGTCGCAAAAACCAGTATTACCAACCGCAGAGATTTTTCGCTCTCTCTCTCTCTCTCTCTCGACGCGAGGCGCGATTCTCCGGTGGTTGATTACGAGTTGATTAACTCGCGGGGTGGTGAGGGGAGGGAAGAGGAGAAAAAAAAAGAAGAGAAAAAAAAAGCCACGGAAACAAGAGATCGATGTGGATTGCCGCAAATCAACAAACGTGCGGCGCGCTGAGGGTACCTGCTACGGGCGGCACAGGAGAGAACTCGATCGTTGTTATCCTGCGAGAATCGTAGGTGGTGCCCCGAACGTATTTACGCGCGAGGCAGGTGTCTGATCGCCGTGGAGGGGATTTCGACGGCAAAAACATTGCCGGAGCCTCCATCTCTCTCTCTCTCTCTCTCTCTCGCTCCCCACGTCGTCGGGTTCAGCAGCGGGCAGCGAGCGACGAGGGAAGCCCTTTTCCGCGGATACCAGCGGAGCGAGAGCCGCCGGGGAGATAACCGCGCGGCGGCGGCGGCGGCGGCGACGTCGGCCGTAACCCGTTTTCCCCCTTTGCGTATTCCCGGCGCACTTGGTAAGGGCATCGAAGCGATCCCGGGGCCGCGGAGCAGGCGAGCCACCCGTATAGTAACACACAGAGTCGCGCGCGGCTATTCCTACGTACAGGTTATGTACACGCGTACATAACCTATACGTGTGTGTGTGTGTGTGGGTTTTATATACGTTCGTATATGTGTGTGTGGGTTTTATATACGTTCGTTTGTGTGTGTGTTTACGGCTAGTGGGCTATAGAGCTCGGTGCCGCCGGTGCGTTGCAGTTAGGTTAGGATAGGACGACGAGGGTGCCTCGCGCACGCACACGCACAGCACAAGCCAGGAGGGTCGCCCGCGAGAGACGGGAAAACGAGCGCGCGGCAAGGGCACCGTAGGTCCGTTCGTTCGACCCGGGCAGCCATCGACTCTCTCGAGCCTACGGCCCGATGAAGATCAGAGCTTTGCCTGACTCGTATCGACTCGACTCAACTCGACACTCTCGCTCTCTGTCTGTCTCTCTCTCGCCCTCGCCACCCTGATTACCTTTGCTTTACGGCTCCGCCGCAGTACATCTCGGCGTAACTGCGCGCGGAGCTTTAACTTGACGCTTAAATCTCGTCGGTGCTTTTCCCCGTAAAAGTATGCACGACGTGTATGCCTGGCTGGATGAATAAAGAGAAACACACACGGAAATTCATTGTTTTACTACTTCGGGGCAAACACGATTTTTTGTTTCCGAGTACATTTTTTTTTCTGAGTATTTTTATTGCGGAGGGAATCAAGTGTTTGCACGGGGTTGTTGAAATTATAGGGAAATATAGAATTCTTCGGAAATTAAAAATGCTGGCCTGTAAGAGAGCTTACCCAGATGTCGGTTCATTAAAATTGAGGTTAAATTTTTTTGATCGGTCGAACCTGGATTTTCTAACTTCGTTCGAGAGAAAACTATTGCGAAGAGAATGCCGCAAGGCGGAATGCGATATCTTGATTTTTAAATTTTTTACAGAATTTTAAAGTCAGACCCTCAAAAACCGCAATTTTTTTTGTTTTTTTTGCGATTTTTGAGGCTGACTTAAAAATTCTGTAAAAAAATAAAAAATCGAGATATCGCGTTCCGCTTTGCGGCATTCTCTTCGTTATAGATTTTTCTCTCGAACGCAAAAAAAATCCAGGTTTGGTCGACCATAAAAAAAGTAACCTCGATTTTAGCGAATTGACGAAATTTCGAAAAAAGTGTAAAATCATTTTCTGCATTTTTCTTATCAAATTTTATGTTTTTAAAATGAAAAAAGGCCGTCAAAAAAGTTTTTTCGCAAAAAATTCGGCCCATCGTTTCTTCGATTTTTCGGGAATTTTTTTTTTTTCCACCGTGGGTCGCGGCCCCGAAGTGGCTGCGCCCATCGTGTACGCTCCTCGAATTGCGATACCCACGGAATTTCCGAGGACGGCCACTGTTGCCGCCGCGCGCCGCGCTTCTCGTACTCCCCGCGTATATACATCGAAACTTTTTCATCGGCTTTGCCGGGCCGGCTCCCGCGATCATTGATAATCGAAAAGCGGGGCCGCACTTCTCGACGAAATGCCCTCGAGTCACTCTCGTCGTTCGAGCAGCAGCAGCAGCAGCAGCAGCAGCAACGAGTAAAACCGGCCAATCGACCGGCTGTATAACCCGCGAATAAAACATCGCGATGCATCCCCGACCGTGTATACTATAGCCATTTTCGATATTCGGCACCGCACTTCAAATATTCATGCTATTTGTGTATATAGAGCCCGCGCGACTGCGAATCGAGAGACAGAACCGAAAAGCGTCCATCCCTCTCTCTATATTCTATTATACAAATACGTCACCCTCCGTCCTCCTCTCTCTCTATTCAATTCTATTCCCGAATTGTTTCGCCCCGAATCACGAATTTTCGTGTACAAACAAAATCGCAGCACGCGGAGAATCTCACGAAACCGGAAAAACAACAACGAACAAAAGAAAAACCAACAGCAACAACACCGGTCGGACTTTCGTTATTGCGCGAAGTCCGCGTTTAATTACCGGATATTTGAGTGATGTTAATCAGGCTCGCGGCTAACGAAACGAATACACAGCGATCGCCGCGTGCGCGGGTTCTGAATCACCGGGTAAACACACGCGGCGATTATCCGCGGGGTTAGCGCGTAATTTGGCACCGAAGCGATAGATAAATATAACAAACATAACGCGCATAGTTTTCCGCGAAGCGCGTAGTAAGCGAGGCAGGGCGGGAGGGAGGGTCGAAGTGAAGAGACGAGGAGGAGAGAAAGAGAGAGAGAGAAAGGGTTATTTATTTCGTGCACTAGGACCGAAGTCCCCTAAGCGTACCGTGCATAAATCAATACATAATGATCAAGCAATAAATCAATGAACAAGAAGGCATGAAAAAACTAATTCGAAAAAAAAAAAAAAAAAAACAGAAAACCCTTCAAAATAACTTAACTATAAACTAAAACTAAACTAAGAACTAAAAATTAGACACAATCTAAGGCAGAAAATTATAACGGCAGACAAAAATAATAGAACAGCAGGCAAAAATAATAAAAATAATAGAAAGAAATGCAAAGAAAACAAGCCAAAATAAGAAAAAACGGAAAATCAAACTAAGTTTAAATAAAAAAGAATAAAGATTAAAAAATTAAGAACGCCAGAGGACCAGGAGAGAGATATAGAGAGAGAGAGAGAGAGGAGAACAGAGCAGCGACAGTCAGGGAGGCGATGAGTGTGTCGACAGAGCCGAGCGCGATACAAATAGCGCGCGACCGGAAATTCGGCCACGTCGATTCCGCGAAATTCGCGAACTCGTGGGAGTCGGTGTGTTGGGCACGCTCGACGGGCGCCTCGGTGCGCCTCTGCCTTCTGCAATTGGCGTCCCCCTCCTCCCCCCTCCCACCCTCCCTCTCCCCGAGCGTCGTCCACGTTTCGTCGCTTTCGGCGTTGTGCATACGACACTGCGTGAATTGACGAACGCGCCATCTGTGTCCCCCTGCAGCTACACATATATAATATAATACGCGCGAACTGCTCTCGTCGTCCACCGCGCGTCGTCCTCGCGACCGAAGTCCTATTGACAGTCGGCATACCTGCTTCGCCTCCTCACGGCTCTCCTTCGCTCGATCGCAAATACGTCTCTCCCCCTAATACGCGCGGCCATCGGGTGGCTCGGAATGACTTTGAAAAAGAATTGCCGTGTATGCGCGAAACGCGAATATGTGCGCGCGGTGAACTCGCGAGGCGGGAGTTAGGCGGGCCGGCAGGTAGATGCATGACGGGCGTTGAGAGAACGAGAGGGACAGAGAGAGAGAGAGAGAGAGAAAGAGGTTTATAAAGAGTGAGAGTGAGAGAGAAAGAGAGAAGAACGCGCAGAAAGAACACACAGACGCTCCACCGGTGCAGTCGCGCGGCCATTGTCCGCGCTCGTTCTTCCAAGCTGCACCCGCGGCTACGTTCCCAGAACTTCTCTTTACCCCCCGAGACGCTATATGTCCGCGGGTTTAATTACTCTTCTCCCACGAGCGAGCGAGACGGGGAAAGATGGATATACGGAGATAAAGAGAGACTGAGCGCTGAGTCACAGTCGTCGGGAGAGCGCGTTTAATGTATACATATATGTGTACCACACATCCGTAAATATATATATGTATCATTTATATACACGTACGTAAGACGCGACGTTCTAGTCGCATCATTCGTACGCGTTTTTTCGTTTTTTTTTTCTTCTTCTTTTTCGTCATCCTCCATCTTCCTCCAGCTCGGGCGAAGAGCCTGACGAGCGAGACACAAAAAAATATGTCAGACGGCGACGACGCCGTCGACGTCGTCGTCGTCGTCTCGTGGAAAACGAGCGTGAGGCGGCGGCGACGACGCTCGCTCTCTGTGTGTCTCTCCGTCAAGGACGGAGCGCGCGGCCCTAAACGATCTCTGGCGCTGGGCGTGCGAAATAGCCAAGCGAGAGACTCGCGCGGCGCTCGCCGCGTACCGTCCTGAGAAATCGTCCTCTCGGCTCGGGCGCTGCATAGCGACGCTGCTGCTGCTGCTGTTGCTGCTGCTCCTGCCGGCGACGAATCGAGAGTTGCGAAAATTTATTTCGTGAACGCTTTCTCGAGACGATTCGCACAGCCGTTTCCAGGCTTTGAAGCGGGTCGAAGCGAACACATAGATCTTGCACGGCTCTCGGGGTCTTTCTAACCTCTGTCTCTCTCTCTTTCCCTCTCCTCTCCTTCTTTCTCTCTTTCCCTTTCCCTCTATTTATTATATGACTATTTTGTTTTATGGTATGACTATTTATTTTATATGATTATATGACTATTTTGTTTTATGGTATGACTATTTGTTTTATATGATTATTTGGCTTGCTATTTTATTTATTATTTTTACTATTTTATTTTACTTTATTATAACTTGACTTTGTATGCGTGCTGATTTGTTTGCGATTTATTTTGGTTTACGTCATCTTGGGATTGTGATTCTATTTTATTTTGTTTACTTTGCTTTGTGATGATGTGATTTTGTATGCGTGCTGATTTATTTGCGTCTATATGGGTGACGGCACGGTACTTTTCAGGGGACTTTGGTCCCAGAGTACGAAATAAAACTCTCTCTCTCTCTCTCTCTCTCTTTGTATATATATAAATATATACACAATATACATATATATTTTCCTCCATCACACACTCGGTTCGCCGCCTCTTCCCGTAGATCGCAAAGGACCGGGGAACTCGCGCGAGGAATAACGAGGTAGCGCGTCGAGCGATGATCGCTATGAAGATCCGAGAATGGCGGCGGCGGCGGCGAAGGTGTGCGCGCGCACTCTACGTGTGTGTGTGTTGTATGCATGCGGCGGCAGGTTAGGCCGTGCACGGCAAACGTACACACGGATACCACCGCCGTTGATGCAACGGATCATCGTTTCTAAGGTGCGGCCCCGCGGCACGCCATTCGAACATTTACTTTGCGCTCTCGTCTAACGACCCAACCGACAACCACCACTAGAAACTATGACGACGTCGACGGTATGGCGTATAGTGGTTGGGACATGCACGCACGGAGAGCCGACACGTTGGTGCCACTGTCACGACTGCAGCGCCGCGGGGGAGCAGCAGCGTCGATGCTAATGTTAGTTAGTGTAGCAATAATATCGATGATGATGACAACGATAATTATAACCGCGCGCGCGCGCGCGGCCCGTAACGCCAGCGTTACGATCTGTGAGAGCGAAAATATTCTTTTTTCGCAGCTGCGCGGTGTAGGTGTTACCCTTTGAAGGCTGCTGCTGCTGCTGCTGCTGGTTGTGGCATTTATAGTCACGTATATTACGAAGTTTCCCAAGTTATTTGTCGATAATAGTCACACGCCGACACCGGTGGTTGGCACCTATTGACATTATTTCCTGTCCGCGCCGCGACGGGTGGGATACGCGATAGCCGAATGAATTCGCTATTTAACGCCTCTACATCCGCAGTCCTCTCGTCGCGCGTACGTTTGCGATTTTTTTTTTTGCCGCCCCTCCCCGCTAATCATCCAGCGTCGCGGTTACTCGGGGCGATTTTGTATCGAAGCGAAGTGTGTGTGTAGGAGAGGAAAAATGCCCGGAGTGAAAAACGCACGGGGCGAGTATTGATCTTCGAATTACGTGGCGCGACTCAATTTTTCATTGTTACATTTTTTTTTTTTTTTTTTTTTTTTTTTTTTTTTTTTTTTTTTTTTCGCGAGCCCGGCCGAGCTGTGATATCGCGGTTTATCGGCGTCACTGGCCGGCTGTGTTCTTATCGTCGACGGTAAAAAAAAAAAAAAAAATTCGTCTGCGAGACGCGGACTCGCCTCTCGAGTCCCGAAGACTTCGGCGGTCGGCCCGGCGATCGGACGGAAAAATTAAAATTTCAAGCCACCGCGCGCAGCGAAGTCCGGGAGAAGGCTTCGAGAGGCCGCGAGGGACGTATCTCTTCCTCTCGCCGCGTTCGTCCGCCGGTCACACACGGCTTGACGTGTCTCTGCCATATTTTTGCGCCCGTGCGGAGCGAACGAGAGGATGACAGAGAGAGAGAGAGAGAGAGAGAGAGAGTTATTTTTAAGATTCAATACACCCGCCCGCGACGAACTCTGCCACTGCACGTCGGTGTGTTGCCCACTCCTTTGTTCGATTCCACTGCTCGTTACTCGAGCGCCGCGCACAGCGGCCGTGGCGGCGGCGGCAGCAGGCAGCCACGAGAAGAAGAAGAACGAGAGAGAGAAAGAGACTTTGCTCAAATTCTAAATAATTCTTTTAACGTCTCGACGTCTGGATTGAAAGGGTACGAGGATTCTGGACTCTGAAGAGTCATCCGTGGCTTCTCTCTCCGCGCGCCGCGCACAATACGCGGTGAGAACCGACAACCATAGAGCTTTGTGTATATGTGTATATATATATATGTATACACTACACGTATATATATCGCGAGTCTGGGTCTCCCGAGTCTGGCCTTTGACTCTCTCGCCGTACCTGCTGCAACGCAGCCCTAATCTCTATTTCGTGCAAGACCCAGATTAGAGAACACACCGTTCTCGCGTTGCAATATATAGCCTCCCGTGTGCGTGGCACTACGTACATATATATATATGTGTGTAGTGAGCATATATATATGTACGTGTATACACAGTCAGTACGAACTCGCACGATATCGCGGAACGTAACAAGCCCGAGTCATCCTCGTTCTCGTGCCTCGCCTACGCTCGAAAACTCGTATCAACCCGGCCCGAAGCTTTCTAACCTATCATATCGCGTATATAGCGCGAAACCCATACGTACGCTCTCTCTCTCTCTCTCTCTCTCTCTCTCTCTCTCTCTCTCTCTCTCTCTCTCTCTCTCTCTCTCTCTCTCTCTCTCTCTCTCTCTCCGTCGGCGCGAATATCGCGAGTTGATAGAGCGCCAAAGGAAGACGACTGCGTACGCGCTCTGAGTCTACCGCAAGTGCGTCCCTCCCTCAGTCATGTCTCTCTCTCTCTCTCTCTCACTCCGCCGCTTCTCGGGAAAAAAACGAAAAACATTTTCCTCCGTTTTTCTGCCTCGGCGTATTATTTGTATTTTTTTTTTTTTTTTTCTGAAAATTCAAGAGTTCGTAGGAAAACTTGGAAGCACGTTCCACGGGTCTCGGCGTGTGTCTTCCTTCTCTTCGCTCTCTCGCTTCTTCTCCGCTCGCCCCTCCCCCGTTTCTCCTGCTCCCCCCCCCCTGCCCGTCCTTCTTGCCAGCCTGTACGAATCCGCCGTCTCGCTCGTTGCTCCAGTCCGCGCGAGTCTCCCCTCTCGCTCTCGGTAGAACGGGATTCTTTCCTTCTCCGATCTGCCGTTCACTGGAGCTCGGTGCTGCCGCTGCCCGTGTGTTGGTCGATTGCCCGGCGTCCGTGAGGCAAACCTCTGCCGCCGCCGCGAGAGACCCGCTCGAGTTGCCAGCGTTGCCGCAGCTTGCGCGCGCATCGCGACGTTGCCGGATCCTCTCCGCTCGCCGTCTCTCGCTCCCTCCACTTGCGTCTCTCTCTCTTTCTCTCTCGCGGGGGTTATACCTCGCCTCTCGCCCTTCCCGCGCCACGACGCCGACGACGCCGACCCCTCCGCCGCTAGGATCAGCCGCGCGGTGTCGGATCCTCTCCCCCCCCCCCCCCGCGCCAGCCCCCTCCCCCTCCTCCTCCCCCCGCACCGTAGTAGCCCTCGCGAAGCACCACCCAGCCGCGGGCGGGCGAGCTCGCTATAGCGCCCGAGCCCAGTGCCGTAGCACTCGACGCCCGAAATTTTCGCCAATGCGAAAAAAAATATTGGCAAAGCAATAATTTTTCGATTTTTTCCGCTAAGTGATTAGGTGGCTTGATTTAATTCACGGCTCGTACGACGCGTCGACAAAAAATGTGAGTTTACATGGGAATGAAATCTTCTCCCTTGAAAAACTCGCCGATAGATTGAATTTGTCGACACGTTGCAATGTGGGAAACGAAATCAGCGGATTTCGTATTTTTGCTGAGTTGGAGTCTCGAGATTTGCGAAACTCGAAAGAGTTCGGAAGATTCTGTGTAGCCGTTGGATTATAACTGTTCAGGGGTAGAACCTGAGGAAAACGTTGCGGATGAGCCTTTAGGTCGCGTTAAAGCATCGCGTAAAGGGAGACACAATTCCATTCCCGGATTTTACGGCTTCTCACGGGTGAAAAGTTCGCGAGCATCTTCTCGCGTCTCCTGATGATTCAAGTTTCACCCGACATATGACGAATTTGAGTGTGGAAAAGCCCGGGGGAGGAGGAGGAGGGGAAGGGGAAGGGGGAGACGTCGTGGGGGCAAAGTTTCGTCGTGGAATCCGGCGATAGCCGCGTGTGGAATCAAGTAGCGAGTATACGACAAAGCACTTGTACGCCAGCGTAGACTATTCTCCTGCGACTTTATATCGAGCACACACGAGAGAGAGAGAGAGAGAAGAACACAGAGAGCCCCGCGCGCTCTCTCGGCGGCGGCGGCGGCAGCAGCGGCAGCAGCAGAGCCGCCAGCACGACGACCGATCGATGAAGTTATGTACGTCCGGGTACATCCACATACCTTTCCGCGATTCTCCATTTCTCCATCGCGAGAATCCCTCCAACGTGTGTGTGTGTGCGTCCTGTAGATACAGATACTGTGTATGGGATCGCGCGGCGGGCGAGGGGGGAGGGGGAGAATGGATCTCCGGACGATATATATACACGCGGCTATCGGGAGAAGAAGAAGACGAGCAGAAAAAAAAAATAGGGGGGAAAGAAAAAATACGCGTGACCTTTCGCCATTTATTTTATTTAACGCCCGCTGGATGGAATAAAGAGACGCGCGGCCGATGGAACAGAAAGATACGACTCTCTCGACCTGGCACAATTTTTATTTTCTTAACACTTATATTCTCTCTCTCTCTCTCTCTCTCTCTCTCTCTCTCTCTCTCTCTCTCTCTCTCTCTCTCTCTCTCTCTCTCTCTCTCTCTCTCTTCTGTGTCTTCGTGAAGCGAAGACACAGAAGCTCGACATTTTCAGCGTGCGGCTCTGCGTCTCGTCGTGTACAAAGGAAAACACGAATTCAAGAGAGCGCGAGCGGCTGATGTATGCGAGACGAGCCCCGAGTCGCCGTTGTTGAGGCCCCACGCGTAGCGAGCTGAGCTGAGCCGAGCGAGCGGGCATTTTCGCCGTTGACTACAGCGCCGGGCAGCGCGCAGTGTAACCCGGCGTGCGGCGACGACTCAGGTACACCGGTGGCTTCTCGCGCTTCAAACTCAAATTTCCGAGTGGCGGGAGGTTATTTTCGCTTGGCCACGCGAAAAACTCTACGATCGTTCTCTCGTTCTCTCTCTCTCTCTCTCGCGCGCGCTCTCCAACATGGCCGGTGAATTCTCGACGCGAGGTGAACACGGGCGCCGTGTGTTTAGCGCAACCAAAGTCACCCCGAGTTTCCGGCCGCCGCGGTTGTCTCTCTGCAAACGCTCGTAACACACACGACACGATCGCCAAGTTTCGCGACTGTATAACCCCATATGGAAATATTTATATGTAAAATATATGTTACCAGAAAGTAGTATATGCAACATATATGTTGCATATAAAAATATAAGCAACATATATGTGACATATAGACATTTTCGTCGACATATATTTCACATATAAATATTTTCATGTGAGACGCTCCACGTTTCGTGGGTCAGCCGCTTGCTGGAGGCTCCGCAACGGTTTTCGCCGCTCGTTATATTGTGTACAGGCGATTCCACGTATTACGGGATCGATCTCGTTCGGGACGCGAATCTCGTATGTAAAGTGATGGGAAATAAAATTGCGGATCCACGACGGGAAAAATAGTTTAATCGGGCGAGAACACTCGGGATTCGATTCCGTCGCCGCGGCGAGGCCGAGAGAGTACGGGGACACCGAGCGCGCCCAACGGTCTATCCCCTTTAAGTCGGGAGTAGCTCTCGTTCCGTGAGCGCACCACGCGGCCCTCTCTATGTATATATCCGAGCGCCGCGAATAAGTTCGCCCGCCGAATCTCCTCTCGGCTACAGCAGCGCGCCGTGCTTCTCGTCGTTGTCGTCGTCGTCGTCGTCGTCGTCGTCGCCCGCGTGCGACTCGCACATATTTCGCGATAGCGCATAACAATGTCGCGTGTTACGCACACACAGAGACGGACGTGACGTCGGTCGGTGCTTACGCTACGTATATCCAGTTTCTCGAACGCGGTTTCTGGTTTAACGGAGTCGGTGGATCTATAGCAAAATCCTCGTAACTTCAATTTTTGTGGTATTTCTTTTTTTTTTCGTTTCCACTTTCGCAGCTTCTGCGGAGTCAGGAGGGCAGCTTGCGTATCGCGATACACGCAAACGCTTTTGTGCCGCGTATTCCGTAGACAATGAACTTCCGACGAAAAACCGATTCCCAAAAGACGCCAACGAGTTTTCGCGCTGCCGCCGCTCGACGCGAGATCCACCTTCGGGTGGATCCCTCGCTCGCTGTGTGCCGCAAATTCTCCCGCTGTATTTACCGATAGGAATCTCTCTCTCTCTCGCGTATTCGACGACAGGAGAGCGCGTTGCCATGGGAGATCGACGCGAGATATGTTCTTTATTTCATTGACAGTCCGGGGAGGAAGATTCTTTTTTTTTTTTTTTCGCGATATCCAGACTCGGATTTTTTCCGGGAATACTCGGTGATGTCGACAGATACTCTTAACCTATTAATTTATCAATTGTGACCATCGAAAAAAATTTCCAAAAAATTCACCAGATTCACAAAAACAAAAATCTCTTTCGCGGTCTCCATCCTCATCAAGACAACGAAATTTTACATCGTCCCCATATAATTCGAGACTTCACAGCCGCGAAAAACCCGGTGACGATGGTGCCCACAAAATCCCTATTCAATCGTGCCACCTTTAATTCCCGCGATCGTCCAAGTCGAGCCGGACTCTAAACCTCGGGCGCCGTGCGTGAAGCATCCGTCCCTGTCCTGCCGCAACTCCCCTTCGCCGATTCTCCCGCCGTAGCCGCTCGCAGCTCCCCCACCACCTCGCGCTCGCTGCCGCCGCCGCCTCTCTCTCGCCTCGCTCTTTCCATCTCTTTCGCCGCCCGGGCGTTTTCGCGTCGCCTCGCTCTTTCTCGCTCTCTCTCTCTCTCGCTCCCTCTCTCTCTTCCCCACGCCCGTGAGCCCCGCGCCCAGACGTCGTCGCCGTCGTTCCGCGCTGCTCTCTCCAAAGCCCGCTGCTCGAACTCCCCCCTCCCCCCGCCCCCCACCCCGCGAGTGCCCCCCTTCCTCGTTTCTCGCCGCCGTCTCTCGTCCTGCCTCGCCTTGCCCACCCGGCCAGCCGTCCGTCCGTCCGTCCGTCCGTCCTTACGTCCGTCCGTGCGCCGTGCCTCGTCCACGGCGTGTTTCGATCTCTCCCACTGTGTATGTATACGCTATATATATGCCGCCAACGGCCGTGTGTGTCGGTGCCGCTGTTACAGAGAGAGGAGAGGCTCCTCCGTGACGTTAACCTGGCGGCCCTGAAAACCCACCGGCGGACCCGAGAGTCCCGCGCACCGAATTCGGCCACCATCATCATCATCATCATCCACTGGAATACGCGTACAGTGCCGAGGCCCTCTGCCTCTACCCTGCCTCCCGCGCGCTCGCTCGCTCTCCCCCCCCCCCTCCCTCCTTCTCACCCCTTCCCCCGCTCTTCCCCTCCCCGCGCCTGCCGTCGCTGCTGCCCCCCTCCCCCCACCTCCCTCCTCTCCTCTCTCTCTCCCCGTAGTAAAGTGTCTTTCTGCTCGGCTCTCCGGCTGCGCTGCTCCGCTGGCTCCGCTCAGCGCTCCGACCGAGGAACCGAGAGAGGAGCGCGCGCGCGGTGTGTGGTGCGGTGGTGTGTGCTGCCCCGATGCTACGTCGTTGTGTGCCTGTGCGCGGCTATATAGTTGGTTAGTATATACGGCAACAGTACGGTGCGTCGTCGTGTATATGTCGCTCTCTCTCTCTCTCTCGCTCGGCCGTGTCCTCGTTGTTTGTGTGGGCCCCTCTTCTATCTCTCTCTCTCTTTCCCTCTCTCGTAAGCTCTGCCTTTCTCTCTCTCTCTCTCTCGCGCGCGTTCGTGTGATATACGTCGGTGTCTCCTCCGTGGCCGCGCGCGCGCGCGCTGTGTGTGTGTGCGACTGTGTGTGCTCCGTGTCTGCCGCTGCCGCTGGCCGTGTATGCGGCTCGGTGTGTGCGCGCGCGGGTGTGAGTTTGCCGCGGTGGCTGGTTGTGCGCGCGTATGTGCCCGCCGCCGTCTCTATTCTCTTCTACTTTTTATCAGTTTATTTCGCCGGAATTAACGATAATCGGGTCGCATCGGGCGTCGTGAAGCGCGCCCTCGCGAGTACCGCAAGCGCGGCGACTCTGGCCCCAAGATTCCGGGAGTTATTAGCGCGAATATAACGCGGACGCGTGTGTGCTCTGGCTCTCCGCTCTCCCGCGGGCCATCGATAGCGCGGGCCCGTCGAACGCGCGCGCGGGCTTCGGCAGCAGCTCTCTCTCGACGATGCAAACGCGCCGCAACGGGGAAACGTAGAGTTTTATTCTGGGTAAGCCATCAACGCCGCGGCTCCCGCGGCCGGCGAGCAGCCTGATGGTGTCGTATTTTTTTTTCCACGAAAATATTCCCACGACGAGTGCACGACGGGATTTATCGGTGTTCGTCGTCGCTGCCGCTGCTGCTGCTGCTGTTTCTGCTCTCGATGTGCCATGGAAAGGCGAATGATACGCGAAAAAAAAAAAAAAATGAAAGAAAATGAAAATGAAAATGAGGTCCTCGGCTCTGTGAAATTGTGTTGTGCGCCCGTTGTTGAAAAATCGTTCCTCTGTCTCTCTCGCTCTCTCTGTGTCTCTGGCGAGTAACGAAACCGCGCGGCGAGTTTTAGCCTCGCCGACGCGGAGAGGCAGAGAGGAGCAGAGCGGCTTCGCAGCACGCCGAAAATCACCGTTCGCGTCTCGCGCTCGTCTTTCCCTCGTCTATTCCTGGTTCTTTCACATTCGTGCGCGTTCTCTATTCTCCGTCCTATCCTCATTCTATCCGTGAAAATACCCTCGCCGCGCTCTCCTCGATTTTCCCAGCGCTCGCTAGCCCCGCGACCGCTCCACCAACACCGTCTCCGCTTCTCGCACACCTACACACAAAGACGGACGGACGGATTGAGACACGGACGCGAGATTTTTCACACTTGTAACACCGAAATATAGAAGTAGGAAAAAAAAAAACGTCAGTGCTTTGGTTCGCGCTCGGCGCAGTGGAAGTGAGGATTATTGAGAGAGGCGATTAACAGAGCGGAAGGGGAGACGGAGAGCGAGATGACGTTGAAGTTTGCATCGTTGGAATGCAACGAAATTCAGAAAAAAAAAAATTAATTCTAATTAATCGAAATTATAAAATTAGGTACAAAAAGTAATCATAGCAATTGGTTCCTATGATGATTTTTTATATTTAAATTCATCATGTGGGTTAATTAGAATTCATTTTTTTTTTTGTGAATTTCGTTGCATTCCAACGATGCAAACTTCAACATCATGAGCGAGAGAGAGAGAGAGAGAGAGAAAAAAAATGCTTTCCCCAAAGTCGAGTGTGTCTCCCGCCGCACCTGCAACCCTGAACGCGCATAAATAGTGCTAATTCACGTCGCCGAAAATCGAACACGTCGCTCTCCATTCGTTGGACGTTCCAACGTCTCAACGCTCTCGACAAAATCCCAAACCAGAAGAGTTTGTCCTCTCTTCCTCCTCGGCTCGACGGTGCGCGACGATTTTACAGTCCTCGCTCGAACTTCCGAACGTGGAGATCTCGCGTCGCGACGGGACGACGAAAAAAAAAAAGAAAAAAATCGGTAATATCATAACGGGCGAAAGTTTGCGGTTCGCGTTCCGCGCGAACCTGGCCCGAAAACCTCGGGTGTTCGGTGGCTCTCCCAGTGCTGCACGTTAACCCGGCGCGAACGCCGGGACGCCCTTGCTTCTCTCTCTCTCTCTCTCTCGCCCATCGTCCTGTCCCTCTCGCTCCTTTCTCTCTCTCGCTCGCACGAAAAGCCGTCTCACTCTCGCGCCAACGACGTGTCCGCTCTCGTCGCGAGCTCGCCACGCCAGGCGCATTTTTTTTTGTTTCCTTCGAAAAAACCTCGGCGCGTTGCGAGATCGAAGGAAAACTCCCACGTAAATAAGAGCGTCTCGCGCGCGCGTTGTGCGTGTGCGTCTCACTCGAGTCTCCCACGTTTCGCCGTTTGTGCACCTCGATTGTGCGAGCGTTTCGACTGGATACGGGGGAAAAAAAAAAAAAAATACGTACGCCGGGCGATACGACGTGCGACAACGCAGGGGGTGGGGGAGGGGAAAAAAATAGAGTGCGAGGTGGAGATAGACGGAAGGTCTGGAAAATAAGGCGCTTTATCGACCAACAGTGTTGCATCGACTTCCGGTGGACTCGACGCTGAAGTAGGAAAAAAAAAAAAAAATAATAATAATAATAATAAATAAAAACGGAGGATCGCACCGTGCGGAGGCCACGAAAAAAAAATCGCCTCCGCGAATCTTCCCAGTGCATAAGCTCGAGATTCCGAGCCTCTCGCGCGTATCTCTCGCGCGAGCGAGAAGAGAAACATTCGCGATGTGATAATCCAGTGTGTCCCGCCTGTTGTGAGATTGTGCTTTGGCCCCGGAGAGGAGTCCGGGGTACGCGCGACCAGTCGCCCAGATGTTTTCTCGAGACATCCGGGAATTCGTGATATATACGCGACGACGCACGAAGCGATTGGACGTTCACGAAAAGGTCTAACACAGTGCACGACTATTTTATTGCCGATATCGTATAATTTCGACGATAAGGGAAGCGACGGATGAGCAGCGAGTGGATTTATACCAAAAGTACGTATTACATTTTTTTCATTAATAATAATAATAATAATAATAATAATAATAATAATAATAACTGAAACGTCGTTCCGTGTATCAGTGTAATTTTTGCATATCTTGAGATTTTGTCGCGAGTGGCTGAAATTTTTTTTTTTTTTTTATTCCCGAACACCCAAAATTGCAAGCTTAGCGTGTTCCACATAAACTCTCAGTCGACGCTAATAATCCGCGTCTCCCTCGCCGGATTATTCCGCGGTCTAAACTCTCCTCTTCCCACGCGCTCGCGCGGCGCAACCGAAGTTTCCAAATTCCGCGAAACTCCCTCGCAACTTGTCTCCCCCTGTGCTCTGCGCGCGTGTACGTGCGGCGACGGCCACCGGGGCTTGATTCGATCTCTGGTCAGGGGACGTGAACGCGAGATAGGGCATAATAGCGCAAAGGCGCGTCGCGCAATCCCGTTAGAGCGTGACGCGAGGTACGCTGCTGCCGTGTGTCCCACGTACGCGGGATCCGAGAGAATTTCGTCGAGAATTCTCGGGCCTTCTCGAAGCGCAATTTTCTCGTGCCTTCCAGCTACCACCGAAAAAAAAAAAAAATCGAAATTCTATGTTTCGTCGTTGGGTCATTTGGTGAGAATTTTCTCGGGTGGCAAATTCCGCTCATTTTTTTCCGCCGCATCCACCGCAAAATTCGCCGTAAAATCGAATGCATTGCCTCGTGATTTACACACGAAAATTACGCCTCAGTTTCTCGTTACGCAGAAAACTTCGTTAGGCTCGATTTTCGCGATTTCGAGCGCGCAAAACAATCGAACCCTTCGCGTTCGGTCGGAGTTTCGGGGATCTCGCAAAAGTTTTCTCGCGTCGCTCGCCGCCCGACGCTCGGGCAGAGAAAACTTTCGGCCGCCGTCGCGCCCGCCGAGAGTCAGAGTCGTGTCCGCGCGCTAGAGGAACAGCACACGGAGCGAGTTGCGAGAGCTCCGGTCGCGAGAAACCCGAGGGCAAAAACGAGAGACAAGTTGGACGCGCGGAGAGCCAGAGAAAGACGGACGGTGAACCAGATGAAGGAGGAGAGGAGGCGTCGCGCAACCCGAGTCACGAGACGGACGTGGATTTCCTCTGTGGAAATTTCGCGCTCTTGACGCCTCTCTGACCGTCACCGAGTGCGCGTTTATCTTCAGTCGTATCCTCGCGATGACATAACCCGAGTGCGCGGGGCGGCTGATTTAGTGCGGGAAGAAAAATGCCAACGGGGTGAACGTGATTCGTGAAAAAAATAATAATAATAAACGAATAATAATAATAATGATAATAGTAACGGTGATGGCGTCGTCGAGTTTCCCTGAAGGTGCTCACGGTCCTTGCCGGCCTCCGCGTCGTACTTCGGGCGACAAGTGAAACCGTTGCGCTCGTTACGCGCGTGTGAACCAGTTCCGCGAACTTCGACGATAATTAAATATATCGCCGGGACAATGTGCGGCTTCTCGGTCTGAAGATAAAAATAACACAAAGTGCGACGGGTCTTGTGTGTTCCTCTCTGTTTCTCTCTCTCTCTCTGTCTCTGTCTCGTTAAGCCGATCGACGCGAGTGAACGACACGATGTGACGGTGAAAATTACTTCGGTGTTTGGAAAAGTCGAATTTCGCGAGTGATTTTTTTTTTCGTGATTTTGGTGAAATTACGGATTTGGGAAATTTCACGTGAAGTAGAAGGCGATTTTTTTTTTTCTCGTGAGCCGCAATCGAGCGACGCGTTACGATGATAATTACTTCGGTGATAGGTAAAGACGAATTTCGCGAGTGATTTTTTTTTTCGTGATTTTGGTGAAATTCGGGACTTGTGAAATTTCACGTGAAATGGAAGGCGATTTTTTTTTTTTCTTTTTTTCTTGTGAGCCGCAATCGAGCGACGCATTACGATGAAAACTACTTCGGTGATAGGAAAAGACGAATTTCGCGAGTGATTTTTTTTTCGTGAGTTTGGTGAAATTACGGATTTGGGAAATTTCACGTGAAGTAGAAGGCGATTTTTTTTCGTGAGCCGCATTCGAGCGACGCGTTACGATGAAAAATACTTTGCTGATTGAAAAAGTCGAATTTCGTGAGTGATTTTTTTTCGTGAGTTTGGTGAAATTTCACGTGAAGTAGAAGACAATTTTTTTTTCTTTTCGTGAGCCGCAATCTCGCGACGCGTTACGACGAAAATAACTTCCGTGATTGAGAAAAATCGAATTTCGCGAGTGAATTTCCTTTGCGTTCGGTGAAAAATTCGGAAGTGTGAAATTTCGCGTCAAGTGGAAGGCGATGGATTTTTTTTTCTTTGCGCGAGCCGCGATCGAGTGACGCGCGTGAATAATGGATAATATTTCGGTGAGTGTTCGCCATTCGCGAGTTGCACGATTTCTCTCCCGTGACTGCGCGTGTTTTGCAGTTACGCGAGTGCTTTATAATAACTGTGAATTGTCGTGACGAAATCTCGCTCGCGCAGTTATTCCCCGAGCGCCGCGATTGCCCGACGGAATCTCTCGGGTCGGCCGCGCGACGTACGTGTTTGTGCGCGCGTTTCGATCGCGTCAGCGAGCGACGGATCTCTCGAGAAATAATATAAAAGTAAAAAACGCGGGTTTTGCGGATCTCGTTCTCGCCGCGTCCGTCGCACGTCTCGCTCGCCGCCGGCCGTCGGCCGATCGCGAACCACTCGAGCGACTTTCTATTGTGCCCGTGACGCTGGTTAACGAGCTGCTGCCACGCGTTTCCGGTCGTTCCACGAGGCCACCGAATATTCTTTGGCCTCGCTGAATCGGCCGGTCGTGGAACGGAAAGATCGCATCGCGAGACAGATAAATTTTCTTGCACCTCGACGAAGTCGCGAATTCTCTGTGATGGGCTTGGAAAATATTAAATCACAAAAAAAAAAAAGGTATGAAAAATATTCTTCGACCTCCGAGTTGGCCAGTCATGAAGCGAAAAAATGGCGAAAAAATTGCGAAATAAATTAATTTACCCACCTCGACAAAGTCGCGAATTCGCGAAGTCGCTAGAATTTTTTAGTCGTAAATATTCAAAAAATACTTTTTTTCGTGCATACCACAAAAAATAACACTAAATTGTAATCGTATATCAATATTTCCGTTGCCGTATTTCGACACATTATTTATTTTGCATTAATTATAAATAGACGTCTCGACGCAAATTGAATCGACGTATCCCGTGAGTCAGCTCGTTAGATATTACAGCAAACATTTTATTTTTCACCGATCCACGAGGCACAAGTTCGTGAATCATCCGGTTACACGATCCTCACGTCGTCCTCACGCGGGTCTCTCTCTCTCTCTCTCTCTCTCCGATCCCGCGAAATTTCCGCGCCGTGTACGCGCGAATAATTACAGATAACGCGGGCGCGGGTGATTAATCGCTTATCGAAGAAAAATAATATATAAAATCGAGAATCGTCGTCGCCCGACGCGCCGCGACGGTCGATAAGAGAGAGGATCGCGGGCGCGGGGGGTGCGGCAGGCAGCGCTGTTCGCGTCGCCAGCGCGGTTCGCGTCGTTGTGATGTAAGTCGCACGACGAAACGAGGGAAGAAAAGAAAGAGGCAAACAAGACAAAAAAAAAAGGCAAAACAGTCGAAGCGCGCGCGAGAGAGAGAGAGATAGACAGAGAGAAACGAAGTCGCGCACTTGGCGGTTATCAGTCGAGTACTTTGATCAAGGAAAACAGCAACCAAGAGTAGGGTACATTATCGACGGTCCCAGGGTCTCTCCCGACTCTCGCCTCGTGTGCTTTTTTTTATTTTTTTATTTTTTTTTATTAGTCGTTTATTTCGAGCAGGTAAACAAAATTACGTAGGGTCGTTGGAAACACAAACGAATACAAAACCAAAAGAAAGAAAGTCGAATAAACCAAATGGCCCTATTCGGGCTCTCGTCGGTTGAAAAACATAGCCAATACGTAGAGCTTCTGTACCGTTGGAGTTTTTGGCGCGAAATTATATAATATTTTTGTTGAGCTCCAGAAAAATGCAGTAAAAACTGGCGGTCAAGTATTGGACCTCGCGATGATGTTGAGGTTTGCATCGTTGGAATGCAACGAAATTCCGAAAAAAAAATTAATTATAGTTAACCCAATTGATGAAATTGGGTATGAAAAGTCATCATATCAATTAGTTCATATGATTTTTATATGCAATTTCATCATTTGGGTTAATTAGGATTAATTTTTTTTTTTCTGAATTTCGTTGCATTCCAACGATGCAAACTTCAACATCATACCTCGCGATGCGGACTTCGCCTCGTGTGCGCGTCGCGAGCGCGCGCGAGAGAAAACCTCGCGCGTCCCTCGCCGACTGCAAACGTGGCGACGATACGCGACGGAAGAACGACGGTTAACTATAATCCCCGCGTATACCAGGAAATCCTCGCGTCGCTCGAGCGATGCGCGCGCGAGGCGAGAGGAATTCGCTGCCGCATTGATTGACCCCCAAGATTCGACGATAAATATCTCTCGCCACACACGAGAGAGCCGAGAGAGCTCTTCGAGAGTCGCGCGCGCGGGGCGTCCATAAAACACGAGCGAACAGGAAAAACTTGAAAATGCTAAGTCCCTCCCCTCGGCGGCCCCTCCCCCCGCCGCCACCTCCCGCCCCCCCTGCGCGCGTCTAACGAGAAAACCGTTACGCGTGAGGCGCGTTATCGGCCGAGCGTGGAGAGCAGCAGCCGCTCGGCCGAGAGAGCGTTAGCGAAAACATTTAAATTCCACGGAGGTCAGAGGGACGCGGCGACGAAGTAACGGACGAACGGTCGCGACAATATTCACGCGTTCTGCGTGGACCCACGCGAGCTGTACACAAACAACAAGCGCACAGAGCGAGCGAGCGCGCGCTCGATCGTGAGAGCTCGGCTAACTTCGTCATTTGTTTCCCTTCGTTTTCGATTATCGTTACCGCCTCTCCCCTCTCTTCTCCTCCCTCCGACCGCCGTTCCCCGCGCTCGCTGTGTGACGAAATCGCGTACACTACTCCTGCGCACTGGATACACTAATACTGATATAAGGGACGTGGGGGCAAAATGGGACAGCTATTTTTTCAGTTCCAGATATGTGTGCGGGGCAAAATGGGACGGACCCCCATTTCGTGAAAATCGCGTCTATACGACACAATTCAACGCATGTGAGCGGAATATAAATTTTTTTAACAATTTGGAGTGTTTTGAGCAATCCGGCTTTTGAAAAGTCACTTTGAAAAAATTATTTATTTTTTTTGCGAAATAAGCATTAAGGAGTATCACCGAGTACAAAAAAACACGAATTTCCGATTTCGGGGGTCCGTCCCATTTTGCCTGCACTTTTTTTTTTTGCCGACACTCAAAATTGATGGTTGGAATCGAATTTTCGGATCAAAAGCAATCGAAGTACACTTTTGTTTTCGTCACAAAACCATTTTTCGCTTACGCGTCCCATTTTGCCCGCACCTCCCTTACTATATAGGCGCAATATTCCGGGGTCTCTTTGCGCTCGGTGTGAATGCGAATTGTGCTGAATTGGCGAGCGCGATCACGAACGAACGCGCACGACGTTTCGTGTGTGACTCTTTGGGTCGTTTGTGTGTGTGTGTTGTGTATCTGCGCTTGGGTCTTGCAAAGTCACGATCATTGCGCGTCTTGCGTACTCGTAGTGGCTTTGTGTGTGTATGTGTGTGTGTATATTTTTATTCGTAATTCCGTGTGTGCGCTTCGCGTCTGTGAGCGTCGATACGCTGCACTCGGATAGATAGTTTATTAATAGCGACGTCCCGAGTGTTTTATCACTTTCTCATTGAGCTCTCGCGGACTCGAATTGCTTCTCGGGTCTCTGGCGGATCGAGTAGTCGGAATATAGGCGGATCGGGCGAATATGTAACTGCGAAAAAAAAAAAAAAAAAACAGGCCGGGGGAGGGGAAAAAAGTGTAGACTATCCGCATTAATTTCTCAGAAGTTTCCAGCGCGGCCGCGTCGTGTGCGTCAGATCTCACGCGATTCACGCGCATAGTCGAGATTGTTGCCTCGATGAGAGACTCGGGATTACCTTACGGGCCTCGAGGCACCTATGAGTCGTGCACTTCCGGTCGCATTGTTGGGAGATTTATTTTTGTATTTTTTATTTTTTTATTTAGTAACATAAAATATTATTTTGTATTTTTTTTTTTTTAAAGCGCCGGTTTTAAGGTTTGGATCATGACACGTGAATATTGATTTTTAGCTTTTTTTTGTTGGTTTCAATTAGAGGAGCGAGGCTGAATTTTTTTTAGCTGTGTGGAAGATTTTGTTTAATTAATTTTTTTAATTATCACGAAAATGGTACGAGATACGCGAAACAAATATTTGCCGTATTTTTAGATCTCGTTAAAAAAAGAAACACCGAGCTTATGTTCGCGGAGGAAAAAAAAGGATGTGTATATAACGCGTTATCGAAAGTCATGCAATAATTTCGTGCTATTACGAGCGGAATTACAAAAGTCTTCTTGTTTCCCCGAAGACGCTGGCGGCGATGTTGCAAGCCAGAGTCAGTTGTGCCGGTCAATTATTGACGTTTGCAATTTTTATTTTCGGATATCTGAAGACTCGAATTTTTTTTACCCTTTTTATTCATGAATATTGATGTCGGTTGTATCGAATTGATCAGGGTCGGAGTTGGGGCAAATCTAAAATTGTCCGTCGGAAAAAAAAAACAAAAATGTAAACAGCCTCATTTAAAAAAATCACAAAAAAATGCCATAAACTGTGTCGCCCTAAAAATTGACCTAAGTTGCCCTGATGGTTATAACGAAACGCTGGAAATTCTACCCAACACCAGAAAAGCGAGAATAAAAATTTCCTTCGGAGTTGTAGATTTCCAGTTGCGTTTTTTGCTCGCCGAGGTTTCCTCGACGTTTATCCTTCGCCAACAACGTCTCCTCCCCAGAGGGGACGTTGCGCGATGCGTAAGCCTATTCCGATGTAAAGCCGTTTTTTTTTTTTTTTTTTTTTTTTTTTTTTTTCGTCGCCGCTGTCGTCACAGAGTCGTCCCGACTGATAAACGTAAATTGTTTGACTTGACTCGCGACGATGGCGTCGGAGGAGCAGGTGAAGATAACACGGCCGACGAGAGTACTATTTTAATTATCTCCCGTTACCAGCTGGAATCGTAGTGAACTCGTGTTTGTCACACGCACCGCGTTCCCTCTGCGCCTGTGTAGATATAGATTTTTAATATATATACGTATAGATATATATTTACCGCATTTCTCCCAAACTCTGCCCCAATTACATTATCATCATTATTATTCCCATGAATTCTGACCCGCAATCGGAATTTCCCGCGACTCGCGAGAACTCAATTTGAAATATGATTTCCCAAGTGCAAACGCGGAACCCGCTATAATAATGGCTCATCTCGAACCGCAGTGGAATATCTCCGGGATGGCCGGGAAAGTCGATTACGCGCGTTCGGACCGTCGCGGTGCTAATTTCCCGTGATTTAATTGCACGCTATAATTTTCAACGTCGGTCCCAATTTTTTTAATTTTTTTTTTTTTAGAAAAATATCATTATCGAAGGAATTGTTTTTCAGCGGAAATTATTATCGAAGGAAATATTTGTCAGAAAAAAATTATTATCGAAGGAAATATTTTTCAGAAAAAAATTATTATCGAAGAAAATATTTTTCAGAAAAAAATTATTATCGAAGGAAATATTTTTCAGAAAAAAATTATTACCGAAGGAAATATCCTTCAAGAAAAAATTATTATCGAAGGAAACATTTTTCCGAGAAAATTGTCTTTCGCTCCTCAATTTATTTAGTCGTTGACGTCCAGTGTCGTCGTTACAACATTTACCGCCCGAGCGTGCAGCGACGTTCAAAGCCAAACCGTGCGAAATAGACGTTTCACCCAAGAATACGACGAATAAAATGTCTCTCGTTTTCTCGCTCCCGACTCGAATATCTACGCACTCGACGAAGCGTTCCGCATACCGATAGCCCAATAATCTCGCTCCCCGCCGGTAGTTTTGGCTCTAGTCGAGCCCGACGTTTCCGAGCCAAACGTCGTTCCTCTTTCTCTCTCTCTCGTTCCAAGAGGAAATATAGTTGCGAAGCCTTAAAAAAAAAAAAAGAAAACTACCGCCTCGTTCCTCGGCTCTCAGCGCCACCGCCCACATCTCTCGCAACGGACGCTTCGCGAAATTTCGCGTCCTGGCGGCTCGGCCAACGAGTTCAAACCGGCGTCGAGCGAATCGCCGCCCCCGACTGCAGCCCGTCCGACGCGCTGTGAGGCAATAAAAAGTATAATAATAATCTCGCGCCAATATTCCTCGGGCCCCCCGAAAGCGCGAAATCTCCCGATAATCCATCCTCGGGCCGCGGGCGCAAACGACAACACCGAGCGGCATGTGCGACGTCTTCCGCCGCCGCTAGAATCGCTTGACGATTCGCCGGGCGGTCGAGGAAAGCGGCGGCGATGCCAGGCACGAGATAGCGACGAATAAAGAAGCAGAAGGAGGAACGAAAAGAAAAAAGAAGACGAAAAAAAAAAGAAAAACAACGACCTCAACGTACTTTAGTTTGCAAAAGCGCGTCTGTCCTTTTTCGCGAGAAAAAGAGAGAGGTAGATAGATAGATTCATTTATTGCGCTAAGACCAGTGGGTCCTATAGGCAACCTCGTCACCGAGGACATTCCGGCACCTCCACCATAACAACTCATAAACTAAACATAAATACAATAAAACAAAGTAGAGGTGAAATAACAAAAAGGGAAGAAAAAAAAATTTAACTCAATCGCAATACAAAATGAAAACTAAAAAAAAAAAACAAAAGATGAAATAATAATAAAGAAATAATAACTCTCACTAAAAAATAATAATAACTCACTCAATAATAATAAAGAAATAATAATAAAGATTAAAGAGAGAGAGACAGAGAGAGGGAGACACAGATACCTAGAACCACGAGAGCTTAATGGATCGTCAGAAAAATTCGTGCTCACTACTCACCGTCCGCCAGCAGCGCGAGGCGCATAGTATTTTCTGTATAGGCTACTCGAGCTGCTTCTGCTTTTGCTCTACACACACCACATAACATATATATATATAGACGTATATTTGGACCATGTACAGTGCGTTTGTGTGTAATGTATTATGTGTATAGGTACAATATAGATATAGATATATATCCACCGTGCCTTGGACGTGAAAGCGGCCGGTGCGGCTTTGTTGTTGGTTGTCCCTCCCCTCACCCCCCGCGCGCGATCCACTCCCGTCCTCCCCGCCCCCCCCGCGGTTCTTTGCGAGCTCGCTTGGCCCCGTTCTTCTTTCACTGCTATATTTCTATACATCTATAGCGCTATACCGGTCGCCGCGCTGTGTCTACACAGTCCTAGGCTGCTCGTATAGATGGGCGAGCGGTCCGCACACGCCTCGAGTCCTGTGTGCGTGGAGCAGCAGCGGCGCTGCGGCGCTGCGGCCGCTGACCAACGTGTCTGTGCGAGTTGAGCATTCGCGAGAGCGCTCTCGTCGGCGGAGGGAGGGAAGGGTGGGAGGGAGGGAAGCACACCGCGCGCGCGGGCAGCGAAAAGCAAAAGGCTTAGAGGGAACTCGAGTGTGCGGTTTCCGGGCTGCTGTTCCGCTGGGCCGGGATCTCCCGCGCGGCCAGAACTATGTACGAGGATTCGAAGATGCGGCCGCGCACAATGTGCGCCGGAATCCATGCCGCGGGGCCAAACGTTTGGCAACGCCTCGGGACGACCGAGCTGACGAGCGAAGTTCGAGATTTTCGAAAGAAAAAAAATATTAGGTCGATTTTGGCGATACATTTTTTTTTTTTTTTTTTTTTTTTTTTTCTTCAAAATCGAGTAAAAAGTATTGGTAACCAGTGTTTTCGGGGGGAGAATATGCGACTTGAGAACGATGGTATAGGTTCCAAGTCAATATTTCCAAAAGAAAAAAAAATGGAGGTCGATTTTTTTTTTTTTTTTTCTTTCTCAAAATCAAGTAAAAAGTATTGGTAACCAGTGTTTTCGGGGGGAGAATATACGACTTAAGAACGATGGTATTGGTTACTTGTCGATATTTTCAAAAGAAAAAAATGGAGGTCAATTCTGGCATCCTTCGACCTGCAGCGCCCGAGCCACGAATCCCCAACATTTTCAAAACCAACCCACGAATCCGTCGTTATTTCAACGTTTTTTTTTTTTTTTTCATCCCGCTATGCAAAAACCCAACCGAAAAATCTGCACGCTGATTATTTCCGTCTGTCCGAGAGGATGAAAAGAAGTCGCGGGCGTTTCTCTGTCTTCGGCAAGCGTAGGAGGCGACGGTGTCGAATGTGAGTTCGACCTTGAGGGGAGCTGGAAGCGCGGAATCATTCAATGAAGAGCCACGACTGCGGGATACACATAATGATAACAATAATAACCCGAGGAACGCGTAAAAAGAAATCGACTGCGCTGCGGGCCGTCGCGGCGATTCATCGCCGAGACGATTCTCCGCACCGTCGTCAGGGTCATCGACGACCGCGGGCGCTGCGCGGGACGGAGACGGAGCGACGCGAGAGGCCTCGAACTTGGCATGCACCGAGCCGAAGCGAAATAGTGAGTGAGCGAGCAAAATTCTCGCCGAGGAAACTTTCCCCCTCCTCCCCCCTTGCGGCTCTCCGATGCGGCGTTAAAAGTATTTTCGAGTCTCTGTTCCGCCGCGTTGCGCGTCTCATCCGCGACTAAAACGACCATCGATGTTCAACACAAATTGTACACGGAGGCGAAAGTAATTCGAAAATTACGTCTCAAGCTGCATTCGCGCGCCAACGAAATCTAATTAAAGTCGTCGACCGGTGCGACGCAATTTGCGCGTTACAACAAAGACCCGCAAGTATTTGGAGGAAAAAAGAAAAGAAAATATTGCAGATTGTCGAGTGGATAAATGTAATTAATACAACGAGTAATAACATTTTTTTTAATTCACTCTTGGGCCGCGAGAAATGTAAGACACAATTTTCGCCCTTATTTTTCTTCCTGGTGGCGCCGCAAAAAAAAAAAAAAAAAAAATCAGATATTTGGAGAAAAAAAAGAGAAAATATTGCAGATTGTCGAGCGGATAAATGTAATTAATACAACGAGTAATAACATTTTTTTTAATTCACTCTTGGACCGCGAGAAATGTAAGACACAATTTTCGCCCTTATTTCTCTTCCTGGTGGCGCCGCAAAAAAAAAAAAAAAAAATCAGAGCAGCAAAGTTTTCGCTGACTGCAACGCGAAATAATCTCCCGAAAAAAAGAATACAACTCTGTTCCCCGGAGGAAACGAGAGTGACCGCAGTTTTTCCGGGTTTAAATATTAAACGAAAAAAAGATAATACAAAACAGGTAAAAAGGTAGCGAGTTTTCAAAACATTTTTTCGTCGCCTGCCACGCGAAAAAAGTATCCCGAAAATAGTTGCGAGTTTTTTTTCCCCCGGGGGAAACAACAGCGACCAGTTTTCCTGGGTTTAAATATTTACCAAAAAAAAAACAAAACGAGTAAAAAAAAATTCAGTGCAGCGACCAGGCCGAAAGAAAATTCCTCGAGGATGCAGCAAAGCAAACGACGAGCAGCGTCAAAAGAGTGTCCGGCACACACGGGTTACTTCGCTCGTCGCGCGAGCTCGTCGGTCGGCCGAGCGGTTCGATACGGAACGTGGAAAATCGCGCGAGGCGGCGGAGTTGGCTCTCGGCCATCGGCCGGACGCAGCGCCGTCCATTTTGTGCTCGAGTCGACGGCGGGAGAGGAGAGAACTCGCGCTGCTCTCGTCTCTCGTCTCGCGGTCGTCGTCAAGCGTGTTCGGCCGCTCGTCGCACGAGACGTGCGGCGCGCGGGGTGGGAGAGTTCGCGAGGGAATTAAAGAGGTCGCGCGCGTTGGAGCTGAGAGAGCGAGAGAGAGAGAGAGAGAGGGGAACAAACGCCTAGTAGCAACAGCCGCGGCAGCAGCGTCAGTCGTGTAGCGTCGTCTTGCCTCGCCTCCTTCTTCTTCACGTGCAGCCGCCTCGCCCGGTTCGGCTCCGCGGCTTCGCCTCGTCACGTCTATTCGGACTTGAGTCACGAGACGACCTCGCGCGAAAATCCACGCAGCGCGAGGCGACAGGAACACAACCCCCCTTAAATCCCGCGTCAATTTCGCCCCCGACGTTTTCCACGTCCAATCAGCGTCTCCCCCCCCCCCCCCCCCCCCCCGCCCTTCGCACCGGGTGGACGCGAAATCAGAAATACGTGACTCCTCGCGAAATACGTAAATACACGTGAAATTTGCAAGGGACGGGTACTACTTTTAATTATTTTTTAAAGGAAATTTTTTATTGTTTTTTTTTACAAGGAATATTGCATTTGAGTTATTATTTTTTAATGGGAATTTTTTTATTGTGATTTTTTTTTAGAGGGATGGCTACTTTTTAATACTTGGCGTATAATTTTTGTTTTGAGGAATACGTAAATACACGTGAAATGGTCGAAAATAAATGACACTCGTTGGAGCTAATGGAATTACAAAAAAAAAAAAAAAAAATGATTACCAATCTCTCCAGAACTGGACGAAAAAAAAACAAAAAATAACGAGCGAAACTCATCCCCGATACAGGAGTAATAAAAGCCCCTGGAAAAAGGACGTTATAAACTTTTTAAGTACACAGCGAAAAAAAAAGAAAAAATACCTTCCACCATTATTTTTTAAATTTCGCCGCGGAAATTCGAGACTTTTACGCTCCGCTCGTTCGGAAAATGTAATTTTTTTTTCGCGTACACAGGACCCGCGGTATTTTTATACGACCGCTCTCCGCGTGTGTCTGTGTGCGGCGTAATAATTTCGCGTATAGATTCGCCTCGTCCCCCCTCCCCTCCCCTCCCGCCCGGGTTGTTATAGATGGAAGATTGCGCGGCGCTCAAAACGCGAGCGCCGACGTCGTAAATATCGCCGAAATTTATGCGCCACGGGGTATAATACGCGAGCGCGCGTCGAGGTAATGCCCAGAGATTCAGCGAGCGAGCTTCCGGCTTTCCGGAGTTTCAGGGTGAATCGATATTCCCCTCTCCCTCGCTCTTCCTTTCGTTCTCGCTTTCCCTGTCCCCCCTCTTTCCCCGTTCCCTCCTCCTCTCCCCCCTCTTCCTCCTTCCACTCCCGCTCTCCTCCCGCCCCCTACGCCACTGTATAGGTAGATCCTGGTACTGCCTCCCTCGCCATAACGAAAGAACAATTCCCGTGCGGCGGCCCCGCGCGCTGCGCCAGCGACGAAGCCCGCGGACGCGACGAACGGCGGCGCGGTCCGGGCTCGAAGCGAACCGAGAATCCAGAATGTAATCTAGAAATGAAACCCTCGATCTGGCCCGTTACGCCGTGTATCCACTATTCATTTGCCGGAGCCTCCGCGCTTTATATATATATATATAAGGGAGGTGCGGGCAAAATGGGACGCGTGAGCGAAAAATGGTTTTATGACGAAAACAAAAGTGTACTTCGATTGCTTTTGATCAAAAAATTCGATTCCAACCAACAATTTTGAGTGTCGGCAAAAAAAAAAAAAAAGTGCGGGCAGAATGGGACGGACCCCCAAAATCGGAAATTCGTGTTTTTTTGTACTCGGTAATACTCCTTAATGTTTATTTCGCAAAAAAAAAAAAAAAAAATTGTAAAAAAAAAATTTCAAAGTGACTTTTCAAAAGCCGGATTGCTTAAAACACTCAAAATTGTTAAAAATCTTTATATTCCGCTCACATGCGTTGAATTGTGTCGTATAGACGCGATTTTCACGAAATGGGGGTCCGTCCCATTTTGCCCCGCACACATATCTGGAACTGAAAAAATAGCTGTCCCATTTTGCCCGCACCTCCCTTATATATTGCACTCGACTTTCTATATCTTTATAAAATATCCGGGGTCTCCAGAAATTAATTCCCTTTCTGCAGCTTTTTAAGTCTCTGCGGCAGTTTCATCGATTTTTGTGTATTGTGTCGCTGCTGCTGGACTGAGGAAGAGACAATTTTCTCTCGCTGAAAAAAAAAAAAAAAAAAAATAGGAGATTTGTCTACCGTATAAATAGAAGTCTGAGACGTACCGACGAAGGACGCGGGAAGCGTCGAGTGGCGGGCAAACAGAAGCGGGCGAATTAACGAGAAATTGAAAACAAAGAGGAATTTTCCAGCGTCTGCGAAAATAGTCGGATGGACTGAGAGAAATATAATTAGCCGTCGTCGGGTCGCGCGGATTTTTTTCGCCGTGCACCGAGCGACGAACACACAGCTGTTACTTGTTTCCAGGTGTCCGGTGTTCGCGTACATTCAGCATGTAAATCAGTCGCGGATGATTGTCCGTCGTGTTCGTGACCAGGTGTTTTTTTTTCTTCCTCCCCATTTCTTTTTTCCTTTGTACTTTGGAATCTTCCCGAAGCGTCGACGAATCATCGATTCACGGGGTTCCCGCCGGAAGTCAGCGTCGTGAAATTATTCGACTCGCGTCCTTCCGCCCGCTCGTCGTCGCCGTCGTCGTCGTCTCTCCTCCTGCGTCGCATTTTATTGACTTTATTTATTGTCGTCACAATAAATTTTTTCGTGACGTTGAAGTTCGCATCGTTGCAATGCAACGAAATTAAAAACAAAAAATTAATTCCATAGATATTCAAATAATTCACCCCCATTGGAGGTTAACAAAATAATTTTGTTGTGTCGTGCTCTTAATCGTTACAATAACTTTTTATAGCCGATACAATCATTTGTACCGGCTATAAAACAATATTTTTATAAATTTAAATAATTCACCCCCATTGGAGGTTAACAAAATAATTTTGCTGTGTCGTGCTCTTAATCGTTATAATAACTTTTTATAGCCGATACAATCATTTGTACCGGCTATAAAACAATATTTTGTTGTTTTTAATTTCGTTGCATCGCAACGATGCAAACTTGAACGTAATTTTTTTATCCGTTCAGCAGCAGCAGCAGCTGCCGTTCGATCTCTCGCCGCACATTCGCTCGTGAATTGCGACACACTCGGTGTTTTCGCAACTCGGCCGAGCGCGCTGGCGGAAAACGCGCGTCGAGCCGAGAGCAAGAGGAGAACACGAGCTCCGCGTGTAATAATCCGCATCAACGTGTTTCGCCCGACGTTTCCGTGGGTTTCCACGGCTCTCGGGCCGCGCAGCCTACGTGCGCCGCGTGCCCACGCGCGGCTCCCTCGATTCCCCGAACCCACCGAGCACAACACAGCGTCGATAATACGAAGAAAAGGAAGACAGCAAAAAAAAAAAAAAAACGTAAACAAGAGAGGAGCGAAAGGAAGAAACGCAAACAAACAGAGTTTCACCCGGCAGGCAGATAGAGTCAGTCGTCGCGGAGGAAAAGGGAATTCGCAATCGCCGCGCACGGTTCGCGATGCTCAAATTCGACGCAGGCGTCCCGCGGACGCGGGGGAGTCGCGAGCGATGCACATCTGGTCGGGCGGTTTTTTCGCGGCGAGCGCGACGCTGCGGAAAGCGAAGAGAAGCGAAGAGAAGAGAGGAGAAGAAGTCTGCGGGGTCGATCACACGTGGGGTTCGCGCGCGGCACTGTCAGAGTTATTTTGCTTCTTCCTTTTTCCTTTGTTCTTTTTTTTCTTTTTTCTTCTTTTCTTGACGTAATTGTGCTGCGATCGCGGTCGAGGGGAAAGAAGAGGAGAAAGAGGAGGGGTGGAAGGGGAAAGATTGCGGGGACCGTGGAAGCGATCGGTCGCGTAGAGGACACGGGCGAACGGGAGAAAGACAGAGACAGAGATAAAGAGAGAGTGTGGGGGCGACGAGGAAGGAGTGGAAGGGAAAAGGAGGGACAGCGCTGGGCGCGAGAACGACGTAAAGAGGCGAAGCGAGGGAACGCTAAGGAAAAGGGACAGACGCGCGGGTCTTTGTTTATGTTCGCTTTGCGCGGGCGACGCGCGCGCGGTCGTTGGTTACACTAGGCTCCACTCTCTCTCTGTCTCTCTCTCGCTTTTTCGCTTTCGCTCCGCGCTGCTCTGTAGTTCGCCATCGACTTCCTCGCTGAAAGCTCCCGGCTCTTTCATTCGTAACCTTCTCTCTTGAGTTATTTCTTTATGATTATTTCATCTTTTATTTTTTCTTAGTTTTCATTTTGTATTGCGATTGAGATAAGTTTTTTTTTCTTCTCTTTTTGTTGTTTCACCTCTATTTTGTTTTATTTTGTATTTATGTTTAGTTTATGAGTTGTTATGGTGGAGGTGCCGGAATGTGGTGCCACGCCAATTTTGTTGGTTTTCCTCGGTGACGAGGTTGCCTGTAGGACCTGCTGGTCTTAGCGCAATGAATGAATCTATCTATCTATCTATCTCTCTCTCTCTCTTTATCCGCGTCCTCGTTTCATCCTCGTTGACGCAGTCCTCTTCCTCCCCTGCGAAAAAAACAACTTGAGTCTCGAGTGTTCATCGAAGACTGGCTGCGAGCGCTGGGAGTGAGATTGGGAATTAAAGAGATGCCGCGAGGGATGGAGAGGGTGGAGGGGGGAGCAGTGGGTAACCCAGTTCCATGCCCTGTGTGCTCTCTGATGTAGGTTCTTTTTTTTTTTTTTTTTTTTTTTTTTTTTTTTTTTTTTTTTTTTTTTTTTTTTTTGCTTCTTTCGGCGTAGAATCGCCAACGCTGAGAAGTTGATGCGCAAAAAAACGGTGGAATGGTTGAGGGAGCATAGAGAGAGAAATATATAAATTTGTAACACGCGGGTCGCCCGACGTTCCAAGGACGTTTTAAAGGGGACTCGAACGAGGCGGCGAATATATTTTTCGAGGAAGTTCTCGCGAGGATTTTCGGTGAAAATTAACGAGCCGACGCGCGGGGAAAGAGAGAAAGTGCGGGTTCTTTTTTTTTTTTTTTTTTTGCCTTTTTGCGCCGAAGCTCGGAGGCCTCGCAGCTGGTCATTTAAGGTCGGATTACAGGGAGCAGCCGCAGCTCCGCGCGACGCTCGGCTGCCTCCTGGAACGGGAACGAGCAGCAGCGCGCCGCTCGTTCGTTGCACTCTCTGTGTGCAACCTGGCGACTGCGGAGACCTCCGGGCTGCTGTGATTCACCGCGCGAAGCCTGCGACCGAAAATTCCTCAGGTGCACCTGAAAAAGAGGGGAAAAAATAAAGAGAGACGGGTGAAAAAATATATCGAACGAGGGGCCGCGAGTTTCGGCGGTGTGTAAAACCTTTTAGTGGGCAAAACACTCTCAACGAAGTTGTAAGAAAGTTTCGCGAGCAAACCGTGTTTTCAATTCCATTTTTCGCTGAATCACGAATTGTTCATGAAAAAAATTCGCAAAGTTGTGAATAAAAAAAATTAAATTTGTTTTTACGATGATTAATTCATTGAAAAATAAATTGTATTTCCTTTTTTTTAAAATTGGTTTCAAGAAATGTTCCATCAATTCCAATCTATTGTTATCGCTAAAAAAAAAAATTAGTGGGTGAAATATCGTTGTTCTCTGATTGGCTGTCGGGTCGCCTGCAACTCGTTGCTAACGAACGAGCGGTTTCTCTCGTGTTATTGCATTTTTACGGTTCTCGGGCGTGCGAGGCTCGAAGGTTGGTTAATGTTATTTCCGGTAGGGTGTTCGGGCGCGCGTGTGAGCTGATATTATATTTGCAGAGAGAAAAACATTTTTTTTTATTTTTTTAAAAGAGATTTTTTGGTTATAAATCAATTATTTTCGATTTTTCAAATATTTTTTTCGCATCACCAAAAAATCCGACAATCAGTGCGACGTCGCAAAAATTAGCCGATAAAACGCTCTCAGACTGGACCGTACAAATTGGGTGCGAAAAACAACCAAGAGAGCTCGTCATGAGCGTCAAGAAGTTCGTTTATCATTCATTTATAACCATCACGAGCGTTTAGCGACTCGCATTTCGTGCGTCGATCCTCCTCGTTGTTGTTGTTGTTGTCGTTTTTTTTTCAACCTCTGTAACAGGGCAAACTTTTCGTATCAAGGACTTCCATCTACTCTTTCATAACGCGGAGAGTCGAGAGAGGTTCAACCGCCACTCGCATTAATAGTAGAGACAGCGGCACACGAGTTGATGCGCGTCTCCCTCGCCCAGTGTGCGGTGTGTGGATGGCCGGATCGCTCCTCCTCCGCCGACACATTTTTATTTATTTATTTATTTATTTATTAGGCAGTGGATTATTTATTTATTTATTAGGCAGTGGCAGTGGTTTATTTATTTATTTATTTATTTATTAGGCAGCAGACGGGACAAGCCCTTGAAAATACAAAATGAAAAAACAACGACGACGAAATAAGGCCGCAAAAATAAATACATACACACGTGAATACAAAAATAATAGCGAAATATACATAATAATCATACAAATTATTCAAACTCCATCAAGTGGAATCGGTAAGCGCAACGTATTCGTTGACCGTGCGCGAGAAAACCGAAAAAGGCTGGTGGAAAAAGGCTGGCCGAAAAGGCTGGTGGTTTTTATTGTGAATTTTCCTCGACTTCCCCCTGGGACTCGTGCGCCACACTCGACGCTGCGCGCGCAACACACACACAGAGAGAACTCGGTGCAGACCTGACTCAACTCCCGACGGGCTTTTATTTAGCAGCCGGAGCGAGAGAAACGGACGGACGAGGAGAGGGCGCCCTCGAACCGGATAAACTCCATCACCTACCGCATCAACTCTTAGCCGAAGCTCTCCCCCCCTTCCTTCCCTCATGCCCCGCAAGTCGGCTTCTCGCGTCTTCGTTCCTAGCGATATGTGCCAGTCCCCGGGCGAATTAGCATCACGCTAATGCGCCCGCGTAATTATCCGAAATCAGCTGGACGAGCGCAGGAAGCCCGCGTCGCGAAATATAACCCGAGATTCGAGTCGACGTCCCGGAGTGAAGACGCGAAAATTCCTCAGACACCGTCGCCCCCACCGCGCCGCGGTCTATTTGGCTCTCCGGGCTCTGGGCTGTAATTTGCCCGTGTGGATATAGATAAAGTGGGAATAATTTTGTTGCTGAAGAAAATTGCGGGTTGGTGGAATGGGGGATTTTTTTTATTACGATTTTAGACAGTGGGCGAAAGATCTTTATGCGAATTTTAATTCGAGATATACATTTTTATGCGAGATATAATTTTAGCGAATTAATTCATTTTTCGTAAGTTAAAATTTGAATGAAGTTGATGTGAGAAATTTTGTCTCATACCATTTGTGTTAATCACTGGAATTTTTATAGCGAAAAAAATTACACTCAGGTGGAATTAGGTTACACAGATTTTTTTTTAAGATTGCAATTTCAGATGGAAAGAAAATGTATAATTTCTGCATATTCGTATCGGTCTTTTTAATGCGAGATATGATTTTGTGAATTAATTAATTTTCGCGATTTTTATCTCACAGATCTAAAATATAGGTGAACTCGGAAAAGTCTCAAGCTATTTGTGTCAAACGGCGAATTTTTTTACTAAAAAAAAAAATTCCCTCAGGTGGAAGTAGATTAATTAAATTGATTTAAGATCGCAATTTGCGATAGACGGAACATGAATAATTTTCATTTATTTGTACCGCAACGCGAGACACAATTGTTCGTTGAATTAATTAATATGTTTCAACGATACAAGCGGCGCTGCTGCGCTTCTGATAATGCGTGTGCGCGATACATTGTCACCCGTTGAGCTGCGCACATGTCAGCAAAAAGGTGGACTCGCAATCTGCATGACATATCGCGGAGATCGATTCACGGTATTTCCACCAAGATCACGCGAATGACATCACGCTACGGTTGCGTCAGCCGCGCGGCAGACCCCGACGATTCCCTCTCTCTCGCACGCGCGCCGCCCGTACGCTATTCAGGAAACACGTAGAGTTCTCGTAATTGTGTTCTATATACGAATGCGCCAGCTCATCGACGAGCGCGTACACTACGAGCGCTCGGGCGGCCGATAGCCAACGTGGCGCCTTCCTCGTCGATGCTCCCCGTCATTCGCAATTCCAATTCTTCTCCCCCTCTCTCTTTCTCTCTCTCTCTTAAAATACATTACTTAATGAATGCGACCCAACGCGACCCACGCGTTTCGGTTATTTCGGGCGCGCGATTTTGGCTCCGAAGAAATTTGGAAATTCGTTTATTCTCGAGCCTTCGGGGATTCAGCTGGATTTAATTTCGGGTTATTTTTTTCTGAGACTCCCTTAAAATTATGACCTTTCGTCGAAAAAAAAATTGCCACTTAAATCAAGTGCAGTAGTTATTATTATCATTATTATTATTATTATTATTTGATGCAATCCAGCTATTGTTGGCAGTCGTCGTATAATTGAAAAATAATTCCAACCTGTCCAAATAATTCTAAATTACTGTGATAAATAAATGTAAATGTGGTACCAGTGTCACCACGAAAGGTCACATTTAACAAAGCTAACGTGAACCTAAAGATTGATAAAAAAAAGAATAAATTGATAACACAATTAATAAATCAAGTACCGAATACATCGAGTACACATTTTTCGCAGATACGTCGAATCTAATCCCCGAGCCAGTTGAACAAACTCTCCGAGGGCCCGCAACGGGCGCGTTTGCGCCGTTTTGCGCTTCGCCCCCGCCGTCGCGCATTCTTCGATTCATTGAGGCCCCCGCGTGAGTCACGGACGCGACGATGGCGCATCGCCGCGCGTTTCTTTCGTTTTTCATTGGCCCACGTAAGTACGTTCTCGTCCGTCGTACGAGGAATGCGCGCGAATTTCGCGTGGCGGGGGATTTTTTTCGTGAGGGGAGATATATCGCGATAGCCACGGAGGAAGGACGAAGGCGAACGCGGAGAGTTCGCCTTCGAGCCAGCGAGCCATATGCTCGCCGTGTATATAGCTCGCCTCGTACTCCAGCAGCAGCAGCAGCAGCAGCAGCGAGTCTCCCATTTCGCCGCTCTTCCCTCGCTCCGTCCTTCGCTCTCGCCTCCCGCCCGTTCTCGCCTTCTCCTTCTCCGTCCCAGCGGCCATTAAGCCTCGTCCATCTCCCTCTCACGCTCGCGCCGCCGCCGCTGCGCGTCCATAACACTCGGTGAGTCGGAGGTCTGGCGGCTACACTGCGCGCGTTCGCCCGTAACTCCCCTCCCCTCCCCTCGCCCCCTCCTTCGGCGCGAACTTTGTCCGCCGTTGCCGAGGCAAAGTTTTCGGAAAAGCCGAAGGTACACGCGCTGCTCCCGGCGAGCGGCGGCCGCCGCAGCAGCAGCGCGCCGAGTGAAAGACTCCGCGGCCCCGATTCTCCGCGCACCGAGAGAATCGATGAATCTTCACTCGGCGCAACGACGATTATGAGCGGGAGATTCGGGATTGGGGCGATTGTGGAAGAGTAACGACGGCCCTACCCCCCTACCTCCCCCCTCTGCGCGTACGTCGGGGAAATTGGAAAGGCGAGCGCGGGCCAACGACAGATAGTTCCTTTGTAACGGAGATAACGGCCCGCGAGAACTTACTTAACCGGCAACTTCGAAATTTCCGCGCTCGCAGAGCCGCGAACTCTCGAGTAATCAAGCGCATTATATTCCCCCCTCCCCTGCAGCCTCGCTCCGAGGATCTTACAACCAATTCCGACTGCCGCAAGCTGCACGGATGGATAACGCGAAACACGACGTTACGACCGGACTGATTACTCCTTCTTCAGTCGTGAATTTAGCTCGGGATGCAATATTATTTGGCCCCGGTACTCGCGGACGCGGAGAGCGAACGTAAATTCGCAGTCGCGAATTACAATTTTCAGCAAATAATAATAATAATAATAATAATGATAATGGTGAGATGCGAAACTCGATGACAATAAACAACGATAATCCGAATTTCCTAAACACGCGTCAGTCGTGGAAAATGTCGACAAATTTCGAGCCTGCAAAAATTACACTGCGTGCCCAAAACAAACCGGGATTTTACGGCTTTCGATAAAACATGTGTAACGTTCTGTAGTTAGTAGTAAAAAAAAATCTAAATTTGTACACAACTGTGCCGTATATTAAACGACTACCGTTTCTTTATGTTTCAGGCGCTCGAGAGTCCGTAGACGCGTGACCCGGGGCAACGCGCGACAGAGCGGCTCTCGGCTCTCAACCGCGAGCCGAGTTCGCAGTCGGTAAACTGTAAACTAGCGTGGAGGGCTAACACAGCGGACGGGACGGGAGATGACAGGAAAGAAAGGTTCGATCGGGAGGGCAAAGCCGGAGAAATAATCAGCCGCGCGCGAGACCGGCAGGGCAGAAAGGAACGAACGAGGGCGAGAGAAGGAAAGTCGCGAAGACGGAACGCAACGCGTAGCGAGGCTCGAGGCGAGGGCAGAGTGGTGGGGGAAGGAGCAGCGAGAAAGAGAAGCCATCGCTCTCGAGGGGGCTGCGCGCGCACCCAGAGTGCGTGCGCTCCTCGTGAACGTTCGAGAGGGAGCGAGACGGCGAGACAATTCGAGTATCAACGTCTTCTCTCTCTCTCTCGCGCTGTTCGTCGTCGTGCGTCTTGCATCTCTCTCGCTCTGCTCGTCGTCGAGCGTCTAGCGTCTCTCTCTCGCTCTCTGCTCGTCGTGCGTCTAGCGTCTCTCTCGCTCTGCTCGTCGTCGTGCATCTAACGTCTCTCTCGCTCAGTCCCGTGTGTACACACCGAGGGAGCCAACGGCACACTGAGAGTGGGCGAGAGACGGAGAGACTGCAAACTGCGAGAGATACGAGGTCTCTTCTCTCTCTTTCAACGTCTTTTCTCTCTCTCTCTCTCTCGCTCTGCTCGTCGTCGTGCATTTAACGTCTCTCTCACTCAGTCCCGTGTGTACACACCGAGGGAGCCAACGGCACACTGAGAGTGGGCGAGAGACGGAGAGACTGCAAACTGCGAGAGATACGAGGTCTCTCGGGCTCGCATCGGCCATTTCCCCCCCCCCCCCTCCCACTCCTCACCCCGCGCGTTGTTCGCCCCGCCGTTTCGCGTACGCACCACACGATTAGCGCTGCGCTCGCGTCCGTATCTCTCACTCGCCTCGTACATGCGTTATATATGAGTTGTTTACCGACGGCGAGCGGGCTGTGCAGCGACTGCGGCCGCAGGACGTAGCGCGAGTGGCGACGCGCGCGTCAGCCGCGGCGATGTCGGCAACGAGCGCGACGACGAGGACCTCGAATTCGACGACCGGTTCGTCGCGATATTCGCGGACCGGTGCGAGAGAACAATCTGAGATGATGGAAGAGCCTCGCGGTCGTTGTTCGGCACCTCCTCGTCCACGAGGAGTCACGAGGTGCGAGACCGGATCCGCGGGGAGGAGACGCTAAGTCGGTTGACTCGATTTAATCGGCGGAACCTGACCCATTGACGCGATCGCCGTCCTCGTCTATTCGACTCGTCTATTTTTTTTTCTTTTTTTTTTTTTTTTTTTTTTTTCTTTGTTTTCGCCACCCAAAAGGCACGAAAAATATTTATTTCGCCATGTGATCCTTTCGTCGGGCGAAAATGAAGAAAATAAGGATTCGACTCTGGATAGAAGCGGACAAAATTAAAAATTCAAATGTCGAGAGGCTGATTAAAAAAAATTGATCCTCGTGCGAGTACAACAACAAAAACGTTTACGAATTATCAGATACCACCGCGCAAAAAATACAAAAAAAAAAGAACTGATTAAAAAATCTTTATCGAAATGAAGCGACGCAAAAATACGCGTGATAAGCCGCGATACCGATTTATCGGTATCGCTCTCGTCTCGCGGGTATTCCAGACAAGAGCGAAGGGCTGAGGACGGAAAGACGCGTGGAGAAAAGGGCGCAATTAGTGTAACAAAAATATTCAACATATCCTCGCTCAAAAAAAAAAAAAAAAAAAAAAAAAAAAGAAGCCTGGCACATCGAAAATTGATTACATCGAAACACTGAAGCAGAAATAGTCACGAAGCGCGCGCATCTCCTGAATCATTAGATGGACTCACCTAACCTACAAAAGCCCGACGAAGTCACATGGAATTGTACAAACATGCAAATATCTCTCATTTAGCCAGAAGAAAAGATAAATGAAGAGCAAGGAGTGCGAGCGAAGCGAGCACACGCTGCGTCCCTAGTACCTAAATACCCCACATATATACCTATATATATTTACGTAAGGACGTTTTCGTGCGAGAACACGTACGCGCAATTAGAGTCTCCGCCCCACCGGCGTCGCGTTTATCCGCCGCGCGGAAAAGCCGCGTTCACTGATACACACAAGCCGTGCGTGGCTATAAATATATATATATATCCATCCATATACTATATGCATAGAATCGCGTTTAATGCTCGAGCATAAGTCGGTGGGGCGGGATAGGGGGGAAGGGGGGGGGGGGGGGGCAGGCACTACGGGCGAGCCACTGACCTTCCTTCGCGCACAGACGGCCGTCCGGCGCACTCGGCCGCGAGTGACACACATGCAGAGCCACCGGCTCTCCCCCCTCCTCCTCCTCCTCCTCTCGTTCTCTCGACGTACACACAGCTCGCGCAGGGCGAGCGCGACAAAGTAACAAGCGGCAAGTCGGAGGGAGTCTTGACGCGCATAGACTCGCTCGAGTAGCTCGAGCCGCCCAATCGACCGGCCGCCCCGCGCTGATACCGCTTATTGTCCAATCCCCGCGCGTCCAATTCGTCGTGCATACCCTATTACAATAACAACACAGCCGCAAGGAGCGGAGAAAGACGGAGACGCGAAGCCGCTTCGACCCTCCACAACTCTTTCATCCCTGTTCTTCTTCCCTTTTCCCGACGATCGTTGTTTTTTATTTACAGCCGCGTAACGCATGCTTATGACGAAAATTTGTCACTTAGATCGAGACGCGGTTGTTATGATTATTATTCAATATAATTCAGTTATTATTCGTCGACGTCCTGTAATAAAAAAATAATTACAAACTGTGTATTAATTTTTTTTTAATGAAACTAGAGACAGAATCTTGGCGAGAAAATTCGTAAACCAAATTCCAAAGTACATCGATATTATGCTATGAGATATAAAACACACGGACGGACGGAGAAATAAATAGAGAAAGACACACAGAGACACAAAACGACTGCGGAGCGCTGCTTCGACCCACGAAAAATCTTCGTTTCCCGCGTTGCAACGCATATTTATGACATTACTCTCGTTTTGCAGAAAAGCCCAGCCGGACGCGGAGAGGAGAAGAAGGAGCAGCAGCAGCGTCAGCGTCAGCAGGAGCGTCAGCAGCGCCACCGGCAGCGCCAACGAGGAGGGAACCACGCGGCGCGCGGTGCGTCGTCAAGTGTCGCGGTTCGGCCGCTAGGTGCGCGAGTGTAAATAATAATAAATGAAAAATCACGAGTGCGCGCGACGACGTGGATACACAGTGAGAACGAGCGGCTCGACGAGCAGGAGGTGAATATAACGTACCACGTGTACATTCGTACGTAAACGTAGGGGGGAAAGAAAAGCGAAAGAGAAATGGAGGATATGTGATGCGTATGCGAGAAGAAAAATTCACGCGAGTGGAGTGCGGCGGAGAATTGTACGGAGAAGCGAAGAGAGAGAGGGAAAAAGGTGAACCCGAGTGGAGTCTCCGGTGAATTCGACGAGAAGTGGGAGAAGTGGTGAATAGGTGGTTATAGATAAATAGATAAATAGATAGTTAGATAGATAGGTAGATAGATAGAGTAGGGGGATACGGGAAGGAGAGATGAATAGTAAAGACGGACGTAGATATAGAAATATAGATACATAAAAACACAGATAATTTCTGTGAGTGCTACGGTGGAAACGAATTTAACAAAAAAATAATGAGAAATAAGGAGATGATATAATATCGAAAAAAAAGTGTGTAAAACAGGAAGAGGTGTAATCGCCGTTGAAAAGGAAGCAAGAAGAAGAAAGTTCTTCGTTGCGTCGTGATTACGTTTCCACACGCGGTATTATTATCGTCATCATTGTTATTATATTGTTTGCGTGTTTTCGCACACGGCTTTGTGTTGCTTTTTTTTACCATCTTTTCTCTCATGCACGAGCCGCGCGTTCGGACACGCGTGGAGTGCGTGGACTGTACGTAGTGACGGTGCGCGAGTCGTGCGACGGTTGTGACTGAGGACGAATCGCGGGGCGGGAGAGAGAGAGAGAAAGAGTCGCGGAGGACGAGTCGTCCGGTCGCCGCACGCTCTCTGTCTCTTCGCCCGGGACACACGAGCGAAGCGCGCGGCTCTTTCGCGCGCTCCTTCCTGCGCCGGGTGACGTCATTACCGGTGAGTAGACCGTCCGGATCGTCATGACCCTCTCTCTTTCTCTCTCTCTCTCTCTTCCCCCCTTCTTCCCCTCAACGTTACGACGTTTCGCGCTCGAGTTTTGCGCTCATTGTCGGTCATTCGACACTCTCTTCCGCACACTTCGTTGTCAACGCCGGATCGATCGTTCGATTCACTCTCGTTGCGACCATACTTCGATTGACTCTCGTTGCGAAATAAAATCACAGTCGGTCGTGGTGTTTATTGTGATGTTGAAATTTGCTGCGTTGGAACGCAAACGAAATTCAGAAGAAAAAAAATAATTCTAATTAATCCAAACGATGAAATTAGCGTAAATAAAAATTTCTAATGTTGGGACAAACGTGTATTAGGGGGGGGCTTTATTATTTAGGGCAGACATTAATTAGGGAGGCTGGGACAGACAAACAACTTTCGAAAATAAATATAAAATAATAATAATAATAATAATAATAATAATAATAAGGATAATAATGATAATAACGTGTCTTCAACATGGAGAATTATTTAGCGTCCACGTCGATTGGCTTTTTTCAAGGCCGCGAAGATTTTTCACGATGTTACAAAAAAAAAAAAATTTCTTATTCCTCATGGAGAATTCAACAGGACCAACCCCCGGGTTCGCCGATCGGTTCGATCGATTCCATCTCGCGCGCGGCGCGTTTCTCGTCTCCGAGGTCGAGAATCCTTCCTCCTTCTCCTCCTTCTCTGGAACGTGACGCAACGGTACCGCGCGACTTACACCGTGCGACACATATAACCACGAGACGGTGGCGGCGGCGGCTACGCGGTTATAGCTTACAGCGTTAGACTCGGCCGTGCCGGCGGAGAAACGTGACGTTACATAGCCGAAGAATCGAGGCCCCCGAGTGGCTCACGTTGAGGTTATAGTATTCAGAAACGTGGAGGCAGCAGCCGCTGGGAATCGAATCGATAGATATGCGGACGGGGAACACCTCGAGGGCTCGGTTTCCGCGCCACGACGAGAAACACCCGTCTTTCGTCGTTGGAATTTCCTCGTCGGGTCCCCTCCGGGCTCGATCGCTCGATGGATCAGCGATTCTTGAATTATTTTTCCTCTCCTGGACACCGAATTTCTCGGAACCGCGTTATGCAGCCTCGGCAATTAAATTCCAGGCGGATTATTATGTCGATACTGCAGGCAGTTTTTTTTTTTTTTTTTTTTTTTTGTGGAAGCTTCGAGTCGTGCAAAAAATGCCGAAAAAATTTAAGTTTGAAAACTCTATCTGTTCTTTGCCCGAAAAATGTAAAATTTGACGAGAAAATGGCGAAAAATGATTTTTCAATTTTTTTGAAATTTCGTCACTTCACTAAAATTGAGATAACTTTTTTTTTTATTGAACTTTAATTTCACGTTAATTTCCATTTAACATCTTATGGATGTTGTCTGGGATAGAATGTACTATGGGTCAAAAGTTCATATTTTGAAGAGAAAAAAAAAACGTCCCCCTTAAATTACAACCAAGTATTCTCGCTGGAATATAATCTGCACGAATCTTCTGGGCGCCTTCTGTGTATACAGTACATTTTCTGTATACACGTATATCCCCCCAATACGCTCTCTCGTTCCGCTCCTCCATCTTTCCAGAATTTTCTTGTTCCCCCCGGCGGACGAGGGATTTACATGACGCAAATTTCGCGACGTACAACGGCGCGCGACACGCTGGAATATTAGATTCCGCGTCTTCCACGCGCGCTCGAGATATAAAAATGGAAATACGTTAAAAAATATCCTCAACATATACAGCGGGGGGGAAAGTGCGAGGGAAAGTTGGAGATCGAAGAGAAGAATTTTTTTATTTTTTATTTTTTATTCAAATTCAGTTTCCATGAATTTTTTTTTCTCCAAAAGTTATTCAAATCTGTCTTCACTTTTATAAACAAAAATACAAAAAAAGGTTATAGGTAAAAAAAAATTATTACTACGATAAGGTGATATTTCCATATTTTCATCGTTACACAATTTCAAAGGTCGTTTCGCCGACTGCGCTCGATGCCTCTGACACATTTTTTCCTTCGGCCCCTCAGGCGTCGTCCGCATCTTCCGCCGAGCACACGACACACATAATATACTTTTTTTTTTTTTTTTTTTCGCAAAGCCTTTTTTTCGCCCTCCAAAACGTCACAACGATTCTAAAGCACTCCGCGCATATATATGTTTATGCACCGCATAGCGACAGCGCGGATGGAAGTGCAAGAGGCCCCTTTGAGGTGACTGCGTGTCTACAATATTCCCGTCGCTGCGTTGCAGCATTCACGTGAATAGCGACGTCGCGCACAGAAGTTGGTAAAATACCGGAGTTGTGGCGAGAGAGAGAGAGAGAGAGGGGAGAGAGGCTTCTCTCTCTCTCTCTCTCTCTCTCTTGAGAAGAGGCGAAAAAGAGAGGGGGGAGCAATTTCGACAAGACGAGAGCAGAAAGACTCCGGAATTCCTCGGTGGGATCGATAGAGCGCATGCAGCACAAAATATGTGTGTAACTGGCTTAAACCAGCCAGGCGTTGCCCGGGCAATCTTATATCTGGAACGGAAAATGTCAAAGGGGATGAAATCCCGGGGAGTGAATTGAGGGAGAACAGGAGCGGAGGGATAAAACACAGGCGCGCTCTAATCCGGCATCTTGGATATTGCGACATTAATTTTCCAGTCCGGCGGTTCGATTGTCGGGTCGTGACTCAGGGATAAATAGACAATATTTTTTCTTTTTCTTTTGGGGGTTGGAAAGACTAATGCGATCCTGTCAGTCAAATATTTTTTTTTATCATAAAAATATGTGATGGAAAAACTTTATTTTTTTATTTTTTTATTTTTTTTTAATGATGACAAAGAATGTAATTAAAGTACATTTTTATCAAATTTGTTCGCGTGTTCAGCGGAATACTCTGTTGGGTCTCCAATTGTTAATCTATTTTTCATCGCCTATACATGAAGTTTCCAACGTTGGAATACAACGAAATTCAGAAAAAAATTATTTGTAATTAACCCAAATAATAAAGGGCACGATTTTTGTCGAGATTGCCGGTCAAATATATTTTTTTAATCACAAAAATATTTTATTCTTTTGAAAAAATCGAAAAAATATTTTTCGTCGTGTGACCCACGCGACGTCCGTCGACGTGTATATAATTTTCCATCGCAAAGATCTCACGATTTTCCCGCGCTTGAACTTGGGGGCCGCGCAGTCGTTTATAAACACGCTTGACGCGGTAAACACACGTTGCGAGGATCGAAACTCATCGAGACGTATTGCATACGTATACACAGTATACACACTCGGAGTGCTAATGCGTTTATCCCCCGATAATAATGTAATAACGGGGTGAAACGCGTGGATACCGTGCGAATGTTGCGGCGCTATTAGCCGACGCGATGTAACGCAATGCCGGAGATTTAACGCGATAAATCACGAAAAAAAAAAAAAAAACGCTCCGCGATATCCGAGCGGAATTTACGAGCGTTCGCTGGGTTTTCACGGGTCTCTCAGTCGCAGAGATAAACCGGTTCCTCGATGTCCGGTATCACACGGACGACGCATCTGGCACCTACGCCAGCGACTCGCGTATTTTATGCGTATGCATTGCGTGTACTTAGAGCGTCTCTCGCGCATTCGACTCTTTCTTTACCCATCGAGAGTTTATGGCCGAACGTGTTACGAGGGTAAAACGCGACGACGACGACGACGACGACGAGACGTGATATCATAATACCGACTCGGGACTTTAATGTTCAGTGCCGCGTAAAAATCCGTGGAAATAATTCTAAGCTCGCTCTGTGTGACGTGTGGAAAAAAAAAGATTGCGGACGAACTTGACGAGAATCGTAATTGGGGGGATTCGAGCTTGACAAGAATCGTAATAGTGAACGGACATGACGCAGATGATGAGGAGATAATTGAGGGTCGTCGAATTCCCACAATGAGTATTTTTGAAACTTTTTTTTTTTGTTACATTTTTTTTCATTACAAATTTACTGCATTGTTTGAGTAATAATTGTGGGGTTGAAAAATGCGTGAAAATAATTTCAGCTCCGCTTTACAACGCAGGGAAAAAATATCACAGGGGAAAAAATATCCCAGGAAAAAAACAACGCAGGGAAAAAAATATCGTGGACGAATTCGACGAGAGTCTTGAACTAAGACTTTTAATTAATTGCGTCAAATGGAAGTAACGAAATTTCTCAAAAAAACTATTTATAAAGATGTTGTTTTCGATTGACTATAAATCATCGTTTAATCACAAATTACACATTCACGAATTCACCTACTTTTTTATTTTTGTATTTTTCACATTGGGAAATAGAAAGTCCAAAGTCCCGTAAATTTGAGGCAGGAATAGAAAGACACAGGAGGCATTAATTGAATATTCAGCCGAGAGAACGCGAGAGTCGGACGGTCGCGTTGCACGCGTTGTCGGACCACGAAATATCGTCGCGCGAAGGTCGCCACGGGGTCACGTAGCGAACTAGTTGGGTCGTGCGGGCGGACGGCGAGGACCCCAGGCCGAGACGCCGCGCGATCTCTTCCCCCGTTAGCAGTTCCGCTTTAACATTCTCCGGCCGACATTAGCCCCCCGTCATCCCCCCCCGTCCTCCGGGTTTAAGGGTAGACCCGACTGCGATGGCGAACTTCGAGAAGGGACTATTGTCTCCTCGACGCTCGAATTCACGCGCCGATATACACGGGACTTCTGGCCGCCCGCGGGAGCCGCTCTCGCAGTTTCGATGCTCGCCAGACGAGCGTCAGACGGTTCATCACGAATCTGAATTCGCATTTTTATTTATTTTATTAAATACAATGCTTTAAATTATTAAATTTTTAAATTAAATTCAATGCTTTAAATTATTAAATTCTTAAATTAAATTCAATGCTTTAAATTATTAAATTCTTACATTATTTTAAACCTTTCATTTATTAAATTCATTAAATTATTAAAAATCTTTCACTTATTACATTATTCAAATTATTAAATTCATCCGCTTATTCAATTCTTTAAATTATTAAATACTTCAAATGATTAAATTATTAAATTCTTCAAATGATTAAATTATTAAATACTTCGAATGATTAAATTACTAAATACTTCAAATGATTAAATTATTTAAATTCTTTCATTTATTAAATTCTTCAAACATTATTTTTTTCTTTTTCTTTAATCTCGAAATATTAATTATTATTATTATTATTGTTGTTATTTTTTTAATTCGTGCTGTGATTGGCTGAAAAATAAATTAGGGACCAGGGAGACGTTTGGAGGCCTCCTGGAACAGAGAGAAATATTGCACTTTCGGGGAATTTGGGGCATCCGAGTGACGAATCTCAATCGTTTCCGCTGTTTATTATTATCCAAAGGGGGTGAAATAACGAGAGGGAAAAAAATCGATAATCCACAAATTGCCCGAGATGTGTAAAACCGCCGCGCGACATATATACGGGGAAAACGTATGTATTTGCGGTTCGCGTTGCCATCCGCGGGTCTTCGTGACCCAATTTCGCGAATACACCGATGACTGGTGACCCTTTCGGCGAATTCGCTCCCCGCGAGTGAATGTTTCATTATCAGCGGCGCAACGTACGGAAATAGTTTTCCCCGTCTTTGCTGACCGTAAGGGTTGGGAATAGACGCGGAGGGAGAGAGAGAGAGAGAGACAGAGATAAAGATATAGAGGGTCGCGCGAGGGCACAGCTACGTTGCGGTAAGATTTGCTTGGGCACCGAGCGTGGCGCGCGCTCGCTTAATAGGCCATCAATTATTCAGCCGGATCGAGTTTTCGCGACGCCGCGAGGACGAACGCGACGCCGGTCGTTTTGTACACAAAATCGATCGGCCGTTTCCTTCGCCCGATCTATTTCCATATATAGGCGAGGATGTGTTTCGCAAAATTTGGAAAAATCCTGCCGTAAAAAGTTCATGTGTCGAATTCTTTAAATTATTAAATTGTTGAATTATTTAAAATCTTTCATTTATTGAATTGTTGGTGTTTTTGTGCCTTGAGAATATAAAGTCAAAAAGTCGATATGCAGAGAAGAAAAATGTGCTGTAGTCGATTTTGGCTGCTTTTGCAAAAAAAAACAACTTTAAATTTTTTTTTTTTTTTTTTTTTGTTTTTCATATAGAGTAAAAAGTATTGGTAACCAGTGTTTCCGGGGGTAAAAGTCGAAAAAATGCCTAAGTCAATTGAATTAATTTAATTACCCGAAAATTCGAATCATATTTTCTTATCGCACAGTAAAAAATTGTTAAAAAAAATATCTGCACGTAAAATCGTCTGCACGTCGGTTTCGCTCGCGCGGCTCTTCGCCCTCGAGGCCGACGTCGCTGAAACACGAGCCGCGCGCGCGGTGACGCCCGCGGTTCACTGATCTATCCGCTTTACAACGTGTGAAATCGGAGACAGAGAAACGGGGCGTCCGCGAATAACTTTGAACTCGCTGGGCCGCGAGGATCCGGGGGGGAGGAAAATAGTGGAGGGAGGAGGAAGCGGGGAAAAAGAAGAAAAAAAAGTGCATCGCGAGCGAGAGAGAAGCGCGAATCGAGGTAACACGAACACACGAGAGTCGAGTGAACCGAGCGGCGAGAGGGCAAAGTTTAAAATCATAGCGCGCGACTCGACTTTATTTATTCCACCGAGGAAGTAAAAATACCAGACACGACGATGTATCGATGAATAAACATGCAGGGTCGGACGAAATCAATTATACCGCAATATGTGTGTCGCAACCCGTCGGCTCGTTTCCTCGTGCGCCACGCGGGACACGCGGAAGGACGGAAAATACATCGAGAATTAAACTTCGAAAAAAAAAAAAAAAAAAAAAAAAAAAAATATCACGATGCCTCGTTGGAAATTATATTTAATTCGGCACATTCATCGGTGTCAATTCGGAATTATTCTCACGGTTCGGACCGCCGAATTTCGTCTCTGATGTGAATTATAATCCCGATAAACCCGAGCGCTGCGGATAACGCGAATCCATTGACACGTTTGAGTGTAAAAAAAAAGAAAAAAATAAAAGAAAAAAGTTGGTCATAATCGTTTGAAATAAGGATCGAAGCCACCAGACACGACGAAAACAGCCGCATAAATATTTCCCGAGCGCGTCGCGAATTAATTGCGTAACGTTATTATTGATACGATAAGAAAAAAAAGAGGCAACAACACAAATATTTGAAGAAACGGCAATTAATTTATCGCGCCGTTGATTATTCGCGATCATCCGTCGCGCGTCACTCACTTTTCGTCGGGCGAATTTATAAATAAACACGCGGCACACAGAGAGAGAGCGAGAGAGAGAGCGGCACACGAGTAAAATTAAACTGTGTTGCCGTACGTGGGCGGCGAGCGCGCGCGCGTTATCAGCGCGGACGCCAGTCTCCGCGCTTATTTCACCGCGTGTCTCGTTAAGCTGCGCGTCCGTGGAAAAAAAAAAAAAATTGTCAGGTTGCAGCCCGGAGCTCGTGTAAGAGAGAGAGAGAGACAACACACCTCTCGAGACTGGAGAACGATTAGCCGCTGTGTTTATTGCCGTATGACTCATTCTGGGTTTCGTACTTTGATTCCTGAACAATAATGTCTTTCGTACACGCGTTTTGTCTCAAGAATATTGGTACTAATATTAGTATTAATAGTATTAATAATTGATATTAGTAGTATTAATTATTAATATTAGTATTAGTAGCAGTAATAATTAATATTAATATTAGTAGTATTAATCATTAATATTTAATATTTTAGTATATATTTATTGAATCCCATAAAGACCAGAATATAACACAAGAGTCGCCGAAGAATTTTACAAGTGAGAGAGACAGATAAATGAAAAAGAAAGATTGGAAACAGATCCAGATACAAAAAACAGGAAGAAAAGTATCGGCGATTTATTATCAGCGCGAACGTCAATCTGCGCTTATTTCGCCACGTGACTCGTTGAGCTGCGTCCGTGAAAAAAAAAAAAAAAAAATTCGTCAGTCCGCAACTCGGAGCTCGTAATAAGCAAGAGAGACGACAGACCTCCCGGGACTCGAGAGAACGATTAGCCCGTTGCAACGTTGTGTTTATTGCCGAATGACTCATTCCGGTTTTCGTACTTTGATTCCCGAACAATAACGCCCGTCTCGTGCCTCGCGTCTTGTCTCGAGCGCGAGCGAGAAAGAGACGAGAAAAAGGAAAAGAGAAATAGAGAAAAAGATGCTGATACGGCAAACAGGAAGCAACGTATTGGCGATAAATCTGTTGCACCGAAAGTTATAAGCTCCCTGGACTCGTAAATACGAGAGAAAAAAAAGGATATATATATATATATATACTTTTTTTATATATATACTTTATATATACATATATGTGTGTCAGTATAATATTACAAGAGGCCGAAGAGGCGGGAGAGGGGCTAACGTGCACGTCGTTAACCTACATTAGCCAATCGTAGAGCGGATCTAAGATCTCCGTAGGACGCGCGGGCGCACGCCACACACAGAGAGCTCGTTCACGTGACGGCCTCAGCGCCGCGAAGGATTATAAAGGATTTATCGTTTCATATACAGTATGTACCGAGAGAGCACTCAGCAATTTTGCTACGTCGGTGCCTCTCTCCCTCTCTCCTCGCACGCGCGCTCATCATCCCCCCGTGGTCTCTCTCTCTCTCTCTCTACGCGAGAGCAGCCGTAATCCACGCTGCAACCTTCGGACGCGGCTGCAGCAGCCTCGTTTCCTCTTTCGCCGGCCTCTTTCACTCTTTTTTAATGATATCCCCTCGGTTTTCTATTACGCTCCGCGCCGTGCGGGGGATTAAGAGCTTCATTTATGCAGAGCACGGCCTGAAAAAAGAAACGAGAAAAAAAAAACGAAAGAAATTCGTATCTCGATATGTGGGAAGAATTTTTTTTATCGATTGCTGTTTAATTAATTAAAATCTGATTATCGGTAGACGAAAAAATTCGCACCAATGGGCGACACTTGATGGTGAAGATTATTGAAGTGAAAAAAGTTGTAGATAGATGGAAACCAAAATATGTTTTAATTACTGCGTACCAAAAAAAAAAAAAAAATTGTGTGAGGAATTTTTTTGTCGATTGCTGTTTAATTAATTAAAGTCTGATTATCGGTAGTCGAAAAAACTCGCAAAACTCGCAAAACTCGTTGGAGAATATTTAAATGTGAGAAACTGTAAGAGAAGGCAAAAAAAAAATGATTACGCGTCTAACGATATTTTGCATATTTTTTTTCCAGTACATAATGCGCCAGGGGTGATGGAGACTGTGGGCAAACAAGTCCAGGTAGTGAGTGGACTGGGGGTGGGGGGTCCGGTGGGCCCTGTGGGCCCTGTGGGGGGAGATCTGCATCACCATCATCACTCCCACCCCCACGGGGGCCATGGCCACTCGCTCGTCGGCTCGGGGGCCACCCCCGCGCGGGTCCAGGTCCAGAGCCATCAGGGCCAGCCGCCACCGCCCTCCCACAATCAGCATTTACCCGCGAGGTCCACCCCTGTACAGCTGCACAGGTGAGTTTCATTTTTTAATATTTTTATTCGATATATATTTCCAGCTGAAACCCGGCTGAATATTTTAAAACGCTATCAAGACCCACATGAAAAAAAAACTTTTTTTTACCTCTTCATTAGTAATTAATTTAATTAAAAAATCATTGCGTTCGAAAAAAAAGTTGAAATTATTTTCCGAAAATAATGAACTGCGGAGAAAATTCTCAAAATTTGAAAGCATGATCGAGGCCCACATAAAAAGATATTGCCTTTTATTATTCTTAATTATTCCTTAATTTAAGAAAAATTGCGTTTTGAAAGAAAAAAAAATGGAAAATAATTTCTCCGTCGCGTAAAAAATTCTTTTTTTTTCCCACTGGCGACGAACGAATTTATCCCCCCCGGGGGTGAGCCAGTTTTTGTTTCGCGATAAACGGATGTACCCCGGGGGATTTCTGGAGAACACGAGACTCGAGGCGGCTCGTTCGCTCGCCTGGCGACGAGTTAAAAGTGTAATCGCCGGTACCGCAGCATCGGCGAATGAGTTAGAACAACTGGAACGCCTGCGGGATAGAAGAGTAGGAGGGGGGAGAGAGAGAGAGAGAGGAAGGTGAGGGCAGAAGAGTTGATTACGCTACCGCAAATTCGATTCAACTTCCGTACAGTGTAATTAGTTCAGGCGTTTCGCGGCGCGGCCGGGGTTACACGCTGTACCCGCTCGTTAGAATTTCCACGGGATAAAGTTGCGTCACCGCGCAGCGCGCGCGCGCGCGCGCGCCAGCAGCGGGACAACACACGACGCAACGCGCGGGGCCACCGAGTGAGACGGAGCGAGAGTCGATTGGCCTTGAACCAGGTACGAGCACCGCTCGAGCTTCGCAACATGGCCGCCGCCGCCGCCGCCTCGGCGTTATATCCTAATGGCGTCGAGACGCTACCGCGCGCGTCTCTCTTGATGCCCCGCGCTCTACGCTGTCTCCCGCGGACTGTCGACAGTGATTGTCCTATTGAGACGAGAGAGCCGTCATTAGTTACTGCCATCACTTCGTCTCCCTTTGTCCGCTGCGTTTCGTAGGCCAATCAGTGTAGAGTGGCCAACAGTCCTATTTTCCCCCCCTCTCCCCTCCACCCCGCCCGCCCGCCGCTCTCCCGACACTTCCACCTCCCCGCGCGCGCTGCACACGAGGCTGATACCCCCGTCGCGAACTCAATCCGGGAGTTAATTATTTTGCACCGTCGCGTCGACAACGTCCCAACGCCGGGCTTACAGCGAGCTCTGCGCGATGCGAGCCTCTCGGCGCTTTCCTCGAAACCCTAGAAACATCGGCGCTCTCGGATCCGCGGATTTTACTTCCACGATTGCGAATATGTGGAAGGGTCAATTTCGTGGACTTTCCATTTTTATGTTCAGTTTACTTTTTAACGATATATTTGAGCACAGGGAATTAGATATCGAGAATAATAATAATAATAATAATAATAATCATAATGTTCCAGTTGTGTTTGTACTTTTGACAGAGAGAGGGGGGCTGCGGATAATTGCGAAAAATAATTAACCCCGGATTCCGATACCCAGCGTTGAGAACAATAATTTTCACGAACGCGCGACAGTCACATTATTTTTCGTCTACCCGCCACACCTAATTTTCTCGGAAACTTCGTTCCCCCCTCCCCGCGTGCGCTCCGCTCGTCGTCAAGTTCCACTTCCACGAAGCGGCCGGTTTTCCGAAACGCATTCATAAAATCGACAGGTGTCGTTGACCCGATGCGCGCGAGCGAGAGAGGCTCGTGCGGAGAGAGAGCGAGACTCCATGCCACGTTACCGGTCACGGCCACGGACATTTCGCCCCGAGGTTGCCGCGAAGCCCTCGGCGAGAGAGAGAGAGAGAGACAGAGACAGAGCGAGGGAAGCGCGCGCGCGGTGTTGCTTTTCGGCGCCGTTACGCGCGGCGGCCGCCCGTCCGCGATGATTGCGAAATGCGCCGTGTGGTGGTGCGTTCGGTGTTTTCTTCTCTCCTCCATACGTTTTCACTGTTCGTCGGGGCTCGCGTGGGCGGTCGCCGCATAAGCAGCGCGATCACGTCGAGCGAGAGCGAGAAGCGAGAAGTAGGGAGAGAGAGAGAGAGAAAGAGATGTTTATTCGTACTATTCGAAGTGAGAAGAAGAAAGAGAGAGAGGGAGAGAGAGAGAGCGTGGAGGGGTCTACGAGCACGAGGACCTTTTAGAGCGCAGAGAGAGAGAGACTCGAATATTCCCTGCTGCCACTCGGTGGCGCGACCTACTCGACACACGACGCGACCGCTGCTGTTGCTGCGGGGGTCGACCCCCACGTGCTCCCCTCACGCGAGAGACTCTTCCTCGCACACACCTCTTCGAAATTCTTTCCGCACCCGTTTTCGTCGCTTCGTCTCTCCGTCCCTCTATCTCTGTTTCTCTCTCTCTTTCTCCGCTTCCCACTGAGCGCGGCAAAGAAAGTTTCTCGTACGGCGGCCGCCTACGAGAAGCGACGCCGCGGCCGGCCGCGGCGCGGTGGGGGGAAATCGGTGGAACACCATCGAAACGTGGTCGTTGCGGCAGGGCCGACCGCCGAAAGCCAACGTTGCCACACCTCCGCCGCCGCCTCGTCGCGCGCACGATCGTTAAACGTTGTTGCAAACTCGACGGCGGAACCGCTGCTTCTGATGTTGTGCTGTGCTGTTACTGACTCTCCCTGCCTTCAACCTCACCCCCCCCCCCCCCCCCCCCCCTCCCCTCTCACCCTCCTCGCTCCGTCGATTCTTCGGCCCGGAGTGCGAATGGCACTTTGCTCGATCCCGATTCTCGCGTCGTAACTCTCTTCCGTCCATCAATCCTTTTGCGGAATGTGTGTATTTTGCCCGCTCGACGTGTGTGTATATATATATATATGTATATATATGTATATTTATCGCGCGCGCGCCCCGAGGCGCGTTTATTGTGCTATTGACGCGGCGAATTTCGACGATTCGCAGACGGTCAATAAGCGGTAGCGGACTCTAATCCCAAACTGCGAAAACACTCGTAGTCGTTGCGCCGGCTCGGCGGGAGAAGAGAGAGAGAGAGAGAAAAAATACAAACCTCGCGCGAGGCTTTCATTTCGTACGCCGCGGACGCCGCGTCCTGGGTGTTCGCCGAGCTCTCGCGCCCACTGCACACCCAGTGTTTACATCGCCAGAGGTCGTGCGTATGTAATTTCGCCCGCTCTCCCCCTCCCCCTCCCCCCGTGCGTTTGTGTACACACGCTGAGGATAATGGAAATCCGCGAGAGCAGCGAGACAAGGAAGACGAAAAAAAAAAAAATGTTTTTTTTTTTCGTCGGCTGTCTTAAGAGGCAGTGCTATTTATTCCCCGCCCTTCCCCTGGACAGAAAAATGTTGAAACCTATTTTCTCCCAAAATACTCGGCAGATAAAAGGGAGAGAGGGGAGGAGTGCCACTGCCTCTTAACGGCCTTGATAGAGATGTAAACAATTTCTCGGGCTCGACGATACGCGACCGGTCACGCAATTGTTTTTTTTTTTTTTTTTTTTTTTTTTTTTTTTTTTTTTTTTCTTTTCTTCGTCTCTCTTATCGGGAAAATTGCCCTGGAATCGAAAGTTGCGAGATCGCGTGACTCGGGCTCGGCCACGTTGCCCGAGGTTTTTCTTCGCTCGGAGGACTGGGGCATTGCTCGTGTTTTATTTTTATTTTATTTTATTCCGCGTTTCTACAGATTACACCCCCCGCTCTCCCTCGAGCAGACATCCGCGTTTAGTTTTAATCTCTCTCGTTCCACGAGTCATTTCCCTCGACCTTTCGCCGGGAGATATTTTCTCGCGCAGCGGGCGCGTAACACGCGAGGTCAGTCCAGGCGCACTGCGCATGCGACGCCGGGTTGTCCGCCTGTCGATCCTAACCTCAAAGTCAACTCGCACGATTTTTTTTCATTTCAACCGCGTTTTGGCTCTGTGTTCGCGTTATCACTACGGTTTTTAATTTTTAAAATTTTTTTATGTTTCTAATTTTTTATTTTTTTGTTTTTCATTTTCGTATTTTTTTATGTGTTTAATTTTTCATTTTTTGTTTTTAATTTTTTTTATTATTTTTTTTATCAATATTCCGCACTGACGACCGATTGGCCCGTGTATTTCGAGATTATGTCTGAACGAAAAAACACCTGTTCGCTCTCCACCTCGACGACGTGAGTGGAGCGCCGAGTCACTTTTCTCGCCCAATTAACGGTCTCTCACTGATCATCGACGTTCCACGTGCTTTCCACGCGAAACAACGCTGAGAGACAATAGAACGCGCGCGCGGCGCGTAGGCCGACGGGCAGAACGTGCCTCGAGTTGCGAAAACGCTCTCCGGTCAGTCTCGAACCTCTCGTCGCGGGGTCGAAGTCTTCTCCTCCCGTTATCCAACGCTGCATCGTAGTTACGGACACTCGGGGTGACGAAAAAAAAAAAAAAAAAAAAAAACGAAGCAGAGTGTTTCGTTATCCGCGAAGAATCAGCGGCGGATAATAACGTGGCGCCTGTTGCATCTCTTCGCTGTGTAATAATAATAGTAATATATTCGTCGTGACGCCGGACACGCAACTCTTCATTCTCACGCAGGAATTATTCGTCCTCAGGATTTTGCGTATCTCCCGACAATCCGGGAAATATTATTATTATTATTATTATTATTATTATTATTATTATTATTATTATCATTATTATTTTTTTTCTTTCTTTTTTTAACAACGTGCGAATTCTCATTTTCGTTTCGGCCACGGTGGCCGCAGCCACAAAGTGTTCTATCCCTCAAACTTCGCTTGGCCGCGGAGAGAGAGAGAGAGAGAGGGGGAAGGGGGGGGGAGATATCGTTGGTTCGTTATTGGCGGATGTCGGGGAGGCAACCGGGTGCGGTTTTTTTCGCGATTGGTGGAAGGGGGACGCCAAGGACGCGCCCGGCATTCCTTTTCTTCGGGCTCGCTCGGCCGGAACGGCAATTTTTTTTTTTTACTTCCACAAACGATCCGGCCGCTAGAATTCACCGAGCTCGCGTTACGTACGCCCACGAGACCGCGCCGCGGCTCTCGGTGCCCATCGCCGCGACCCCACGTCGTTTCGTCTCGGTACGCACTAAGCTACGCCACGTTCCGTCACATCTAACGACAATGAGATTGCCATTCGCAATTACACCGCGAGCACAATGCCGTCGCGAACGAGCGCTGCGGCCGGGGGAAACCCGCGGCCGCAGCGTGCGCGTTCATTCAAATTCCGGACGGCCAATCGCGGATTCCATTGTACACTCGTTGACTAATTAACCCGCCGCGCACTTCCATTACAGCGACTTTACATCCCGAAACGCTTTTGCTATTTTCATCGTTTTCACTCTCGTGAAATAATAATAAAAATAATTTAAAAATCCGAGATCACGAAAAAAAAAAAAAAAAAATACAACCATAATACGATCATAAATAATACGACAATAAATACAAGTAATTCTAGGTCGTAATTTTTTCATCCTTCTCGCTGTACCACGAAATATTTTCAGACAGAAAATCTCATCCAAGGTCACGAAAATTGCAAATTCACAAAACAAATCAAAAGCCCAAGTTTCGCGAGCGAGTCGCGGCTGTGTGTCACGCCTCCCGAGCCCGGAATTGCAGCCTGGGTCAAGTCGGCCATAAATACAAGTAATTCCAGGTGCTCGAGCGTCTCTCGCGTCTCGCCGAGTGCCACGCGGGAAGGGGGAGGGAAGGAGGTGGCGGTGGGGGGGGGCGAAAGAGAGCGGAACGAGCGCGGACCCGTCGGGAACAGAGAAGTGACAAAATGAAGTGCACACTTCCGGTGTCTCCCGCGCTCCCGGAGTTTACGCGTATATACTTTTGTATCCACATTCGCGTCTGCGGAGAGTCGCGTGCTCGACGCTGCCGCGCACGCCACGCGGCGCACACACAGAGTCGCACTCTCTCTCTCTCTCTCTCTCCCTCTCGCTCCACGCGCTCGCCGCGTATCATTCACTATTGGCTCCGTCGATGCAGATAGAAGCGGCCGGCAGCCTCGTCGCGTCGTTTATATCTCTCCGCGCGCTGCTTCTGCTCCTCCCGCCGAACGTCGACGTGCATGAATAGTGCACAACACTTGTGCACAGTTGCGAGTCTATCGATCCCGGCCTGGCTCTCTTCCGCTTTATGTGTACTCAACCCCCCCCCCCTCGCCTCTCCCTCTCTTCTCCACTTCCCCCTTCTCCTCTCCGCCCCTTCACTCCCCACCGCCTCGCCGATCCTTCGATAAGTGCATTACGTACACACAGACACCCACAAAGAAAGACGCTCACACACACACAAAGACGTAAACACAGCTCTACGGAGAGACATAAACACGTTCGTACCCGTCGGTCGTCCGCGCGCGAGCGATGGCCGACAAGACCGTTTTTCTCGGAATTCGCTTCTGTTTACTTTTTCTTCCACGACTCTTTGGGGGAGAGAGTCGGTGCGATAAGGAGGACTGAGAAGGATGGGGAGAGAGAGAAAAAAAAAAGGAATCTCCGTGGAATTGTATCGGGCGGGCGGGCGGGCGGGGGGATATGAATGCGGAATATTAAACACGCTAATGAATGGGTGGCGTGCAGCGGCCTTTCTGGTTGTCTGTCCGTCCGTCTGTCTCTCCTACGATACTTCTTTTCCCTCTCTCTCTCTCTCGCTCGCTCGCTCCTTCCGTCTCCTCTGCGTATAGACGCGAGGTTGTTGTGTAAGTCCTATATATTCGACGTATTATGCACGGCCGGTGAGGCGCGCTGCTCGGCGATGGGCGGGGGGGGGGGGAGGAGTTTTTGCGCTCGAGGTGGGAGGGGGTCAGCGACCGTTACGTCATCGACGGTCCATGCTCGAGGCACGCAGGGAGCCCCCGGCTCGACGGTTAATCTTTCTCTCTGCCTCTCTCTCTCTCTTCGTTCTCCCTTCTCCCGTTTTCTGTCTTTTTCTCTCTGTGTCTTTTCCTCCTCTCCCTCGCCTGAATAACACCGTTCGTTCGTGACATCGCTTGGATACGACGGCGAAGTAAAAAGTCTCTCTCACTCTCCCTCTCTCTCTCTCTTTCTCTCTGCTTCTGTTTCTGTCGCTCGCTCGCTCGCTCGCTCGTGGTAATAACGAGGATGCGAGAGCAACGATCGCGTTCGACTCACCCGTGCAGAGCGCGGGTTTTCCGTACGGCGATACGGAGGAGGAGGACGGTTGACTCGGCAATCGATAGTTTTCACACGTACGATTGGAAACTCAATGGAGTTCAGAAAAAAAAAAATATACGTTTGACAAAATTCTGTTGAGGCGAAATAATTAATACGAGATTTTAATAATTCTCACAGTTAGCACTATAGTTGCTATAGTTGTAGTCACGTCGACAAATATATATATTTTTTAAAATAATTTTCACTGGTGAAAAATGATGGTCATTATTCGATCTTAATAGCTCCATTATTATTATTTCTTAATAGTTTGCACTGTTGAAAAATAATTATAATGTTTCGGTCTCAATAGTGTTTAGGCGACTCCCAGTTTTTTTTTAAATGCCGCTTGTCAGCGCCAGTGGTTTGCGATATTTCCGAGATATCCGCGAGATATCCGCGCGACTTCGCGTCACACTGCCGGGAGGTCGTGGAACTTTGGAAATCGAGCGAAAATAATTCATCCGCGCTTCGTCAGCCTTCCGTCCGGACATTTATTATTCGCCAGCCGGGCGACCTGTCGTCAGTCACTGGCAAAGGTTGCATCTCGCGCTCTATGCACGCGGGCTCGTAAATGTTTTATTCCCATCTGCAGTTCTTATCGCAACGTGGAAAATAATACATCAAAATCACGACGATTAATATTTTATCCACGGTCTTTGAAGATTTCGAGGAAAAAATTAATATTCTCAGGAGCAAACAAAAAAATAAATCAATTTCATAGGGATTTTTGTTTCCCTATGAAATAGGGAAACAAAATTATTTGTTTGTTGAAATATTGAAAATCCCGGATTTATAACAGCGACAGATTTAAATCTACGCAGCTTAAATCAGCGCCGAAAGTCTCGATATTCCCCTCGTGGGGTTCTCAATAATTCGAAAGCCCGAAGCGATTAACCCTGTTACCTTCCTCAAATTTTCATCGCCGAGATAAAACACCCGTCGCTTCGATCTTTTTCCGTACCACTCGAGTCGCACTTTCGCGGTTATCGCGAAAATAATCCGCGCGCATAAGGCGAGCTATAACCGTTTGGCCTCCCCCCCCCCCCCCTTCGGTTCCGATACAAATGGCCGCCCGGACGATAATAGACGTTGCAGGCTGCTCGAATCGATCCCTCGGATTGCGGTTCTTTCTGCGGACTCGCCGAACGTCTCAGCGATTGGCCGCTCACATTGAACATCGGTAATGGGTGAAAGTAGTGGCGACCAATAAGTGCAAAATAAACGCAGAAAAAAATGTGGCATTTCTCAACGACAGAATTCATCATAAAAAAAAATATATATACAAATAAAAAATAAATAAATTATGGATAAATAAATTAAATAAATTATGAATAAATAAATAAATTATGGATAAATAAATTAAATAAATTATGAATAAATAAATAAATTATGGATAAATAAATTAAATAAATTATGAATAAATAAATAAATTATGGATAAATAAATTAAATAAATTATGAATAAATAAATAAATTTATGGTAGTAATCGGCGACCGAAACGTCGCGACGAAACAATTTTTCCCGACGATCCTATGAAAGCGACTGGGCAGTTTCAGCCAGCCTATAGCTCGGCAAAGTCCTCGAAACGTTAAACCCAGTCGTTGGCAGACCCCGGGCCTCCGCACCGTTCAGACGTGTCACCCAGGCTATTCATTATACCGGGCCAACGACCGTGTCTCCCCGGCGGCCTGGAACGAGCCGGCAAAACTGGCGAAAGAGAGGGAGAGAGAGAAGGCGAGGAGGACTCGGCCTGCTGTTCGCCGCCGTGTCGTTCCCATGAAACGTCGTCGTGCGCCATAACGATGGATCTTCTTGTCTATCCGCGGCCACGTTGAGCGACGTATATCGATGGAAGCGATGCCTCATCTCTCTTTTACGATATTCCGATATATCTATATTTATTATGTCTATATATATATATATAACTTGAAGGGGATTATGTTATTACAGCGGACGAGGATTAAAGTTCGCGAGCCCGGGGAGTAAGAAAGAATTAGGGAAGAAAAGGGAGGAGGGGGGGGGGGGGGGGGAGGAGGGATGAAAGAGAATAGAAGAACATAACGAAGGGAACTCGTTAAGCGGAATCTCATTAATGCCGCGACGTTCCACACGCGCCTTCGTCGCACGAGAAGGAAACGCGCGCTCGCCTCTCTCTCTCTTCTCTCTGTAGGCATTCGATAACCCCGGGTCGAAGACCCCCGCGCGCTCGACTCTGTCGCACCCGCGAGCGAGCTTCCGCGCTCCTTCCGCCCGGAAATTCTCCCCCGCGGCCAATCGACAGCGAGCGCCTTTGTCTGTTAATTTCTCGAGCTTTAGCCGCGGCCTCGCGGCTAAAGCTCGAGCCGCGAGACCCTTGCGGCCGATTTTTCCCTTCGATTTTTAATCAGAGCCGGGAATCTCGCGGATCAGATGTGGAGTAAAAAAAAAAATTCGTGTCATACTCGTAATTTTATTATTTTTTCTAACAGAGAAAAAAAATTATTTTAATGACGCAGGGATAATAATAATAATAATAATAATAATAATAATAATAATTCACTGTGGCATGAGACATCTTAAAAAACATCTTAAAAAAAAAGTTGTTAAAAATTATTTATACATCTCGTCCCGTCCTAATTTTCCGTCCCGCCTTGGAAAAAAAATCAGAGCCCCAATATTTGATTTTCAACATAGGCGAACTTTCAATTCGACTCAACTTCAATCGCGCAGCGAAAAAAAAAAAAAAAAAAAAATAAACGGCGACGAATTTAATTGCCGAGTCCATAAATTGTCCGGGGCGGCGCAGCCTTACAAAACGCGCAACCAATTAAGAGCACAAGAGATGAGAAATTCATGCCGCTTCTCCCGCCGGTTATTTTTCTCCGCAGCGACAATTTTCCCGGAGTCTCGGCGCTCGCGCTCGAGAGAGAGGGATTTTATTGATTGAAACTTCTCGTAGTGGCGCTTGTTATTGCGGATAGAGCCGACTCTGGGGTACACAGCCCGTGGAGCTGTACTTACAGCACCCGAGCAGCAGCAGCAGCAGCAGCGTGGGTTTCCTCCAATGAAAAATAATATTTCTTTTCTTTCATTCGTAAAAGCCCCGAGACGTCTTTTCCCGGGATTCTGGTTATTTTCTCGACGGGTGGGTGCACGACGACGTCGACCTATCGATCCTCGGCTCTCATTCGACTCCCCCCTTCACCCCTCTTCCTCCCCCTCCTCTCTCTTTCTCTCTCCTCCCGCGCCGCGGACTTAATTCCTACATGGGCAATTACTTCGCGGCCGCGCACGTTTCACCTGGCAGCCGAGCGACCAGCAGCAACGTCGGTACGACGTATAACATCGCGCGTATATATATTAACGCTGTGCCGGCAGTGCCGGCGTGTTAATTTCGCCGAGTACCTCCTCCCGAGTTTAGCTCACGTGCTCAGCGTGTTACGGTAATAACAGTCGTGTATGGCCGACGCGGTGTACGAGACGCGAGTGTGTGTTTGTATAGATATACGTAGGAAGAGAAAGAGGGAGAGAGGAAGCCGAAGGCACCGTCGGCACAGCGAGAAGACGATGATAATTCTACGTGGCGGAAGAACGCGAGGAAATACTAGACGTAAATTAAAATATCGCGAGGGTTACGCCTGTTTACAAATAACGCGGAAAACGACCTTAGAAATGTCGCCGAGGTAAAAATCCCGTGACGCGTTTCGAAACACAGAATTCCGAGTACAGTAGAATTTATTAAAGCTAAGAACGAAAAGAAAAATACTGGACGCGAAACTAACGGAAAAAGGCTCGTCGCTTGTTTACAAATATAGCGCATAAAACGACCTTCCGAAATCTCGCCAAAGTCAAACCACTCGACACGCGTGAAAACACAGAATGCCGGGTAGAATTTAACGCGAGGAAATGGGCGTGTATACAGATATAGAATGATACGTGTATTTATGTAGCGCGGTCGAGGGTAAAGCCACGAAATTCCTTCGGCAAGAGCCCGGCTGAAAATTGTTCCCGTCCCGAGAGCGAAGGTGAGAGGGGGGCGGGGAAAGCGGTCCGGCTCAGGCGCAGCGAGTATGGAAATAATTCGCAAACGCTTTTTCGCTACGGTCGCGTCCGAGTTGCGCGTCTCCGGCCGTCCGTGAACGTGCCATTGCCTCGGCTACCCCACCTTCCAGCAGTTTCCCCTCTCTCTCTCTCTCGCTCTCGCGCTCGGGCACACGTAATCGTTGCAAAGTAAACAGGGCCAGGGGGAGGCAATCGGCAATGACGAGAGTCGTCATTTCCGTTCGCCGCGATTACGTCTAACGATGCTGCTGCTGCTGCTGCTCGCCTGCCGGGAGAGCTCGGGCGATCGTTCGACTGCACCGCGCGCTCGCTCTCTCGACGCTCTGTTGTTGCATTTTCTTACAGTCTCGAGTGCCACTCTCGAGCGCGAATCGATGCTTTTTGCCCCCCCCCCCCCGTTCCTCCCTTCCCACCGTCTGTTTTTAACTCGAAAACGAAACGACGGTGTTCCCATTCCCGGCGCCCGAGCATTTTCTGCTCCTGACATTTAATGCACCGTATTCCGATACTTCGGTTGTCACGAATTCTTCAAAGTAGAAGAAAAAAAAAAAAAATTCTCGAGGTGCGCGTGAAGAGCCGGCAGATTGAATTTACAAACCCCGAACATTCGGACATCTGAAAACAGTGAAAAATCCGAGCGGCGACGAGGACTATGTTTTTTATTCCACATACGAACGAAACGAATCAATAGAACAAAAATCACTTGTGCGCCGTTGGCAGTAATATTTTCGAAAATTTACCCAGCCCACAATCTTCACTCTCAATTTCATCTGTTTGCGCATCGAAATAACACGTATCTATCTCTGTGCCTCAACGCAAACACACGAGGCCGTCGATATATTCGTAGACGAAACGAGGCGAGAGAGAAAGTTCCACGCTCGGAGGAAACAACAACGCGGTCAGCATCAATCCTACGAAGTCCGTGCATCGAGAGAGAGAGGGAGAGAGAGAAAGAGAGAGAGAAAAGTCCATAATCAAGTCGAGCTCGTCGTGCGGCGTCCGCGGGAAGACGGAGCGAGAGCGGATTCTCCACCGGTCGTGTCCGTTCCTGCCTGAGTTTCGGCGCGATATGTGGCAACGTCGCTCGCGCTCGCGCTGCGTGGCACAAGCGCCGCTCGTCGTTGCTCGCCGCCGTCGTCGTCGTCGAGTTTTCGGGTGCGCGCGCGTCCCGCGGCCGCGCAGTACGCCCGGCCACGTGCCTCGGAACTGCCGCTACTTTGGGCCGCGCATGCGCGCGTCGCCCGATCGCCGCGCCGCTGCCATGTTGCGCCGAAGGTGCGCGAGCCAATGGGGCCGCGCGGCGGCGCGCACCTCGCGCCCGACTCCGGCCGCCGATTGGCCGCCTCGGTGGGTCGTTCCCGGCGTCTCTCTTTCTCTCCATGTTTTTACCAACTTCCCACGCGCAGCGGAGAGAGAACCCCGTACACCTCCGTCCAGATCTAATTTCGAACGACTCGAAAGCGCCCGTCTTCCACTCTCCGTCTCTCTCTCTCTCGCTTTCTCGCTCGTTCCGTTTCTTTTTCCTTCTCTCTTGCTCTCTTTATTCCTCCGTCTCTATCTCTCTCTCTCTCTCTCTCTACCCCCACCACCTCCACTCGCAGCCCGTTATCTCTCTATCTCCTCTCCGCTCTTTCTCCCTCCGCAGCGCCTCCCGTGCGCGGCGGCCCCGTGCGGAATTGCATCCATGCAAAAACAAGGGGGGCTCACGCGGGGCGCCAGGGCCGAGCGTGGAACACAGGCGCGGTGCTCGGCCCTGCCCGATTATCCGACTGCGTGGAATCTTCACGACGACTATGACGACGACGCACCGAGAATTCAAGAGATAGTGTTGTACCTCCGCCTTGTGATGAGCGGAGAGAAAAGGGAAACGAGTGCGGCGCATAGACGAGGCGCAAATATGAGAGATAACGCGAGATCGAGCGAGGATACGGGCCTCGCGACTTTTTTTTTTTTTTTTTTTTTTCACGCGCACTTTATCCGCATCTCCATCCGTCCATATCTTTTTCGACAATTATTTTTCAGCGCGTTGTTTCGCGCTCGCGAAAACCGTTCATTGTACAGGCGAGAAAAAAGTGTCGCGAGGGACGAGCTTTTTGAATGCATTTTTCTCCATTGTTCCGCGCGTCTTCTTCCCCCGAATGGAACGTGACCCATTTTCGCGCTGGAGGAAAAATAAAATACGCCACTTCCGCAACCCTTCGTGTAATTCATTTTCTTCGCGCGAAAAATAAGAAAGTGTACGGGGAACGAGGAGCGACGTTTAATGGCCGCAGGATATGCGGATTTACCGCTCGCCTCTTGTAGCTCTCTCTCTCTCTTTTTTTTTAGTTTTCATTTTGTACTGCGATTGAGTTAAGTTTTTTTTTTTTTTTTTTTCTTCTCTTTTTGTTATTTCACCTCTATTTTGTTTTCAAAGCCTCAGAACCTGCTGGTCTTAGCGCAATAAATGAATCTATCTATCTCTCTCTTTCTCTCCGATTATCCGACTTCCTGAGGACACGAAGAACTTTAGATAGCGCGACGGGAAGGAGAGGAAAAAAATATTCGCGAAGGCTGCGCGAACGCACGAACGATAATGCGAGATTGAGCGAGAGAATCCGAGCGGCTACAACCTCGCTGGGAATATCGTCGCTGTGTTGATTGCACGATTCACGAGCTCTCGCCATCTGTATATATATCTGTCCTCCCGTCTATCTATATCTGTCCCTTCAGCATTCGAAAGCGCCGCGTCATCTCTCTCTCTCTCTCGTCGGATTCGCGCTGTATATGCGCGAGGAATTATTCGAGCCTCCTCGCTCTGCCCTCGGCCGCGTCACTTTTTTTTCCCCCTCCCCCTCTCGCGCTCGCGTCTCTCGGCGTTGCGTTAGCGTCGCGGGTTTCCTATTTCGCACGTGTCGAGCGCGTGACGCGAGCACCAAAGGACGATGCACCGCGAGCTTCGCGTTTATTATATACACATAGGTATGATGTATATATATGCGTATGTATACGTTATGCTTAGTCAAAGATAGATTATGCGTATGGATCACTCAGCGAAATGCTAACCAGTGGCTGCACCACGACCTCTCTGATTGGGTTGCAATCTTCTGCTATTTTAGCTACAGTTTTATTTTTTCTTTTCGTTGCAAAATGGCACGTTTGTTTTTTAATTTGACTAATTTGACTAATAATAATTTTTTTAAATTTGATCTTGATTTCTGAATTTTTCACAGAATTTTAAAGCCGAAAGTTGACTCGCGTTTTTTCGCGAAAAAAAAATTTTCGATTTCGTAAAGTTTGAAAACCCTATCCGATGGGAAATTTCCCGCTGATTCCGAAAATCACCGTTGTTTGCCCGAAAAATATAAAATTCGATGAGAAAAATGCAAAAAATGATTTTGCACTTTTTTCGGGATTTTGACACTTCGCTAAAACCGAGGTTACTTTTTTTGCGATCGACCAAACCTAGATTTTCTTTTTGCGTTCGAGAGAAAACTCTATAACGAAGAGAATACCGCAAAGCGGAGCGTGATATCTTGATTTTTTAATTTTTTACAGAATTTTAAAGTTAGACCTCCAAAAATGGCAAATTTTTAGAAGGGGTACCCCTTGCGTTTTTTCGCGAAAAAAAAATTTTCGATTTCGTAAAGTTTGAAAACCTTATCCGATGGGAAATTTCCCGCTGATTCCGAAAAACACCGTTGTTTGCCCGAAAAATATAAAATTCTATGAGAAAAATGCAAAAAATTATTTTTCACTTTTTTCGGAATTTCGACACTTCGCTAAGATCGAGGTTACTTTTTTTTCGATCGACCAAACCTGGATTTTCTTTTTGCGTTCGAAAGAAAACTCTATAACGAACAGAATGCCGCAAAGCGGAGCGCGATATCTTGATTTTTTAATTTTTTACAGAATTTTAAAGTCAGACCCTCAAAAATCGCACCTTTTTCGAATAGCGATTTTTTTCTCGTTTAAAAAAAACGTATCCTCGTTTATAAAGTGTGCTAATATGCCGCCGAGGTCGAGGTACAATTTGACCGACGGTTAATATTCGGTTGGACGATCGGCTAACGTTGGTGCGAGCTTTTCGCACTGAGATGCGAAACGCGCCAGCGGTGGACCGCGTATCTCTCTCTCTCTCTCTCTCTCTCTTTCTCTCTATCTCTCTGTCTCTATCTCTATCTGTGTATATCTGCGACTTGCGAGCAGAAGCGGGCGAACCATGCCCTCCTTACGTGTCGCGTTGCTCTCTCACACGAACTGGGTGCAAAGTTTATCGGGTCGGGTCACTCGAATACATTTCCGCCACGCAGCAGCAGCAGCAACATCGCTGCCGCTGCTGCTGCTGCCGCTGTACAGCTAACCGTCGCGCGGCGGTCACACCCGCTTTCACTGTTTCCCAGCGCCTTCCATACACACACAACCTTCCCGGAAAATCGACCCGCGCGCCGCGTTATTTCAGTGCCGATGGCATCTAACAAACTCGCTAAAACCATCGATATTTCTCAAACGTGTGCGTTGCGAGCTGACTCATCCGACGGATAATTTTCTCTCTCTTTCTCTCCCGATTATTCGTGCGGCCACGTTGTGCGGGCCGCGGATCGTGACGTCGGACACTTTCTCACCGAGATAAAGTCCAGTCCGAGGTCGTCCCGGGACAACAGATAAGACGAAACCAACCGGCTGGCGTGACGCGGCCGTCCCAGTCGTTGGCCGCGCACCAGCGACTCACGACGTTGACATAAATACTATTAGGGTAAAAGTACCGCTTTTAGCCACCTTTGGTGCAATTGTGGCCACCAAGTTCAAGAGGATTTAATTACGTATGTTGTTAAATAAAACAAAAATGGGCTTGACGATTTTATCAATTTGTATGAATTCTTTAGAATATTTTTAAAAATTCGAATATTTAAAAGCAAATAGTGAAAATGGCCACAAATGGTACAGTGGCGAACTATCAATAGAGTTCTAACTCAACTATCAATAATAATGCATTTTTTTCCAGCGTACAAAATATTGCACAATTAATTAATTAATTAATTCATTTTATTTATTTATTTATTTTACGGGACATACCCTTTTTACAAAAATATAGTTTCGCTAGTGTAAATACCATTTCTTCTGTAGTTAGCGTACATTTTCCATTCCGCTTTAAGCGGAATTAATAAAAAAAATATATAAAAAATTACACGATCACTGATACACGGCCAAGGACTGAGACTACGTCGAGCCAAGTTGTAAAACGCAAAGTTACAGCAAAATAGATAACACAGGACTCTCTCGTGGACGTTTAAGTGCGAGATACGCATCGGAGGTCGTTCCGGAGGCGCGAAAGGTTTTTCCCAGGGCATATTTACACCTGCGATATTGACGACGGTCGTTACCGCCCGATGGCCTTTTATCAGTTGTCCACCTGCGTGACCTTTTTCTTTTTTTTTTTTCTTTTTACTTCCTCCCCGTCCGTCGCTCGCTGCGTACGCAGTGTGCATTGACTCTCGAGCGCGGTGGCACAAATATTCAGGGTGTGGCGCGGGTTGGCCTTCGAAGACAATAAAGGTCGGGGTCTCCCTAGGGGGGAACGGGGGGAGCGAGGGATGCAATCATCGCGGAAATGCGACGAGAGGCCACCCCACGAATATTCCTTCTTTATCGGCTCGTCTAGATTCCCCTCGACGAGCCTATAAATATCTCCCTATTGTCATTATTATTTATTTATTTACTTCGATCTATTTAATTCTAAACATTTTTTTTCTCTCTCTCTCTCGAATTCAACTCGACCATCGCCACTGTGTATATTTTTTATCAATATCTCTTCACGCTCAACGAAATGAAAATAAATTAATTAATAACTCTATTTTGTCATCGATGAGACGAAAAAAAAAAATTATAAAAACAAAGATATAAAAGAAGGAAAATATAAATTAAAATTTTTTTTTTATTTTTTTTTTATTCAGCGTTAATTTAATTAACAATCCAATTTTTTTCCTGCTAGTATTTAAGAATTAATTAAAAAATACAATTATGTATCACATTATTTTAGTCTTTTTTTTCTGGGTCCGTCGCTGATCGTTTTAATAATTTTTTTTTCTCGATTTATCTCGTGTTTCAGGCCGACGCAGAGCTACATAAACATCAAGAGCAGCAGCCCGGTGTCACCGCGGACGGTCGGCGGCGGGGCCAGTTACGTTCAGGGGGCCCCGGGGACGCCGTCGTCGGGCGGCGGCGCGGTCGGCCCGCCGGGCGGCGGAAGCGGCGCGGGGGCCACGGGGGCCGCGACCGGCACCGCCGTCGGCAATTACGTCACCGTCCCCGTGCCCAGCGGCCTCCGCTATGTGCACCCCTATCCGCCGCCGCCGCCGCCGGCACCGTCGGCCCCCGTCAATCAGACGCCACCCCCGCCGGGAGCCACCGCCGCTTACACCAGGGACCCTTACAGAAATGCCACGCCGAACGTAGGTATTCCCCCGTCTCGACCCCCTCGCGATCCCCGCGATCACCACTTCCGACGATTATAAAACGCTCCAAATCTATATCGGGCAAATAAATGCTTTTCCATATATATACCGTCTTCGTGTGTGTGTGTCAATGGGTTCGCCAAGTTATTGTGGCCGAACACGCGGGTTAAAGACCGAGGGAAATAGGTTGTCGAAAGATGCGGCAGTACGCGATTTTTTTTAAATAATTATCGTATTAATAGTAATATATTAACAATTGTATCGATGATTATTATTTTTTATTATCCGGTCCCTCGCCTACAATACTAAAAACTTAATAATAACAATAATAATAATCTTGTTAATATTCGTAGTAACAATCATACTGATAATAATAATTTTTATTATTGTATCAATATAATAATTTTTTATTATCCGGTCGCGGGGAATTTTAAAATACTTAATAATAATAACAATACCAATAATAATAATCGTATTTAATATTCATAACAACAATGGCACTAATAATAATTCATGTTTCGTTATCCGATCTTCCACGTAAAATCAACCGAAGACGCGGGGCGAATTTCCTTTTCCGGGTTTAAAAAAATAGAATTCCCTCCTCGCGGAGCGGCCACGCGTTTGTACACAGGAATGAATGAATCAACTTCGTTTCCTCGGGCTGGGAGGGGGGGGGGGGGGGGGAGAAGACTTTCCTTCGTCGAGCCCGGGGGTTACGGCTGCACGAAACAGATAGCTTTGACCTGTAACGACAATGGCCCGTAACTAATAGTCGCGCGCGCGCTGCGTTACACGGCGGGTTGGATGCCGAGAGACGGCAGCAGCGGCAGCAGCGGCACCGGGAGAGCCTCGCGTGGGCGGGTGAAAGTTGTCTTTCCCCATGCGGCTTCGTCCCGGTCACCCCCCCCCCCCCCACCCCCCTCCACCCCTTTCCCACCTTCCCGCATTCGGCTCACGCCGGTTCAACGCCGCCGCCGCTGCCGGTGATTCTACGCTCCGTTGCCGTTGTGACTGTCGCCGCAGGGCTGCTGCTGCTGCCGCAGCAGCAGCAGCACATCTCATGCCGACTCGCGCGCGCACGACATGCGATGTGCCGGCCGGAATGCAAACACGTCAATGCCTCGGCGGGCTTGGCTTCCTCCTACTTGCGACTGTTACTCCCGTACACGACGTATATGTCTGTATATACACCTCTCTGTGTGTGTATATATATGTATTGTAGGGGAGGTGCGGGCAAAATGGGACGCGTAAGCGAAAAATGGTTTTATGACGAAAACAAAAGTGTACTTCGATTGCTTTTGATCCAAAAATTCGATTCCAACCATCAATTTTGAGTGTCGGCAAAAAAAAAAAAAAAAGTGCGGGCAAAATGGGACGGACCCCCAAAATCGGAAATTCGTGTTTTTTTGTACTCGGTGATACTCCTTAATGCTTATTTAGCAAAAAAAAAAAAATAAATTGTAAAAGAAAAAAAAAATTGTTCAAAGTGACTTTTCAAAAGCCGGATTGCTTAAAACACTCAAAATTGTTAAAAATCTTTATATTCCGCTCACATGCGTTGAATTGTGTCGTATAGACGCGATTTTCACGAAATGGGGGTCCGTCCCATTTTGCCCCGCACACATATCTGGAACTGAAAAAATAGCTGTCCCATTTTGCCCGCACCTCCCTTATATATATGTGTGTTTGTGTATATATACACTATATGGTCGTCCTTTGTTCGATTTACGATTCACGTCGGGTCGCGTCTCTCCGGCTGAGGCAACCGGCGAGAGAGAGCGCGGACACACAGAAGCCAAACGCGGGGGCGACCGGGGCGACCGGAGTCTCTCCGCAGTTTCCACGGGGTGGTAGGAGGAACCACGAGACTGCTGCGGTTATTATGAAAGCATTTTTTTTTTTTTTTTTTTTTTTTTGGTAGAAAAAATCAGGAGCTCGAGATTTGAGGGAACGCGGGTACAATGGGATCGCGCAGGAGTCTCGCGTTTTTGACGCGAAGAATGACGGGAAAACTGCGGGGGCGGAAAGTTCGGGAAATATCGGGATGTCGCGAATTGGACGGTTAAAGGGGAGCTGCCGGTGCGGCAGGAAATTGTTTCGCGGCGATTCGGATTTCGGAGATGTCCATTTTTTTTAAATTTATTTATTTTTTTTTTATTTGAGGGATAAGGTAACACGTAGATTTGGAGTATTTTTTGGTATTCGTGAAATAAATAAAACGACGAGACGACCCCAAATGATGTTCGTTCGAAAATATCGAAAAAAATGATATTTTCACAACGAAACATCCAGTGACACTCGTGGGGCCAGCGAGAATTTTAAGCCACCTGATAAACCCGCGGGCCAAGTGCGTTCGGCAAAGCCCGAACTTTGCCAACAATATTTCGGCGTATCGCGATATTAAAATCCGCCCCTCGCGCATTTTTTTTTTTTTTTTTTCAACCTCCCCATCTTCCTCCACCTGGCATTATTTCCGGCTGCGGTATTTCCAGCTTCGCGGAAATAATCCGACTGTCGCGTGATACTCAACAATATAATCGCGTAAAACTTTCCCTGTCTCTATTCGCCTCGGCTCTCCTCTCCTCGCCCTCGTCGTTCCTCCGTTCCACGATGATTACAGCCGTTTGGTCGTTACTCGCGTTCGCCGCTTCCTCGCCGAAGTCTCTTCCTCGCCGTAAAACCACACCCACCGCGCGCGCGCGCGCGTCTATTTATAGAAGGATAAATACACACGCGCCGCACGTGTGTGTCTCGCAATGCTATCAGCCACGATATATACCTGCGCGCCTTGGTGTAGAGGCGTCTTCGATTTTTTTTTGTTTTTTTTTTTTTCCTTTTTTTTCTTCCTCTATTTTGTTTGCGGGTCTCGGAGAAATGTCGCGCGGCAATCGATAGTTCGCGAAGAGCGGAAGTCGGTGACGGAGCCATTGACACACTGTGTATGCGCCATTCATGTGGAAACGCCTGAAATGGAGTTGCAAATCCCTCATTTTTGTAGAAATAAAATTGACGATAGGATTGGCTTTGTAATTATGTAATGATTATAATATGACGTGCAAACGTTTAGATAAAGGCAAGAAATATTAATTTCCCATAAAACTTCATGGTTATATAATTTAAAAAAAAGGGGGGGAATACCTTTAATGCATTGCGAAAATAATGGAGAAAATAAGATGAATTATAATAAATAATAATGGAGATAATGGAGAAAATTTTATGACAAATTCGGTTTGTTCTTACGGCTGCTCAAAACCGCCTGCAGCAGAATTTAAAATCCCTAATTTTTGTAGAAACAAAATTGACGGTGCGATTGGCTTTATAATTATGTTTTTATAATAATGACTCGTAATGATTATAATATGACGTGTGAACGTGTAGATAAAGACAAGAAATATTAATTTTCCATAAAACTTTTTCTAAAACGAAAATTTGCCCCTCGGTGATGACCGACGTGATATTCATATTTCTTCGCCCTTTGGATTGACGTGATATTTATATTTCTTCTCCCTTTGGATCGACGTGATACTAATATTTCTTCTCCCTCTGGATTCGCAGGTGAACGAGAGGGTGGCGATAAGCGTGAGCAGCAGTCCGGTGTCGCAGCAGGTGGGCGTCGGCGGGGTCGGGGTCGGGATCGGTGCCGGCGAGTACGCGGTGAACAGCCGCGGTGACCGTCCACGAATATCCCTGCTTCCACCTGCCTCGGTGGCCCCGGCGCCCTCGCCAACCGGGCCCGACTACCACGTGGCCTCGGCGCGGGGGAATCCGCGCGGCATGATGCCCATGCAGACCGAGCAGTACTGCGGCCGGGGCGTCGAGATGGCGACGCTCCAGGAGGCGCCGCCCTTCAAGAAGATCCGGCTCGGTCAGCCCCAGACCCAACCGCAGTGTCAGACGATCTCGCCGGTCGACACCTGCATCAAGCAGGAACACGTGCAGCAGTTGCAGCAGCCACTTAGGATAGACACGCGGGTGGGTTTTCGCTTCGGTCTGGCGCGAGGCGAGGCGAGAGAAAAACGCGTTTTTCTCTCGCCTCGCGGCGTTTCGTAATAACGAGCGCCGAGCGACGTCGACACCGGTAAAAGCTTTTGCCACTTGAGATATAAAATTCTTCTGCATTCGAGGGACCGAGGAAACGATCGCTCTCGACACTTTCCAGGCGCTGGGAAAATTTCGTACCTCCTTCGGGACTCGAGTCTCCTTTTTGCTCGCGCGAAAAAAATCGAAAGTTTTCGGGTCCAAGAGGATTGAAACATTCCGCGCGTGAAACACGTAGGGGAATTTTAAGGGAGGGAAAAGGATTTTTCGCCGGTAACGCGGCTCGAGTTTCCGCTTTTTTCGCGGTCGGTGCGTCGGTACCCGAAGAGAAATTTCGGGGGTTGAAAGCGCGGGTTATCGACGTCCCATCAGCTACCCAGTGGCAACTGCTTTACCGACTCGACTCGACTCGAATCGCGCGAGCTTCAACCCCTTTTACGTCCGAAGGGACAGGCAGGAATCTCGCGGGGTTTCCCGCGTATCCGTGGACGATATTCGGGTCGTCGTGTTTTCCAATCGCTCGCGACACGGTAACTCTATGAAAGTCTTTTTGGCCAGGAGCAGCCAGCAGCGGGCGCGTACACACCGCAGACCGAAGCCATCTCGCCTACACTACCGGAGCCTAGCACGCAGGAGGACGCGCAGTTCAGGAGCACGAAGGACGATCTGCTGCAGCAGATCGCGAAGGTCGACCGGGAGATCGCCAAGCGGGAGTCGCAGATCAGCAAGCTGCGGAAGAAGCTCAAGGAGCTCGAGGAGACGGCCAGCAAACCCCTGGAGGCCGCGGGTCTCAAGCGGCCAGTGGAGGAGCAGTCGCAGCCCGCGAAGCACCAGTCACTGGCGCAGAAGATCTATGCCGAGAATAGGGTGAGAGACGAGCCGCTCGAATTCGGGCGTGGATGGCGTTTCTGCCGTTGATGGACGAATTTATTTAATTCCGATTTTTTTTTTAAATGACGATCCGCAAGAACAACGGATGATCGCACGATGTTGAAGTTTGCATCGTTGGAATGCAAGGAAATTCGGAAAAAAAATTATTTGTAATTAATCCGAATGATGAAAATAGGTACAAAAAGTCACCGTAGTAGCTTAGGGCACGAAAAATATGTATTATATTTTTTCTTGCGAAATTCAGAATTTTTCTTTTTTTGTGAGGTTACAAGTCGATATTTTCAAAAGAAAAAAAAATTGCGGTCGATTTATATTTTTTATTGAATACATTTTAAATATATTAATATATCATTCTTTTTTAAATATACTGAGTTAAAAAATATATTATTTTTCATGACCTTCGTTATTTGGGTTAATTACCATTAATTTTCTTTTTTATGAATTTCGTCGCATTCCAACGATGCAAACGTCAAAATCGCACGATCACTTGTTGATCCGTAGCGGTGTTTTTTCCTGGGTGTTTACTCATGCATGGTCAATGGCCGGAAAGTCCATCCCTGCGTCGGCGATAATCGTCGCCGCAGGTGGCCGCGGCGTATGAAAATTGGCGTCTTAACGAATTAACCGTGCGACGAATCGATTGCAGAAAAAGGCGGAAGAGGCGCATCGGCTGCTGGACAGGCTGGGTCCGAAGGTGGAGCTGCCGCTGTACAATCAGCCCTCGGACACGAATGTCTATCAGGAGAACCGAACGAGGCACCAGTCGTGCATGCGAGCGCGGCTGGTCGCGCGGCTACGCAGGGAGCACGCGGAGCGCGCGTCTCTCCATCGTCAGCAGTCGCAGACGTACGCGATTCTCGTTCAGGAGTGGCACCGCAAGGTGGAGCGCCTCGAGGCCACGCAAAAGAGAAAGTCCAAGGAGACGAAGAATCGCGAGTTCTTCGAGAAGGTGTTTCCCGAGCTGCGGAAGCAGCGGGAGGACAAGGAGCGCTTCAACAGGGTCGGCGCGCGCATCAAGAGCGAGGCCGACCTCGAGGAAATCATGGACGGTCTTCAGGAGCAGGAGGTATTTTTCTTCGTTATTCGCTATCGAGTATACGAAACTAAAAAACAAAAAAAAAAATGAAAAAAAGAAAATAGAAAAAATAGGAGATGTGAGACGAGAGAAATTGGGACGACGCCGAGTGAAAGAGCGAGTGAGAATGGAGTCGCGGCGTTATCGCGGACTTAGAGATGACGAAAGAGAGAAAAGAGAAAGGCACGTTACTCAACTTCTTTCCGCAAATGTTGTTGTTAATCTTTGTCTCTTCCTCGTTGTTGTTGTTGTCGTTCTTTTCCGTCTCTTCCTGTATATATGTTTTTCAATTCGACTCTATAACCCATCCACACTTTTCCACCCCGGCTTTTGTCATCGTCGTCGACACCTCGATCGCGCGCTGCTTCGCCAGGTTTTCTCCTGTCCGCACCTCTGTCCGCCCTCGATGTCTCTGTGCAAACGCGATCGGCGTTGAGAGAGAATTCTGCAACCTTCACTAACGAGCTTTTCGCCTACCGTTCGCTAATCGCGCCGGCTTTACGTTTCGACAAATGGGAAGAATGAGTGTAAATGGTTTTGTTTTTCTACCCGACGCAACTAACGTAATCGTAGGCTTACGGATTTTTGGCATTAACCAGCTTGGCGTAATATTTTTTTTTTTTTTTTTTTTTTTTCGAGCTTCAACGCAGCTTAGTCACGGTTGCGATATTCTGTTTCTTTGTACGTCGAATTTTGCCGCTTTCTTCTCGTCTATTTTCACGTTATCTTGTGTATTTTTTTTTGTTCCGTTGTGCCAGAGCTCGGCGCTGGCAGCGCGCGAGCTTCGTAAAATTCTGCATTACGAATGATAATCACTACAACCGATTGATTCTCGGGAGATTTCGGGCATTGATATGACACTTCGCCTGGTCTCCTGTGCGACTGCGGGCGGCCGCTGAGAGCCAAACCATACTCGCCGGGATAGACGGACGGAGAAGAGCGAATATAGAGTTGACCGTCGGTGAACGGAAAAACCGCGCGGCCGGAATGGAATTTCGTATTTAACGCAACGAGCATGTTAGAGCCGGCTTCACTATCGACAGTTTTTCTCTCTCCCTCTCAGACGTATATTTGTATTTATTTTTTTTTTTTTTCACTTTCCGCCGCCGGTTTGAGACGCGAAGTAACGCGCGGGAAGCAAGAGGGAAAAAAAAAATTCTCACGCGTTCGGTGACCGCGAGAGATCGCCGCGTTGCATGAGTAAAAATAGTGACCGCCGCGCTGCAATGTCGGCTCCTCGTTGTGCGATTTATCTCGTTCTTCTTCATCGTAATACCTATTTGTGGATGCTTCATGGAAGATTCCTTACCTTTACCGATCCCCCAGGAAGACATGTCGACAGAGTTAAAAAATTCCATTAGAGCCTGTCAGGTTAGTAACGTGCAATTGCTCTTTTCACCCTTAAACACGGCGTCCTGTACTAATTGTGGATCGTCAGCCAAACCCTCCTTGTGTGTTTTCGAAATTATTTTCAATCAGTCGAATTCCTCGCGAGATCCATAATTGATACACGACTGCCAATTACGTTTCATGTCCCCGAACTCATCGAGAAATGTATCAATTTTTTTTTTTACTTTTTTTCATCAATAATCAATCGAGTCTCATTAACAAGTCATTTGTAATCGAGAGATAGGAAAAAAAAGGGGATAGAGAAACGAGCGCTAATACGACGTTTGTGCCGGGCTGTGTTGTCAGATGGAGGACAAGAAGATGCGCTCGTACGCGGTGATACCGCCGCTGCTGCTGGACACGAAGCAGCGGAGGATCGCATTCCAGAATCGCAACGGGCTGCTACAGCCGGAGGAGCTGATGGCGCTGCACAGCGAGCGAAAGTTGATAAACGTGTGGAGCCCGATCGAGCACGAGTTGTTCAAGGAGAAGTATCTTCAGCATCCGAAGAACTTCGGGGCGATAGCCCAGTCCCTCGAGCACAAGTCCGTGCCGGACTGCGTGCATCATTACTACCTCACGAAGAAAGCGGAGAATTACAAGCAGCTGCTGCGGAAATCGCGGCAACGTACGCGTAGCTCCCGAAATAATCCTAACAATAAGGTAAGCGTGTGAAATAAAAAAAAAAGAATTGAAACAGACGGACGAACAAACAAAAAATGACGAATGAACAATAAAAGCTACAGAGCCGCGTCTAGACCGGATTCGCGACGCGCCGGCTGCCGATATTGGTTTGTCAATGCGTCGCAGGCAGCTCGCGTCGCGCGCGCTCTCGACGAGAGGAACACGCAGACGTTATGACCCCGTTTCGTTTCATTCGCAGGTAAACAATAGTAACTCGACACTCGGAGCGATAGATATATTAACGACAGGCGTGACGACGAGGCTGCAGCGGGAGCAGCAACAAAAGACGCAGGAGAATCCTCAGAACAGCTCGTCGACGGCGTCGACGACATCGACGACGGCGACGACGTCGGCAGCCGCCTCGTCGACGGCTGCGTCGACGGCCGCGACGACGAGCACGACGAGCACGAGCGCCGCGTCGTCCGCCGCCGCCGTCGTCTCCACGACAACCGCCACGACCTCGTCCGGCTCCTCCTCCTCCTCATCCTCCGCCACCGCGGCCTCGATCGCCACGACGTCGTCCTCGGGCTCGAATCCGTCAACGGAAACGACCGCCACGTCCACCACGACCAGCGCCACCGCATCCGTCCAGAGTACCACGACCTCGACAACCAGCAGCGTTCTCACGACGTCCACGACGTCGAGCGCCAAGGACGCGAGGGAAGCGAACAAGGAGAACAAGGAGAACAAAGGCGACGCCAAGGAGACGCTTGTTAAGGACGTCAAGGAGGAGTCGCAGTCGAGCTCCGAGACCGCCTCCGGGAAGGACTCGAAAGCCTCGTAAGTAACGCGTTTTCTCATTTTTATTTGTTTTTTTTGCATTATTATTTTTAAATTATTTTAAAATTATTTTTGCAATAATAACTTTTAACGATTCTAATGAGATGTGTAAACTTTTAGATAGAGGAAAGGAATATTAATTTCCCGTAAAACTCTTATTAAAAATTAATCTGGTTAATTAATTAATCGGTAAGATTAATTTTCAATAAAATTTATCTCTTATATTCTTAAAGTAACGAGATTGATGATCGAGATTGATTCTCCTGTGAATTAATGAATCGCGTTGCGAAGCTGCGATCGACCACCGAATTTTTTCATCCTGCTGATCGTTAGAGAAAAAAAAAACACAATGAAAGATTTTGCCAACACGTTCGCAAATATCCGCTCGCCAGAGTGTCCAGCGACGATAGCTGAAAAAAAATATCGCTGCAACTTTTCGCCGTTCCGCAAACAGTCGCGGATTTTTCCGAAAGTTTTTCGCGCTCCAATTGCGGATGTAAATATTAATTGTCTCGTGGAAAAATCGATCGGTCGGCGCCGGCTCTCGTCGTCCGATGACGGCCGGAAAACTCGAGTTCGTCGAAAGATTTTCCACGATGGAAGAAAAAAATGGCAATTTTTTAGCGATCCGCGGCGCGTTCGGCAGATCGTTTTCCGACACTTTTCACGCTCGCCGCTCGCCACCGTTCGGTTTCAATTAAAACGGGAAGCGCGCAGCGCCCGCGCTGATTGATTAAGCGCTGTTCACTCGGCGGAACTTACGCGCTGCTCAAACAGCGCTCTCGTCGCGCTCGCGTCCCGCGAGCGAGCGGCGAACCCCTCGCTCGCGATGGCCGCGCGCAACCCCCTCGCGAATATCCACTTAGCGATTACCGTGCGCGAGTTCTCGCACAGGCCCGAAGACACTACGGAATTAAATGCAAAAATCGGTTTAATATTCCATCCTCGGCTGTTCGTCGCGGGAGCCGCGACTTCGTGGTTTGTTCGTCGTCGGAAATGATAATAAGTAAACGGGAGGAGAGGGAATCGCCGGGCGCTCGGTTATTAGCAGATTGTAATGGTAATCAACGGTTATCGGCTCTGCCGGGCGCGCATTGTGTTTGCACAGCCATCCACTCGACGTTCATCATCTTAATTGACTCGAGTTCACCGAGATCTCATCGCGCGCCGCTCGCAATTGCCACGCGAACTCCGCTCGCGGTCGCTCACGGTGATGTCCGTTCGCGGCTTCGAAACGTCCGCGCGAACGAGCCACCGACGGGTCGTCGCGCCAGATGGAATTTCACTGCCCATCGGCGTCGACGCTGATTTCCTCTCGCGATGGGAAACGAAATTAGCCCATGACGCTCGCTTTGAGCGATTTTTCCCGATTGTCGCTTCACTAAAATCGAGGCTATTTTCTTTTCGATCGATCGAAACTGGATGTTCTTGTTTCGTTCGAGAGAAAATTGTATAACGAAGAGAATGCCACAAGGCGCAACGCGATCTCTTGTTTTCTGAAATTTTCACGGAATTTTAAAGAATTTTTTATTTTACTATTTTTTTATTTTATTTTTTATTTAAAAAAAAATACTGACGTTGTCTCTTCGTTCTCTCCGCAGCACCGAGACCGCCGGCACCCTGTCCTCCTGCCTGACGATCAGCGGGACGAACACGGCGACGACGCTGCAGACGACGGACAAGGACAAGAAGAAGTCGGCGAGCGCGTCGGGCGGGGTGAGCAGCAGCAGGTCGAAGGACAAGAAGAAGGAGAACCACGCGACGCCGATGGAGACGAGCGACGAGGAGGCGCAGTCGATCGACAACATCGGTAAGTACAAAACTACGGGAAAAAAAAGTGGATCGTCGATCGACGCTCGAGTGTCGATCGTGCGATTCGAGCGGCGCGTTTTGCGCCTGGCTCAGGAAATAAACTCGCGATTTCCGAGACTCGCGCTGGTTATTAATCAACCATTTCGTTGTAATAAACCCGCGGTGTTCGCGGATAGCAATATCCATTAGGTCGCGATATCATCCGGGCGTCGCGACCAACGTGATCGAAATTATTCGTGATTCGTCGAGCGCGTCGCGCGTTCTCGACACGTGTAACGCGGACGCGCCGCCCGCGGGCTCTAATAACTGTGTTTACCCGCGTTTAACCAGGTAATAATAACCGGGCATAACCAGTGTATCGATTTGCAATGCGCGAAGGGAGATGCGTTGAGGGTGACAGGGATCATTATCCTAATTGTCGAGGACTTTCGGTGCAAGTGCCCCCCGTGACGCTCGCGTCGAACGCCCGTGCAAATTTCATTACGGCGGCTCTAAACCTCCGCCCCCCTTTCCACTCTCCCTCCAACTGCCCCCCCTTTTCAAACACTCACAGCCTTCGCTCGCTTTTCGACGATCGCCCTCGCATTCGCGCTTTAATCGCGCTCCGTTTTATTTTTTTATTTTCATTCAGGAAATTTTGTTTGTATATACGATCATTTTTTTTTTTTCACAGTCACTGGATTATTCCATTGTCAGCATTTGATTCGAAAGTCGGATGTGTGGGTAAAAAAAAACGAGAGTTTCAAGAACGCAAAGTTAATTTTTAACTTACCTTGACACGTTCTCACCGTCATGTCGTCCATAAATCTTGACTCGCTCGTACGTTTCTCGTCGTCTCGACGTCCCCACTGGGATCGGTGGGCAAAAGGCCTCTCGATGGCCATTTAAAGAGACTCGTGACTCCCGTGCGGGATTTTCGCGTGTTGGTTTTTCTTTTTTTTATTGGGTGCACGACTAAACACGAGCTTAACAAATTACGACATATATACATCACTCAGACAGCCGGATTTGGCACACTCGTCATCGAGACAATCGTCCTTCGCCTTCGCGTGAATTTCACTCCACGGATGAATCGAATATCACTTGAAATCGGGTAAAATTAATTCTTCGGCTTACACGGATGATTCGAAACCTTTTAATATCTCCAAGTTCGTCGGTTCTCTCGGTGAACAAATCGTCAAAAGATTTCTTCCCAAAACAAAAAAAAAATCCAAATCCACAATATTTCGAAAAAAAAAAAAAAATTGCCAATCTCTCCAGGCAATAAGAAAATTTCTTTTCGCCACTTCTAAAAAAATAAAATTCACTGATCCTCCGAGTTTCCGGTGCCGTGGACGCCGCTCGCCGCGGTTTCACCGTCGCCGCTGCCGGTCCTCTCCTCGACGTTCGCGTGGCACAGCTTTCGGTGCTTGTGAACGAAGTAGTAGCTCGGAAATTTGCTCCCGCAAATTTTGCACGGATAGTACTGAACGTTGAGATCCAGTAATCTCACCTCGCGGCGTCTTCCATCGGGTCGAGCGGCGGCGCTGCCGCTGTTGGTCGCCCGGTCGGCCTCCACAGTTGGCAGAAGATGCCGTCTCGCGTGTTTTCTGTAGCAGTAGTGAGACTTAAACGTATGACGACAGTAGCTGCAGGTGTAGCTTCCGGTGGCGCCGGCACCGCCGCCGCCGTTTCGCGTCTCCGTCGACGTGTTTCCCTCGGGTTTCCCGTTCTCGTCGTTCTCCCCGGAACCGCCGACGTCGAGATCCTCCTCGGGCGGCAGATTCCTCGGCCTCGGTTGCGGCGCAGCCGCCGTCGTCGTCGCTGGCGTCGTCGTCGTCGTCGTCGAGACGTAATTCTCGTTGAGAACCCGATGAAACCTGACGGGACCGTCGCAGCAGGCGACGTCGTAAACGACTCCCGAGCCGCTCGTTCCCGCTGGCGCGGCGTCGTTGCTCGACCTCGAGCTTCCCGCGCTTCGACGATGAACCGACTGCTCGTTGGCCGCGAAGGAGATTCTCTCGTTGTTCTCCAGCGGACTCGGCACGCTGTCGACTATCGAGATCCTGTCGGTCTCTCGCTTGTCCTCCTCCTCCTGCTGCTGGTCGGGATGATCCTGCGTTTTTTCGCGCTCCTCCTTCGGTCGGCAGGCCGCGATGGAGATTTCCGGAGACGAGCGCGCTTCCTGGTGCTGCTGGCGACGGAGCTCCAAACTCGGGGGCGGCGGGGACGGCGAGTTTTCTCTGAAACTTTGGGAAAGACGAAATAACAAAAAAATTAATGGTTTTTTAAATTGATTTTTGATCAAATAATTTTTAAAAAATGTTTTTTTTTTAATTGATTTTTAATCAAATAATTTTTAAAAAATTGTTTTTTTATTGATTTTTTATCAAATAACAAAAAATGGTTTTTTGATTGATTCTTGATCAAATAAAAAATAAAAATAAATAAATGGTCGTGACCTGTTGGTGAATTGAAGCCGCGATTACGTTGCTATTAATCTGTTTTTGCAAACCTGTAAGGAAGCGTCGAGGCGGCCGGCTGTTCCTGGAGCATCGAGCCGGGCAGCATCGAGAGACTCGGCGGAAGCGGCAGGTTCGGCAGATGCGGAAGTCCCACGGGTGCCGCGGGATAAAGACTCGGCTGGGACCAGCAGAGAGGCGGCCCGACCAGCCGATTCGGCACCGGGCGCAAAACCGTCCCGGGACGCGAGGTCGGCGGTGCCGGAAGCGGCGGCGGCGGACCGCGGAGTCTCAGCAGGGCGGCGCGACACTGCTCGAGGGCGCCCGGCATGTGAAGCAAGTGCGTCGCCAGCAGGACGCTGTAGATGTTGTCGAGCGTCACCTCGAGACGCCCGGTGTACATGTAATTCAGCAACGGGGCGAACGCCTCGCCACCTGAGAAACAACGGAAGAAAAAAAAAACGTTTCTTCGTTACCCTCGAAGATTCGTGACAATTTCGAATTTTTGCAAACGTGCCTCACACACTGTTAAATTAAGCGTGTTGTTTTTCCTGTCTTTTACATTGTGACGAGTTTTTATACACACTTACCGGCGAGTTCTTTTCATATATAATTTACTATGTAAATTCCAACACATTTTAAGTGTGTAAAAAAACCGTCACAATGTAAAATATAGGAGAAACAACACACTTGCAACACGCTTGGATTTTAGAAAGCACTGCTACGATTCACAGGGGGGCGAAAAGGAGCGAAATGAAAAAGCGTAATTCGTAGATTACGCGATTTTTAATTGGCTAATTACCGACTGACGAGACGGACACGGAGGTCACGGGCGTCGTCGCCGAGTCCTCGCGACCAGTCGCTGAGGTCGACGTCGTCGCCGTTGCCAGAAGAGCCTTCAGGTAGCCGCTGTGAGCGGCCAAAACGCCTCGATGAGCGACGAACTGATGCTCGCCCTCGTTGCCGACTCGCACGAGGGTGTCGGGCGGCGAGAGAGTCTCCAGACGCGGATAAGCCTCCTCGCCGCCGAACCACGCTCTGTACAGGCTGTACATCTTTGTTTCTGAGAGTCCAAAATTCGATCGGGACTCGCGAGATTCAAATTTTCACATCCATCCTTCACTCGTCTCGCGCGTTTCGATGCAGGGAAAATTAAAAAACATTTTTTTTTATCAATTCCAATATTTTTTTCGAGATTAATTGTTTTTGTTTTCTTTTTATCTTGTCACAACTTTCATCGCACATCGTTGTTCGATTGTGTTGACACGTGTTGCACTCGAGATTCGTCGACGAATTTTGTGGTCGCACTTCATGATCGACGAGCACTTTGCGAGTCGCTGGTTGATCGTCGTCTTCGCGGTGTTCGTGACGGCTGTCAAAACGCGGCTGCTACGAGAGACGAGAGCGCGGCGGGTTCGGCGCGACGTCGCGATGGGTCGCGCGTCCCGTGATTTGAACGCCCGGAGCCGCGGCTCGCGCGGCTCCGCAAAAACCCCACCGCTCGGCTATTTTCAACCCCCCCGGAATTCTCGGCGGCGCGGAACCGCCCCCGATGAGCGCAGATTGGCCGCTGCCCGTGACACTTGCCCCCCCGCGCCGCGCGGAGCGCGCGAGTCGCGATATCTCGGCGATTAATTCCGATACCGATAAACCGATAACCGCTCGCGACGTCTTCGAGACCCCGGGATCGACTATTTCCGATCTCCGGAAATTCATTGATCCTCGCTCGAGTCGTGCAAAATTACGCGGCTGAAAATTCTGATAAATTGCTGATTGTAAATTGAAGAAGATCGAATATTTTATGCTCACAAAAGTTTTTTTTTTTTTTTCTTCCAAGTCATGCTTCGTTGTGCAAAATGAAACCAAGTCGTGCAGAATTACACAGCTAAATATTCGATAAATTGCTGATTGTAAATTAACAAGGATCGAATTTTTTATGCTCAGCAAAGTTTTTTTTTCTTCATCCAGAAAAGCGAAAACTTGGCAATAATAAGTTCGTGACTTCCCTTCGCACTAACCGACTAAAAATAACTGAAAAAAAATATATCTCAGCAACTTTTTCTAGCTGGACGATTTTATCCCAGTTTGCAGCGAAAAAAAAAAAAAAAAAAAAAATCCCCAGAATCGTCGGGCGAAGGGAAGAAAGACCACAGAGAAAAAAAAAGAAGGAAACATCGGAGCTCGAGAGGCTTCAAGTGTAGCCCTTAACGGATGCGTCTTTTCGAGGCTTTTCCCTCTCAGCCTCTGATGTTTTTCATCATCAAATTAAACCGTCCCGTCCTCCCGCCGGTCTCCGTACCTCGCTCCGTATTTGCATAATATCGTTTATAATTCACGTCTCGCGTTGAACTCGCCGCGTGCTTTATTCCGTTACACCGGCGATACACGCGCTCGCTCTCCACGCGTACACAGAGTACATAAGGCGCGCGCGAGTACTTTTCGTTTCCATCGCGTTCTCCGGTTCTCCCTCGAAAGGAAATTGAGCGGTTGCCTCTCCGCTTGATGTACGCACACTTCGGGCTCTCGACAAACATAAAGATATTTTCATTTCGCGGAGACACATCTGCTCTACCTTCCTACGAATTTTCCCTGGAATCCCCGCGTGTGCCAACGATATTTATTTCTCTTCTCACGTGTATTTTTTCTCACGTATATTTTCTTCTCGCTCGCATTCGCAGAACGACCGTCGCGTTTCTTCGCGACTTAACCACCGGTTGCATCAATATTGGCATCGAGTGCGTTTTCATCCCCGCTACGAAGAAGCCGACGAAACGCATCCCCTGGGACCAACGATTCGTCGTTATTAGCTGCTGCTGCTGCTGCCGCTTCTGCCACTCCTGCCGGGAAATATACAAAAAGTGTGAAATCAAAGGCTCCGAATGGAACAATTGTCTTTTGTTGCAGAGCCCACGGGAGGAAGGGCGAGGTGTGTTCGTCAATCGATGTGGCATCCACATATGTATTTGTGTTGATACACACACACAGAGATCGAGGGATTCGATATCGAGTGACGGGGAACATTCGGGGCGCCGTTGTGTGTCGCGTCGCGAACGGGGCTGAGAGACCAAGAGACACGCATTATGGTGAAACCCCGCAGCAGCCGGCGTTGCGCCATCGGCAAATAAACAAACGTTGGCGAGAGAGAAGCCGCCTCGCCAAGCAGCAGCAGCAACGCGGCGTCAGAATAGAACGGCGATTACGCACATTTCCCTGGAGAGGACGAAGCTCGAGGCCCCGAGGACGCCCCACTCTCTCTCGCTCGCTCGCCAAGCGCGGAGCGGCAGTACTGACTGGCCAACGTTGCTGTCGAAGTCGACGCTACGCGAAATTGTCTCGTCTCCGCCGAGCCGGAAGTTCCTCCGGCTATCGGGACCGGCGTCGCTGGCGACAATTGCCAAACAATTCGGTCCTCGTTCCGCGCTCGTCGAGCTCTGACAAACTGGATTTTTTTTTTTCGAAGAAATTAGCAGAAACACGAGAAAATCACGGATAATTGGCGACAACAATTTGGCCATTTGTCTCTGTGTGAAAGGAAGGCTGCTTGAATTTAATTTTTTTGATATATTGTCAAAAGGGTCCGGAAAATGACTAAATAATTTTTCTTCATCCACCGACGAAACAATTACCGGATTCTTCGCGAGTGTAAGAAGAGTCTCGCTCGTTGAAAACGATGTAGACACTCGGTAGCCACGAGTGGGTTTTCTCCAAAAGGTCCAGAGTGTATCCGACCTCTGTCCTCGGCAGTCACTCGCGTCTCCGGCGGTTCTCCGAAAGGAGTGCTCGTCGTGTGCCGTCGCAGACACCCGAGGAACAATCGAGCTAAGAGAGTGTGCAGAGGAGTCGAGAGGGCCGAGAGAGCGAGCGGCACACGGGCCAATCGTCGACGTGTGCGCGGAGCCGACGAAAGAAGAACGCTCGGTTTAATGCCCCGAGCGCGGTTGAGACAAGCTGAGCAAACACTTTTCGCGATATTACCAGGCAAACTGCCGCGACCGACCCCGCAAGGAAGCTTTTTCCCTCGTACCCCCTCTCGTTTTTTTTCTCCCCCTTTTTCATTTTCCTCTCCTTCTCGCGTTCCGCCTGGCCTTTTCCATCCTTTCGACTCGATCTCGCTGCATCTCTCATTCAATTCTTCCTCCCCGGTAATGTCCACTTATTCGTCGAGTAAATCGAATTCCGAGCAGTTCAAAGAATCTCATCTTGATTGTTTTTCCCCCCGCTTAATATTTCCTGCTCCACGATGATTCGATAATGGACATTTTCATCCGGTGGATCTTGTCGTCCGGAGGTCTCGCGTCTTGCGAGATCGGTCGAGTTGAGACACAATCGTTTGCGTTACGAGCGGCGACCCATGGGAACTGGAGGTTTTCCTCGCTCTCGTCTCAATCTCGTCTCTTCCTGTGGCGCTGTCAATTTTTTCACCGACCGATTTTTCACAGATCGCCTTCACATGTTTATCTATTTCTTCTTTCTTTTTCAGTCATTCTCTACTCTCCAGTCCTGCGAATCTTCGGTCACTTTGCCATCCAATCGCACCGGAAGATTCATCGCCTCCTGAATATCGCTTATCAGAAAAAAAAAGAAAAAGAAAAACATTCCAAAAAAGCTTTCCAATTTTTCGCGACTCTTCGCGCGACATTTGTCGACGACAACCGCGACGTCGATGCGTCTGTCGCGCTTGGAGCACAAACGCGGTGGCTAAACACGACGGTAGCTACATTTCGAACGCGCGGCAATTCAGTATAAATATGAATTTTCCGCAAGCTCACCGAGGCCGTGGGAAATCGGTGGGAAAATTAAATGGCGGCGGGAGGAGTTCCGGGGAAACGCGGAGAGCGAGAGAGAGAGGATATTGGGTCGGGGGAGGCGGACGAGCTAATTAGCGTCTTGATTTACTTAATCCCAATTAATGCCTCGACTACCTGGAACGTGCGCGCACCGGTCTCGCGGTGCTCGGTGTGCATTGGCTATAGGCGCCTCTCTCGTTTCTCGTTTCCTCTCTCGCTCCCTCGCCTCGCGAGCTTCGCCCACCCGCATCAGAGCCGCCGTTGCTCCGCCAAGCAAATAACGGATTATGTACGTACTGTTACACGTTAACCCGCGCAAACCCAGGCAAGAATATTCCTCTCCCCCACTCGCCGCGCCACTCTCGATCCTCCGGCTGCTCTCGCGGCTCGCCGTTCATCCCCCTTCCTCCGCCTCTACCTCGCCCACGGTTTCTCCTTTATTTGAGTTATTATATTATTCCGGTTGTCAGTTTTATCTCTTGTGGGGGGCATTTTTTTTTTTTTTTTTTTTTATACTCCAAACTCGCGAATTCTGTGATAATAAAGTGAATAGAGTGTTGGTGCTTGTGGCCTCGAGTTGCGTTTGTCGCTTTGAGAGGACAACAATCAACCGCTGCTGCAAACGCTTTGGGGCCAAAAAATGTAGCTTTTGGTACTGACAAAAAAAAGCTGTCGCGTTTAGAGTTTTCTCCAGGTTCTTAGCATTTTTTTTATTTCTGCATTTTTTAATTTATTTTGTGGTCATTTTTGGAGTCATCTGTTAAATCAAGTTTTACTGTATAACTTTTTTTCACTTTATCATTTAAAAATTTGCATAGAAAGGAAAAGTTGTGGTCAATAGGCATCTTTTCCACAGGCGACTCGTCTTCCTCTGGGCGAGCCGTCGTAATCCGCGGACGTTGCGGGTGGCTCTCCCCCCGTTCGTAGATTTCATCCCCCGTCCTCTCTTTATACTCCCTAATTGACAGATGTTATTTGCTCACAGTGCAGAGCCACAATTCCAACCGCAGCAATTAGCCCCGGAGCATCCCCCAGTGCCGCGTCTCTCGGCTTTCCGTATCGAGCAGATACAAACACACCGACACACACACAACGCGGACACCCAGATGGACGCGTTTCTGTTTGCTGCTGCGCCAGTCGAAATCATTTTTCGCTGGCTCTGCCTCTTTGTTCCTCGATCGATGCAATTTTACGTTTGAGCCCATCGGATACATTGAAATGTTGACGCTCGAGAAACGCGCGCGCTTGTTGCCGGGGCTCGAAAATTATATTGACGCAATAACGAACGTAAAAGCGCTACCGTTGATGGAACGAATGACTGTAACATATGTCAATTTGATTGGGGATCGGGCGCGAGCAATGTGCAAACTCTCGTTGGCCACGGAGGAGACCCCGCATTTTTGTCTCCCTCTCTCGCTGATCGCGTCCCGATAGTTCCGAACCCGGGGAATCCTCGCTGTTTGCTTTTAATATATATATATCTCTCTCTCTTTTTTTTGCCCCTCTTTGTGCCGCGCGGCGCAGAGCAAATCTCATAAATACATTAATTGAAAAGCGTTTCGCCCCGGAGGCGAGCGATGAGTAACCCTCTCGATATCTCGGGAAAGACACTCGACCCTTTTCTCTCGGATACTCCGCACTCTTCGCGGTACAAAGAGGCTTCGTGTGGCTTTCTACATTTTCGCTGGGAAATATAGAGAGATTTTTGTCAGAATTGGAACAATTTGAATCCACCTGGCTCGAAGATCTCTCGGCCTTTGATTTTTACAAAAAAAAATTACTTTCCAATTTGACATATTTCTGAAATTTACAAAGCATAAACAATTACAAAACACTTGATAGACGTTAATCGATTCACTTATTAACCGGTAACGATCATTTATTTAATGCTGCCTCCTCGCTGCAGAAAAAAATGTTTACACGGATTAAGTGATTAAACGAGTCGAGCGAAAAGCCGGCTAAATCCATATGATTAATTAAATTATAGGGAACGGGGGAGGATAAAATAGCTGAAAATTGCAACACACTGAAATAGAAGTCCCGAGCAGCGGGATACAAAACACACATGGATTTGCACGTTCGCGGGGCTCACGGCCGGCTCGATCAATCCACTTAACGACTCGAGTCTTATTTGCGACGTCGGTTGCATTATATTCGGCCGCTCGCGTGCAATTCCCGTGGCGCTCGCGAGCCGAGTCAAACGGAATACTTGAGCGCGGCCGCGGCGGGAGGACGCGCGGCCCGTGGCCCTTCTGAATCGCCGATTACCGCGACCCGGTTAATCCCCAGGATCTCGCTTTCTCTCCCGCCGCGGCCTCCGGTAATTAGCGTGAATTTCCACGGTACAATCGTACAAACGGTTCTGCCTTCCCAGTCCCAGCGGTTGCTCCGTTTCAAGAGCCTCGCGTATTTTTTTTTTTCTCTCCCTACATTTTCACTCTCTTCGGCCAATTATGAAAGAGGATCTTTTGACCACCGTCCGCGGCCCATGGCGACAAATGAATTTCAATTTATTTTTAATTAGGCTTCGCGATATTTACAATCTACGTTGACAAACTAAATATTCGAGGCGAATGTTTCGTCGATATTTTCTAACTGGAGGGAGAGAAAAAAATAATTTTTTCTTCCTCTTTAAATTTCTAGTCTCTTCGGCCAATTACAAAAAAAAAATATTTTGACCAACGTTCGTATCAAATGACAACAAATGAATTTTAATTTATTTTAAAATGGATTTCGCAATATTTCCAATCCACATTGTCAAACAAAATGTTCGAAGCGAACGTTCCATCGATATTTTCTAACTCGCGAGAAAGAGAGAGAGAAATTGCTGAGCCTGGGCCGAGCTTCGCCTTTCCATTTTCTCTCTCTCTCGTTTCATAAAACATTCAAGGCAGCCACTCGCCGACTGCCCCTCCACCCGACGTTTTCTCGTTCCGCACTCATCAGCCCCGGCTTAATTAGCAGGATCTCTCGCACACACTGCATTTTATACCATTCATTTATCTCTCGAGCCGGGCTCTCCTCCCCCTCGCTCCTCTTTTGTTTCGTCATGACCGGAGGTTCTCGGCAAGAATCTGATGTTTGCAGTAGCCGGGCGATCCGCTGTGTTTCGCTCATTACTACACGCTCAGCGGACCCCTCAAAGGGTTTTTCGCCCGGCGATTATTCCATCAGAGCCACTCGAATGTGGATTTCCAATGATGCTCTTCGACGTCTCCGCGTGGCTCCGAATTTCCCGCCAGTGTGAATTGCAATTTTTATTCTCATTTTTCTTCTTTTTTGTCTGATCAATAATCGTCTGACTCTCTGGTGTTTCAGGTACTTGAGAAGTTTGACGGCGGCAAAACAATCCCGAGGCATCGAGAGCGCGAGAGTTCGATAATGCGGGGTCGCTCGGGGGAAGCGCTTGTCAATTAAACCGCACCGAGCTGGCGGTTCCGCGTTTCCCGCGCGCGCCACGGAATATCGATATTTTCCCTGTCGTTCGTTGTGCATTTTCCGGCGCTCGGCGGCCGGACGAATAACGACGAAGCGAAATCGGCTCGGCTCGGTCCTGTCCGTCGTTGTTGCACAACGGAAGAAAGGTCGATCACCCTGGCCGTGATTTATTCACGAGACAGCGCGAATTATTCGCTCTCCGGGGTTGCCGATATTGTGTACTTATATTGTTGAATTATCGTGCGACGAAACAACGAGTTTGTCTCCGCAGCACCGCGCAACGAATCGCCACGCACGGTGTAACTGATTTTCCGTTGAATTTTTCACCACCCGGACGGCAATTCTGAGCCGCGCGAGAAAAGCGCGAGGAGGAAAAAACTGTGTCGAAAAAGCGGCGACGAACGCGAGGCGGAAATACCGGAGGTTAAACGGCGCCCGGTTATAACCAACGCGGCGCGCGGTCGGTGGTGGAAATTATTCCGGAACAAAATTCCGGACTTTACTCTCGGTCTGCGTTATGCTCACACAACGTGGAGAACGCGAGAGAGAGAGAGAAAGATGAGGAGAGGAGAAGCACTCGACGCGCCGCGACCGCCCTGTCGACGACGGTTGAGCGAGAACTTTTTAATTGGCTACCCTTAATTAGTTAACCAGCGGTATCTCCGTAATTATTCTGTTTCGCGGTAGTTTCTGTACACGTTTCCATCCCCCCCTCGTTATGCTCTCGGCCCCCTCTCTGTGCTCTTTACTCTCTCTCCATCTCCGTCTAGCCTCGTTTTCCCCTTTCCTTTTTTTGCCCCCGATCGCTTAATTTTTATCGTTCAGTTGGCGCGCGCAGCTAACGCCTTCCCGGTCGTTTCGATATTTTTCGTTAATTGCGCGAAAAAGAGGGAACGAAAAGCAAAACGAAAAAATAAAAATAAATGTTTGTACCGAGCGTGGACGTTAGAGCGTTAGAAAGATTTTCGCGTGCATTTTTTACATGGAAATTGACGAGCAACCCGAGGACGACGCATTTTTGCGTTTGGTTATTTTATTACATTTTTTTTGTTTCGCCTTCTTTTTGTCGATCTGCCGTTCGCCGAGTCATACACGAGATCGCAAATTCGTCGCCCGATAGAATCGGGGGCCGCGGGCCAGGCCTTTACGGTTTATTTGATTTTTATCGCTGAACAACTTCCGCCAGGTCGCGTGACGCTAACGACACCGGAACTCTCGCTCTTCGCCGCGAGGAGAAAGAGCCGCTCTCTCTCGCTCTCTCTCCTCCGGTCGCCCGCAACGCGGGTGTCCCCGATTGCATTTTCAAATGCAAGCTCGGCGCGCGTGGTATCCAGCACTTTGTCAGATTGTACGATTCCCCGGCGATAGAGAGACGCGACGCGGGCGTTTGTCGCGAATTTTTAACGACCCCTTCGGCGTCACGTTGGGCTGACAGCGGAATCGAACTCTCGTGCTTCAGGGATTTCTCCGTTAATACATTTGCCTATCCCGCAATACATTTGCCGTGATATTTTACTTTGCAATTTTTTTAATGTACTCAATTTACTGACTTTTTACTCAAATTTACTCGATTTTTTTTACTAAAATTGAGTTATTGTTTTACAACCATTTTTTTTGGTAAAAATGTAAACATTTTTTTGTGAAAAAAAATTGTATAATTTTTTTTTGTTTTACAACAATTTTTTTTACAAAAATTGAGTATGCGAACAAATTCTTTTTTTTTCACATGTTCTCCGAGTCTGCGTAATCTGCTAGGAATTAATGGAGCAATTGGAAAGTTTAAAAAAATTTGGAGTTTGCAAGAATCTTATTAATCCATCAATCCTTTCGTCTTTTGCAGAGAGTGGAAGACAGCTGGGTCCGCACGCCTGTGCCATCTGTCAGACGGTCGTCGAGGGTGGCGCGCAGAGTCGCGCGCTCTCGCGTAGCCAGGCCTCGCAGTACGGGCTCCGCGAGGATCAGGTGCAGCCGGGCGCGAGGGTCTGCAACACCTGCAGATGCAAAGCCGTGCGCGGCCGTTACACCGCCTGCCCGTTGCCGGGCTGCCCGAATCTCAACAACGCCAACTCGAAGACCCGGGTGAAGCGACTGAGAGCACTGCCGCCCAAGTGGCTCGACCTGCCGCCCGAGATTCGGGATCCCGTTATTCAGGAATTTCGTAAGTTCGTCATTGTCATCGTCGCCACATCCGGATTTCCACCCCGGGCGATTTTAATCGCGCGGAGTGAGACGATCGATGACCGATAAGATTGAATTTTCAATTCGCGATTGTCACGCGATTAGGCGATTATCGGTCGCCGAATGAAATTTCGATGGCTCGCTCGTGGGATTGTATTAACTAACCGATAAATTCGCGCTTATTCCAGAAATACCCAGCAACGCGACGAAATGCTGCTCCGCTTGCTTCAACCGGATATCGCGACGCCTGGCGCCGCATCTCGCGGGCGGCGCGGACGCCGCCGAGGAGAGCCCGGAGTTCTCCGCCCGGCAATGGACCGACGAGGAGCTCAAGCAGCTGCGGCGGGCGCTTCGCGAGCACGGCACCAATTGGCCCAAGGTCTCCGAGCAGATACCGGGCAAGTCGAATCACCAGTGCAAGAATTACTATCTCACGTATCGGAAGAAGCTCGGGCTGGACCAGGTCGTCGCGGAGTACTATCAGTCGCTCGGCGAGGAGAGGAGGCCCTGCCTCACGGACGAGGAGGAGAGCGGCAGCAGCACGAGCAGTTGCGACGAATTAGCTGTGAGTCCGAAAATTCAATCACCGTCGAATTATTCGAAATATATTTATTTTTCTAATAGCGTGCGTAAAATTCATCATTTCTTTACACACTAGTGCGTAAAACGAGCACTTTACACACGCAGTTACAAAAAAAAATAGAATGTGTAACTCGCGCAAAAATGTAGTAATTTTCGCACTTTTCACACAATAAACTATTCTATTGGACTGATTGTTAAGAAAAAAAAAAAAAAAAATCCCTGTTGTATTTTTCAAGCAGGTGCATGACTCGAGCGACACGGCGAGCGCTGGAAGTCCAGCAAACACGATATCGAGCAGCACGCCGGTGTCTCTGGTCCCGACCGCGGGCTCGACGACGATGAAGGTCACGTTTCCCTCGGACAACGTGTCGGACATCCGGATATCGTTGGTGCCGCCACCGGCGAGCGGTGGACCTCAGCCGCCGCAACAGCAGCAGCAGCAGCAACAGCAGCAACAACAGCAGCAGCAACAACAACAGCAAGCGTCGACGACGGGAGCGCCGCCGACGACGAATCGCGAGGACTACGACAGCTCCGCCACGGTAAGAGAGCCGCGTTTCTCTAGTTTCCTAACTTTTCAGTTGAGTTATCGTCGCAGTAATCGCTGTAAATTTTCGTTCAGTTGGTAGTCAATTTTTTTGGAACGTCGATGTCTCTCGTCCCTTTCGCTCTCAGCGTCTCGTATTTCTCAAAACGTTGTGTTTCTCAACACTCGGTTGAGAATTATTTTTTCCGAAATAAAAAAAATAAAAAAATAGTCGAAACGCCCGGAGCGAAGGGACTGCCGTAATGTTACCTGTCGTGAAATGCCTGATCCGTCGTAAATCTGTGTGCACCACGTGGTAGTTGAGCCTCCGTTCGGAGTATCTCGAGAGTTGCATCGCGCCGAGTTTCGCCGAGTGGCAGCGCAGCCGATACGCATGTTTCCCGGCCTCCGTTTAACTCTATCAGCTCGATGGAGCCATCTGATAGAGGTACGATGATTGTTCCAGGAGACGGCGGACGAGGGTCAGGGTGGCGCCGATGTGGACACTACTAGTGCGACGGTCACGATTCCGACGACCAGTATCACGAGTACCATAATTCATCAGCAGCAGCAGCAGCAGCAACAACAGCAGCAACATCAGCAGCAACAGCAGCAGCAGCAGCAACAGCAACAACAGCAACATCAGCACCAGCAGCAACAGCAGCAGCAACACCAACAGCAGCAGCAACAACAGCAACAGGCATCTTTGCCACCGCCGCCCGTCGATCATTCGCCCCTCACGACAACCAGCACGACGACCCCGCTCACCGTCAGGGATCTCATGAGCAACGTGATCGAGAAGCAGATGAAGAAGAATTCCAACAGTCCCGCGGGACCCGGCAGCTCGTCCATGTCCGGGAGCTCGGGAACCCCCACGATATCCAGTATTCTCAAGACGGATCATCGCAACGACATCACCTTCGTGCGGGAGTACAAGCCGTCGTCGAGTATGCCCTCCACTGCCATGTCCAACAGGGACTCGAATCTTGCGACGCTGTCGGTCGTCTCGGTGCCCCATCACAGTCATCGCTCGGCCGCGAGTCCCCAGCAAATAGGTACGTACTTTATTTGCAGTTTTAGACCGTCGTCTTATATATTTTCGAGTCTGTACATTTTTTTACAGAATTTTTAAGTCAAAAGTTGATACGCGATTTTCGGGGAAATTTTTTTTTTTCGGTTTCGTAAAGTTTGAAAACCCTGTCCGATGGGAAATTTCACGCTGATTCCGAAAAGCATCGTTGTATGACCGAAAAAAAAAAATTCAACGAGAAAAACGCGAAAAATGATTTTTCATTTTTTTCGAAATTTTCACAAACTACGAAATCGGAAAAAAAAAATTCTCGATTTCGTAAAGATTGAACGTTAATTTCACGTTAATTTCATTAACGATCTAATCTTTATTCGAGATTATTTATCTCCTCAACATTTATTTACAAAAAAAATGTCCCAAAAAAAATAGGCCAAATGCAAGCAACCATCACGCCCTGTCCGCCAACGGCGTCCAACGCTCAGCCGCAGCCATCGGACCACCTACCGAAGGAGGGTCTCGTGGTGATGCAGGTGCAACAACAGCAACAACAGCAAGCTTTACGCGAGACCGAGGGCACCCTCGATCTCAGCATAAAGAAGCCGCGTCCGCAGCCCGAGTACAATCACTCGCTGCAGCCGCCGCACAAGCCCGCCCCGGTGACCCTCTACCGTCCGGAGCCTCCCCCGGGCGCCTATTACCACCCGCATCCGCACGCCGATCAGCAGCAGCCGGGCCGAGGCGCGAAGAGTCCTCTCGTCTACTCCTCGTCGCCCCGTCCTCAAGCCCCGATCACCCCGAAAATGAACAAAGTCGCGGCGCCACCGCCGCCACCTCAACACCCGAAGCTCTCGCCGAAACTCGCGAGCATCGGCGCCGGCCACAAGGGCGGCTCGATAACCCACGGCACGCCCGTTCAGCCGTTCACCGTGGAAAAACGCGTCTACGAGGGTCTCCTGCGGCAGATGACGCCGCCGGGTAGCGCGGGTTCCGTTGGTCCGGGAAATCCTCCGGGACCCAAGGAAACAGGCTCGATAACCCAAGGCACCCCGGTGCCGTCGTTTACCGCCGAGAAACACGTGTTCATGCCCGAGTATCATCGCCCGGCGATTCGTCACTCGCAGCAGCAGCAGCAACAGCAGCAGCAACAGCAGCAGCAGCAGCAGCAACAGCAACAACCGCCGCCGCAGCCGAGCAACGTCCGCGCGTCGAGCCAGAGCCAGCAGCAGGGCGTCGTGGTGACACACGGAAATCAGTACAACTCGTATCCCGCGAGGCCGCCGCCGAGCTACACGATGGAGCAGCATCTCTCCTCGCGGCAGATAATCATGAACGACTACATAACGAGCCAGCAGATGCATCAGCGAAACAGTCGCAACAGCGTGACTGGCGAGAATCCCGTGAAGAGCGAACCACCTCCGCCACCCTCGACGATGTACTACACGAGCACGCCGCCCCCGCAGTCGCACACTCAACCCCGCCAGGGTGTCATACAGAGGCACAATCCCCAGAAGCAGATTCTCTATCCACCTCCGCCCGCCGGGCTCGAAGCCTTCTCGAGCCTCGTCGACGTCGCTGTACAGCAACCGAGTCTCCCCGTTCCGCATCCCCACGCGCATCCCGCATCGGGTAGCGGCGGCCACGAGGGCCTCGGGAAAACCATGGCCGATCGTCTCCTCGCCGATCGCTACGTCGACAACAGCCGAGCGTTTCGCGATCAGGAGATGCGGCTGCAGGAGCACCGGATCGCGATGCAGGAGCATCAGATGGCGGTGGCACATCGGCAGCATCAGCATCAGCGGGACCGCGAGAGGGAGCGCGATCTCGCGCATCTCAGGGAGAAGGAGGAGCACCGGCTGCAGCATCAGAAGGAGCTGCATCAGCTGGAGCATCGGCTCTCCGTGCAGCAGCAGCAACAGCAGCAGCAGCAGCAGCAACAGCAGCATCATCATCAGAGGGAGAAGGAGATGCAGCAGGAGCATCGAATGGCGCAGCAGCGCGAGAAGGAGATGCAGCATGTGGAGCACAGGATGTCGGTGCAGCAGCAGCAACAGCAGCAGCAGCAGCAGAGGGAGAAGGAGATACAGCACAGCGAGCATCGAATGAGCGTGCATCAGCATCGCGAGAAGGAGATTCAGCATCAGATGGCGGCCGCGGCGCAACGAGAGAAGGAACATCAGGAGCATCGAATGGCGGTGCAGCAGCGCGAGAAGGAACTGCAGCAGCAGCAGCAACAGCAGCAACAGCAGCAGGAACATCGGCTCGCGGTGCAGCAGCAGCAGCAACGGGAGAAGGAGCTGCAGCAGCAGCACGCGGAGCATCGGCTCGCGGTGCAGCAGCAACGCGAGCGGGATTTGGCGCATCTGCATCAGCAGCAGCAGATACAGCAGCACATTCAGGCGCAGCAGCGGATCGAGGCGGAGCGGCGACACATCGCGCAGATCTATCGCGATCAGCAGCATCAGCAGCTCGACAGGGACTCGTCGAGGTTGTTGGGAAGCGGATTCTCGCAGTCGTCGAGGATACCGCAGCAGCAACAGCAGCAGCAGCAGCAGCAACAGCAGCAGCAGCAGCAACAGCAGCAGCCGGTTTCGAGGCAGAGTCAGCCGACGAGTCAGCAACAGCAGAACGAATCGTCGACACTTACTGCGGCGAGCCTCATCGACGCGATTATCACGCATCAGATCAATCAGAGTGTCGATAATACTGGAGGTACTCCGGCCTCGAACAGCCAACCGACGCGGCCCGGCGATCGTCTTTTCCAGGTTTGTGCGAGAGATTTTTTTTGTCCTGCTTGACGATTCCAATTGACGGAATTAAAAAAAAAAAATTTTTTTTGCATTTCTTCGCAGAGTTTTCACCGTGAGAATCAAGCGGAGCCGAACGGCGTCGTGCACAGCCCGGCGGGCGACGCGAGCGGCTCGAACAGCGGCTCGGGAAGCGGCGGCGGCAACGGGAAAGCGATGACACTGGGCGAGCACGTCGATCACATCGTGACGAAGGACTACGGGCCGCCGCACTCGTCTTACCGATCGTACACGGGGTGAGCAGCCGACGATTTTTTTGCAGTCTCTTTTTAAGGCGAGGCGAAAGGTTTCTTTTTTTTTTTGCCGGAAATGTCAGGCATCGTCGGAATAATTGCCGACTGTTTTTTTATTACCGCCTGAGCAGGTTTCACCTCGCCTTAAAAATCGAGCCGACATTCGACTGGACTCGTCGCTCAACAAACTATTTTTTTTCTCTCCCCTCTCAGATACCAAATGTCCGAGGACCAGTGGAAACGGCGGAAAGGATCGGAGCCCGATTCCGTGAAATCCGGCGACGAGAGGCAGATAATCCGCGTGGCTCAACAACAGCAACAACAGCAACAACAACAGCAGCAGCAACAACAGCAACAGCAGCAGCATCAACAGTCCCAGCCTCCCCCGGGTGGAAAGCAACAGTTTCACTCGGTCGAGCCGGTCTCGCCGCCGGACGCGACGGCGAATCACTACGCCCGCCGCTTCTACGAAAGCACCACTGCCACGACGACTTCCGGTAATCCTTCCAACAAGCCCCACCTATCGCCCCTCGACTACGTGAAGAACAAAATCGTCGAGGTGATGCGAACGTCCGAAGACGACAAATCCGGCGGCGGCGGCGGCGGCGCGGGCAGCGCGGGCGGCGATCGCAACGGCGGCGCCGGGAATCCCGACAAGGACGACAAACCCGGCGGCGTCGACAGCCCGTCCGGCAGCGAGATGATCATCGACGAGAGCCCGAATCAGCCGCAGCAGCAGCAGCAGCAGCAACAGCAGCAGCAGCAGCAACAGCAACAGCAGCCGCAACAGCCGCCCGCGCCGGCGCCCACGAATTTCTATCCGTTCAGCGCCCTCGGGGTCCACACGGGGCCGCCACCGGCGCCACCGCCGCCCACCTCCGTCTCCGCTTCGGTGACGAAGGTCGAGCAGATGCAGGCCGAACCGGCGCCGCTTCTGTCCGCGCAATACGAGCCACTCTCGGACGAGGACTGAAGCGAAATCGACGCCCCGTCTTGACGCGCCCGCGAGCGTTTTATGAAAGAAAAAATACACAGAAACAGACGTGAGACACATCACCCTCGTCGTGTCAGATCGATTGTCTCTTGCGCAGTCTCCAGCGACGAGAGTGGAACGATGCAATTTTAACGCGGTCGCCAGACGCGCCGCTATGTTGTTTTCTCTTTTTTTATATACATATATATATATACATATATATATATTATCACATATATATATTATATTTAAATTACGCCTTTGTCGCCAACGCGCCCTCCCCGAATTACCCTGTAATTTCTCGAGTCGAAGCTCGTCGAGCGCCCCGCGACGAGACGAGCGCGCGATTCGTCCGAGCGGGGGCGCCACCTTTCCTCATCCTCCTTGTCCGATTGCGGACGCACGCGGAGCTGTATTTTACCGGGAGAAACGTCTTTTATCTTCTTTTTTTTCTCTCTCTTCTCGCTGCACTCTTTCTCTATGTGTTCTTCTCTCGATCGTCGGAGACTCGACTACGCTTCTGTTTTTCGCAAAACGCGAGGCGTTTTTTTTTCCTCGAGATGTTGACACAAGGACGACGGTCTCTATGTCCCTGTAACGCATTCCAGTCGTTGAGTCGCCCGTTTCTGGGCCCCGATGAGGAAAACTGTGCACGTATTTTTCTCTCTTCTCTTCCTCTGTCTGTCTCTCTCTCGTTTCTTTTCGCCACGACGCTCGCGATGATACCAACAACACGCGCGGGTCCAGCCTGATCGTGGCTTCTTCTCGATCATTCCTTTCTACAACGGACACAGTTTTTTCCGTCGCTCTGTTTGCGTTTTCCCCGGCGAATCGCGCGACTGTCGCTTCGGAAAAAAGCACGTCTCGGCCGAGCTAGGCTCATCGGGAGATCGCGTCGCGCGGAAGACCATGAAGGTTGCGCGGCCGGCACTCGGATACACTTGCTCGATTTGTACTTTTCGAGGCGTCGGCGAAGGCGGCGGACGGGGCGGCGCCGCGGGCGGAGCGCGAGTCGCGCGAACGGCGAACGGCGAACGCGCCTGAGATGTCCCACTGATACGGCCCTCAGTCACGAATAAGTTGATGAAGAAAGGAGAAGAAGAAGAAGAAGAAGAAGAGACAATTTTTTTGTATATATCATGAATATAATCGTTAAACGATAATACTGCGTTAAAGGTGTGCGTGTTTTTATTTCGAATGCGTTATATGAGTACCAGTGTGAGATATAAGCCCGCATATATAACGACGAGAGGATAGTAAATAAATGAGTATAAAGAAGACAATGAAGAGGAGGAGGAAGAGGAAGAGGAAGAAGAGGAAGAAGAAGAACATTGGAAGAGGTGCGAGTGCGACGAACACAGACGTGTCGGACACCCGCGAAACGCGCAGTTTCGTTCGCGTCTATTACTCCTTATTTTTCCTAATTTTTTTTTGTTTCTTTTTTTTCGTTTTTTTTTTTTTTTTTGGTAAAGTGGTCGGAGAATCGTAAGTTTAAGGCACTTGTAAATAGTACATAGTATCTAGTTTTTAAGACGAGCAAGTAATTATACGATTACTAGTTTACTATAGTAGGATTAAGAGAATCTAGGCTTAGCTTAAGGTTAAACAAGTAGCTAGCATTTAGAGGGTAGGAAACCACGAACTGACTAGGGAACATCTCCCGAGACTACGTTCTCTTATTCACGAAATAAACAAACCTATTAAAATGGAAAAAGAAAGAGGAGTAAAAAAAACGAGCATTGAAAGAAGAAAAAATATGATAAATATGAAAATTGATTGAATCGTCAATGGAATGGATGTGAATTTTATTTAATTTAGCGATATATTGAAACAAATGTACACTCTGGTTTCTACAGAACACGAAGACACGAACACGAACACACACACACAAACAACCATCCACACGTTACACGCAACCGTACACGAGATACACAGACTTTTTATACAGCCTAATTTTATATTTGTACGCAACGTGACTTCAATTTACATGGACTTCACCGCCTCTGAACGTTACCCGTGGCTTTGTAAAGAAAAAAAAGAAGAAAGAAAAAAAAAGAAAGAGAAACGAAGTAATCTGAATTCAAATCTTATTAGCGCGAACGGCATTAATTGCAGTCTTGTACCGCGAACGGTTTTTTTTTTTTTCTTTTAGGGATATAAACATCCGACAATTTGTCTTTAAACTTTATTCCAATTGACTTTGACTCGTCGAGAACTGTGAATTACCAAAATTTTCCGTCGACTGCGAAGAGAGACCGGTGCCTTTTGAATAATCGCGCGCGCGCTTTTCCGCGCGCGTCTTTCGTGCACCTTCCGATCCTCGAAGTGGGTTTCGCACCCGGTCGGCTGCTCCTCTTTGCGCGCTGGAGAATCTCGATCCTTTAACGCAAGGCTACGGAGAAGGGTTCTTGTTTTCTTAGATCCGTTGCGATACACGAATCATCATTGGAATCATCAGCCAACGTTTCACGTGTAAAACCAAACCGACTGTCCTCGTCGATCGCTTCACACCGCAGCTGAATCGAATGTCTCGCAAAACACGCCCGAACGCGACGCGGGCGCGATTCACCTAGAATTATCCAAGCGTTTCATCTAAAAAAAAAAGAACAAAAAAAAACAGAGATAATAAAATAACCAAAATAAATGCCGCTATCGAGTCGTGTACCCATCGAGCCCCGACAATTCGACTGAACCTACGAAGCGTCGTAAGATCCCGCGAAAAAAATTAAAAAATAAACAAAAAATTTAAATAAACGATACTGTCAATGCTTCCAGAGTAAAAGTGGTCTGATTATGTCGAGCGAGCGAGCGAGTGAACGAGAGCGACAATGCAACTAAAAAAATAAAAAAACTAAAACACTGAAGCAAACGAGAATGAGAACGGTCGTCGTTGCCGCGAATCGTCGGCAATTCGCAACGTTTTCCCGAGGTTCTCAGCACCGTAAGCGAGAGAACGCGATCGAGTGTGTCGTCACTGGCTATTGCTCCAAATGAAGAAAAAAAAAAAAACGAAAATCCTAGACTAGAAGTGATGTAATGTTACTGTAACAAGTGTACCTATTCGACTAAAGTCTGGCGAAGGATCGACGGCTCGATCAACTCGAAAAAAAAATCTTACTGTCCCCCTCGATCGTCCGCGATTTAAGGCTGAATTAAAAGAAGAAAAAAAAGAAAGAAAAGTAAAAAAAAAACAAAAACAAATAACGTTGACTACGAGGCGCAATCGTCCTCTCTCCACATAAATTGTATAATAGTAACCGAGCTGAGGAATAAAAACGAAAGAAGCTGGAAGGAAGAGGAAAAAAAACGCGATACGATACTATCTACGAAAAAAAAATGCAAACCTATTGAATAATTGATTAATGATGGAAAAAAAAGAGGATGAAAAAAAAACAAACAGAAGAATTAATTACAATTAATAGCGAGCGAGCGCATACCACGCCTACAGTAAAATACAGGTGTAGCATACACGATAATATTATTATCAAAACAATTCAATGTAAATTGTTATTTTTGTTGAAATAAAAATCACCTCCGTTATGATCGGGCTCTGTTCGCTCTCTGGTATCACGAAAAAAAAAAACTACAAAATAAAATCATCTAATTGCCGGTTGGGCGATACTCACGACGCTTTCCCTCGCAGTTACAAGTTCATCGCGTGAATCATGCGTTCCCGAGCGGCCTTGAAGAGCTCGAGCACGTTGTCGACGCTGTGAATCAACGTCCCGGCGCTGAGTCGCTCGACGGCGTCGCGCTCGAAGCCCCGACTCTTCGTGAAGAGTTTGCTCTGATGAGCGATGCCGAGATTCACGCGGATCCTCCCGGCGGGCACGACGCGCAGTCGAGTCTTCTCGAGTCGCGGCTCCTCGTGAGCGTCGGGAATTCCGCAGTACGCGATGTCGCCGAGCTCGGCGGTGCCGCCGGTGAAGAAACGCCGGAGCGCGTTCACGAAGCCGCTCACCGGTCGCCATGTGTGCAGCTCGAGGGAGTGAAAACCGGGCGACGGCGGCAGGGGAATCGACGCGTAGCCCTCGATGCGATATCTGCGCTTATTGAATTCTTATAATTAACCGATTGACCGACGATCGAGCGTACGTGACGATAGAAATATTCGGTTTGGAATTTTATCGCGGTATAGGTAGAAAAAAAAATTGATACCTCGTCCAACTGTCGAGCGAGGCGACGGACAAAAGCAGGTACGGCCAGGACGGCTGGACGTTGGCGTCGCTCAGGCTCTTTAGATCGAAGTCCAGCGGGATCTCCGCGACGTAGCCGAAGTTCGCCGTGCCGCGCACCCGACGGCTGCGCTGCGTCCTTCCGGACAGTCGCTCCGCGTCGCTCGCGCTCCAGTCGCGCGGCAGATCGATCAGGTAAGTCGCGAACAGCGCGTCATACGGGAAGCCGCTCGCGCTCTCGATTCCCAAATTCACGAACACGCGAAGTACGTGCGGCGCCGGTATTGACATGCCGTTGAACGTCTCGGCGTCGTTGGGAATTCGCGGCTCGCTCGTTTCCTGCGAAAAATAAAACGCAGCTGTCGGTACATCCATTACAAAAAAAAAAAATTGCTTTAGATTCGGTAACATAATTTTTTTTATTTATTTTTTACAAAAAAAAAGATTACTGTGCTTTATATTTGGTAATATATTAATTTTTTTATAAATAAAAAAATCGGTTGTTCCTTAGCTCTGGCAGTTTCATCAAAAGTCTATTTACCTTTCATCCCACAAATATGACGATAAAACATGTAGGATGAAATATCAATAGATCCTTGATTAACCTGCCGAATCCAAAACATAACAGATGTTTGAACAAACACGCCGGTACAAAAATCGTCATCCGCGCTGCCGAGAATAATAGCTTCATTATAGCGGCTGACTTGCCCGATCGAGACGGGAGGCTATGATTCATTCGCAAATTGATGAAAAGGAACTATTAAAAAAAAAATTAAAAAAAGAAGCAGCGAAGGCCGCGAGAGATTGCGGCTCGAAATACCCCTTCAGAGAATCGTTATTGGACAATTGTGAAAGTGTGTTTTGCCACCTGCGTTTTTATACGCGCAGCAGCAGCAGCAGCGCCGAGTCGTGTATAGTACGTGAGTTCCATATACTCGACTCGGGGCGTATAAACACGCAGAGACGCGCGGCGCGCGTCGTGTGGCCGAGTGTCTCGTTCGCGCGGATCCTCAGGATTCAGTTGTTTCCCGACTGCCGAGTGGTCAACAGGTCGAAGGCACCCGAGGCGCTCTCGACGTCTCCACCACAACACACGCGGAACGCGTTCGAGCTTGCAGACTGAGGCCGCGCGTTGCGCTCAAACCGTTTGGTGCTTCGAATTTGCCACTTGACACCGGCGATTAACGCGGACATTGCTCATCTCCTGTGTCACGCGTACTTAATTCCTCGTTGCAGCTGTCGTAGGGAGACTCAAGAGGAAAATCGACGCGCGTTCTGTGAATGTGAATTTTCGTCACGACTACGAGGAACTCGGCGGGGTCTTCGCCACGCGATTAGAGCGCGCGTGAAGCAGCGACTAAGTATGAGAGAAATGCGAGAGGCGTGTTGTTGCATTTTCGACGTTTGCTAGTTTGTCATCAGCGAACTGGTGGGCCTCGTCTCACTACGAAGAAACAATGAATACTTTCGGCGTGCACAAGATGATGCGACAGATCTCCGAAGTCTCCTACGTTGGGTACGTATATCGTTTTTTATTTTCCTGCGATTCCGTTGCCGGATGCGTTTGAATAGTTTGGTGGCCGTTCGAAGCTCTTCGTAATCGAGACTAATTGTGACGTTAATTCGAGAGCCTGGAGTGACTACATTATGGACCAATCGGTTTTTAGAAAGAAATACCGGAATCCGAGAAAAAAAAAAAAAAATCGAAAATTCGGAAAAAAAATGCGAAAAAATTCGGAAAATTCGGAATTCGAGATTCCGAGATGGGATCGATTGGTATTTAGAAAAAATCTATAGACTTCGTTTTTCTACGCATCTGTTACCGGATGTGGAAATCCCGTCCCAGTCGTCTGGTGTTTGACGCTCTTCGCTCTCGCGACTAATTGAGTCATTAGCTCGAGAGCCTACAGTGACTATATCGGGACTAACCGGTATTAAAGAAAAAAAATCCGTCTATTTTTATGGCGTCTTTTATCGGTTTTAGAATCACCTTCGGTTATTATCGAGCCGCGTGCAACAAGCGGTATCGGCGCGAGGCCACAAAAACTTGTTTCTCACGGTGCGTCTCGTTCCAAATAAAACTCTAGTGGGTCACAGACGACGCCGTAATCGGTATCAACCGTCGGCCCGGAAAGATAGCTTCGAGTGAAAAATCGATTTCGTCACGAATTTTCCATTGTCACACCGATCACAAGTTCCAAGTTACAAATACAAATCTCCACATAATCCCCCCCAAAACAATACAAAAAAAAAAAAAGAAAAAAGGAAACACTTCACGCGACGCATCGATGAAGAATTCTAGGTGCGAAATTCGAATTATGCGGCTACCGAGCATTGATTATCGCGCATAGTTCGTTTATCGCTCGCTTATTAATCCACAAACGTTAGGTAATGATTCGAAGCTCCGCTCGTCGCGCGTCGAACCAGGAAAAGTAACAACAAGATAGTGGGATTAAGAATAAAAAAAAATCTCGCGGAAAAAATGCAGTGACGAGCGCGACTCGCGTCGTACGTACGCGCGAGGGGCGAGATAATGCACTTACGTGACGTAGAGCGTCTCTTTGTTGCCGCGTCGACGCGTCGTCGCTCGGTTGCCGGGAGGCGTGTTCGATCCAGTAATCGTAGCCCATCCCCATAGCCTCGACCGTGTAGCAATCGCCGTGGCCCGTGAAGTCCGGATCGATCGTCAATGTTTTCGCCGCTCTGTCGTGGCTCACGGTGCACAGGAGGATTTCGCGTTCGCGCGACGAGCCCAGCGACTCGTCGCGCGACGAGAGATCCGCGAGAACGTACATCGCGCTTCGCTCTTTGTAGAGATAGTGATTCGCGCGAATCCGCGTGTCCGAGGGCCACTCGTCGATCACGCTCTTGTTGTAACGCTCGGCGAACGGTTTGCGGTTCTGCATTACCGGCAGAGCGCGCGCGTTTCGACGCGCCAGGCTCGGTCGGTAACTTCCGGCGTGCGGACGATTGTCGGGGTAGTGAGAGTCGTCGCGGGTGTAGGTGAGGAGACGATTCTCCTCAGCGTCGTCCTCGTCGGCGTCCCCGAGGCGACGGTGATACTCCTTCTGCACGTCGGTCTGGCAGTTTCGCTCGTCGCGGTAGAATTTCCGCTCGAAAGGACCGAAGACCTTTTCCTGCCAGCCGAACTCGCGCTCCTCGGCCTCGAGGAAATTCGAGTCTCGCGTCTCGCCCTCGGTCTCGAATAGCTCCGCGAGCAACGATTTCTGCTGAACGATTCTCACCCTGGAACAATAAACACACCGGTGTCTGTGTGTGTGTGTGGGGAATAAACGTAATTCGGAATTAACGCCCGAGAATCGGGGGGGCCAGTTGCATTTGCCAGATGGCCCGGGCCGCGCGCAGGTTAATCAATGTAAACATTTGAGTTCTTGCCTTTGAACACTCAAACAAGATACTCTCCGGAGTCCGGACAGTGGTAGGTGTTAGCGTGACTCGCCCTCGCGGTTATTTTCGGGCTTTCACGCCTCCGCGGGAGAGACCGATAGAAACATTTTTTTTAAACAATTTACTGTAGCTTCTTCGCTGGTCGCAGATGTAAAAACGTAAAAAATAAAAAAAAAAAAACTATTCGAGTCATTCTACGAAAAACACATGAAATGTATCGTAATAAAAATACAAATTGTTGTTACAATTTTATTAATCATACTACACACGCCGACTTGATTGTTGTTTTCCTCGCTCGAATGTAGCCCGACGACGCGTTCACCAGGCCTGTGCCCTGGTACTTCATGATCAACTCGCTCGCGAACGCCGCGCAGTTCTACAAACAAATTTCATCGTTCGTACCTCAGCCTAAAGTTCTCCATGGGCTGACTGACGCGGTAGCTGCCGGCTATTTTCAATCTCCCCGGTGGATGGCCCAACATTGTTGTAAATATTAACGCGTTCTAATTCACTCCCGTCTTCCCCGCGTTACGTCCCCGAGCAAGCCGGGGCATTGACTGCCGCGCGTTTTTAGGGCCTCGAAAAAGCCATCATCCACTCGTGTGTTTGCACACCGCGGTTGCCGGGGCAACGGCGGCCGCTGCAACACGTGCCGCAATGACGCCCGCGGATCTCGCGCCCTACGGTCGGAGATCCGCATAATAAACAGCTGGCGAATTTCGCGTCTGTCGCGCGAAAAAAAGCGTGTCTCGCGAGGTTACATTTCCGCCAGAAACAGCGATACAATTACGCGGGGGGGTATTTCCCGCTAACCCGGATCTCGTCGTGAGTCTCCACGCGCGTCAGGTGGACAGAGCGAGAAGAGAATGCCCGTCAAGCGGCCGCCGCGTCCAGGTGCGAGGGAAGGAGAAAGTCCGCGGGGCAGAAGGAGACAGAGAGGTGGCCGCTCGGTGACGCGCAAGTAAAGTTCCGTTTGCCCGCGCGCGCGAGTTTCGTCCTCACCTCGCGCGGCGAGGACGACGACGACGACGACGCGCGAGAGCTCTCCCCGATCGGGAATTTCATAATGACTCACGACACGGCCGTGGACCACCGTTTCGTCTCGCGCTAGTGCGTTCTCATCGTGCGCCTGTTTTTTTATTTTTGTTCCTTTTTTTCTCGTGACTCGACGACCGCAGGTAAAGGAACCTTGTTGTGTGTGTGTGTACACACGATATATATAACCTTAAACAAGGCGCTTGGCTCGCGAGCCTCCGGGATCATCGAAATATGCACCTGCGATAACGGTAAATACGGTACGCGACGGTATAAAAACGGTAAAGTCACGACGCCCCCCCTTCCCGCGCGAATACCGCGCGGATTCTCGGGAGGGCAATGAGTAACAATCCGCGTCGCGGTTATCGCGCGTATCTTCGATTGATAAGACGGGTATTGGGAAATGACGGGTGTGATGCACAGCCGCCAGTCGTCACTTACCTATGACACACGACGGACCGAACCGCGGACACCTGTGGCGATTTTTTTTTGTCTCGAGTTTCCTCGTTTTGTTGTCGACCCCCCGAAGCTCCCGAAATTTCACGGTCAATGAACTCGGAAACGCGCGGATAGTTTATTAATAGTTTTCTACCAGTGTCGAGATATTTTTGGAGACTGAGTTCGCATTGTTGGCTTGTGTGAGTCTTGGCGTAATGTTGTAATTTGTCAGAGCGAGAGAAATGAGTGTGGAAATGTGGTGGAAATTGTTATGAAAAGTTGCATTTTTGAAGTCAAGAATTAGTGGGAAGTTGGGATTTATTGTGGATTTTTGTCTCTTCTTCAGGAGCTTCAAACTCATCAGAATGGCGAGCGGACAGGACAGGGAGTCCGGTGTGACGATACCGCTTCAGTACAATGACGCTGTGAGTCTTACGTTACTCTTCATTTTATTGCTGAGATATATTTTTGTATCGCAGATTTACTTTATCTGTGCTCGCATTAAAAATGCATCAGTCCATCGGTGCATCTTTAATGCGGTACATCCGGAAGATAACGATTATCAACCGATTAACGCAGCAATCAGTTTCGGCAGGAAGTAGATTTTGATAAGGCAGCTTCCGTGAATAACAATGAACCAGAAGTTGCTTTTGGATGTTACTTCCTGCTTGGAATAAAATTGTGCATAACGCAAGCAGAGTCTGTAATCTCATATTGTGACCAACTACAATATTTGAAAAAAAATCCCTTCTTTTCATTTAGTTCATGATAAGACTACCAGTATCAAGGCCAAAAGTTAGATATAAAAAGTGTGTCAACTCCATCCTCTCTGTTGCAGCACTGGAAGGGAATCTTCGAAAAATACGATCTCGACAGGGACGGAAAAATATCGTACCACGAGCTGAAAGCGATGGTTCGGGGTTCGACGTACTCGAACGATATTCCGGCTCGGGTCGTTAGAATGATAATGGATAAGGCGGATTTGGATGACTCAGGATACTTGGAATTTCCCGAATTCATAGCCATGGTAAACTCGGAATTCATTGAGGCACGCGTTGAGATAAAACGAGGCGGAGGGGGAGACGGATATCTTTGCAATAATTCAGTATCGCTTCCGGTCGCAGATTCACCGAAAAGACATGCAGGGCATCTTCGGCCACTTCATACAACGTTACGTCCACAAAATGGTGCCACAACGGCCGACGGCGTCGACGCAAACGGCGCGATACTCGAGCGACTCGCCGGACGGGCAGTACGAGGAGGAATACAGCTGCCGACCGCCCGCGATAGCGATGATAATAATCTCGGTGATCGAGATCATACTCTTCCTGTATGACGCCATTGCCTACAAGGCCCTCACTGTCGAGGGACCGTCCGCGACTCTCTTCATTTACAATCCTTACAAGCGATATCAGGCCTGGCGATATCTGACCTACATGTTCGTCCACGTGGGGTAAGAGATTCGATCGAGATACATCTGCGGCTCGTTACCTCACAATCAACCTCTTTTTACGGGCATTCGCGGCTTCTGCCTCGATTTTTTTTTCCCGCATTTTCAGCCTGACTGCATCGCTCTTCGAGCGACGAGTTTTTTTTTATGAATGACTAAAATAGCAAATTAAAAAAAATAATGAACGCCCCGAATCTAAAATGGTCACCATTATGAAACTCCCAATTTTAGCCATTCGTTATTTTGGTAATTAGATATTTTCACCCCCACCCGAAAATGTCTTCCACCTGCTGGTGAATCTGCTGTTTCAATAATGCCAACTGAATCTTTCTTCGAGCGATGATTTTTCTTATTCGCTTTTTTTTTGTCTTTTTTTTCTCCAGCGTCTTCCACCTGCTGGTGAATCTGCTCGTTCAAATAATGCTGGGGATACCGCTGGAAATGGTGCACAAATGGTGGCGAGTCCTCGCGATATACTTGGCCGGGGTCGTAGCCGGATCTCTCGGGACTTCCGTCTCGGATCCGGGAGTCTTTCTCGCGGGCGCCTCGGGCGGCGTCTACGCCCTGATCACCGCCCACGTGGCGACGATACTGATGAACTGGTCGCAGATGGAATTCGCGGTGCTCCAGCTGTGCGTGTTCGTCGTGATAACGGTGGTGGACGTCGGCCAGGCGGTCTACAATCGCTACGTGCTGGGCACGAAGGATCAGATCGGCTACGTCGCTCATCTCGCCGGGGCGATCGCGGGCCTCCTCGTCGGCATCAACGTGCTGCGCAATCTCGAGGTTCAAACGTGGGAAAAGGCCGTTTGGTGGGCGAGCATTTTCACCTACACTGCCCTCATGACCGCCGCTATTCTCTGGAACGCCCTTTACGACTCGTACTATCCGCCCTCGATGTGAAGCCGCGCGCGATTTTGCGGACGGAAATTCGAGTTATATAATCACGATCGCGATCTCTCGGTCGGGATCGAGAGCGATTTTTCAAGACATTGAAGTTTGCATCGTTGCGGTGCAACGAAATTGAAAGCAAGAAAATATGAACGAACGCGAATGATTATAGCGGCTGTAAAAAGTTATTTACAACGACGAAGAGCGTGACGAACAAAAAAAATTATTTCACCCCCCAATGGGGATGAATGGTTTGCATTTTTATGGGATTAATATTTAGTTCTTTAATTTCGTCGCATCGCAACGATGCAAATTTCAACATCACGATTTTGTAGTCAATACAAAGTTCGCGTCATCGTCGACGTATCTAACGGGATAAGTATTTAAAATGAAATGCGAAATATTTTTTACCATGTTCTCGAAGATATGCGATTTTGATAAAGAGAGATTCGGGCGCGCTGGAGGCGCCGCCGAGGTGCTGGACGCGGCCGCGCGCGCGCGGCGCACGTGAGGATCTTAGGAGAGTACAATTTATTTATAAGTGCCAGGTTGCTGTCGCGATTTAAACGCTCTATTCCTACCGCACAAGCAGCTACGTTTTTTTTTGTAAACGACAATACGGAAAGGGTACAAAAGTAAATAACGACCTTATCATTTCGTTCGTACGTATAATATATATATATCTTTGAAGCCAGAGCTGATCGCGCGAACGAGCGTCACAACGCTTCGAAGTAAAAACCATGATTCATGTTTTTTTTTCAGCAAACTTCATTTATTGTAATATTTATTTCCTTCGGAAATCGAGGAAAACGACTCCGCTCGCGGTATTAAGTGGAGATCGATGTGCAACAGTCGATCGTCGCCAAGCTCATTCGCAGAGTGTGCAATGATTTATTCGCCTAAGTTCGATGACACAAATTTACGCGCATATTACACTCGTAGGATTTAAGATGATTGTACCTCGAAAAATATCGATTTTTTATATATCATATATAAAAGCTAATCAGTATTACGAACAACCCCAGTGTACACAGCTGATATTCTTCAATAAAACTGAATTATGCATTGTCGAATTATAAATACGCATCGTCGATAAGAGAAGACCCAAGAAAATCGTCCAAAATATCTTATTTTCGACATACAATTTTTTTTTTTTTTTTTTCATCGTGATGTAAGTTCCACAAAATGGTTAGAATACTACAAAGTGGTCCATGGCCAATAGAAGCAATCGAAAAGCATTAGCAGCGGTCGATCGGCCGAAGAATCGACGACGTTAACCCCGGATCTTCTCTTAAATAAGTTAACATACGAATAAAAAAAAATAGTTAGGGAAACTCGGCGTCAGTGTAACAAAGTGAAAAAAAGATCAAAAGACGCGCCTAGCATCTCGCGTAAATTAGTTACGTGTGGAAGACTCGAGTCGATACGTCCTGACGTCGTTCCGTGGAACGATTAAAAACGAATAAAATATCGAAGGAATGTCGCTACGTCTCCCATCTAAAGTTAAGATAGAGGACCGCTCTACGGTCTAATTCCTGCTACGTTAAAAAAAAAAAATACACGTATAATATCCAAAACCGTGCTTTATCAGAATAGGAGGACATTGATTTGGCCCCGAATGATTCTGTCGGAAGATATAGTCGCACAGCTATAAAAATAGTGAAATGTCTTTAAGTACATTAACAACGTTACTATTAAATATCATAGTGGCTTTCAACCGAGCGAATTTATAGCTATTCCGTGGAGGCGGAGGGAGGGACGCGATGTGTGTTGATATGACAAATTTAATCGCATCGAGCCGCGGGTGTTTGCCTTTTTTCCAGGCACTCTCTCTCTCTCTCGCTCACATTCTCGTGGATTTCACGTCGGGCATCAAGATTTACACTGCGCGCTCGCGGCTATCGCCGCGGGATTTCCCCCGCGTTTACGTATGGAAATGTGTACATATTTACAGATTGTCAGAGTGTATACGACGAAAAAATCGTCATGCGTGATAGTACGTCGCGTAATTTCATAGAAAAAGCTTACGAATATTACGGATAAAAGTGCAACATCACCATTAAAAAAATGAAAAAAAAGTTCAAACTTTCACGTATCGAGGATGTCCGATTGTCGCCATTGTCGCCACGGTCGCCGTTGATTAACAATTTTTTTTAATATCAAACCCCAAGAGACTTGACGAAATTCTTTCTCTCCTCCTCGCTCGTTGCTGGTTCTCGTTGCTAGCAAAATTCTTAAATTAAACTCTTACACTCTAATTGGACGGACGTTATTCGAAGTTACTTCTGCTGCACTATCGGCTCCTTCTCGTCGTACTCCCGATCATCGGGCCTTATGAACTCCAGATCGCTCTCGCCCTCGGAGCTCGAACCGTCGTCTTCATCGAAGTACGGTCGCTGAATCGCTATATCGGTGCCGTTTTCTGCTTCAGCTGGAAACGAGAGAAGAGAAATTCCACTTTATCGTCGTCAAAGTCGAGCAACGAAATTACCATAGGCAAAACGGCGATTCACCTCGTTTCATCGGCCTCTTGAATATCTCGACCTCCTTCTCGTCGTCGTCGAAGAAGCTCGAGCCGTCGCCGAGCAAGCTGAACGCGTATTCCCTCCAGTTGGACCTCTGCGCGTTCCGTTTGGTCTGGCATCTCGCGTAGCAGCAAACACCGAGAACGACGATTCCTAGACAAACGATACCTGCAAAAAGAAAAATTACTTTCCCTTTATCCGCTCCGTCGTTGTCTGGTTTTTCTTCGCTTTCTTTTTCTGTTTATATTTTTATTTTTGGTTATTTTTTCTTTCGCAGTTATTTTTATTTTTTTTTTGCTTTTGTTTATTTTTTTTGTAATCTTGTAATCGTTTAGATTAAGATCATTCTCACCGGAAATGATGATGAACACGAGTCTCGGCATTCCGAGGATGCTCTCGTCGCGTTGCAGCTTGAACATGAGATGCGAGAATTTCTTGAGATCCGGCGTGCTGATGAGTTTCGTGTCCGAAATGTATCCCGGCGCGGTGGCGGTGATCGTGTGACTTCCCGCGGGCAACAGAATCCAGTACGCTCCACTCCGGCTGTTCGCGACCCGATGCTCCGACTTGTCGTACGTGAGAATCGCGTTCGGTATCGGCGAGTCGCTCTGAGTCGTCACGTAACCCGTGACGCCCTGATCGATCGACTTCACAATCGCCAGAAGGCTCTTCTCGTTGTCCTCCCACACGTCCATCGTGTGATCGACGTTGCAGCACGTTACGTACGCGTCGATCATCAACGTGCTCGTGTTTGCATAAAGATAGTCCATCAGCGAGTCTCGTCGTCCACCGGCGACCGCGCGACCGCCATGCGTCACTCCGTCCTCCTCGATAGCGACTTTCGTCTCGCACAGGTGGCCGGGAATCGACATCGTCGGATGTGCCTTCGTGTAGGCCGCGGCGAGAGCCTTGAAAACGCTCTCGTCTTTCGTCTCGAGTTTCCCCTTCGTCTCGTCGCCGTACGGAATCTCCACGTGTCGAGATCCGCTGTTCAAATTTACCGCGACGACGGCGTTGATCTTCTCGAACCACTCGACGATCATAGCCGCGTCTTCGCTGAGCTTCTCGCCCGTGGGGAACGTCAGCGCAGTCGCCGGCGAATTGGGAGAGCAAGTGAGATTTTTCTCGCCACTGGGATACAAATCGGGGGCGACGTAGATGGCGAAACGCTCGAGATAATCCGTGATGTCTTTGTCTTTTTTGTAGTTGCTGAGGAGATGAGTGGCGAAGGTCGCGAGAACTTCTGAAGTCACGGGAGCTCCGGGCCCGACTCCGGCCGAAAAAATTATTGATGGACGACCGGCAAGCTCGATTTTGTCGTTCTGTATACCGATTTCCAGGGCCATCACCGCGCTGCCGTTGACGGTTCTGCCGATCTTGTGCATCCTCGAAATCCGCGGATATTTTCCGTTGAGATCGTCGAGGATTCGATTGATGCCCTCGAGGTGGCTGTTCTCGTCGCCGGGCGCGGGTTTCTTTCGCGACTTCTCCGTTATCATCTCCACCTCGCCGCTCGACGTCGACGCCCTCAGCGTCACGTTCACGTCGGTTATCGTGTACTGCTTTATTTGCACCGTGATCGTCTTCGTCTCGTATCCCTTGCACGAGAACTGCAACACGTAAGAGCCGGGCAAGAGGATCTTGTTGAAGTAAGCCATGTTACGAGAGACTTTGTACAGTTTCTCGCCGAGTCGAACGACTCCCTCGCGAAGTGGAAGTCCCGCCTCGTCCTTCATCGCCGCGCGAACTCCCGTCGTCAGCTTGAACAGCAGATCCTTCAGCGGCGCGAGATTCTCACGCCAGATCGTGGGAATCATATCGGTGGATGGATATTTGCAGCAGGACAGGGAAAGCGTCACCTGCGAATTTTGAGGGGATTTATTGACAGACGATGTTAATCCTAGATCTTCACTTAATTAAATTAACATTTGAATAAAAGAGAAGTTTGGGAAAACTGCGTTGGTGTAGTAAAATGAAAAAAAAAAAATAAAATTAAAAAAAAAATTTAATTAGAAAAAATTTTTAAAAATTAGAAAAATTTAAAAAAAAATTTAAAAATTAGAAAAAATTTAAAAAAAAAATTAAAAATTAGAAAAAATTTAAAACATTTAAAAAAATTAGAATTTTTTTTTAAATAAATAAAAAACGCTTTGACGAATAAATTTAGAGCTGCGAATTGTCAACTCACCACCGGGATGTCGTATTTCTTCTTGATGTAATCGCCAAGGACGATCGACTCGTTGGTCGGTTTGTTGCACTCCTCCTTGGCCAACTGGGTTGCGTAACTCTCGGCCAACGTCTTGAAGACGTCCGATTCGCTGTCCGTATAGCTGAAGGCGAGAATTAAGAGAATTAATTTTCGTGTACTTTGCGCAATTTTTATTCTATACTATTTACCCGACTTCCTTGACGCCTCCGCCGAACGAAACGATCGCGCTGTAATCCTCGTTCTGCAGCATCTGCCTGAAGGCGCTCGTCACCGCGTCCATTCCGTGATCCTCCTCGACGGCCATCAGTTTCTGGCCGACCTCGTCGCGAACCAGCGGATTACAGCTGTCGGAAACGGTGTCGAAGGCGGGATCGACGCCGGGAACGAAGTGGAACACCGCGTTGTCCAGCAAGTTTCTTATCGGCGGATCCCCGATGCGATCACCCATCAACAGATGCGTGGCCATTCGCAGAACGATTTCCCGTCCGACCGGCTCGGACGCGAAAAGTCCGCCGACGAGCGCGATGTGGAATTTGTTCTCCTCGGGGCCTCCCATCTGTCGTACAGAGCGTCGATATTATTTATTTATTTATTTATTTATTTATTCTATCTTCACGGGTTCATTGGGTATATCACGACCTACGGGCAAATTTCTACTCACGGAATGCGTGACTTTCAGGGAATGAATCGCCATCGTGACCAAGGAATCGCCGGCCTTGAACTCCGCGTTGTCCGGGTATCGGTTCTCCAGCTCGCCGAGACGAGCGCTCAGCTCGGAATTTTTCAGGTAGCCGTTTTTCAAGTTGATCATGAGGCGGAAGTCGTAGGCGGAAGACCTGCAGACGTGGCGTTTGAGAATTAGAAAAAAAAAAAAAAAAACGATAGATAGCGGCGAGATTCGCGGGACTCACCAGTGCTGAGGATCATCTCGCATGAGCGTGAAATCGAGGGTAGCCTCGCCAATCTCGCCCTCGGGCACCACGACCGTCGCCGTCGAGTCCTCGTATCCCGTGGCGCTCGCCGTCAGGTTGTAAGTCCCGGGAACCAAGAGGCGCCAGTAGTCGCCCGCGCTCGCCGTGTAGACGACGTGATCGATACCCTGGACGGAGATTTTCGCGTGGGCGATCGGAGTGCCGATCGAAGAGCGAACCATACCGTGCACGCCTTTCCTCGACTGCGAAAATTCACGGGTGAGTCGGCGAATTAAAAATAAAAAATAAAATTTTAATTTAAAAAATAAAAATTTAAACGAAAACTAAAATATAAAAAAAAAATTATTTAAGTTTAAATAAAAATTAAAGTATACATATTTTTTTAATTTATATTTCAATAATTTTTTTTGATTAAAAATTGAATCGTACCATTTCAATGAAAGCCAAGAGAGGCTTGCGATTTTCCTTCCAGAACGTCGGCAGCTCCTCGGCCTTCGGGAACTTCGTGCACCCGAGCTCAAGAGTGATCTCGAACGCGTTGCTCCTCACGTAGTTGTAGTCCTGCATCCCACCGGACACCGAGTACCAGGCGGCGCCGTTGGTGATCCCACCGGGAAAAGCGTCGTCGAGGACGCTTCCCGCCGGCGCCGGGCACGGCTTCCCGAGATGCATTCGCGGATGAGTGTTCGAGTAGGCGTGCGCGAGGGCCTTGAATACCGCGTCGTCGGGGCTAAGATTTTCATGAGTTCCGAATCCGGGGCCGTCGTCGTACGGATAATTCGCCACGAGGGCGCCGCCGTGCAGATTGGCGGACAGCACGAACGGCACTTTTGCTATCCAGTCCATGACGGCCTTCGTCTCCGGTTCTTGATGCCGATTATACTAGAAAAGAAAAAAAAGGAAAAAAAAACGAAACACGTTAAAATTATATTCAGCAGTATAAAGCATGAATTCCCTGGTTAAAATATCCAATTAGAACCAATAAAACGGACGAAAAGCCGATCGAAACCTGTTCGAACCGATTATTTTTCAATCGGAATTTTGTCCACTCGATCAATTTCCATCGGTGTCAATGGGAATTAATAATCAGGGTTGTTAAGCCGAAGAGAACGATCAGCGACAAATACCATGGAAACTCCGTATTGATCCGGGAAGTTGCGATTGAGATCGACGTTCTTGGCGTTCGCTCGTCCCTTCACACCGGAAACATCGCCCAGCTGGGATATCTCGTAGCCGTCGGGATTCATGCTCGGCATAATGTGCAGCCTGACGCCGTTGACGATCCTCGTGACTCTGTCGTCGGTGCCGTAATTCTCGCACAGATATCTCGCCAGCAGCAGCAGCATCTCCCGCCCGACGACCTCGTTACCGTGCATATTCCCTATGTACTTCATCTCCGGCTTGCTCGGGTCGTGCTTGCCGGGACCCGAGGTGACCTCGAGAACGTAGAGCTCGCGACCCTGGACCGAACGTCCGACGCTGTAGAGCCGGGTGATGCTCGGATAATTCGCCGCGAGATCCTTGAGATACTTTTCCATGGACTTGTAGTCGTGATGCTCGAACACGGTGTCGTGCAGGAATCCGTAATCGTCGTTGGGTCTCGCGAACGCCCGAAGATTCGACGAGTCTTTTCGCGCTACGGATAAATCATAACGGATACAAAAAAAAAGAAAAACGAAAAGAAGCGAATCACTTGAGGGGGGCAAACGAGAAGGCGGGAGAACTCGGCGCGGCTTTTTGTACGAGGACGAAAGAGCAACGAAGAACACAAGGTGCATGGAGAAACAGTCATAAAATCAAAAGACAAACTTGGACGAAAAAAAATAATAACTGAGAGAACGGTAATAAAAAAAACACACACACAGACTCCAACGAGGAATCCGAGGGAGAGGCTGGTGTTGTGACTGATGTGAGAAATTCGGGCGTCGATCGCAACAAAGATAGCACTTTATTTCGGACACTGCTCTATACATTATACAGGTTTTTTTTCTCGTTCGTTTTGTTTTCTTCCCTCAAACACAATCGTGAAAATACAGACGTGGCTATTTACGGTTTATATCCATTTACGCTACACAACATACTCGCACCGTTCTCGCATTGTGATCGACAATTTTGATAACGCTCGTCGGCGATATTGCCACCGTAAACGCGGTGTAATTGTACGTTTTGTTCGCCCTCGCTCACTCTGTTACACTCTGTTTTTTTTTCTTCAACGAATAATCTCGATTCACAGCTCGTGAGGAATGAAAACGGTGGGGAAAAAAAAGAGGACTAAAAAATATTTGTTCGCGCGGCTTGAGATTTAACGGATGAGATTCTTTCGGATTTGACTAGCGCCAATCTCGTGGAATTGATCGTCGATCGGCGGTTACGATTGTTTGGAATGCAACGTCATTGCGCGTCGCTCCCGAGACTAACGTGTTCACGTTTTGTTCGACGGAATAGTGAGTAAAGAAAATGCAGGGAAAAATACTTGAGAATCTCTTCTCTCGAACGGTTGAGAACGGTCAGCCGGTCTGTGGATTAAATTCTAATTTATCGACGCTTCAGAGAGATATGTTCGTGGTCGTTATTAAAGACAACGCTAGATATATCTATATAGATCCTTTTTGTTCCTTTGTTCGTTACTCTAGTATTCCCAAGATATTCATGTATATATATGTATATAATATAATAATAATTCACGATTATTTTTTTTTTTCTCATCGAATGAACGCACTATCAACAACAATGTCTTACGCTATCGCGCGCGCTCCACTCGATAGCGACTCTCGTTTCTCCATTACCTTGTGCACTCTCGTTAAACTCGCATGGAAATGAGTAAGGAAGATATATTCGCTCTTAAGTTATAGGCTTATCGTAGCAAATAGAACCAAGTCCGATGGTGTTTTGCGGGCGGTATACATGAATAAACGATATCGGGGGAAGAGCAATTGGCAATAATGGGGATGTGAGATCCAAGCATGAGATTACGGATAGCGCGCTGTAAAAAAATAAAAATCAAGGTAAACAATAAGACTGTGGGGACGAATGCGAGACAAGTAAATTCGTACCGTCGGAATGTTCACGAAAAAAAAAAATAAATAAATAAATAAATAAAAAATAAATAAAAAATAAATAAAAAATAAAAATAAAAATAAAAAAGAATTAAAAAATCAAAATGATGACATCGGACGGACGTGAGTGAATGAAAGAAATGAATCGAGAGACAGGAACGTTCAACGTATCGACGATACGGGCAATCAGTAATCCCTGATGCGCAAAGAAGACATGATTCTCTCGAGCGGCGATAGGCGCGTTATGTACGGTATCACTTCGGGATAATCCACCTCGGGTTTACCTTGTTCTTCCTGAGCGTCGCGGCGCAACGTGAAGTTCACGACGGACGTTTCGCCCTCCTTCACGGTGACGTTGATCGGCTCGCTCGGCTCGTATCTGGGAATAAACGTCGGAAAAAACTTGGAGCGTTAGCGGGGCTGATTTCGGCGATACGCGATCGCGTTCCCGCAAAATTTATTCGCGAACGATCGCGATACGATTGCAGATTATCTCGTGTGACTCACCCCCAGGCACCGGCGGTGATCGTGTAAGTTCCGGGTAGCAAAAGACGCCAATATTCGCCGCGATTGGTCGAGCTCACGTTTCGGTTGATCCCGTGAACGCCGATCTGCGCTCCCTCGATGGGTCTGCCGTCCTCGTCGATCACGAGACCTGCGAAAACGGACAAAAATACATGTAAACGCATTTTTTTTTTTTTTTTTTCATTAAATTAATTAAAAATAAAAATGTGGCATCGTCGGTTCGACTCACCCTTGACTCCAATGTGCGCCTGTTCCAGGTACTTCAGCATCGATTCCTTGTTCAATCGCCAATGCGTGGGCATCGACGCCCGATCGGGATACTTGCAGCAGCTAAGCTCGAACGTAATTTCGAGGGCGTTCGAACGCGCGTAGTTGAAATCCTGCATTCCACCGACGACTTCGTACCTGCGGCCGAGAGAGATACAACAGTCAGTGGACGATTTGGGTTTATTAGATTATTTTTTTTTCTGAATTTCGTCGCATTCCAACGATCCAAACTTCAACATCATTCGCGGAGTCGTAAATTTCGGACATACCAATAGGCGCCGTTGGTGACTCCACCGGGAAAACGATCCGGCGGGCACGCGTTGCCCTGGTGCATTATCGGATGACGATCCGCGTACGTGTGGGCGAGATACTTGAAGAGTTCGTCGTCCGGCGATTTGCTCTCGATGCAACAGGTTCGCGAGATTCTGCACACACCCCCAGGGAACAAAGAATTGAAAATATAAAAAAAATACGATAATTGCGTCAGTCGCACGCGATCGCGGCGTGACTCACGCGGCAAGGCGGAAAATACTCGTTGCGATAGATTGCGAAAAACATCTGTTTTGCACAATATTCCAGCCTTGAAAAAGCAGACATAGTAACAGATAATCTCGGCGTCGTACCCAGAGTCGTAAGGATAGCTGGCGACGACTGCGCCTCCGTGGAAATTGGCAGACAGCACAAAAGGCTCAGTGGCGATCCAGGTCATCATAGCGACAGTCTCGTTTTGCCTTCCAGCCAGGATGTTGCCTAGTCGCAGGAGCTGATTGGTGCGCCTGTCGAACTGATCCGGAAAGTCCCTGTTGAGATCTATGTGATTTGCGTTCTCCCTTCCGGTGAAGTCGCCGTGAGACTCGCAGTTGCCTTCCTGCAAAAATGAGGGAAACCAGGCAAGAAAAAAGGTGAATCCCTTCGACGTACGCCAAAAGACGCAGCAATTTTTGAGAATTTTTTTTCACCAACGCCAGACTCACCTGCGACTTCTCGAAGCCATCTGGATTGAGCGAAGGCATGAGATAGATGTCCGTGGTGTTCACCAGCCTCGCGACTCGCTCGTCGGTCGCGTAATTCTCGAGTAGATACTGCGCGAGGTAGACGACGAGCTCGCGGCCGACGGCCTCGTCGCCGTGCATGTTCGCCACGTACTTGACCATCGGCTCGCCGAGGCCGCGATTATCGACGTCCTCGGATATCTCGAGGACGAGGAGATCGCGACCCTCGACGGACTTGCCGATCGATCGCACCTTGGCGAGGCTCGGATACGTCTCGGCGAGCCTGCGGAAGAGGCTCTTGAGCTCGTCGTAGTGCGTGTAACGCGGGATCACGAAGTCCTCGTTCGGCGCGGTCGTCGCGGACCTCAGGCTGAAGCCGCTGGTGAGTCCGTAGATCGCGCAGAGGGTCACGAAAACCCCGCACGGACCCATCTCTTTTCCTTTGTTTTTTTTTTTGTTTCTGTCGTCTCCTCGGATTCAAAACCTCGGCGGGGGGCCTCTCGGTGGAACGTTTTCGCGTTTCTTCGCGCGGATGGAGCGAAAGAGCGGACGCGAGTGACGTCTTAACGGGACATCCCTGGGTTCCCTATGCTCTCGCTGCTCGCTGCCTCGTCGCTCTCGCCAGTTGCGCTCGTGATGACGTCCGCACGCCGCCCGAGAGTGGGGATATACTAACCTGATCCCGCGCCGCGCGACTGTTGCTCGCTGTTGCTTTTCTCTCTGTTCGCGGCGCCCCCCCCCCCTTCCCTCTACTCTAACCACCTCTTCTTTCCCCCTCCACGCCGCGCCAAACGCTGATTATTCCGCACCCACGCACCGATGACGTCATACGCCTACCCCCGCGAATTCGCGCCGAGAAATCGATTTGGGGGAAATTTTGTATTTTTAGGCCTTGTCCGTACACTTGAGGCTCGTGCGCTCGCCGACGTGACACCAGAGGGGCCGAATTAGGCTTTCAAATTTTCCGAGGGATTTTGCATAAGATGCTAATTTTTGTTTTTGTTCGGTGACCTGGTAACTATTTTTTATTAATCTTTTGCGCCGCTGTATGTAGATTAGAATTGATGGGGAATTATAATAACCCCGCGAATTCGCGCCGAGAAATCGATTTAGGGGAAATTTTGTATTTTTAGGCCTTGTCGTACACGTGAGGCTCGTGCGCTCGTCGACGTGACACCCGGGGAGGCCGAATTAGGGTTTCAAATTTTCCGAGGGATTTTGCATAAGATGTTAATTTTTGTTTTTGTTCGGTGACCTGGTAACTATTTTTTATTGATCTTTTGCTCCGCTGTATGTAGATTAGAATTGATAGGAAATTATAATTATGAAAAAAAATATATATATTTAGCTTTGAAAATATGTATTTCGTTTGCAGCTACGTTGACTGAGGGGATTTTTTTTTTTTGGACAATCAGTAACGACTCGGTAAAAACAGATTGCGAGCTTTATTTGTGTAATCGGTGGAAAAAAATATTTACAAGTACAAGTATATCGAAGCGAAGTCTCAGGAGCCGGACAATCGCGCGGCCTTTCGGACGTAGTAGCGCTGAAGAGCCGCCTCGAAGGCGGGACCCACGGTTCGCTTCTCCCATATGGAGACTTTATTCTTTTTCTCCTCTTTGGCCTCGTCCGCCGGTTTCTCCGGCTTGGCCTTCTCTTCTTTCTTCGCAGCGGCGACGGGAGCGCCGTCGTTGCTCGCGGGCTTCGGGAATTCCGTGGGTTTTTCCTTGATAGCTATATTTTTATCAGGCTGTTGATCTTCAACCCGAGGCTTCGTCTTTTTCCTCCTCGACTCCTCGGCCTCCTCGCTCGACGATTTCTCCCTCGACGGTCTCTCCTCCTTCGCCACTTCAATCTCCTCCTCCTCCTTCGGCTCCTCGACTTCCGACTCGGACTCCGAAGCCTCGACAACCCTCTGCCGGTACTGTCGACTTCCCTTCGCCTTGGAATTCATTTTCGTCGATTTCTTCGAGCGCGACTCGCCCTCCGAGTCGGAGTCTTTCTCGGACGCGGAACTCGAGGGAAGAACGTCGTCCCGGTCGACGTTGATTTTTTCAGCGGCTTCTCGAGAATCGTCGTCCTGTCTCGGCTCCTTTTTCGTCGCTTCCGATTCGGGATTCTTGGCCGGATCGACGGTCTGTTGAAAAAAGTGCCTGTAGAATCCGGACATGTCGGGCTGCTTCGTCACGTCTCCTATGGCCTCCAGTCGGTCCATATTTTGCTCCTCCTCCTCCATCTTCTTCAGCTCCTCCAATTTCGCCTTGTAAGCCGAGGTGACGAAGCTCTCTTTGTCCGCGTACATCTGTCCCTCGGCCTCTCGTTCCTTCTGCACCATTCGCTCTATCCTGTGCTCCTGCTCCCTCTTCCTTCTGTCCGCCGTTTTCAGCAGGTTTCCTATGTACTTTGACTTCTTGGCCTCCTTCTTCACCGCCTTTCCCTGCTCCTCGCTCTGCTTCATCTCGTCGAACACCTCGTCGTACTGATATATCGTGGGATCCTCGTCCAGGGCCTTCTGCATGTTCAGGCGGGTCTGCTTCTTCACTCGATTCTTCTCGCCCTCCGCCTTCAGCGCCTTCTTCACCCAGTCAGTTCCGTCGTCCTCGTCGGTGTCGTCGTCGCCCCCAAAGACGTTGATCGCCTTGGGGGCTGACAGAGGCGCCTTCTTCGGGCAGATGAGGCCATACCTATTTTTTTTTACCAATGATTTGCACGATTAACGAACAATTTACACGAGCGTCTCGCTTATCAGCGGGAAAACCGTAAACGACAACGCGGGTTATGACATTTCGATAACGTTTTAATTGCGATTTCGCAACGACAGACGCGACGGTTTTCGTCCGCGAAATTGAAAACATCGGGAGAGCAAACGCGTTGATGGATTTATAAGAAAATCGGTACGTGAATTTTTTTTTTGCGAACGAACATAACCTCAATGTCAAGACGAAATATATGAGACTTTTGCGGTACTCACTGCTTTCCGTTCTTTCTGATGTCTGCCATTACTTTTTATCGCCGAGGATTCGACTCCAATCAACGGGGTGTTGATTGAAAAACTTAATGTTTTGATTGTACTCGGGCTGGATTAGTGTGTGTCGCTAAGTTCTGTGACAGTAAATAATACAATATCGTCTCGCGACTTTGGCGTCGTGAGTCACTTAACCGTGCGTCGGTAAAGCAGGGATTGTGGGAGATGCTCGGTCGGTAACCCAACATGTGGATTGTGGATTTTAGAAGAGTTGGCTTCAGTTTGTCACTTTGTACTTTGCAGTGAAGCCGAATTTTCTTTTTCGATTTTTACCGATTAGCATACGAGGGATAAATAAGAGAAACAACGTTTTATAGGCAAGATTCGTTTGTTTATTACAATAGGTTGATCTTGTACAAATTAATTATAGCCTTATATTTATAACAAGTCAAGTTCCTCATTTCTTTTTTTTTTTTTTTTTTCTTCTTCTGACGATTCTCGTTATCGATATGTATACTATATTAAGGGCTAGTCAGAACGATTAACGGGGAGAATTTAGAAATTGTACCCATTTTGCCATTTATTTATCTAATGACATGATAATATGTTGTGAGGCATGATCCGTTTTTAAAAATTATTTGGTGATTTAATTACCACTGTAAAATGCATGACGATGGTTCGCATGAGAAGACCCTAAACGTCGCTCGACGTTATCGATTTATAACGACACGCATATAACGCATAAATATACTTTCGCTGTACATGTTTAATTCCACTTTCGTGCTTATGCCGATTCTCCCGCGTCGGGGCTCGAATAATGTTTGCTTAATTGTTTAAAAAACGCTGTACATCTGTTGAAAGAAAGAAAGAACAAAATCATTACAAGACTACCTAAGCTCATTTAAGAAGTATAGGAAGATTTCCGTGTATGAGCCACCGTCACATTCTCGTCGGAATTGTCAATCTTATTCGCCGCCCCCGCGACGTCGACCACTAACTGAAAGTTTCATCGCTAACTGGATGTCCGTTTTGATACAATTCGTTAAATAAACTGTACATTTTTTTATCTCATTCTAATATAGAATAAATTACCTAAGATCAATTGTATCGGCGTGCGTGGTGTCGCTTTGAAATATCAGAAAGAGGAGGGCGCGGCCGTAAGATCGATTAACATGGATTGGACACCGGTTTTGGTCAACACAAAAATTCACCCTGCTTAGTGTATTATCATTACTGTTAATGCGCGGTTCACTAATTTACGGTGCTTATTACGAGCAGGATCGCTGGTGTCCTTTTTTTTTATAGAGTAGGAACATAAATTGCAATTTCTCAACAAAATTCTATACGTATTAAAAAAAAAAAAACATGTATACCACACCCAGTAAAGCTGCCATTATACAATTAATTCTCACGAAGCATCCTAAGCCGGATGGGAAGTATTTCTAGGGCTCGCGCGTAACAAACAACAAAAAAACTCCCACACGATTGTTTTTTTTTTCTCTTTTTTCGTCCTTTAATTATAATATTAACTTACGAAGTTAGTCGCGGAAAGATGCATTGTTTTATATGGCATTTGAAATTAAATTGGCAGTTTTACAGTAATTTCTTATTCGCTAAAGTTACACGGTGAAAAAAAAAAAAAAACGAAAGAAAGAATGATTGCGAATGGTATATACTGTACGATCGACGTGTGTTGCGAATGGCGATGTGTGATGAAAGTATAAACAACAGCGGAATGGCTTTCGTCGCTGTGCAGTCTTATTGAAATATATATATATTTATATGTATATATATCGACGTATGTTACGCGTTTTAATGGGAGTAGTAGCACCGTTATTGCGATATAACGTTGAACATGCTGATTGATGACCGGCGAATGAGAGATGGTAATGGAAGGAACGGAACGTTGACTTAATTCACATAGACATACGAGGAGGAACTACCGTCCACCGTGATCTTTCAATCTGCCCCTTACAAACCGTTGCATAATTAACATTGCGATTATTATGATACAAGTCATATTATTTGATCATCGTATAAACATTATTATCATCACAGTAAAAATATTATTTTATATCTTTTCAACTATTAACCGTTGCGTCGCCGTGCCGCGACCGAACGCGCAACGAACGAACGAGCGAAGCGCGCGCGCTTCTCCCTCTCTCTCTCCCTCGTTTGCTATCGTTACTTCGTGCGTTTACTTATCGATTATTATACTACATCGTTTATATCGTTACTTATCGCACTTAAGTAGTTCATCGGTTCCATGTACACGTATTCAAAATAAAGTCAGTTAGCGTTTAGTAAAAATACATAAAGTTACCTATATTTATTCCTCTCGCAGCGGAATTATAGTGTTCGATTATTAAATTTACTCTCAAACGATAATTCCTTTTTTTTACCGTTACGTATTAAACAATAGTCATTGGTCTATCGACGCGATCATGATTCATTACAATTTCCATCGACGTTTTTTTTTTCGCTTTTTTTTTCTTCTTCAAATTCATTACCGGAGATGTCGTCCGATAAAAATATGTTTTCTCTTTCTCTCTCACGAATCTCCCACCTCTCGGTGTCCCTTGAAACCGCCATGAGTGTCAGTTTAGCGACCTCAGTTTCCACTGCTCGAAGACAAGAATCTCTCGCGTATCGTGTGTGTGTGTGTTTGTGTGTAAGTCTCGTAAACGAAATGTAACGTATTTTCTTTTCCATTCTCAAAAAAAAAAAAAAAAAAAAAAAAAAAACGGCAGTGCGTCGAGTCAAAACGGGTGGGAATCCTCCGGATTTAAGTACCGTCGCACCCAAAGACCTTCAACAACAGCGGTAGGAGATTATTTTTCATTTTTCTGTTTTTTTCTTTTTTTCTCTTTTTTTTGTTTCTTTTCGCACCGCAGCATCGCAACGATTCGCGCGGGCGTCGAATCGGCAGACCGCGACCGCGCGGTGATTCGATCGTCTCTCGGGGGAAAGTCAGTCTCTTGTTAAATAGCTGCCAGCACGGACTGCCCTATCTATATTCATTAGGATAAAATATATATGTACAAAATTGCATACCGACGTGAGTCCACTCGCGCTAGTCGGAGGATCGCCGGACGGGGCGCGCGGCCCTCGAGTCGCGGCGCCTCGCCGCAGTATCGGAGCGTTCGTCACACCGAGGTCTGCGTGATAGTGTTACCCGGGAGCCAGAGGCGGCCGTTGCTCTTCTGATCGTTGACCTCGTACTCGGAGTCGTCGATCTCGCAGAGATTCGTCGAGAGATCGCTGTTGCTCGTGCCGCCACCGAGGAGGGAGTTGCGCTCCTCGAGGGTCGTGATCACCGAGCCGATCTCGTCGAGATCGTCGCCCTTGTGGCATCTGTTGCGTCGGGTGCTCGGAAAACCGTAAGGCACTACGTCGTCGTCTTCTTCTTCTTCTTCGTCGGATTCCAGGGCGCCGAGGCGGCCGTTCAGCGGATTCATCTCGTTCTCCGTGTCCGTGTGAATGTTGTAGTGCGGCAGATAGGAGTTGGGGTGACGGAGATAGCTCTCCGAGTCCTTGTACTTGTACTCGCCCTCGCCGCCGCTGTCGAGGGGATTCAGCCGTTGCGTCTCCGGGCAGTGATAGTGCTCCGAGAACTCGGTCCCGCACTCCGAGTCCCCGACGTACTCGGACTCTTGATCCTCGTTCAGGGTCTCGATGTCGCGGCTCGGGTCTATTGGACCATGCACTGCGAATCGGTTTGGTACAACACGGATTAGTCAAATTGTCGCTTCGTGACAAAAAAAAAAAAAAAAATAATAATAACGAAAGACGAAAGATTTTTTCGTGCATGCTTTAAAAAAAAAAAAAAAATAGTTTCTGCAATAAAAAAGCGATCGACTCACTCGATGGTAGCTGATGAGTGTTGGACTCGTTACTCTCATTGCTGTGGAAGCTCGATGAGTCCGGAACCTCGCTGCCAGGTACCTCCGTGATGTTAGGAAGAGGGTTCTGACTCGGCCTGACCCAGTCTGAACAGTCCCAGTGATACCCTAAAAAACATTGCAGACAACATATGTACTCGACTACACGGCACATGCGAAAGCTTTTTTTTTCTTCTTTTGTCTGTTTTTTGCCGCCTCCTTGCCGAGCCGCGCCGGGCGGTAGATAAGCCGAAGATATCGGGAGATGTGTACACGGGACGGGGGGAGCAGAAAAAAAATACGTCCGAGGGCGAGGAACGTTTTTCAGGCAGGCAAAGCGACCCTCGGAGCGGTAGAAGAGAGTAAAGAGAGGAACTGAGAGAAAGAGAAAGAGAGTGAGACGAAAGCTTGTCCATCGACTTACCACCGACGATGCGAGGATCATCCTCGATGGACGATAGGGACGCAACGGAGGTCCCACCTCCGTGAGGAGTCCGCCGGGTAGAGTTTAGTAGAAGTCCTCCAGTGGTCAGCTCTGGTACCACTGGACTCGCTCGTTTCAGGTCTGTTAGTACACAACACGACGACACACCGGGGTTAATATTTAACTGTCGCTACTGTGCCCCAAGGCCAATCGGCAATCGATAAAACGACGAAGTCAACGCTCGGAATTCGGCGGAATAAAAAAAAAAAAAAAAAAACAGTGTGTGTGTGCGGGAGCATCGCCGTTTTGGTGAATAAAAAAAGAGTAAAAAAAAATATCAAAAGAAAAATAAAACGATAAACGAAAATAAAAAGAGAAGCTATACAACAGTCGACGAGACCCATAATATGAGGCATGCGGCAAGCGAGATAACGATGATAATTGTCATACAAAAATAAAAATAAAAACGGTATTATGATAAGAAGCTAAGTCGAGGGTTGCGGGGTTGGACTGAGTGACGACGCGCCCACCGACGTGTCTCTCGCCTCTCTCCTTCGGTCCTTCGGGGGGAGGGAATTCTTCGTCGATCCACTCACCGTTCTTGATTTTCGCGGTGTCGGTGATGAACGAGGCCAGATGCATCTGCTCCTGCCAGATCGGCTTGTGGAGACTGTCCGTGTCGCTGCCGGTCGCGTTCCCGCCAACCGGATTCGCGAGCGTCAACGTCGGCGGCGACACCGGCGTGCTGCGATTGAGATTTCGCAGATAATCGGGGGGAAAATTCTCGAGCTCGTCGCCCGCGCTCCCGTAGCTTCGCAACGTGTCTAGATTGTTGAGCGCTACCGCCGCCGCAGTCCCGTAATTCGCCGGCTCGTTGTTCGAGCTCGGGGTATAGGATGCAGGTCTGGGAGGACATTGGGGAGGTTCTCTCTGCAATGAAATCACACGAAAACACCATAATCTCGAAAAGCTCTCTCACTGCGCATCCCAAACGTATCAGACGTTTCGTCAATGTGTGTAATGTGCGTGTGGTCAGCGTGTCAGCGCAAAAAAGGAAGAACAACGCGATGAGTATCAATAAACACACACTAGACAAAAAAGAAAAACGAAATCAAACGAGAAAACTCAAATCTCGAGACGAGAAAAAAAAATTCGCAAAGATTTTCATGCTCGAAAATAAAAAAAAATTAGACGCTCAAACATGAAACGCCGAAGAAGAATATGCAATTTTTACCTGTATAACTTCCAGGTTGCTCAGCTTCGAGCTGCGCTTGAACTCGTGCTCGTGCGGCCTCGCCGAGTTCAGCACAATCTGCTTCCTCGTCTCGTTGTTGATGTTGTTGGCCCGCGCGCGCGTCCGTTTCATTCGTATCTTCCGATAAGTCACGAACACGATGATGAGAAACAGGTTCGCGAGGAGTGCGATGCCGATCCACATGAGTTGCTCCCAGGTGATATTGAACGGGTCGGATATTATGGGAGTCGAGAACACGGGGTTGCCGCAGTTGATACCGGTCATGTTGGGCGGGCAGATGCACCGATAGGTGCCGACCTCGTTGACGCACGTCCCGCCGTTCGCGCACGGACTCGACTCGCACTCGTTCACGTCGATCTCGCATCGCTCGCCGCTGAATCCCTGACACTTGCAGATCGGTCCGCTGTTGCCCTCCTCACAAACGCCGCTGTGAACGCACGGGCTCGGGCTGCAGTAGCGACCGAATTCGCAACGTTTTCCGCTGAGACTCGGGCCGACGCATTCGCAGGTAAAATCGCCACCGCCCGGCGTGACTTTGCAGCGTCCGCCGTAGAGACACGGCGACGATGCGCAGGGATCGGTGTCGACCTCGCACGTCGAGCCCGTGAAACGCCCGTGGCACTGACACTGATAATTCTCGTCGTCGGTCGCCCTGCAGGTGCCGCCGTTCTGGCACGGCTGAGATCCGCATACCCCCGGAGGCACGAGAATCGTCGCCGTGTCGCAGCTGAACGCGACGTTCGCGAAGAGCTTGAGAACGGCGACGCTACTCGCGCCGCTCATGTGAAGCGGCACCGAGACACGAGCGATTCTCACGTCGTCCATGCAGCCGAAGAAACCCCGTTGAACGTCCTCGAAGCCGAGAATCGTCGGATGCTGCCTGACCTCGGCGCCGAGGTAGAGATCGTCGGACTGAAGATTGAGAATATCGTTGATTCCGGGCGCCGAGCCGTGCGCCACGTGCTTACCGTCCACCGTGAGACGCGCGCTGTTGCTCTCGCGCTCCAGCTGAATCTCGTGCCACTGACCGTCGCTCACGTAGACGCTGGATACTCGTACGAGACCCTCGCCGCTACCGAGATCGAATTTGTACTGGGCTACGCCGTTGACGACCTCGAGGATGTTGTAGTCGACTTTGCCCGCGGCGTACATGAGATTCCCGGTCGGTTGGACCGTGCGAATTCGCAGCGAGAGCGAGAGTTGGTCCTCGATCGTCTGGCGTATCTGCGCCTTGTCGATTTTGTAGCGCGCGTAACTCTTGCCGCTGAAGGAAATGGGATTGCGAGGGATGTAGCAGGACTCGTCGTGGCATTTGGAGATGTCGATGTCGCAGGTGGGACCGGCGAAACCCTCGGGACACTGGCAGGTGTAACCCTGGACCGAGGAATCCGGCACGCAGACCTTGAACAACGGGCAGGGATCCGTCGCGCACTCGTTGACGACGACCTCGCAATGATTACCCGCGTAGCCCTCCTTGCAGCTGCACTCGATCTTGTGACGATGCCGGGGAGACACGAAACTCATGACGTCGGTCGCCACGGGCGAGATCGACGTCTGATCGAGGACGATCCGGTCCTGACAGTCGCCGTACACGCAGTAGCCCTTGTTGCACTTGAATCGCACGATCTCCTCGACCACGAGCTTCGTCGACTCCTCGAGCTCCTCGATGTGCTGATTGAGAGCCTCGCGGATGCTCTCCGAGGTGTAGAAACCCGTGGGACTCGCGATAGGCGCGGATTTTCTCACCGCGAACAGAAGATCGAGATCGTTGTGAACCGCCTGACGCGTCGCGCGCGACTTGATCATGTTCACCGAGTCGTCGCTCGACGGCTGAACGCTTATTATCACGATGTCCTTGAGTCGGCAGTTCATCGCATTTCTCACGGTTCTCACGAAACCCTTGCGATGACTCAGAATAAAATCCTCGGCGCTCACCTCGCGAAATCTCACGATCACCGAGTTTTCGAGCATCAACTCCGACACGAGATCCACGGTGACTTTTACGATCGCGTACGACGCGAATTTGCCGTCCGTCACGCTGACGTTTACGCGATACTCGCCGACGTCGAGACGCGGAAGAGCGACGAGTGTGCCGTCCGCGGGATCGATCTGGAAGAGATCGACGTTGAGATGCGTCGACGAGGGCGCGAGGCTGAAGTGCAGAGTGTCGTACTGATCGCGATCGCTCGCGTGAACGCGACCGAGAATACCGCCCGGATATTCGTCCATGTAGGAGTTGACGATGACCTCGAGAGGCGTGATCACCGGTGGATATTGCGACTCCTCGATCACTTTTACAACCACCCAAGCGTCGGAATAAAGCGGCGGACTTCCGTTGTCGAAGACGCGAATGTGCAGCACGTATTTGTCGCGCACGCGGCTGTTGAATTTCGTCGCGGTGCGAAGGGATCCGTCCTGCTCGAGCCTGAAAGCGTCGCCCTCGTTGCCCGAGCGAAAATCGAAGGTGTAGGGCTGAGCGTTCGGCAGGGTGTCCGCGTCGTTCACCACGAACTTGAGTATCGTGTGACCGAGGGGTTTGTCCTCCTGCACGACGGTCGTGTAATTCGGCTGCGAGAAGAGCGGCGGATTGTCGTTGGCGTCGAGAATCTCGATGTTCACCATCACGAAGCTCTGGAGCATCGGTTGGCCGCTGTCGCGCGCGTGAATCTCGAGGACGTAGTTGGCTATGGTTTCGCGATCGAGAGCCGCGGCCACGGAAACGAAGCCGGTTTTCTCGTCGATGACGAACTGCTTGAGACGATCACCACGCTCGATGTGATAGGTGACGATGCCGTTTTCCTCGCTATCGAGATCGTTCGCGAGGACCTGAGTCACACGCTCGCCGATTTTGGCGTCCTCGCGGATCGACGCGCGGTAGGAAACCTCGTTGAAGATCGGCGCGTTGTCGTTGCAGTCGGTCACGGTTATGTTGACAGTCGCGTGATTATTCAACGGTGGAATTCCTCCGTCCACCGCCTGGATGGTCAGGAAATAATCCTTCGCTCGCTCGTAGTCCAACTGCTCGGCGATCGTTATCACCCCGGTGAGCGCGTCGATCTGGAACTTCTTGTGCTCGTTGCCGCCGACGATCGAGTAGTAAACCTCGGCGTTCGCGCCGATGTCCTTGGAGGTCGCGAGAACGCGCGCGACGTCCATCCCGACAGCCACGATTTCTGGGACCCGAGCGTAGTAGAATTTCGACGTGAATTCCGGCGGATTGTCGTTTATGTCCTGAACGTTGACGATGAGAGTCGCGACGCTCACGAGCTGCGGCGTTCCCTGGTCCAACGCCTGCACCGTCACGTTGTACATCGCTTTGGTCTCGCGATCGAGCGGCTTTGCCAACGTAATAATTCCGCTGTCGGAGGCGATGAGGAAATGACCGTCCGCCGAGTCGATAAACTCGTATCTGACCTTCCGATTGATCCCGATGTCGTCGTCGGTCGCGTGAACCTTCGTCACGAGGGTCCCGACCTCCACGTCCTCCGGCAGCGTCGTGCTGTACGCGGTCATCGTGAATCTCGGCGGATTGTCGTTGAGATCCGACACGAGGATCTCCAGCTGCGACGAGCACTCCCACACGGGCTTGTCGCGATCCTGCACGTGCGCCGTCAGCGAGTACTTCGCCTGGGTCTCGCGATCCAGCTGCCCGACGGTCTTCAGCACCCCCGTGTCCTTGTCGAGGCTGAATTTGTCGTTGCTGTCGCCGGTGAGGTAGAAACGCAGCTTCGCGTTCGGCTCGTCGTCGTAGTCGGTCGCGAGAACCGTGAGAACGTAGGTTCCGGGATGCGAGCCCTCGGAGAGAATCTCGCGGTATCTGTAGCGAAGGCAGTAGGGTGGATTGTCGTTCACGTCGAGAATCTGCACCGTGACGCGCGTGTCGAAGACGTATTTGCCGTCGGTGCCGACGACATTCAGCTCGTATCTGTCGGTGGTCTCGCGATCGAGAGATTTGGCCACGTAGACCTCGCCGGTTGAGCGGACTTGGAACTGCGAGCGAGGATCACCCGAGGTGATGTAAAATTCTACCGGGGTGTTGAGATCCGTGTCGCGGTCGATCGTCTCGAGCTTCACGACCACCGTGCCCGGTAAAGCGTCCTCGTTCACCGTCGCCTCGTAACTGTCGTCCACGAACGCCGGCGCGTTGTCGTTGTAGTCCTTGAGCTTCACGTGGACCGAAGTTCGCGCGAAGTGCTTCGGGTTTCCGTTGTCCGTCGCGACCACCTGGAATTTGTACTCCGGCTGCTTCTCCTTGTCGAGCTGCACCAACGTCGACACCCAACCCGTGTACGCGTCGACGGTGAAGACGTTCGCGAGCTCGCCGATGTCCGAGCCGAAGGAGTAGCGAACCTCGCCGTTGCTGCCGAGATCGCGATCGTGGGCGATTACTTTCAGGATCGACGTTCCCTCCTCGACGTTCTCGGCGAGATTTATCGCGTAGGGATTACTCTCGAATTTCGGCGGATGATCGTTTTCGTCCAGCACCTGCAGGGAGATTTCCGTGAGGGCCGTCAGCGGTGGACTGGAGTCGGTTTCCGCGAGGACGGCGATGAAGTGATTGTCCTTGATCTCGCGGTCGAGCGGACGCGCCACGGATATCTGGCCGTTCGCGTCGACGGAGAATTGAGGGGTTTCCTCGCTTCCCGAGACGATGCGGTAGGTGACCGTGGCGTTGGTTACGGTTTTGACGCGCGTTATCGGGATACCGACCGCTGAGGCCTCGGACGTGAAGAAATTCTCCTCCTTGCGCTCGAAGAGCGGGGGAACGTCGTGGGGACTCATTATGTAGACGCTGAAGGGAACGTCCGCGTGGTGCGGCTTTAGACCCTTGTCGGTCGCGCGAACGAAAAATTCGAAGAGTTGATTTTCTGTGAAACAAAAAGCAAACGACAAACGATTATAATTTTTATCGTAATTTTATGTAATGTTTAATATTGTATTTTATTAATAGTAATTTTATGTAGTGCTTAATATCGTATTTTATTAATCCTAATTGTTATAATGTTTCAATGAAAAAAAAAAAAAAAAAAAAAAAAATTCTTACCCCAAGCAGCAGCACTTGTGATCAGATACAGAGCTCCGGTGGTCCTGTTGATACCGAAGAGACTCTTCGTCTCCGAGCTCTGCAGCTCGAAGATGGAGTACTCGATCCTCGCGTTCTCGTCCTCGTCCTCGTCGACGGCTTTGACCTTCATGAATGGAGTGTTGGTCGACAGATTGCTGGGAATGGAAGCCTTGTACTCGCGCAGCAGGAAAACCGGCGGATTGTCGTTCTCGTCGCCGACCTTGACACGCACGATGACGACGCCGGATCGTCCGCCGCCGTCGGTCGCCATCACCGGGATCTCGTACAGCTTCTGCGCCTCCCGATTGAGCTTCTTCTTCGTGACGATCTCGCCGGTGAGTCGATTGATGTCGAAGGTCTCCTTCATGAGGGTGGAAGGTATGGAGTATATGACGGTTCCGTAGTCGCCGAAATCCTCGTCCGAGGCCAAAACGCTCGTGACCAGTCGGCCCGGCAGTTGATTCTCCACGACCGTGACCTCGACCAGAGGATTCGGGAACTTCGGATTGTGCCGATTCGCGGGAAGAATCTCGATCTTCACCCGGGTGAAACTCGTGTAGACCCCGTCGGTCACCGAGACGTTGAGCATTCGCAGCTTCTGCTCGCCGAAATTCTGCATGTTTATCAGCGATATTATCCCGGTGTTCTGATCGATGTTGTAGGTCTGCTGCTCGTTACCACCGACGATCGTGTAAATCAGTCTGTCGTCGACGAAGTCGGGATCGCTGGCGGACACGACAGTGACGAATTGGCCGCGCTCCGCGTGCTCCGACAGGAAGCACGTGTAGGATGGCTGCTCGAACTTGGGCGGATTGTCGTTCATGTCGACCACGCTCACCCAGACGTGAGCGGTGCTCGAGAGGCTCGGGACGCCACGGTCCATCGCGATCACCGTGAAGTGGTGGGAGTCCCGGGTCTCGTGGTCCAGCGATCTCTTCAGGAAGACTACACCCTCCTCGGGGTCTATGTGGAAGAATTCGTTGCTGTTCTGCGTGTCGTTCTGGATGGCGTATCGGACCTGCTGGTTTATTCCTGAAATTCGAGATGCGAAGCGGTTTTAGGGAATTTAATTCTGTGGAGTGTAGAGTATTATTAAAATTATAAAAGTTAAAAATAAAAATAATAAAAAATAATTGTCTACTGAAGAGAATTGATAAAGAGGAGCATTTTTTTTACTCACCGGTGTCGTTGTCTCTTGAGCTGACTTTCAGAACGGAAGTGCCGAACGAGGCGGCCTCCGAGACGGATATGTTGTAGGAATCCTGGGTGAACTCGGGCGGGCAGTCGTTGACGTCGAGCACGAGGATGCTGACGAGTACCTCGGCGTAGACGCCGGAGACGCTGTCGGTCGCTCTCACGGTGAGCTCGTACTGCTTCTTTTGCTCATAATCCAGCTCATCCACCACATAGATTACACCTAATTTATTGAAGAGAATCTTTGTAGACCCAAAGCGCTATCCAGCTGGGCGTCGACGAATCCGATATTTCGCTCGGCGTATCTCGCGAGCTCGTGAATTATTATTGGTGAATTATTTTTGTTCAACGTGATCGAACAAGCGCGTGGAAAATATCGGTTTCGTCGACACCGGGAGAGATACTAATGAATGCGGCAGTGTATGACCAATTTACATGTACACAAAAACAACGGGGAATTCGTGAATGAGTGATTGTGATCGATGCTCTGTGAACGCCCGCGAATGTAATAATCGGATAAATTTATGCAGGCGCGTCATGCAGCGAAAATTGATTATTATTCTTTTCTTCCGTCGGGAACAAAAGCCACAAATACGTTTGCGCGGCGTTACTTTGGCGTTCGAACGTTTGTTGCAATTTCGTTTCCGATACCCCGAACAAACGGCGATAATTGCTCTCCGCGGCTTCAATGGCATTTTCGGAAAAAAAAAAACGTGGGTAATGTACATTCGGGTTAAATGTAGACCATGATATGACGGTGCAAAGTACACGAATGCGTGTAACGTAAAATTTTCGGTGGAAAATTCTAGTCACTCGTTAATACATTAGAGACACTAATGGAACGGGTTTGCATGCTTAATTTGGGAATATTGGAGTAATACGATTATGGGAAACACGGGACGGGGTGTCAGAGGACTGAAATACGTCAGCGGGGTAATAACGGGCGAGCGGAGAGCGAGCGTGGATTTTCGAATGACCGAGTGGGTTGGTGTCGATTTATAAAAAGCCACTTTGGAAACTGTTAGTCACAAATTTCAGGTAATCCTACGTGAGTAGAGGAAGTCATGCTTAGCGTGCTGTGCGAATGAAACTGCGACGCCCGAGAAAAAAAATCAACGAGTAACGAGATAAAAGAATAAAAAAAAAAAATGAATGAAGAATCTCCATCGCGAAGCGTATGTACACTACTGCGCTTAGAATCGCCACGCGAGTGTGCGAAAAAAGTCGTACGAATGCGTTTTTTTCGTTGGCGCAAACACAAAAAAAATCCAATCAAATGAATCGACTACCGAGGCAAGAACGAGCGACTATGGAAAAAGTGCTTAGGAACCCAAAAATAAAAAAATTCGGTAAAAAAAAGCTCCTTCGTGCTTCGGTTTGTGCGCTCTCATCGTGCATTCGCAGCAATGCGGAGGTAGCAATTGATGTAAAAAAAACAGCGACACAGCAGGCCGATAAGTCTAGTGTGTTTTTATACTCACAAGGACCATTGTTATTGTCGGGGGCTGCGAAACAGGGAGATACAACAAAACTTTAATTTTCTAAATTTCAATCAAGCATCGAGTGGGGAGGATCGAGGTGGGGAAAGATTTTTTTTCTGTTCTCCATAAAAAACTTTTTCTCTTCTCCGGACAATTAATCACAACTTCGAGGGCGCCTTCGGACGATTCGTCGTACGGACGATTCATCAAAATTGCACGAGGAAATTACGAACCGGGAGTGGGGCTTTCGGGGGGTCGGGAGGAAGTTTAGACACTTGTTAGGGTCAGAGAGATTATCCTACCGACAAAGTTATAGGATTGCATTTTTGCATTTTGCACGTTTTCACCATCGTTAACAGTCGCTAACCGATCGGGAGTCGGCAAAGCTTCCCGATCGAAGCCGAGCCGGCGATATGTACAAAGTTTTGGCGTTAAGAACGACAATTGGCGCACGGCAAAAACCGGAAATCACGGACCATTCGTCTGAGACGCCGTCTCGTAAGGAACAGACTCGATGGTCTGTTACACCGTCCAACATTTCATGCCGAACGTGACACAAAAAAAAAATTACAACGTAATCTCGATCCCTCACCTGTGTTGAAATCGAGAGCGAACTCCTCGAAGTCGTTGCCCCTGGTGATGCTGTAGATGAGCTTGCGGCCGAGCGGCGACTCCGCCTGGATGGAGAGGCCGAGGGGCGAGTGAACCTCGATGCTCTCCAAAACGCTGTCCGTGTAGAACTGCTTGTCGAACACAGGCATCGAGCGATCGATCACCTTAACGTTGACCGGCACCTCGATCGAGCACGGCGTCTGGCCTGTAAATTGATTTTCACAGTGTAAAGAAAAAAAAACCCGCGCCCGAGGATTTCCACTCCTTCCTCCTTCATCTCCCGCGTTTCACTCACCGCCGTCGTAAGCCGCGATCGTCAGCTGATACTCGCGGTTGTGTCCCTCGAGATTCCGCTTGAGCGATATCTCGCCGGTCTTCCTGCAGACCTTGAAGAGCTCGCCGTTGCCCTTCTTCAGCTCGTACCTCACCTCCCCGTTGTCGCCGCTGTCCATATCGATCGCGTGGACCTAAAACGGGAGCACAAGTTTTATTAGCAAAGTTTCACACTTTGCCACTGATGACGGCGCCGCGCGAACTCGGCCCGAGCTATGAATAAATATCCCGCGCGACGCTTATGTTTTCGTCGTTGCAGTTTACCTTGGAAATAACGTCGCCCTTCTGCGCCTCGACCGAGACGACCGCGTAGTACGGAAGATTCACGAACATCGGGCAGTTGTCGTTGATGTCGAGGATCGTCACGTTGACGATCACGTGGGCGACCCGCGGTTTCTCCTGATCGGGCATCTGGCTCTTCGCCTCCACGATCAGCTCGTAGTTGTCCGAGGTCTCGCGATCGAATCGACGACCGGTGGTTCTTATCGCCCCGGAGGTCGGCCCGATGACGAACATATCCGTGGGATTGAGGATACTGAAGACGATATGCTCGTTCAGGGCGCTTCCGAGGACGTTGACGACCGCGACCGTCGTGATCTTCGTCGAATTCTCGACTATCGTGCCCTCGTAGACGGTTTTCTGGAAAACCAGGCCCGACATCTCGGACTTCTCGACCCTCACGTTCACCTGCGCGACGCTCGAGTATTTCCCGTCGGAGACGCGCACGTGAAGCAGGTAAAACGGCTTCATGTTGTCGGGATTGCTGACGGTGATGTAGCCGGTTTTCGCGTCGATGTCGAAGGTGTGAGCCTTGTTGCCGTCGATGATGTCGTACCGCAAAGGCGTTCCCTCGGTGCAGTCGGGATCGACCGCGGTGACGCGCAACACAGCCACGTTTTTATACGTCGGCAGCAGAAGCGTCGTGTTGTAGTCGTTGCGCAAGAATTTCGGCGGACAGTCGTTGACGTCGGTCACGACGATCACGACCTTCGCCGTCGTCTCGGACGAGAGTTTCGGCTTCCCGAGATCCGAGACTTTGACGTGAAACTCGAAGGTCGGGATCGTCTCGTGATCGAGAATCATCACCGTGCGAATCGCCCCCGTGCTCGAGTCGATGTGGAAATATTTTCGCGGCAGATCCTCGACGATGTCGTAATTCAGCAGGGCGTTCAGCTCGGAATCCGCGTCCTCGGCTTTGATGACGAGCGGCGTGCTCGAGTTCGTGAGAACCAGCGAGCCGATGCTCGCGCCCTCGCTTATCTCGCCGCTGTAGAGAGCCTGAAGGAATCGCGGCGCGTTGTCGTTGCGGTCGAGAACGTGAACGATGACGTTGCAGAGCGCCGTCGCACCCGCCATATTCGTGGCTGCGACTGTGAGATTGAAGAACTTGGTTTTCTCGTAGTCGAGACGATTCTTCGTGACGATGACGCCCGTGCTGGGATTCACGAAGAACGTGTCGTCCTTGTTGCCCCGTCGCAGCTCGAACTGCAGGGACGACGTGCTTCGCGCCTCCACGTGCTTCACGTACGCGCCGGTCGGCTGATTCTCGTAGATCTCGGCGGCGAGCTCGCGCTCGACGAAACGAGGCGGCGCATTGTCGGCCATCGTGACCATCACGTGAACCGGCACCGTGTTCGTCAGCGGTGGAATTCCGTGATCCGTGGCCTTCACGAGGAGAATGTACTCGGACGTGACGCCGAGATCGAGTTCACGAGCCACGCGAATCAGCCCGAGATCCGGATCGATGGTGAAAACGTTGCCGACGTTGCCGGATGTGATTGTGTAGGCGATCCGCGCGTTCTCGCCGCGATCGCGGTCGATCGCGTAGACCTGAACGACCGCGGTGCCGATCGGCGATGTTTCGAAGACTTTGCCCTGGATTATCTCGCTTATGAACTCGGGCGTGTGGTCGTTGTGATCGTGAACGGTGACGACGACGCGCGCGTAGTTTCGCTTTGCTGGGGTTCCCTGGTCGCGCACCATCACCGTCAGCACGTGTTCCTCGATCGCCTCGCGATCGAGATAGTCGTTCAGTGTGACGGTGCCGGTTACCGAGTCCACGTGGAAGATTCGCAGGGACTCCTGGCTCTGGGCCGCGTGAAGGCTGTAGAAGACCTTCTTGTCCTCGTCGTCGTCGGTCGCGTGCAGCTGCAGGACTGTCTCGCCCTTCTCCACGTTCTCCGAGATCTCCACGCGGTACGACTTCTCCGTGAACTCCGGACGATGGTCGTTGATGTCGATCACCGTGACGAGGAGCTGCGTGCGACCCGTGTGAACACCGTCGCTCACGGATATCGTGAGGTTGTAGAAGTTTTGCGTCTCCCAGTCGAGCTTCTTCGCTAGTAGGACGTTGCCGTTGTCGCGACCGATGAAGAACTCGTCGCGCTCGTCGCCGTCTGGTGAAAAGTTTTTTTTTTATTAATTTTTGCAAATTGCTTCGGGTATGGCTTTTTCATAGATTTTATGTGCACTGTTAAAAATATTTTCAATGAGCTTCCATAGCAGGCAAAAGAAGCTTCTTTACCTAAATTGGTATTTAAAATTTGATGCACAAGTGAGATTTGATACACAAGATTAAAGTAATTTTTACTAAATTCTCTCAATAAAAAGAAACTGTAATTTTACACACAAATTGATAAAACATCGTTTGCGATTACTCACCGACAATGTCGTACCAGAGGGCGTCGCCGTCCTTGTCCGCGGCCTGCACGAGGGCCACGAGAAAGCCGACCTCGTCGCTCTCGGTCACTTCCGCCGTCTGATTGTTTGCCCTGAAGACCGGCGCGTTCTCGGACTCCTTCGGGGCCTCGACGACCTGAACGGAAACTCGGGTCTGATGACTTCGCTGAGGCTCGCCATTATCCGCCGCTTTGATCTGCGCAACCCGGAGAGAGTTAATCGATGCGAGAAACGTTTCCACCGCGTGCATGCAAAGGGGTGGGCTTTGTGACTGAGATCAAAGTGTCATCTCCCCGTGGCGCTCACGGGATACACACGCGTCCTCACCATCATTTCGTACTCCTGGCCGGCCTCGAAACCGCGCTGCGAGTAAACCATCCCCGTGGTCGGATGGATCTTGAACTTTCCCTTTCCCCGGCCGCCCTTGATGCTGTACTGGATCCTCCCGTTCTCGCCGACGTCCTTGTCGCTCGCCAGGACCTACAGCAAATAAAAATCGTTAGCAAAATTCAATTCCGTGAGACGCATTTTCACTTCAGCCAACTTGTCCTTTTTTTTTTTTTTTTTTTTTTTAAATCTCAACTACTGCAACTTTTACCGTGACGCAAGTGTGGAAAAAAATGAAATAACGTTACGTTAGTAGCCGCCCGGTTAGCTTCCCAGTAATAATAATAATAAGAAAATCGCTTAAAAAAATTGGTAGTCATTCCTTCGTCCGTTTTTTTTTCTCTTTCTTCCAGATCACGATTCCCATCCGTAAGTTATTTCCCCATATGAATTCCGCGAGCGGCACGCGGCGCCGGAAACTTTTTCCGCGCTGCCGGACCGGAAGCGAGCGGGGAGACAGAAGTTTTTCATTACGCGACGAGACGACCATCCCCCCCGACAAACACGACTTTTGTGATACTCGCCGAGCGGGTTCGACTCGAGAAACGATAATTTGTCGCGCAATCCGAGCGTCGCGCGCCCATTGAATCATCGGGATTGGACTCGGTGTAGTTTGTCGCGAATCGAGGGCGGGAATGGGATATACCAAAGCCGTGAACTTCTCGTCGACTGTTCGGAATTTTCTCAACGTCCTCCTGCCCCCCCGATTCACTGTTATTACGTGCATCAACTTTTCCTCCCTCCTTTGGCTCTGATCGCCGACTTACGTGACGCGATCCTCGCCGATTCCTTATAAAATACACATAATAAATATATTATCGGATGCGACGTGGATAAATTTGTAGCGGAAAATTTCGGAGCATCTCGCGGGCAAGCAATTCACATTCTCCATGCGTCACGACGATATGACATAGATGGAAAAAAATATGCGGCGGGACGAGCGACACGATTGTCAGCCTCTCGATGTTACTCCAATATTACTCCCAGCGCTGACTGACAAAAATATCGCTCGTCCTGTGAGGCAAGCAAATCGGCAAAATCGAATGGATGTTCCAGCCACAGACATTTTTACCCAACAAAAAATATACCGTTGTTAATTTTTATTTACCAATTTTAAAGAATTTACATAATAAAAAAATATTTTTAGAAATATGTTAATTTATTCGTGGTACATAAGATAGTTATTTACCAATGTTCGAGAATTTGTATAATAAAAAAACATTTAGAAAAAATGGTAATTTATTCGTGACACGTAAAAAAAAATTATTTACCAATGTTCGAGAATTTGCATAATAAAAAATATGTAAAAAAATGTTAATGTATTCGTGGCACGTAAAAAAAAAATGAGACTCTTTTCGCGTGCGCGTCAACCGGCTGGAACTTCCGCCCCGAGATCGCGTTTGCTCGCCGGGCGTGAGCGCCGGTGATGCTGCGAGCGATATCCTGGGTAACGTCGCGCTAATTATAACTGAATATCTCAATTACCGCGGGCCGCTCCACCTCGGAATTTCATCGGCGAGGTTACCCGGCACATCGCGCGTGTTTCCTCCGTCTCGAGGACGCTCGGCGGCGGCTCGTCGTCTGTGTGTGTTTTGCGTGTGGTGCTCGCGCGCTGACGGTGCAATTAATAATGGGGCAAAACGGAGCATTCTTAGACGACAGGCCGAGTACGCGCGTGTTACTCGCGCTGCAATTTGGCATTCAGACGACGTGGGACGCGTAACGCAGGCAATCAAGAAAGTGCTGAGAAAATGACGATGGCCGGAGGATAATTGAATATCGGGACGGGACGGATGCGAGCGTAAGGATACATCAGCCTATGACGCGTGCGGATTGCGGGGATCGGGGGGAGGGACAACGACCCGATTATAAATGCATGGATTTCCTAACGAGCATTTACAGGCCAGTTTGTGTGCACGTAACAGGGCTTTGCATATCAAATGATAATGACGAATTATAATAATTGATGCAGGATTTCGGGGGGGGATATTGCGAAATTTCACTACGTTATATATATGTATAAATAAAGCGCTTACGGTCTATACAACAATTCGCAAGGCACCCGGGCAGAACGCAAAACTCTACCCGCCCAATCATTAATTTCCTTCGTGTATTATTGTGATTAATTTTTTGTTGTTGTTTAAGATTATCATTTGCAACGTGTTACGATTATTTGGTAATTAATAAATTACAGATTAAATTGTTTTTAAACGTTCCGTGGTATGTGGTGTGTTCGTGTGTGTGTGAGATTTTTTTGATTTTTTTTTTTTTTTAGATTGAACGTGCCGAAGTTCCTTACCCTGAAGACACGATCTCCTGACACGCTGTCGGGGCTAAATGTCTCCCAAGTTCCATTCTCGAGTAAGGTATCGATCGAGAGGTCGTAAGCCCGCGAGCGGTTCCTCGATTTCTGTCGAGAACGAGATTAACAGCTTCTTTTAGCCTTTCGCTCAACGAGAAATTTGACTCCCTTTTTTATTTCAGCTTGTTTGATAAAATAAATTAAACTCCGTGCTTTTATCCCAGCCTCTGGCGTTATAAAACAATGAACTCATTTTGTTCCTCCTTCCGTTAAAAAAATTTAACTCCTATTTTATTTCCGACTTTGGATTAAAAAATGAACTTTTATTCAGCTTATTTTTTCCTAAAAAAAAAAAAAAAAAAAAAAAAATACTCATTTTTCCAGCGTCTTTTCGTCTCTTGTTTTTCCTTCCCCTCTTGGTGTTCGTTTTAATGGTCCGCTTTTTCGTTTCGATGGATTTTGAAATTAAATGATTCCTCGTTTGCCACACGACTCCTCGCGGAAATTCCACACCGCGAGCCTCGCGATGTTCGCTCGTTAAAGATTATCGAAGAGAGAAACGTATTTCGGCACGGGTATAACACTTATGAGACAGTAACACAGGGTGGACGACGTGTGTGACGTGAGAACAACGGACATTGGGCTTGGGCGATATTGACTATTGATACACGGTGTATACGGTGGGGTTGATTGGTGCGAATCGGTGACGGGAATTTTCTTACACGTGTTGCGTTCAATGTGTTTTTTCGCGCGTGCTCTGCTGTACACATATTCATGTAATTGGATGATGCAGGTTTTTGTATATATATAACATAATTTGGCAATTTGACGGTGACGGCAGGAACGCCTAATGCGTCACACAAAGTCGACGAAAACTGACGTTGTCATATTTTTTTTTCTGTAATTTTCAGCAGGTCTCTCGTGTGCAACTTTGTGGTGATCCCATTAAAAAAATGTTCATCAAAATATTCTGGCGTCATCGTCTGCGGGTCAACTGTACAACTTCACAGAGATTGGCGGTGTTGAATTTTTTTTTAATTGGTTCCAAATTTTGGAAAAATAATATTTCGTACCAGTATCATGAAATTTTTTTTTGCCAATCTCTGCAATTTCATTAGGACTCGTTTGCTTCTTGAGGGCACTGATAAGAAACGTTATGCTCGAGGATCGTGAACTTCGTTCGCACGAAAGAAAAAAATGAAAGAATGAGGAAACTCTGCGAGACATTCGATTAGTTCGCGGGGTAAGCTCGGGGATTCGTGACAAGCCTACTTATCGTTTAGGCTCCGCCGAACCGAAGCTTTGGCTGTACAAGTCGAGTTTTTTTTACAATGTACACAGGTCGAGCGATCTACGCGCTATACGTATTGTACAGGGGGTGAGTTTCACGTGTGACGAAAAAAAAAAATGCGGGGAGCTCGGTGAAATTGCTTCGTACCTGGAAGAGCGGTTTTTCCGTGTCCACGGACGCCGGTATTCGGACCGTGTAAAATTTTTGCTCGAACTCGGGACCGTGATCGTTGATGTCCTCGACCTGAACGACCACACGTGTCGTCGATGACAGGGGAGGCCTTCCATCGTCTTTTACCGTCACCTGAAGCAAATTGGTAAAAAAAATCCGATTAATTACATCACATAATTTAAAAAAACACACAAATATTAAATTACAAAAACAAATGATCAAATTATTTTTAAAAAACACTGTTAGTTCCATCTCATAATTTAAAAAATACACAAATAATATATTACAAAAACAAATTATCAAATTATTAAAAAAAACACACTGTTAATTCCATCTCATCATTTTTAAAATACCAAGAGGGTCGGATTTTCCGATAGATCGCCAATTTTTTTTCCAAGTCGAAAAATATTTTTTTTTTCTGATCAGCAAATAATATAATTGCAAAAATTCCACTAAAACAAATTCCAACAGCAATTCAACATTCTCTCCTACGGAGCTCTAAGCTCTAAGCTCTCACTCTCTCTGAGAGAACACAAAGCTCGCGATTTCCGAGTCGCGTGCAGAGGGATTGCGATGACCGCCACGTAAATCCAGCGTCTCCGAGGAGTCTTCGCGCCACGTCGTGCACCGCGTCACGCGTTCTCGGTTTGCGGCGGCTGCAGTAAATTAGGGTTACCAAAGTTGGTTTTATCCGGGTGGGGGGGGTTGGTTGGTTGGTGTCTCGCTGCACCTCCCTATGGTCTCCGACGGTCTTATCCCTCGCTGCTGCACTGCGGCTTGTGTTCTCTACCTCTGTACGATGCACCTCGGTATATATAGTTGAACCACGTGCGAGTTCCAGTGCTCTCGCCGAAAACTCAGAGCGTGGGAAAGCGTATTAGTCTTCGTTACATATAGGAGAGGCGAAGTTGCGAGGCGGGGGGTGCGAGAGGGAAAGCGATGCGCTCGAGGCCCCCGGACGAGGGAGCTTAAACTTTTACTCACGTGAGAGTGCGAGAGCCAACGCACACACAGCGCGGCGGTAGTTCGCTAACTGAGTGTTTACTGCCAGGTATTCGCGAAGATTAAACTGCCGGTTCGGGGTGCTCGAACGCGCGGCGGGTTTATATCTTACTCAAACGATCATGAATGTTGCACCAGTTGTGCCGCGCTCTGTATACGCTCTCTGCGGTATTTCGCAGTGGTGGAAATTATGCTCCGTAAAACTCGAGACGCAACACGCCGCACGTTATTTGTTTTGGGCATCGACGGTTCGACTCGCTGGGTATTTAACGCGTTTTCGTTGAAAGTATCATTATTAAACCGGTATTGTCGAAACATTGGCCGGGTCGTTGCGCTCTCGGTCAATCCCAATAAAGAGGCGTTTTTTTTCATACATGTATATTACAATGAATATGGACGACCGAATTTCCGTGTAATTATCAAAGGGAATGAGAAAATAATTAAATGTTATCGGCGGGGGTCGGGCTGTTTAATTGGAAACGCGAGAATATTTAATAAAATCGATCGGGGAAATAATGACGATTCATTAGCGAGTGTAACTCGGCTGACTGCGAAATAATGTTATTCATTAGTCGTTTGAGAACCATCGACTCTTTTGCGTAACAAATTGTTGCTATGTTTTCGACGTTATCGTGCAATTTGCGTGGCGCTGAATTTTTTTTTTTTTTTTTTTTCGTCGACCTCTCGATGGAGAACAAATTAAATTGCGGGTTCGCCCGGCGGACGAATAGGACGTAAAATTTAACGACGATACGCGGCGGGGCAACCGGGCCGCGGAGTTCGTGCTCGAGTCGCGTATCCCTCCAGGATGGTCAGAAATAGAAACTCTAATCTCGCGGCAACAACGATTTCCCGGCGAATTCGCCGCTGCAAGACGAAACCCACTCGGGGAACGATGCATTCGTGATGAGTCGTCATAACGTCAAAACAGTATCGTTTTATCGTTCAAGATATAAAGAAGATTGTCGAGCGCAACGAGCAAAACGAGCCTTCGGGGGCTTTTGTAATCCACGACGTAGGAGAAGCAGCTGCGGATTTCTATATCCCCGGCCGACTGACGAATAAAAGTGGCGCGCGTATTTTCGTCTGTGATTAACGGTAATGACGGGACGATTTCGTCCATGCAATACTTGAAACCTGCCTCGAGGGGGGAGGAGAGAGAGAAACGGGGGGCCCACTTGGCAATTACCGGTAAGTGAACAGCCCACGTTTTTGGGTTACCGTCGTATTATTCGCGAGAGAGAGAGAGAGAGGGAGAGAAAGAGCCTCGGGGGTCCCCGTGATGAGGGGTTACGCCCGAATGCTCGCTGATGAATGGCCCGTGTTTGCTCCGAGTGTCATTTTCACCGCGATATTTCATACTGCGCAGTCACTCGCTACACGCTCGAGTCGAAGCTCCGATTTTACAGACATTGAAAAAAGAGTTTGTTAACGGTCCCAAAAAAAAAAAAAAAAAATAATCCTTTCTTGGAAATGGCTTAACAAACATCGACTTATCATCAATTTATATTGACTCGAGCAAAATACTAAATCATTTGGTATTAAAAAATACCAAATGATTTAATGATTCACCAGATCTTAAAAACAAGTAAATATATTTATCTCGCCCCATCCAACAGCGAAAAAATTGTCTTTTTTCCCCAGTCAACGTAGGAAATCGCTGGTCCATTTCAGGAACCAGCGTCTGGCTCGGCGGGAGCAAAAAAAGAAGAAAAAAAGGCGAAGAAAAAGCTACACGTTCATCGAGAGCCGAGTGGCTCAGGGCGGCGTTGGCGTTCGCCATTATCCCGGCTTTGAGAAATTCTCGCTCGCTCGGGCGTCCCGGGCGAAAGACACCCGGGGGCGAAGAAGCGCGCCGAGGTGCTTTTACGTTCTCCCTGCTTTTATGGAGAACGAGGGAACGGCGCGAGCGCCGCGTGTGAGTTTCCTCCTGCGGGGCAGACGCGCCTCGCGCGCGCTACCGGCATTTATCTTCGGGGTCCTGGTGAGGAGGACCGAAGAAGATCTCGTCCACCGTTGGCCAGAGCCCGTCTGCTCGCCGTGTGTCCACCGAGGGAAGACGAAGAATCCTCGCAATCACCGAGAGGATTGTAAAACCTCCAAGGTCGGCGCGTCCAACGAGAGAATGGATCTTCGATTTCGTGCGAACTCCTCGATGCCGCTCGCGTCGGGCTCTCGAATCGACGGGTGTAATAATTTTCCTCGCTCATCCTGCTGCTCGGTTTCTCCTTCGGCTCCGAATCCCCTTTTGCTCTGCTTTCTAACAAACAGCCAGCACCACCTGTCTCGTCAAATTACAGAGGAAGAACGGAAACACGTATTATTTATTTTTACTATATTTTTTTTCTCAACGTTATTATTATTGTTACCATTGTTATTATCACGCAGAAGCCTCGCGGGCCTCGTGCGTCTCTCACCGAGAGAAGTTCTCGTCCGTGTTGCGTTTAGCTTCGGCAGAAACCGCACGCGGCTATCGATCGGACGGCGAAATATCCTCGTCGCTCGCTCGCTCTCCACGGGAAACCGTTCTCGACAGGCCGACGAGAAGAACGAGGGGGACGACGGGGCCGCAGCCGCCGTGCAGACTGCCATGTATCCCGGGGCCCGCTGAAGTGCTTTCTTATCGAATTGGACCACCGAAAAGGATCCTCGGTACATCGCGTATCGGCGTTACGTCACTCCGCCCTAAGATTACAGTCGCGGCGAGACTCCTCGCCGCCTCGTGTACTTCTCCTCCCTCCTCCGCCGCCCCCCATACCATCTCCAGCGCGTCACTCGCTCGACGCTCAAGCTATATGGGATTTCGCCGACGTCAGACACTCAACGATCTTCTCATTTTACATACGCTCCGCGGGCTTCTGTAACGTACTTTGCGCTGATGGGCAGAGCCGCGACAGTGAGTTGAATCATTCGCGGATGATGTAGAACAGTCGGGATGTAGTTGCAATTTCCATATTTTTTGCATTTTGTAATTAATAATAGTAATAATAATATGCAATACTAATAACAATAATAATAATAATAATAATAATAATAATAATAATAATAATAACAAAAAATTAAACAAATAACAATAATAATAATAATAAAAATAATAATTTTTTTTTTAAATTGGAAAAAAAAAATAAAATAATAATGACGACGATGACGATGATGTTGTTCATAGACGCATCGACTTTACCCGGAAGTCAGACGGCAATATTCCGGTTCCGTGTTACACATACGGCGTATACGGCATGCGCGGCTTGATTCACGAGCGTTTCGAGTCTACACCCGCGGGCGCGACGCTTCCCGAATGATAGCTCTCGCGGACTGAATGCATGTCATTGGCGGGCGGATTTTTCCTCGCGGGGCGGCAATGACAGGGTGAAAAGACCGCTCGGTCGCCGCGCTCTCTCGTGTGGCCCACGGCGCGAGGGATTGGAAAACGCTTACGTCGAGCTAAGCGCGAGCCGTTAGAGCGCGTTTACGGATAAACGTTATCCGTCGAGCGTCTCACAGAGAGAGAGAGAGAGACCGAGTGGCCTCACACCTTGGGTCGCCCGTAGGGTCACAGCTAGCCGATTCACACACAGACGGTGTGGAAAGTGTCCGGGCTGAATACCTAAGCTACACGAGCATGATACGCGATTTGCTTCAAGGCAAACGTGTCGATAGTATTTTTTGTCTTTTGTGTACAAAGTAGAGTACACGAAACTACACGAGTCTCGCGTAAGAAGCGTTATTATTATTACTATTATTATTATGTATACCCACGGTTGGTAATGTAGGTTCAGGACTGGCTCAAGTTGCCAGGGCATCGTATTATTATTATTATTATTATTATTATTATTGGAAAAGAGAAATAGGAAAGCCTCGCGACAATGAAACATCTGGAATGTTCCGCGTTGGCTCGGCGAATAATTTCGAAATACCTTCGATTGTCAAGGGCTCGACGATATCGGCGGGGGCACCGCGAGGCAATTGCACAACTTTTATATATCAATCCTCCCTGCCGTCCCCCTCGTTATAACATTCGCTCCTGTTTACCGGGGCGTCCGAGTTTCGACGAGAGAGAGAGCGGCGCGCACCGAATGACGGGGAAACTTTTGTGCCGCGGAAGACGATATTTCGAGGGCGAGGCGGGGAGAAACTTTTTGCGCGCTACAAACTTTGTGTGCAGCGAGAAAATAAGGTCCGAGCGGAGAGTTAAAGAATAACGAGCTCGCGAGCGCGACTATTCGCCGGAGTTCTTAGCGCGACGTCGCTGTAGGCGGAGAGCGACGCGAGTGTCGCGAGCCTCCGGCTCAGTCGGTATCAACAACTGCAGTCGCCATTTTTTTTTTAAATATTTTTGCTCGCGTGACACACTCTTTAGCGCTGAATATAAAGATTCTTCGCCTCAGCCTCCTCGGTGCGATCGATTTTTGTTCACCGTCGGTAAACGCGCGGTTATGATATACGAGACCCCCTCTCGGCCGCCCTAACCTAACTTACGTTCGGCCGGCTTCCCCGAAAGCCATGTCGAACACGCTGACTTAGCTCGAATGCTCGATATTCCCGTAGGTGGACGACGGGAGCAGCCGCTCGCCGCTCGACACCGCAGGAATTGGCGCCGAGAGCTTCGCACCGCCCGACGCTGGCGTATTACGTGTGCAACCCGGGCGTGCCACGGTAAAATCTTGGTTACGTCGGTTGGGCGAGAGAGAAAGAGAGAGAGAGAGCGATGGCCAACCCCGAGCCGGCCATTAATATGCGGACACCGTTGTGCTTGAACGTCACGCCTGTGTGCCGCTTCTGCTGCTCTCGCTGTGGGCTTTTTAGTTACCCACACGTCGAGCTGCTGCTGCTGCACGGGCACGAGGAATATGCAGAGCTGCCTACGGCCGGGCAGACCGGAAGAATTTGAAAAATCGCGCCCGATTAATATAAGAAGGAGAGGCACAAGGGAAGGGGGGGGGGGGCAGCATCGGAGTGTTAAAGGGCTTCGGCGCTCTGCACGAGGACGAGACTGCGGGCCTATATATTTCTCGTTGAGTGCTCGGCGAGCTCGTTCGTTCGCGCGAAACAGAATATGTACACCGACAGCGGCAGAAGCAGCAGGCGTGAATGGTGAAGGAGAGGCTACGTCAGAGCGAGTAGATTCCGAGGCGTCTTCGTAGCTACGAAGCGGATGGGGAGAGCGAGAGAGAGAGAGAGAGAGAGAGAGAGAGAGAGACGAACGATTTACACCGCTCGAGCTCGTCCGCGCGCCACCTATGCGAGCGAAAAAAGAAGCTCGGGGAAACAAACAACGAAAAAAAGCGCGCCCCGAGCGAGCGAGAGGGCAGAGCGTCGGGTCTCGTGTTGCCGGCGCTGCTGCTGCTGCTGCTGGTTGCGGCGCGATAGTTCGCTAGGCGCACCACTTATTTCCATACACACGCGAGCGCCAAGAATTCAGCGCTCGTTACCGCGAGATATGGTCGCTATAAAAGCGGCTAGCCCGGAAAATATCGTTATGTCGAGGCTGTGGACGAACCGACCGACCTCCCTCCCCCCCTCCCCGCCTACTACGTTCCTCGTGAATGCAGCACGATCTCCGCGAAGCAGTGGTCGAGGTATATATATGGTATACGTGTTCACGGGTCGCTTGGTGCGCGTTCCTATGGGTTTTGCGTACGTGGCCGTGCGCGAGCGCGCCTTGTAAAACAGCGATGCGGCGATTATTGTAAACGAACGCCGCGCGGGGATTGTTCGCATCGGGTGTTGGGTGACCGCGCGGGGGGGGGGGGGGGGGGGGGCGCGCTCTCGAGATATCGAGTATCGCTCGTGTTACGCGAGGTAAGCAGCGAGTACCGGCGGAGAGACGGCGGGTTTGTGCGTGCTCGGTGCATGAGTGATATGTGGGTCGAAATACAGAAATAAAAAATACGAACAGAAACAGATGAATAAAAAATCTGTCAGTCGTTTTTTTTTCTCTCTGAATTGACCGTGAGATTTGGGCAGAAAATCGTCCGCCATTTGCAAAACTCGTCATTGGCGTTTTTGACGGGGAGAAAGTGACGCGAGTCGCCAGTGTCGTCTCACCCAGTAAGTTTTCATCGCGATCTTCCTCTTCCTCCATCAAAAAATAAAACATAAAAAATACAAACAAAAACAGATTAATTGAAAACTGCGAACCGTTTTTTCTCTCTGAATCCATCGTGAGATTTCGACCGAAAATCGTCCGCCATTTGCAAAACTCGTCATTGGCGTTTTCGACGGGGCGAGAGAGACGCGAGTGTCGTCTCACCCGGCGGGTTTTCATCGCGATCCTCCACCTCCGAGCTCGGCGCTCGAGCGTGTGTAACGTCCGACAACACATTTCACGAGTCTCTTTGCGCGAGCGCGCGCGGGGTCGGCCGCTCGGCTGTTTAGTCGGAACAATGCAAATTTACATACGGCAAAGTCCCTCGGCGCTTCCTCATCCCTCCGCCAGCGGCGCGCAGGGTGCCGGGCGGCATAATATAATCTCGCGGCGCGCATAATGGGAACTAAGTTTCTCGGGTGATATTATCGGTGCGTGAACACCACCGCGGCGAGAGGAGCGCATTATAAGACCGCAAAGACAAGGCGCTTACATACGATTATGGCACTGCCTGCCTGCCTGCCTGCCTCCTGGCAGCGCTGCACACTCGAGACGCGAGAGCAGAGGAGAACCGGCGCGCTCGCGGGCTGCGCTTCGTGTGCTACATATATATATACATCTCGCGAATCTTATTTCGCCTTCTCGATTGAAATATTCATGTCCTACATTGTACAATACGTACACCAGTCGAGCACTTGTGTTCTCCATGAGGAATGTCTCGACTCTTGAGTGTCTCGAGCTGAACTTCGCGTTCGCGACGCACGCGCGTTATTTATTTATTTATTTTTAATAAACGGGACAAGCCCTTGAAAAAATATATAAATATATTAATAATATAGTAATATATTGTTATAATTAATAATATATTAATATATTTTTATAATTAATAATATATTAATATATTTTATGATTGTTATATCGTGACTTTTGCCTCGTCCCTTTGCTGCTGCCGCTGCTGCCCCTTTTTTCATTAATTTCCGCAACCTCTCGACGCATCGCGAGGCTGAAATGAATTGTCGATAATCGGTGAGACTTCGCCGGAAAGCAGGCAACCCCAGAGCAGACAAAACGAAATTAATGACGTCATATCGCTCACCCGCGTAGCTTGTCGGCGGCCCGCTGAATGGCTTCTGATTGAACGAAGAAAAACACACACACACAAAAAACACAAAAAAAAAACTCATTACCGGAGACCGTAGAGCCGCAACATTACCGGGCCCGGATTTTTAACTATATTTTTCTATAGGAAAATGTCGGCTATCGGCCGGGCTCGCGGTAATTGTGGTCGATAAACGGCCGCGAGGGGTCGGCCGTTCTGCCCTCGCCGGAGGCGCTACTTTTTATTTTTATCTTTTTATATAAACAGTTTTTATAGTTAAATTATTTTTTCTTGTTTACGAAAGTTCGACATTTTTCGTGGAAACTATTTAAAAATAATGATAACAATAATAACGCCAATAAGAATTATTATTATTATTGCTAATTATATTAACGTAATAATGATATTTTTGCAGTGTCCAGTTCGACTCGTCCGACTCCATTGCGGCGCTCTGCAAGTTCTCCTCGGGTCACACAGGGGTGAATTTCGATCTTTGTCATCCAATCCGGGAGGAAAATGGATCGCGCGGCTGCAAGTGGTGGAGCCAGGTGGTGCGGCTGCTCCGGGGCGCGAGAAGTAAACCGAGAGGTGGACGGAGTGCATCGCAGGAACGACTCAAACGACCGTGTAATAGAGCCCGGGGTTAGAGCGACTCGCCGAGACTCCCATCAGCGGAGCTTTCCTCTTTCCCGTTTGCGCATGGCGCGGCTGTGTAACGTACATAGGGGAGGTGCGGGCAAAATGGCACGCGTATGCGAAAAATGGTTTTATGATGGTAACAAATGTGTATTTTTATTGCTTTCGATCCAAAAATTCGATTCCAACCATCAATTTTGAACGTAAAAAAAAAAAAAAATTGCGGGCAAAATGGGCAGACCCCCAAATTCGGAAATTCGTGGTTTTTTTTACTCGGTGATATTCAACATCATCCTTAATGGTTATTAAAAAAAAAAAAAAACCTTTTTTTGAAAGTGACACTAAATTTTTTAAATCTTAATGCGTTGAGTTGTGTCGTATAGACGCGATTTTCATTGAAACGGGGGTCTGTCCCATTTTGCCCGAAAAAATAATCGAAACTAAAAGCAACGCTGTCCCGTTTTGCCCGCACTTCCCCTACGTGTATCTGCCGTGAATATAGGCGAGAGAGAATGCGGACGAAAATATAGGTGAGAGAAAGAGAGAGGAGAGCGGGCGGCGTCGAGTGAGCCAGAATTCTCGGCCGAGGGAGCGTCGATCGAACTGAAGAAAAATCGTTGGCTCGAAATTCGTCGGAAACTCGGGGGCGAATTTCCTCTCTCTCTCTCTCGTTCTCACTCGGGTGGCGCAGAAGAGCTGACGCCCTCGGTATACAAGGCGAAAGGTATCCCTGGTCCCAACTTTTGTGATCAGGACTCTCATTGGTCGTCGTGTGTGTGTCGTGCGTGTTACCGCTGCACCGGGGGTTTCGGGGCGCACACACGTTTTCCGGGCTCGAACACCGGGGGCGGTGCGCGAAACCCTTCGTCGTCGTCGTCTCTTACCCGCGAACAGAGAGAAAACACGTGGAGCGCGCGAAGGAGAAAACTTACGTACGTGCTCGCCCCGAAGGAAAAGACGCGCGGGAATAAGCGGTGTCGTTTCTCCATTCGATCGCGACTCAATTGCTCGTCGAAACTTTTTCCCCCTCGGTCTGTCTTTCTCTCTCTCTCTGCTTACTCGGCAACACGACGCGTGAAAAGGTGTCGTGGAGCAAAACGAGGGCTGACGGAACAAGCTGAAATAAGTATTATTCGCTGATGTTTACAAGTTCGCACCGAGTTTGCCCGGGAATTTGTATCGCGAAAGCTTCGGGGTAGGAAAAACCGTCGCTGGCTATTTTCACCCTGGCGCATTTGTCATATTTGCGTCACATCCGGTTACACCGAGCGGGAAAACAGGACGAACGAAAAATGGGCAAAAAATTGGTCGACGATTCGATAACAATTTTTGTCAGGCTGACAGCCGAGAAATTTCGCAATTTCGACGCGAATTTTCGCGAGGAGAAAAAAAGTCGCGCGTGGAACTCTATTTTCTTTCCAACTGTTTCGATAAATTTCGATGGTTGCACATTTTCCACCCTTCGGCCAATATTTCCGGGGCGCGCACGCTCGGAGTTTGTGTGTCCCTTTCGGATCGAGTTTGTGCCGAGAAAGTCGAAAGGGTCGCGCTTACCGAGTGGCCGAGCGACAATTTTGCAACTTGTCTCTCGTGTATATAACTCGCAAGTCGTCCGGCTGCTTGGGCCGCACGTTTGATCGAGAGCGCGAGGGTTGCCTCACAATGCGGCGCTCTTCAGAAGTTGCACCCCCTGCAGTCGGGCGACGCAGCACCTTTCGCCCCCCTCATCGACCTGAGTGCCCGCGACACCGAGTGCTCTTTCCACCCTCCTTCCTCTACCCTCGCGTTCCTCATTTTACTTTTCAATCTCGACCGAGGCGATGCGATTTTCCTTCTCATTTCGAGTCTGACAATATCGAGAAGTGGCGAGAGAGAGAAGAGAGAGAGAGAGAGAGAGAGAGATCGAAGTGGAGTCCGCGAGTAAACGTCGCGGTGCAAGTCGAGGAGGCGAGCGAGTTGCGCCGTTGACTAGTTAGCTTCGCAGCTTCGGACCCGGTAAACCGACCCCGCTACCTGTTAGCGCACCCAATTATGTCGACCGGGGGGGAGAAAATTGAATTTATCTCAACGACGTTGGCGCGTGGAAATTCGTGTCGCGAGGTCGCCTCGCCTCTCGCACGAAACAGTTCGTTGTGTGTGTGCCGTTGTTGCTCTCCGCACCTGCAGCGAGACTCCCGATGTATCGAGGTCTCGCGAGAATTTTACGTCAACCCGTTGTCGAGTCTCGCGCCCGCGTTATTTTCCCTATTTTTCAATTTTTCTCGCAAATTACCTTTTAGCGTGTAAATGACTCGTGGGAAAATTGAGTTTATCTCGGCAACGTTGGCGCGCGCGAATTTGTCGGGTTTCGACTTGTGTGTCGAATGTTGAAATACTTAGTATGAGCTTCAATTGTAGGCAATGAAAATTCTTCTGCAGAAACTGGTATTTTGTAATTAAACACACAAATGAGGCACAAAATTACCGTAATATTGATTGACAATACGACTTGAGAACAATGATTTGGATTACAAGTCGATATTTTGAAAAGAAAAAAATCGGGGTCGATTTTCGCGATACCGGGCACGAAAAATCTCTCCGAAAAATATGTATCGCCTTTTATTGGCGCTTCTCACCGAGTTCTCTTTTTCTTTGTTACAGGATTATTGATTGCGACCCACCGCAAGAAGCTCCTCCACAAAGGGACCGGAGTCAGCCGCGAATCGTGACGCAAAATCGATGTGGATTTTCTTGATGAATGTTCGGAGTATCCTGCGGCTCTTTAACCTTGCGCCGAGGAGCCAGGATGCCCCTCGCTGGGGGGGCGGATGTACTACGAAAGTAACGTGAGTAACGCGTATACACACATTGTATATACGTATACAGGGGGATCATTCTGCGGAGCAGAGTGGCCGTAATGGCACCATAACGGGAAGAGGTGCACGTGGTGTGCAGCGGCAGCAGCGGCAGCAGCAGCTTCGGCCCAAGCTCCGTGTGTATATGCGGCCTGCGCTATCAGCCACAGCGAGCGTATATCCCTCCGCTCTCTCTCCCTGTCGTCCCAGGTGGTTTATGATAATTGAACTCGTAGATAATGCGAATTTATAATTACCGCTCGTCGTCCTCGTCTCACGTGACCGAACGGTCTAAACACCCAGGCCTCTCGTGTGGTTTGCCCCACGGACGCGGCCGAGCATTAACGCCAAGTATAAAACGATTCGATTTGCCCAGCGCTTTTAACTGTGACGCTCACGTCCGCGCGATATCGCTCCGCCTCGTATTTATACCGTCGATTTACTACTGTCTAATTATATTCCTCGGTGTCTTTTCCGGCTCGCCGCGGCCGCGGGTTATTAAATCTTTACTTCCAACGCCGTTTCGGTAAACCGCGCCGCTGTTGAATATCGCGCTCGTTCATCGCGGATCATGGGAGAGACTGAAATTGGCGCTGGGGAACAGCGTTCTTTTTTTTACGCGATTTTTAGCGCTCGACGTAGACACTAAAACGCGATGGAATAAATAAATCAACCGATAAAAGAGTCGATATTAATTGGTCAAATAAAACGAGTCATTGCGAGGCAATAAAGTGTATCAATTACGATGCCAATTAATGTAGTCGAAGTCCCGTTTCGTGGGAGCCCTGAAGAATTTTTTTTTAACGTTTGTCTCAACAGTAAATTTATTTTATTTTCGCACTCTAAGATTTTGCCAATTTACACAAGACGAGGTGAGACATTTTTCGCACCCCGATTGCCGGTTCGCCCGACTCCGGGAGACTTTGTCGATGAAACAAATAAATACGTTAACTGCTAAAAAAAGAGTTCATTTTAATTACTCAAATAAAACGAGTCATTACGAGGCAATAAAGTGTATCAATTACGATACCAATTAGCATATCTCGCCCAGCGCAAACCTCGTTTTCTCTCTCGCCCACCTGAGTAATTTATTTTCCTGTAATTTCCACGACAAACGACCAATTATATTTTTCGCATAATTACAGGAGTCGCCGGGTCCAATTTGCCCGAGACGCGAGGCTCGAGATTCGTCACAAGGCGAACCGTTGGTTCGGCATTGTCGACGCAATTACCCGAGACGAAGGTGTTGACTGCGCGGTAGCGAGAGGCTTCCCCGTACCCGGTGGAAATGCCGCCATTTGTCGTATCATATCGCAGTGTCTTCGTCGCCATGATCGTCGGGGTAGGATAAACTATTCCAGATATCTCGGAGGCGACGCTGGAGCCTAAACGGCGGGCGTTGTTGTGTGTTGCAGGGCATTAATAAGGTGTATCCAGGCCGTCGTCGTGAATGCCTCGCCGGGGCCCCCCACGTAGCAACCCTTTCGCGTTTCGGGGACTCGCAGCGTCATCCGTGTAGACATTACCACGCGGCTCGACAGTCAGAGGGACCGCGGTACCGTATAATGTACTTAGCGAAGTGCTAACTACGTGTATACAACGTGTTTCCCGGTACACAACGCCGCCCGTTTATACTTAAGATGATTATTTCATCGAATATACAGGCGCGACGAGAGAGGCAAACGCGGCGCGGCAGCGTCGAGAGAGAGAAGCGGGTTGCTTATGCCGGAGATGCGTCGAAATATCCTTTGCCCCGTGAGAATTATGCAGTGCGCCAAGCCTCCCGGAGATATACTCGATGGGGAGACGACGACGACGACGCGAGACCAGTTTCCGGTTACTTAGAGACTTATACAAGACTACGGAGAGAGGGAGAGAGAGAGAAAACACTCCGCGCCAGACAAGTATGAATTATTGCTTTACCTCAGAGCGGAGCGTGAATTCTCTTTAGCCCCGAGCGTATTCGATTTTAATAACCGTCGGGATAAATCTTTTATTTTTTTTATTTTTTTTTCTTCTTTCCACCTGTCGGTGACGCAATATTTCACTCACCTCGAGTACGTGCTCAGCCTGGTTCTCACGATCCAGCTTCCGGCCGCTTGTCGTGATCAGTCCTGGAAACAAAAAAATTAACAGATTGGAAACAGGAATTAGAGCGAGCTTCGCGTGAGATTTGGAGGTACTATTTTTGGTTAGCAGATTAAGAGACTGAGATTATTGGTATGTTACGGATCGAGCTAACGAAACGTAATTTAAATGTTTATTTTGGGTTCGTTGTTCGATTAATGATTAAAATCAAGATTTTGAATTGTCTCGCGAGTTAATTATATCAATTTAATAACCAAACTTGACGATGATACAAACACGATAAATCGGGATAGAACTTCTTATATGCCACCGGTTATGGCAATTAACAATTATGTTATTAAACTTAAACTCTAAATCTAAACGATTTTAATATATTTAAGACATAATTGATTGGAGGTTGATTGAAGACTAATTGGTTGGTTCGATGGAGGTAATCAGGAAGGCTAAGGTGGGGGAGTAACACGCGGTTGTCGTCAGGCCCAAAAATGCTGACGAGTGCAGGTGAACATCCGATGCGGTCGAAGCCCCGCATCGGATGATTTACAGAGGGCATTGAATGGGATTGGTGTGTGGGAATAATCCAAAGACAAATTAATATTAAAATAATTAAAATATAAACACGGAAAAATGGCCAGTCCGTAACACCTCCCCTTCTGGTAATCCGTCGAGGAAACGCAATGCCTCGACGGTTACAAAGAACAAGAAGCGCGAAGCGCGGACTGGACATTTTTCATAAAATTAATGAGGCATATAAATTTGGTGTTAAACAACTCGAAAGGAGAGTAGCTCCTGCAAAGTGTGCTTAAAATTAGACTTACATATTTTCATTTGGGCAGGGAATACAAGTGTTGAGTGTGTGTAGACGCTGTGTGTGAAGTTATAAGGGAACGAGACAATTTTCTTGCCGAATCGTAGTCAGGTGAATGCGGTGGTCGTTGTGGTGGTCTCGGGTAATTAAAATGGGCTGATCCGAGTAGATCTAGCCTACTCCCTTCCGAGTTCCGTTGGGTGTTGCTGTCGAATTGACGGTTCGGCTGTCAGCGTTGCCAGTTGTCCGGTCCTGATTCTTTTGATTACCCCAGTATTTAACAAGAACAGGGTAGTCGATTGGTGAACGTGATATTCGTGTTCCAAGTGGGCGAGTCGGTGGATGATCTTCGATGTTAATTAAAAAATCGAACATTTTCGTCATGACGTCGTTCAGGTCAGACGTCTTTGGTGCCATGTCGAGTTCGTTGTCCATGTGATTGCTTGCCGGTAGAGTCCTAGCAGGTGACGAGTCGTATTGTGCTGCGTCGGGAAATTCCGCTGGCGCAGCGACCTCGGTTTCACTTGCAGTACGAACGTCGTAGATTTGTTCACTCTTCGGGTGGATACGCGATAATTGTGGGTATTTTTCGCGGAAGTTGTCACACCGTTTAACGGCCTTGTCGGTTTCGTGTTCTCGAGACGTTGACTTTTGTCCCTTTGTTCGGGAAGATGACGAATGACAGGGCCGAGAACACTTGAGAGCAAATTCATCGACCTCATGTTCTATCCAAAATTGAGCTTCCATTGCGGGGGTCAATTTTGCTGAAATTTCCTCCCCAGTCTCGAGATCAGGTTCGAATTGAGGTAAATTCTGTCGAAAATTTGTTAAATTATTGTCGTCTCGGGAGATTTGTTCGACGTCGTGCTGGCTCATTGAGCTATCGTGGATAAAACGATTTTTGGTCGAAAGGTGTACAGCTCTTTGCTGTTCCACGTAGCATTGGACACAATTAGATTCTTGCGCAACGTGAGCGTGAAACAGTTCTTCAGCTTCTAAAGCGTATAGGATTACATCCTCGAACGTTGTGGGTTTTTTGTGCCAGACGTAGTTGACCAGATTTCTACGTAACCCGTCAATGAAGCATCCTAGAACCTTTAAACGGTTGCGCTCTCGTCGTATATCATTTGCAAGATGAAAAGAATAAACGTCTGCGTCGATGTGGTGCTCGATGATTTCAGCGATGCGTTTGACACGAATGGCATATTCAAAAACTGATTCGTAAAATCCTTGAGTAACATGTTGTAATTGTTCTTGATAATAATTAAATTCTTGGAAATGCTCGAAACCTTGTTCATCGTCGTGTCCTCGAAGTCTTCGCGGTTCTGGAGAGTAACCTCTCCTATTAATCCAGGGTAGTCCAGGAAAATCCATAGTGACGTCGACTCGGTAGGGTTTTTTTAAAATCTCGAATTTTCATGAAACCACTGTGACACTGCTGTTCGCCTCCCCTGATATTTCTGAGGCATTGTTGATTTTTGTTTCAGCGAGTATACAGTTTCGGCACGAAGGAAGAGAATTAGCCAACATTCACAGAACTCCAGAGAAAATTAACGATTCTTCACGACAGTTTCGCAAAATTTACGAATCCGATTTAACGAACTGATTTTTATGATTCGCATCATATATCGTAAATTCACACGTCCAATATTTTCAAATAGTTCACGCAAAATTATTCCGTAATTCACGAAACAATTATTCAGTAGTTCACACAAATAAATTAGTCAATAGTTCACTTCACTGGTCAAGTTCGATTCATGCGAGACACATTTCAAAACTCGAACATCCCACTTCTGACACCAAAAATTATGTTACGGATCGAGCTAACGAAACGTAATTTAAATGTTTATTTTGGGTTCGTTGTTCGATTAATGATTAAAATCAAGATTTTGAATTGTCTCGCGAGTTAATTATATCAATTTAATAACCAAACTTGACGATGATACAAACACGATAAATCGGGATAGAACTTCTTATATGCCACCGGTTATGGCAATTAACAATTATGTTATTAAACTTAAACTCTAAATCTAAACGATTTTAATATATTTAAGACATAATTGATTGGAGGTTGATTGAAGACTAATTGGTTGGTTCGATGGAGGTAATCAGGAAGGCTAAGGTGGGGGAGTAACACGCGGTTGTCGTCAGGCCCAAAAATGCTGACGAGTGCAGGTGAACATCCGATGCGGTCGAAGCCCCGCATCGGATGATTTACAGAGGGCATTGAATGGGATTGGTGTGTGGGAATAATCCAAAGACAAATTAATATTAAAATAATTAAAATATAAACACGGAAAAATGGCCAGTCCGTAACATGGTATTTTTAAATTGTGGCTACAAAAAAAAATTGTTGAAAGAAAAGGGCTAATTCACATTTTACCTGGTTGACGGAAGGGAGAAAACATTTTTTACACGAGATAAAAAATATGACACCGAAACCAGGTCATCCATTCAACAGTAATTTTTTTCTTTCAATCAAGTACCACAATAATTTCTTCGCGACCTCGTGTTTTTTTCCTCCACTTTTTTTTTCTTCCTATCGACCCGAACGAAGCCCTTCGTGTCGCGAGGGCTCGGTGGCCCATTTTTTTTTCTCTCCAATTGCCGCGGCTTCAATTCCCACTCGCGTCTCTCGTTCGACATCGTGGCCCAGATTTCGCTTGGAAATGGTACAAATACGCTTAAAGCGTCGCACAATCGCGTTAGCGGGACGTAATTCGCAATTGTGACTCGGATTGTGTGTTTTCTATAACAGGAGAACGTCGGGCGAAGCCGTTTCAAGAGAGGTGCGAGGAGGAGCCGCCGTGTACGTGGTCGAGTACAAACGGAAAAACGTGAGAAGCCTCGATCGCGCTCGCCGTAATGGCGAGGCGTGACTCGAGGGTCTCGGGCGCCGCGCGGGAGGACGAGGCGCGCGCGGGGAGAGACATCTCGTCGGGAGATTTTTGCACGTTCGCGCGTCCCCGTCTGGCCGCAGTCTGGAACGTCGTGCACGAACCCCCCCCCGAGCAGACGTACCACCCACCCCACCCTCGCAGCCGCGGAAACCACCGCAGTCGGCGTCGTGTTCGCCGCGATAAAAGCGCAGCCCCCGAGCCTTTTCATCCACCGTCGAAGCATCCCGCACAAAACGTACACAGGTTGTCGACAATTTTAGTCTCAATATCTCGAGCGTTGTACGAGGCATTCCCTACAGATTCGACATGAATCCGATACTCGACCCTTCGGATTGGGCTCGTATTTTTTTTTTTACGATTTGACGTAATTCTTGAAAACACTCAAATTTTTTTAAATTCAATGATCTACGATAAAAAAAAAAAATAACGGTCGTTAATTTTTCTTTTCTTCTTTAATGAATTTTGAAAAACCTTTAACCAAAAATGAAGATTTCCTTGCATTTTTGTCGATTCTCTTTCGAAAAAAAACAAAAATCAAAAATGTAAAAAAATTACAATAGATCCAGGATGAATCCCCAGAGAACGTCCCGTACAGACTCGAAGTGGTGACACGTGTAAATCCGCCCAGCGCGCGCGCGGATCTCGCGTTCACACTCCGCCCGCGCGAAATAACAGGAGTGTCGAAAAATCTGGGCTATAACGCGGGTCGGGAGTGCACTCCGAAGCTGTCAGAATATAACGAACGAAAAACAGAAGCAAGAAGAGCGCCGAGAGTGTGCAAAAAGTATAGTATCGAGCAGGAATAAAAATAAAATCCAGGGATCCGAGAGAATCGGTTTCAGCGTCATGAAGGCGAGTCGGCCGGAGGGTTCGGCTCGCGCCGCGCGGCTGGTGACGGAAGCCGAGAGCGCTGAGAGTGAAACAAAAAGGCACCGGCGAAACGTCGGCAAAGTACCGAACACATTTAAATAATTGCTTTTTGCCAGCGTCCTGTGTCACAACATCCGTGCGCCACCGGAGGCTGCGCGGGAAAGCGAGACGCGCGCGCGAGACACGAAAAAAAAAAAAAAAAAAAAAAAAAAAACAGAAGAATTAAACAAAAACGAGAGAGGAAAAAAAAAGATGTGAAATAAAAAAATGATACCCCTGGTTATTGGGAATCAAAGCGCGGGACCCCGGAAAAACTAATCACGATATTACGCAATTGTTCCGGCATCCCGCGAGCCGGTGCGCCAGGTGCATCTGCCGTGTTGCGGATATTCGCGCGGGCAACCCCCCCGTGGGGTGGAAAATACTGTTACCGGGCGAAAAGTCCGGGGGAAGCGAGAGAACGCGAACCGCGTTCGCCGCGCTCTCTTTCTTCCTCTCGCTCTCGTTCGCGCCTTTCCCGCTGAGAGCGCGCGCGGCCGACTTTTCATCCCGCCGCCGCCGCCGCCGCCGCCGACGCCCCCTATAACCGTGTACGGCAGCCGGGAATCAAGTCCTCGCTTGGCGTGCCAGTGGGAAATGCATTTTTATATGAAGCCCAGATAGTATTACCACCGGTGGATTTTTCCACCCTTTCGCGGAATCGTCGCTTTCAACGCGCCGCGAGAGATTCTCGTGCGAACGCCGCGATGCGCTGGATATTATCCGCCGTTAGAGCCCCGGCCGTGATTATTATCATTACGATTATTGCGAAACCTTTTTGCGGAATTGTCGACGTCGAACGTGTCGTCGAAGACGAGTTGGTATTTTTTTGTGATTTATTTTTCGAGAATAGTCCACGGTTTTTCGATATTATTCGTCGGGGGAAATTGATTATGTTGTGTCGATGATTCTGGAAATTCGAGACTGATTAATTTGACTTGTGGTTTCAGATGCTCCAGGTGGAAGACACGACGCAGTTTTTTTTTCGTCCCGTTTTGCTCGTAAATCAAACTCTGATCTCGATATTATCCCCCCCGCCCCCTCTCTGCCCGAAAATCGTTAAAGTTATACTACTTGTGCCAGTTTTGCCGCGAGAGTTCGTAGCCTCGCGTGTGCCGCGGCCGCTCGCGCGAGTGCAATCTATCGCCCGCTCCTCGGTAGACTACGGGGCCCTTTGTAAATCAAAATCCATGAAGCTCGACGATGCACTCCTCGCCAGACTCGCGGGCGGGTGGATGGAACGCGAGGCTATAACGACTATGCGGAAATTACGGTTGTAAAATGTTGCACGTGAAACTCTTGAGAAAATCGTGCACGCGTTCGCGAAGTTCACCGGAGTGTGGACACAAGCTGAGGGAGAGAGAGAGAGAGAGAGAGAGAGAGAGAGAGCGAGAGTTCGCAGTGAGTATATCTCGATCGGATCTTCCGCAATCACTTTTCGAACGACCTCAAGTATTTACTCACTTGACGCTAAAAATCTCGTCTTCATTACAGAATTATCTCGATTTTACACATGAAAAATTGCATTTACTGTGATTTAATTTCACGCAATACTTCTGTATCAGAATTCATGCCCCAGTTTATGCGCAAAAAATTCCAAAACTTTCGTTAAACTTCAAACACATCTTTTCTACCCTTTAGCGACACGCGGATTCTGTGTTTGTTTAAAAACTCCGAGGCAACTGCGCCTGCCGTGACGGAAATAACCGAGAGAAAATTGCGACTCACATTTGCGTCGGGAAAAAAATTGACTCTCAAATCCGTGCAAACTTTTCGAATTAAAGTTCCTCGTTTTTTTTCTATTTTACGTCATTATTTTAATCCACTGCACGTTTCTTTCACTCATGAACGTTTCTCATCTCATTGACGTAAGATATTTAAAAAAATTGTATTTTTCGCAGAGAGAAAGAGGGAAAGAAAGCAGCTCGCTCGCCTCGAGTACGGAACTTTTGCCAGCCACGTCGGGCTCAATGTTCCACGAAGTCCAAGTGCACCGGAGTGCAGTGTAATCTCCCCGCTGTTGAACATCCACCTATCCGCGGAGAAAGACACGGGACTATCTTCCGGCGAGTTCCTTCAGAGAATGGCAATATGTTTCACGAGACGACGCGCCTCGAGTTCTCCACCTCGGCCCGGCGCTCGGGCAGCCGTGCATGTGGCGCATCTCCACAGACACGCACGACGCGTACATATGTATATACGCCGTGGTACACGCTATATTACGCGTCGAGATGAACACCGCGGCTATTTTATGTGCAGTGCACGTTTGACCGAGGTTGCATCCAAAGCTTCGCGGTAGATTGCGTGCGGCACGCTATATAACGCAACATACACATAGATGCATATATATAAATACACACGCGCGTCGAATGATTCACGGACGATCGATGAGCGCTTTAAAAGTTCATCGAATCGCGAGATCGATATACGTACGCGCGCTCGGGCGCGCTCGATTGCCCTTTCACGCGTTAAATGTGCTCAAGCGAATCTCGGCTCTCGGTACTACTGTTTAAAAAAAAAAAACGCACACAAGTACATCCGCGTGTTCTCGCGAATATTATGTGGAAACATCTTTAGCCGCTTGGGAATTTATTTTCAGGATTCTATCGCGGGTATCGGGATTCTAGTTACTAGTAGAATCCCGATATTGTTTTTTATTGGCAATGTGAGTAATTGTTATGGTAGCAATTGTTTTTATTGGCAATGTAGAATTTTTTGTTTTCTACAGCAGTTATTTCGAAAATTCACAGACGTGTGAGAATTGGTTCGTGTTAGCTGAAATATCACACGTAGCTATTTTGAATTCCGAGTCTTTTTAAATAATTTTTACGATTTTTTTTTACACTTTTTAGGGACATTTTGTCCAAATTCACTTTTTTCTTGATAGGCCGTAACGCCGTATGAGGCAATTTTTTTCTGAAAAATCCTCCCTGCTAAAGATGTTTTCACATAAAAAAAGACTAGCGGAATGAAAAGCCTAGAACGAGGAACGTCGATGAATCGACAAAACACGTTGGCTATGTGGAGCGCCTGGCGACCGATCTCCGCGTCCTATCTACAACCGGATACGTATTAATTTTCCAAAGGGATCTCTCGATCGGCGGCCGGCCTAACGCGCGCCCACGCGACGAGACAATAACGTATTTATGCGTTAACGAGTTTAGAATAGCAGCGCGGACTAACCCCCCCCCCCGAGTGGCACTGCAATGCAATACGCCGGTCGGTATCAGTCGGCCGGATCTCCGCTCGGTACACACGGAGTTTAATAAACGCTTCGAGCTGTGCAGCACGTGCGTTCGACTTGGCGCGTTTCTCCCCCCCTCCCGCCCTGCGTCACGTATCTCGCGGCGGTTGGGCGGCGAGAATATTTTTCGTCGCTCATAGAAATCAAGCTCCGGGTGGGATTCGATAAATCGCGAGATCTGAAAATAGTTTGTACGGCATGAATATCGCCGGGCATCCTCGAGTTTGGGATCCGGTTCGATAGTCTCCGGTTCTCCAGTAATAATAGTAATAACAGACGTAGTGGTAATAATGTCGGATTGGCCTCTTTGCCGCTGTAAATCTTGCGCCTCGAATGGGAATAACCGTTGCTCGTTCTCTCGACGTCTACCGACCGTCGCGGAATATCTTCCAGGGGGGGACGTGAATTACGGACATACGCGAGATGCGCTATATCGACGCGATAACCCGGAGACACTTTTGTCGCGAGACCGATACGATTCATCCGTTACTGCGACTGCTCGCTGGACGGAGCGACGGGACGGAACTGTAACTTATATCTTCCACTTTGGTTCGTCGTTGATTTTTTATTTTATTTTTATTTTATTACGGGAAAGTGGACGGTAAACGTAGAATATGAGGTGGATTCTAGGGGGGTAAAGCTTGATGTTACTCTGTCGGAAAATTCTATTTTGCTGGAACGCAACGTTTTTAGAGAATCTCTTTGAGATTTAGCTTCCTCCGACTCGTAGGTTTCTTGTTGGAAATTTGCAATGGCATTTTGCTTCCATATTTATGCGACGTCTGAATTTTTTATTTTTCTTCAGTCATTTTATTCGCAAATAATGTGTTTTTTTCTGGAGCAAGCTTTAGTTTTTTTTCTGCGGAGGATTTTCCAAGTGTCTCAGGGATGACACCAGCGTCTATAAAAATCGATTCTATCTTTTCTCCCCATGAAAACCCCATTATTCCCGCGAACAACGTGGCGCGAGCGAAACTTTTATCATCCCTTTGTCCGCGAGACGCGAGAAAAACTTTGAGCACCGCAGGCGTGGGCTAAAGGACCGATGAATATGAATCGACGCACGCTTGACTTCGATTAGGGTCATTTGCATGGGCGTTCGACGTCACACACACACACACAGGACGCTCGCTGCTCCGTATATCGTCGGAGCGAGAAAACAGTCTCGATTAGCTTGCAAATTGCGCGCGGTAGCCGAGAGCGCCGGGGCTTGAAAAATCCGTGGATCGATTTGTAATGTAAGCGATGAGATAGTTCGCCGAACGTGCAATAACATCGTTGTTTTTCTTTTTTTTTTCCAGCACGCACGAGAATCGCCCTGTTGCGGATTATCAAAAGTCAGAGAACACTCACCGGTGGTCGAGTTGATGAGGAAGTAACCCTCGGGATTGCCGCTCGTTATGGCGTACGTGAACTCTTGGGGAGTCACGTCACGATCGAACGCCGGAATTCGGAGTACGCTCACCCCGGCCGGCGAATTTTCCGGCACCGAGGGATAATAGACCGGCTCCTCGGTCAACGGGGTATTGTCGTTTTCGTCCAAAACTTCCACGTACATCTGGGGAATAGAGAGAAAAAAAAAAAACAGATCAATAAATGGTAATTTAAAACGAGAGCAGTTTGACGACAAATGCGCATAAATTCCTGGCGATTGCAGTCAAAGGATCGCGCAAAATATACGAGGCATTCCAGGGTTAATGTGTGGAGGCTAATTTATATCCGGACAGTCGTTCGCACTGACAAATTTGACGCGGCAAAGCCGCGCGTGTTGCAAACAAGTTTCGCGAAGTGACCGGCAATTTGAACACAATGGGCCATTTGTATCTCGAGCAGATCGCGGCCACCCCGAGTGGGCTGGTTTATGCGTCGGCCGGGTTTCATGCTAATTTCAGATTGATATCGTTTTTAACATTTATTATTTTATCCCCGGCAAATTGCGTTTTAATTTCTTACTCGCCGCGCGAAATCGCGACGAGATTATTCCGGTTGTATTTCGGGGGGCTCGTTGCGTCGCGAAATTTAATTACGTAAGCTCATTGCTACCGGGTCGACCAATTACAATGGGTTTACGTGTGTCCCGGGGAACAAACATTAATTTTCGTTTTATTGCGATTTAATTTATTCATTTGCGTGTTAACGTAAGAAATTAATTAATTATTTGTTCGTCCGTGTAATCGGGGCGCGATAAAAATTCAGGGTGAAACAGGAGCGCGGGGTGAAAAATGCCGGGACAACTTCGCCTCTGTACGAATCTCCGGGATTAACGCGCGCGCGCAAAAAAAAAAGCAAAAACTTTTTAATTCGCGTTATATTCACCTGTAGCTTGGAGCTGAGCGGAACGACTCCGTGATCCTGCGCGTAGATGGTCAGCCAGTATCCGCCCTTCGTCTCGACGTCCAGGACGGCGTTCGTTCTCACGTTTCCTGGGAACACGATAATGAAACACAGAACATGAGCGTTGGAAAGTTTGCGCTGGAAACATGTAAAAAAAATCGCGGACTGGTATAAACGAGCGACAATCTATCTGGCTCCGAGGATCTCGCACGTAGCACCTCAAGCGTGGAACGTGCCCGAGGACCAAGCCCACTTGCAGCTATGCAGGTCATGAAAATCGAAGATCCCCGTGAGTTTTGACAAATAAAATATATAAATACGTAAACGGACGTTGCGCCTGTTAACGAATGACTGTATCATCGATAACCTGTCATAAAGCGGTGAAGATAAATTGAAAAAGAAAAGCGAAAAAAAAAATTGAGCAGCATTCTCGGGCTCTTCGCCTCGACTTCTGCTGCGTTTCTTCCGCGTGTCTTCCAATCTTCGCGGCGATAACGCCGCTGCAGTCAGCACCTCAATTTTCTCGCTCTCGGAGTCGGGATACGAGCTCCGAACTCTCCTGTGTTCCGACAGAGTTGATAATTTGTAACAGGTTACTGGTAGACAGGATTGAAGGAAGAAAAAGAAAATGGGGAAAAAATGATAACTCGAGAATCAATGGGAATCGCGGGGCGCAGCTCCGGCTGTGCCGAGCGCCTTTCCTCCCGGAACGAGTCCTGACGATTAATAAAATTCTTATCGACTGACGCTTCGCTCGGCGAAAAAAAACGACCAATATGACGTCTTATCGCGGCAGGAAGTGGTAGTACAAATGCACTTTGCGTTCCTCGCTCCATCGGCATACACAATACCGGGAACGGTGAGGTTCTTGAGATATGAGCTTTAATGTAGCGTCTTGTGTACACTTCTAGTATATATGTATTTATGTATTTATGTATATGGGGCATTCCACGCCGATTCGAGCTGGATCTGATCCTTTGGATTGGGCCCGCAATTTTTTAATATGATTAACATGACTTGTGAGTGAATACAAATTTTTTTTCGACTTTTTTTCAGAAAAAAATGTACAGAATTAGAAAAGGTAAAAAAAAATTGAATAAAATGCCGGAGCACTTAGGTCCGGATCTAAAGAAATGTTTATTTTTGACAACAGACTTTTCAGAATTATTTCAGATCTTTAAATTGCGGTGAATATTTTTATTTAAAAAAATTATGGATGCAACATTTTATAAATAGACGAGCCGACATGGAATGCCCCGTATATATTGAATATGACGTATATACATTGTTCCGGCTGTGATTCCGGGGCCGAGCGGTGCAATTACGTCGCAGCAATTTTGATAATTTCGCGCTGAGGCGACGCTGGAAGCTCTTCCAGGGGGGCTCGGGGATATATTGAGACGCCTTCCTCCTCCTCCCGGGCTTAACGACTCGGGGGTTGAGACACTCGAGAAACGGAGGGGTGGGAACGGTAGTAGACACAGCGCAAAACGGTGGACTAATTCACTTTTGCTGCGCGCCGCGTCGAGGCCTCATTTTCGAAATAACTACGCAATTATGTTTACTGCAAACGTTTATCCCGAGGTGAGTCAGAGAGACTCAGGTGGGAGTGTTGGCCGGTGAGGCCTCTGCACAGTCATCCCGGAATTCCGGGACGATGATGCGGGGAGAGGAAGAGAAGAAAAAAAAATCGAATGAAAGGAGTCATCGACCGAGTGTTTCAGAAATTTCCTGCAGGTCGTTCTGCATGTGGAGAAAGAGGATTATTCATGATTCGTCATTATTGATTTACCCAATTTATTAATTCAAATTATACAAATTAATCACTCCACCCCCACCGAATATTTCATTGACTCGACAAATTAATTATTTGCATCCACCAAACTAATTTATCGACGTTATTGATTACATCCAACCACAATTTAATTTTTCTTCCTTCACCACCGACAATTTATTTCTCATCAAATTCCCCAACGACCAAACATATCAGAAATTTTATGCCCCGGAATCTTTTCCACTCGACAGTCCGGAACAACTTCGCAGCCTCTATTTTTTCTTCCACGTCTTCGTCAGATAATCCGACGAAGCCGGCGCTAGGCGCAAAAAAAAAATAGTCGACCGGGAGACGAGCCGGACGCGCCTTTGGCAAACAAGTCTGGAAGCGTCGTTGAGTCGTTAAAAAAAAAACGAGAAAAAAAATCATTGCGATTACCGTCGTCATTAAACTTCCCGGGACTCGTGATGCTTGGAGGGGAAGCTTCGCGCCGCTCGTATAGCAGTAAAGTGTATATCCCCGCGATGCATAATAATTACGAGTCAATGGAAGGAGACGAGCGAGATATAAACCGCCTCGCGTCAAGGCGATCGGGACTCGCTAGGTTTATTGGCTGATCTCTATCGACTGTACAAATTGAATGCCGCTTCCTGGAATGTCTGCGCATAATACTATATCACTCGGCCGTATAGCTATAACTAGTCGCGCGTCATACAACTTCGCATAGTTATACGGTGCATAAATATAAATATAGTTATATGGCGCAGCACTAAATAAGCCGGTTAATTGCTCGACGCGTAAAATACTCGCGACTAAACAGTCGGTGTAGCATGTTCGTTGCTGTGTCCCGAGTCAAGTGGCGAGCCACCTCGGAAAGAACACGAGAAGTGAGTCTGAAGTCTGAGAGAAATCGTGGCAGCTCAGGCGACTATAAAGCCATAACTACAAATTCTTCGTCCGCGCAACAATTTAACTAATTTAATAGTCACATCAAGTTACAGCAGCTTATTTCCATTTACTGTGTTATCTACTGATTCTATTGAATATTTATAAATTGGTAACCATGAATTAAAAAAAAATAGCTGAGTTTGTAGTTTAACGACAAATTTGAATAGTTAATTTAGATAATTTAATAGACACGTTAAGTTACAATATCTATTTTCTATTTACTGCATTATTTACTAAATGTAATTTATTCATTTATTCATTCATTTAGTATTTAATAAATGAATATAATATAATTGGTGAAGGTGCATTTTTTATAGCTGAGGTTGGCTTTAATTTTTTTAATTTATAGTTAGCAGTAGGTAACTTATTTTTTCTCTGTTTCAGCGTGACAGCGCGGAATCCGGGCGCTGTTGAGTATTTCCGCCAGGGCTCGTGTAATTCAGGACGACGAGCGACAGCCCCAACAACATTAAGAAGAGGAAGACGACGACGACGACGAGAGAGAGAAGGATGATAATGAAGCTAGATAGTTTCCTGGATTTAGTGGCGCATATTTCGCCGGAGCGAGATCAACCACTGAACCGCAGAAGACGCGCGCGGTTGATGCACGCGCTCCACGAGCTCCGCGCGAGGCGAACTATACGAAACCTCATTTACATCAATCTCTCACCTATCGCTCGCACCTCGACGCCGACGCGGCGCGGAGTGCAGCCACTTCCACCAAACTTGGCGAAACTACTTTGGCTGTTATACCTTCGCCTGATTCTAATCGTTCGACTGTGCAACGCGGGCTCGGAAGACTGATGCGTGGGCGAAACAACCGGGTAACAATGTTTTTAATTGTTCACGACGAATTTGCGGAATTTGGCGGGCGATAAATTAGCAGTGGACCGAGTTATCGATCATCGCAGCCCCCGGGGCTTCGCTGTGCGATAATTTGGTTGTTTGAGTTAACCAAATTGCGAGAATCAAGTTCTGAGATATTCGCTCGATTGGCGAACTACTTTGACGGTCGTAACTTCGCCCGATTCTGATCGTTCGACTGTGCAATAATTTCGCTGTTCGAGCTAACGAAGTGACGAGGATGAGATTTTGAGACACTCGTTCACAACGTCAATGCTGAGAACAGAATGATGAGACTCAAGTGCGAGACTTTTCCGATAATTTATTGAGGGGAAGAATTTTTTACGACCAAGTTGCAGCTGCATTAATCGAAAGTCAGCGCGCCAGGGATTTCTCGCGTCGAATTGCTCGAACTTCCGCGAACTTCCTCGGGCTTCTTCGTACTTCTCCGGTCCCGGCGAATAATTGACAAACTTCGCCGCGGCCGTTGATCCGAAATTCAGCGCGATCCCCAGTGTCGGCACCGTCGATAGTGACGCATTAGGCTTAACGGGGGAAGCTGCTGGGGGGACGTTTCGCCTGGCCTATAGTCAACGTAGTCCCCGGCACCTGCGATTTGATCCCACAATATACTGCGCGTCATGTATATGCATCAGGCCATTACCGAGGGATCAACAGCGTAGACTGAAATTTTAGCCCGAAATGTGTAGACACAAACATCCTTTAATCGCGTCGCAAATTCGTTAAAAAAATATGTATCGCCAGCCACGAATTATTTTCAGTCACGCATTTTTTTCCCTGCATTGGAAAATCGAATCTGCTGACTCGTCTCAGCCTGACTCGAAGCAGCGTCCAGACGATCACTCGCTGATCACCTTTCGGATCTTCCCTTCGTCTTCGGCCACTTTCTTTCTTCGCTTTGTCCTCCCCGCGTTCTCAGTGTCCTCCACTCCAGTCTCGTTAGAATTTCCCGAGGACTTTGTTCGATCGTTAACCCAGATTCCGGGGGGGATCACTTCTTAGACGGCGTGGTGATTTCGTGCGGACTGTACCCGAGGGAGAAAAGCCGCGGGAGGCGGAGGCGGAGGTCGGAGGTGGCTGCTCGCCGACCGGTGGCTTCCGTCGAAATTTCCAAAGATCCTAATGAGCGAGGAGCTTCGGCGTGAGGGTCCGATAAATCACTGCGCGCGCGGGGCTTTCGAGCCACACCGGCAAGTTGCTTGCTTGCTTGCTTGCTTGCTGCTCTATCTCGGTCAGGGCCCCGAGAGTTAGGAAGGTAGTCACGCGGAGTAACGACTCTCCGTGCAGACGGTGAGGAAGCATTGTTGGTGGCGTCTGCCGCTACTAACCCCGGCAGCAGCAGCAGCAGCAGCACCAGCAGCTCAGCGTGCGTCTCTTGGTGCCTATATGTAGGTAATACACGTGTACGCGTTGCCTCCGCTGCAGCTGCTCGATAGGGCCATGCGAAACGATCCCCCGCAACTTGAGGAACGGTGGTTTTGCACTTTACGGACTGCAAATCCGGCCCCCGTGGATTATCGTGACGTATATATACCGGGCTCAACGATTCCGAAGCACTTTGGGCGGCCAGACGCTTCGGTCGCGAAACGTTAAGATTTAGCGCGGCCTCTGTAAGCGACCTTTACATGAGGTTGGAAGGGAGAATATTGATTTCCCATTGATTTGTAATTCGAGAGCCCTTTTACGGCTTTCGAGAAATATTTATCTCGTTCCTTTCATGCGTTCTATTCACCAGCGATGCGTTTATATATTTTTTATTTCTTTGACTTACGTCCAAAAGTACCAAAATTGAGATTTGGATTTTTTTTTTTTTTTTTTTTTTTTTTTTTTTTTTTTTTCAGAACTCTTGGGTGGTTTTGCACTTTACGGGCTGGAAATCCGTCCGTGGATTATCGTCACGTATGCCGGCAACGATTCGAAGCACTTTAGGGCAGACACCAGAAGCTCCATCATGGAGAAAACGCACGGGGTTCCCTGTAAGCGACGCGTATGGAGTCATAAGGTAAAGTGTGTGGCTTATCCCCGAGGGCCCTTTTTCCTGTCACATCCACCCCTCACGACGCATGCATTTATTTATTTCTTCTTTCGCTTTTTTTTTTCCTTCTTTTTTCCTCAGCGAGTATTTTGTACTCAGGGACAGAGCGAAGGGCTCGAAGACGAGTCGCCGGGGGTTGGAGAACGTTTTATGGCCTCGCACACGCCGTTCGGGGGGCTCCGGCAAAGCGGTCTGGAATTCCCATTCGACAGAAGCCGCCGTCGTATTTGCATAAGTACGAATATATTATAGACGCGTTTCGGCACGGGGAAAATCGTTTTCGACTGAGCTCCGCGAGCCCGCTAGTCGGTTATGCACGAGAGAGAACTATTTCCCCGGAACTTCGCGCGCGGAGACCGCAAATTGGATCTTAAGTGCGGATCATTTTCCCGCGGTGTTTTGGGTGCAATGGAGCGCGGCGAGAAACGCATTTTAATGCCGTAGATCAAAATTTCAACAATGATAATTCAACGACTCCGAAAAAATATTCTCAAAAAATATAAATTTATTGAAAAAAAAAAAAAAAAATTATTTAATTCAAGCGAAATATTTTCAAAAAATAGCAATAAATTGATAAAAAAGAAAAATTATTTAATACACGCGTAATATTCTAAAAAAAATAGAAATTTATTTTAAAAAAAATTATTTAATTCACTTTATATTCTCGAAAAATAGTAATATCACTTTTTTTCCCGCGTGTCAAGCGACCCGAATAAATAATTTTCTATTTTTTTTCGCGAAAAAAAAATTACCCCAAGACTCTCTCCAAAAATGAATTCGGTCACGATCCGCCGCTCATCGCCAAGACGCGCGAAATTCACCGGGAATCCTGTCATTAGAATTGATTGCTGTACGCAGCGGTATTTCCGGGATTAGGCTGCGCCTCTCACTGTCCCCTCGGCCTCCGCCTCCCTATTTGCGGAATTCGAAGCGACGCAGCTTCCCTCCAATTACCGGCACAGCAGCTCTCCCCCACCGATAATAGGCGACGCGCGCCCGCGCGACCCCTCGCGACAGTAGTTGGAATCAATAGTATTAATCGCGTCGCCTCGAACGCAAACGCCACTCAGAGAGTCCGGCGAGCGAACACGCGCGCGCTGCACTCCGAATCGAAGCGGCGGCGATCCAGGAGGCCGCCGAGCAAGCCCGAGCAACGGGGCGAATTGATCGTGCGCAATAACGTACAATGAGAAATTGATTACGTACCTACGCGCCGGGCGCACTCGGAGGCAGCTCGACGGCCGCGTTATACACCAGAATCGCGATATCACGCGCCTATTGCGCCGCTGATAAACGCAAAGCGATCGGCGCTCCGAGCTCTGCAAACTCACTGCTGTACCTCGGTTATCTCTGCTCTTTGCGCCTCTGGGCAGTCTGAGCCTCGAGTTCCTGCTTCTATCCTACTACGTATAATCGACTCTCTGTGCGTTATTCGCTTGGTTCATTTTCGCCCTTTGCGCTCACGACGACGACGACGACGAATGCAGGACTTCGCGATTCGCGATTTTCCCTCTCGCGAGCGTCACGTTCATTACGCCCAACCGGCGATTAATAATTCCCCCGCTGCGACCCCGCGCGCGTATTCGAATCGTTGCGGTCGCGCTCACGTTTCTCTCCCGCTCTCGTGATAAATAATCCGCGATGCGCGCTGCTGCATCCAACCCCCTCGCCCCCACCCGGAAGCCGATAAATACTCGTTGGTTACGCGCTGCGTGCGCCCTTAACGCGGCTAACGTATGGCCGCGAAAATTCGATCGCGTTGCGACGATAACTGCGCGGGAATGGAATGTAACGAGATCGTCGCAACGCGGTTGTTGCATCGACTGCGAGCTCGTGCACGTTTGACTTTTGTCGCGGGACGCGCGTGCCGCGATTCACTCGCGTTTGCGGCATGAGAGAAAAGTTTCTCACGTGCGCAAAATTGCGAGCTGAGTTAAGCGAAATAAAATACATTTTTTTTGCGATATAAACGGAAAGAAAAATTAATATACCGCATTTTCAGACTTTAGATAAAATAAACGTGACGCTCCAATTTTTTTAGAAGCGACGTAATTAGTATACATTTTTATTTACAATATAAATAAAAACGAAAATTGATATATATTTAATTTTCAGATTTCAGATAAAATAATTCTCATGATTTTTTGTTTTTACACGCGGACTTAATTAAACTGATGGATTTTTGAGCCTCGACGGCCACGAGGTGGATGAAATACGTGGACGGTTAAAATCGCTGAACAAACTCGGACAAAAGTTACTCGCGCTTGTCACTCGACGCATTTTCCCCGCGTCCCGTCGGTCGGTTTTGACGGCCAAACCGAGGCCACTTCTTGCGGGCCGCATAGTTGTCACCGCGGCGGAACTGCAGCTGCAGCGCAGTTTTTAGTTCGTCGTTTGTGTAGCTCAATGCCGCTCGACTATAGTCGAAATTCTCTCTCTCTCTTTCTCTCCGTCGCTCGCGGGTCGCGCAACCGAAGCCGCGCGGTGGTTGCGGTCCGAATTCCAATTAGCTTTGAAGCATTGGAACATCGACCATAGTTAAGCTGCGTCGTCAATGGTCTCGGGTGTCCCGGTTGTTCCCGATGTATATTCGAAGTGGAATTGCGTATACGCGTTTGTTTCCCCCGTCGCTGATGTTTCTGGCGTCGAGTCATTTCACCGAGTCGGAATATCGAGTGTGTTGGGACACTTGTCAGCAACTTTATGCAGATTTCCCGCATAATGGAGTGCGCGCTGCTGCACGAAGGGTTTCCCGACCGCTGTCGAATGGGATTGACGATTTCGTTGCGCATCGCGCTGACTTTGGTCGCTTTATAAATCGCTCGGCTGAGCCAACTCGGTGGATAACACAATTAAATTAATTCAATGCCCAGGCTTTGTGATTATTTGGTAGGCTTTGCCAAATGTAATTTTAATTGCCTGCTGTATATTCAATCAGACGCGGTTTATTTTTTCAAGCTGTTTCAGCAGGTGGTTAGCAGAAATAATTGACTGGTTTCGGGTGATCGATGACTCGATAGGCTTTGCCAAATTTAATTTTAATTGGCTGGTGTGCATTCAATCAGGCGCGGTTAATTAAATTTTTTTTCAGACCTTTTTGCTGGTAATCAGTCTATTGTCACGACACAGATTTTCCACGAATTATAATTAACGTAGTGATTATAGCAATCATAATAATTACAATCACGATTATCATTATTTTCCAGACCCGACGTTGAAGACATCGCGGCCGAATCCGGGGTGCAAGATCGTTAATAACGAAGCCACGAAGGAGAAAAGGCGAATAAGACGTGAAATTCGAACAAGGACGCGAGCAGCTGGGGGCTCTCCAGTCGCATCAGCGAGAGCCCCAGTTAGCCGGGAAGTTATGTCGTCGGCGAGGGGTCTCCGAGTCCCGCCCTGGCCATGTTCTCCCTCGTCCTCGCGGTCGTTTCCACGTCCTTTCCTCCTTATAACCGTCGGTAACCTGTCTCATCCCGCGAAGAAAATCACACGGAACCCGCAGTTCCGGCTTTTCTCCTCACTCGTCTTTCAGAATTCTTTTTATTTTCTTTTTTTTTTTAATATCCCGGCGATTTCAACCCCCAACCATATTCGAATCAATTTTTTCCCCATAAAATCGCCCCTTCCAACCCAAGTAAAAAATCGCCAAGTATCACGCGAAGCTTTCCTTCCTTCCACCTTTTCCCAATGGGCACCTCGTCGCACGTCCAAGGGATTTTATCCCGAGAGCGAAGCAGCCGCGCGGATCCAACGTCACGCGGGTCAAAATGACCGCATGGCGAGGCGCAACCCAAGGGCCGTCGTCGTCAAAGTGGAAGCTACGTGTCCTGGGCTTTACGGTCACCAGGCGCTCCGCTTCTGCATGTTCGCTGGGTCAGCTGGAATATGAATAAACGATGTAATATCGAGGAGAGACGAAGCCTCACGTGGCTTTATTATTTATCACTGTTGCGCCGCGATCGTAAAGACCGAATCGATGACCCCCCCCACGGAAGGGCGTTCGACGGGGATTCGACGGTCGGAAGCCGCGCTCGCGGATATCGTAACGACGTCGCCCGTCCACGCAGCCTCGTAAAATGTGTCCCTTGAGAACCGGACGGCTGCTGGCACTTCGCCCGCTTTATTTTTAACTATCTGTGTACATTAATTTCCGTCACTCTCCGCAGTTCGACGACGCGGCGCGCATCATAATCCAGGGGTGGCGGACGGCATCAGAAGACGCGCGACGAGTCGGTTTACGCGAAGAAAAACAGGAGAGGAGACGCTCGACGAGCTTCCTCGGTGCCGCCGGAAAATTCGACTCCCAGTGTCCTTTGGCCTTTCCGATTTTACGCCACCGGAAACCGACGCAGCGGATGACGGAAGCTCCCCTTCTACCTTCCGCCTAAAGACAGCTTCCTCGTTCAGTGGCGAAGAAAAACGAAAAGCCGCACAAATCCCCTGGACCTATGGGGCCGCAGCGACCGCGAGCAAATATTTAGTTGTCGAAGAGAGTCATAAACGTCCCTCGGAGCGCGCGCTTCGGGAAGTTCAAAGGTTACGAGCGTGCGGGACGAATTCACGGATCGCTCGTATACAGCGACGCGACACAGCGTCTCGAGGCAGAGGGAAAACTTTTCCGACGGTAGGTATATAGATGTACATGAGGAGAATTCGAGACTGGGTCAGAGCGCCGATGGTCCTTTGATTTTGCAGGTCGTGGATAGAGACACCTTGATCATTTTAATTTTTTTCATCTTTTTTGCATTTAATTTAATTAAAATATTTTTTTTATCGGTCATGAATCGCTATATTTTGATGATTTAATTTTTTCGATTTTTTTTGCAGGTCGTTAATCAAGATCTCTCGATGGTTTTTTTTTTTTTTTTTTTAATTTTTCCGCAGGTCACGAGTCGCGACATATTCATCTTTTTCGTGCGGGTCATGAGTCAAGATATCTTGATAATTTTTTATTCTCGACTTTTCGGGCTTTGTGTCTTGGTACGGTGCGGCCACTCCCGGGGGGAAGACGAGCGCACGGATGCAGCGCAGCTTCCGAGGAATACGGTCCAGAGACGCGCTGCACGAAACGTCGTGATTTATGGTCCCATCAGTTATGACACGTGCATTACACGCTGTCTGAGTAATACAGCGCGCGCGCGCCACGAGACCGGGGGTTGGGGAAACATACGAGGAGGACACAACGCGATGCACCGCTCGCCGTACTGACTCGGAAATTTCGTCGTGACCGCGCGGAGAGCGAGATCTTTCATCATCTGACCCGGGGCACAATGCACACGTCACGATGGACGGAAAAGGGTCACGACGATGGAGACACGAATAATCCGATTGATATTATTTTTTTCACAGTAATAAAAATAAAAACCTGCACATTTAATCATCGAACATTCGCTCGGGTAAATTTACTGCACGAATAAATATAATTTTTTTAATAAAACGAATGCAAGCTCCGAGTCGCGTTTTTAAAACGATTAATGTTGACACAGTAATAATATAATAATCTGCACGTTTGCTTTTTAAACAAATTCGCTCCACCATATTTACTACGCCGACAATTTTTTTTTAATTAAAAAAAATGAACTGCGAATCACATTTAAAAACAATTAATCTCGACAAAAGTCCGCGGCGCAAATACGCAAAAAAATGCATTAAGGAATTGTGTCCACCTCGTCTCTTTAAACAGTTCGCAACGAGGTTTCCTCTATTTTCCTTAAATTGCATCGCGAATTGTTGAGTCCATCGTTCGTCGTAGAAAAAAAAAAAAATTAAAAAAAGTGAAATTTACAACTTGGCGAAACGAGAATATCTCGACTACGGGGGCGATAAAATTTGTCCCTCGACCCGACCGGATGTCGGGAATATCTGACCGCCAATCTCCGCGTGGAAATGAGTGGACACATGCAAAATCTCGCTCGGCCTATATGCAATGACAAAAATTGAAGTCTCCCGGAATCCATCGATCAACCGCCCCCCGCCCCCCTCTGTATGTATATTCGGGGTCAAAATCTATATTGTATTCATGCATCGCGTATGCACAAGGACGAGCGTTTGAAACGATCGGGCGCGCTCGGTGCCGCTCGTCTCTCGTTTGACGTTGATTACATTGGAAGCTCAGGGCGCGCAGGATGCGCCACTGTGCGGTTCATCTATTTCCGGCGAGCGTACAGCGAGAGCGAGAGACGCGAGACTGAGCGGGCCGCGCAACGTTGGGATTTACGAGATAACGTAGTACGCCAACCGCTGTTCCAGTCGTTATATCCGGTATAACATCAGCGTCCTCGTTTGGGAATGATGAGCAACGAAAGTTTTGCCAAAAATGCGCCGAGCAAAAAAAAAAAAAAAATACATCCTCCCATTTTTATGCCGACGTGTAACGCGGAAACGATATTGAAATATTTGCGGTCGGGGATCCGAAATATATTTTTGGAGATCCGAAAAACCGGCTGCTGCACCCATTTCGGAATTATGAGAAACCAAAAATTTGTAAAAAAAACATTTTTATTTATTTTATGTTATATAATTATATTTTTATATTTAAAAAAAAATGTAAAACGTGGAGATAATATTTAAATATTTGTCTGAGGAACTTAAATATAATTTGAATATTTTAATCATTTGTCCAAACCACATAAAAAAATAAAAAAATGTAAAAAAAATAAATTAAAAATAAATTAAAAAAATAAAAATCGCAACAACACTCGTGTCTATTGTCGACGTGTTACGTGGGACATGAAGACGATATTGAAACATTTGTTTGAGAATCCGAAGTGCGAGATGCGACAAACCCGCAACGTTTTATTGTGGGCGTTACGTGACGCAAGTGCTGCGACGGGGTCATAAAGAATTGCTGAAACATGCGAATATAACGCTAACGGTATAGAGCCCGGGATGCGCGGGGAGCGCAGCTCTTCAGCCGAGGATTATGGGTTATCTGCCGTACTACGCGCACTTTCTTCGCGCGTCTTCCTGTCGTTTCGACGTTTCGCGCTCCTCGCCACTCCTTCTCACTTCTACGTGTCTCGTGTGTGCGGTGCACTCGCAGGGGGCCGATGCCGCCCGCTCGTCCTTGTATGCTGTAAAGATTTTTTACCGTTTCCGGGACGAGTAAGCGAACGACGGCTCAAGATCCTCTCGAAAGTGTTTGTAACGTTCGGTGTGTAACATTCGCTGAGTCGTATAACCCAACGATGAGAAAACACGTTTTTACACCGTGTTATTTTGCATCAAATAATTTGTATTCAATTATCGAATTTATTAATTAAAAATAATTTTTATTCATTTATCGGATTTATTAATTTGAAATAATTTTTATTCAATCATCGAATTTATGAATTTGAAATAATTTTTATTCGATCATCGAATTTATGAATATAAAATAATTTTTATTCATTTATCGAATTTATATTTTTTCTCGATTTATAAATTTATTAATCGCTATTAAATGATTTTTCTAGCTCGAAATTATTTAGAAACGTGACTAACATCTTTAAAAAAATGTTTCAGGTGCCTCGGAGCTGCGTTTTGGATACCTGGGAAATTCTATTGTTTCGCACGAAAGTCAAGACAGTCACCGAGTGATCATAACGCAACGACATCGGGAGCATCGCGTCTGTGTTGCAGAAGATGGAACATGAAAGGTGGTTAAGCTGACAGATGACGAAGATCGTGTCTCTCGCCGGTGAAGCTACTGTTCCCTCGGGCCCGGAGGCCACTCCCGTTTTCCTTGGGTGGCCCAGGCAACTTTGGATATCTCCGCGCGACGCGCGAGCGGCGAACCGCGCGCGCCGATCTCTAAAAGGATTTGCGACCTCGGAGATTCATCTGCCGTGCGGCTAATATTAAAATAATCAGATGGAACGTTAATAGCACGGGGAATACGTGTTTCGTCTGATGCGACAAGATAAATAAATAAATAACGTCACGACGAATTGACGTTCGCCGAAGATCTGACGTCTGGAATGTCAGTCGCAGGGTTCATCCATTCTGTCACGGAAGATTTTGGTGAGTCTTTTTTTTAGTTGGTTCCATAAGATGATAAAGAAAAAAAAAATCAAAAATCGAATAAAATTTTTTTTTTATTAAATAATAATGAGAAAAATTAGAAAAAAATTGGGTCCAAAATTCACGAACGAAGAAGTTGCGAAGCGAGTTCTGGACTTGTGGAACATACTCCGACGAATTCTCGAACCGCACCTGGCGAGCCGCGAAAATGTGGCGTTTCAAGGGTGTCACAGAGACAGTGAGGAGTTACAGCTTTTTTACGGTCCGCTCGGTCGATAGAATTTAACAAGGCCATCGTGTCGAGATCGCGGCTCTCCAGTGGTTTATGCCGCGTCGAGGAGGTAAATTGTAATCCACAAGTGTGACGAGGCGAGGGAGGGAGAGAGAGAGAGAGAGAGACGTCAATTTGCGAGCGGTCGTTGAGTTACGAGACTCCGATGTGCTCGCGCTTTAAGTATTATGACAGCCATCAATGAGCGAGCGAGAGACGGCGCGCGGTTTGACCTGATTGGGCGAGGGCGAAACGGGGGCCCTTCGAGGGTCCGCAGGAGTCGAGGGTGTAATTGAGCCGATGGTATCACGACGCGACTCGCGGCCGAAGATATATATAACGTCGTTCGTGCTGCGCGGAAACTCGTTGGCGACATTATTGGGACGCTCCGGTCTGGGATTCTCGATTCTCTTGTACCGCTTGTCCCGGCGAATTAGAGCGAGCGCGGGGGCAATGAAATCCGGCGGGGGTCGCGCGGTGAAATGGAAAGAGAAAGAAGAGTTGTCATATTTTTTTATCGATCTTTTTTTTACCTGCATACAAAAATTATCTCTTCGACATTATTTTTAGGATTCACGGATTTCACTTCCGGTCCAAAAGTACCGAAACCGAACCCTTCATTTTTTCCATTTGACTCGTATATTTTCTACCCCCGAAAACACAATTTTCATCCCTTTTTACTCGATTTAAAAAAATAATTTGGAGACATTTTTTATGCCGGTATTCACAGATTTGTCTTCCGGTTCAAAAGTGACGGAATCGAATCCTCCATTTTTTTCTTCCACTACGTTCGTTTCACACCCTAAATTTTTACCCGAGGTAAAAAAAAAATCGCAAATTTCGATCCCACAACCCATAAATTCGTCAGCCGTTCCAAAAGCGCCAGAATCGTCTCCACGAAATTTCGTCGTTCCCCACAACCAGCGTGTGACACATATAACTGCGTACCAGGGTGGAAATTCGTTGGAGACATTATTGGGCCGTTCTGGGGGGCTCCTATTGCGCCCGGTGTCCCGGTGAATTAGAGCGCGGGTGGCGAGGCAATGGAATCGGGCGAGGGTCGTGCGACGTAGCCGGAGAAATAGGAAGTGGAAAGGAGGAGTTGGAGGAGGAGGTGGAGCACAGAGTCCGCACATTGTACCGCGGCAGGAGAATTGTACAACTATTAATTGGTTTGGGTATCCTCCAGAATTTCGACCCCGAGGCGGAGCCACCGCGACCAGAAGCTCCCAGCGCGTCCAGAGCCGTGGAACCCGCTCTCCGGTATCATCCACTTACATGCCGGAGTCATCCCCGACAATAACCCACCCGGTGTTATAGCTCACGTCTCGTTTGGCTCTGCCTCTCTATCCGCGTCGTCTCGTTTCTCTCTCGCACGCGTTTCATACATCGGGCAAAATACGCGAAACGCCGGTAATAAAACTTGGCCGCGCGTTCCCGTCGGCGAGACGCTGCAGCCGAGTCTCTGTACGACGACTCCTTTTCCCTCGTCTTATGCGCGACTGCAATAACGCGAAATGAATAAATTTGCCGGATATGCGTGGCGTCTTCATCAAGAAAAAAAAAAAAAAAAAAAAAAAAAATCGTAGCTGTTTGAGATTGAAGAATTTTTTTTCCTGTCCTCTTCGACTTAAATTGTCGATGCTGGAATAAATAAGCCCGATAATCTGAAGGTTGACGACAGGAAAAATCCCCCTGGGATTCGCAAGACCTGCAGATCCAAATTTATTTTCAGCTGAATTTTTACTTGGCCCGCAATATTTGAAAATGCATCCATAAGACAAAAAAAAACGTGAACACTGTTTGAAGTCTAAAGTATTGTTTTCTTTCCTTTCTAGCATCCTCGATGCTATGGAAAATCCAAGAACTCCGAAAATCCAGCGAGGTTGACGACAGGAAAAGTCCCCTTGGGATTCGCCAAAGCAGACTCAAGAAGCTCACGTGAATCGATTCCAAATTTATTTTCACGCTCGAGGAGCAACATCGGCCGAAGCTCCGCTGAATTTTTTGGCCCCGGATCGGTGCGGCTGCACGAGGAGGAGGAGCTGCATCCCTGATGCGGACACCAAGCGCCAACAACACCCGGGTAATCCACCGCGTGCGGAACGTACGTTCCGCGCGATACGGTAAAAACGTGCCGGTGTTTCGGGTGGCCAGGAAAAGTGGGGGGAGAGCGAAGCAAAAAAAAAGATAAAAAATTCCTGGGTGCTCCAAGGGTTAGCTGCAACGTGTTACACAGTGAGGGGAAACGTCGGTGGCAACATACACACCGTACATACGTAAGCCGAGTTCGGTGGTGCATGCGGGAGTCTTTTGCGTGCCGGGAATAAATCTCGCCGGGGATGACATCGAGATAATAGTCTCGGTAGCAAAAGAGACTCGGTTGCCGGGTTTCGTCTGCGTTTCCACGACCAGCCGGGATGGGAGGAGGGAGGCGACGGGAATAGGTACTATGTCTCAGTAAAGGTCGAAGCGAACGACTCCGGCACGTTCGAAAGATCACCAACCTCCCCCGTCGTCCATGTATCAACCGCGCCACGGACTCCGAAGTATCTCCGAGCTATTTCCACTGTCTGGCGAATGGTGCGCGCGGGGCTCTGATGTCTCTATGAGTGATACATCTGTCTGGTGGAAGCGACGAGCGGTGGCTGTTAAGAGGCCTCCGCACCGGATCAGCCGAAGTGACGGTTCTATTCAATGTGGAGTTTAGTCGATGGTGGAGCTTTTGTCGTGGAGCTTCTGTGGCTGTCGAATGTGGGTGGTTATCGATCAAGGTAAAGACACTAGTGGGACGTCTGTTTTTAGGTGTCACAGAATTAGGAGCCGTTTTGTTGTAGGTTAAAAGTGGTTAGAAAATAGTCATGGTTTACGGCTGGAATTAGGTGAATAGATTGTCCTATCTGAATGGTCGATGTTACGGACTGGCCATTTTTCCGCGTTCATATTTTAATTATTTTAATATTAATAATTTGTCTTTGGACTATTCCCACATACCAATCCCATTCAATGCCCTCTGTAAATCATCCGATGCGGGGCTTCGACCGCATCGGATGTTCACCTGCACTCGTCAGCATTTTTGGGCCTGACGACAACCGCGTGTTACTCCCCCACCTTACACCCACCTAAGCCTTCCTGATTACCTCCATCGAACCAACCAATCAGTCTTCAATCAACCTCCAATCAATTATGTCTTAAATATATTAAAATCGTTTAGATTTAGAGTTTAAGTTTAATATCATAATTGTTAATTGCCATAACCGGTGGCATATAAGAAGTTCTATCCCGATTTATCGGCGTTGTATCATCGTTAAGTTCGGTTATTTAATTAATATAAATAATTCGCGAGACAATTCAAAATCTTGATTTTAATCATTAATCGAACAACGAACCCAAAATAAATATTTAAATTACGTTTCGTTAGCTCGATCCGTAACATAATTTCTGGTGTCAGAAGTGGGATGTTCGAGTTTTGAAATGTGTCTCGCATGAATCGAACTTGACCAGTGAAGTGAACTATTGACTAATTTATTTGTGTGAACTACTGAATAATTGTTTCGTGAATTACGGAATAATTTTGCGTGAACTATTGAAAATATTGGACGTGTGAATTTACGATATATGATGCGAATCATAAAAATCAGTTCGTTAAATCGGATTCGTAAATTTTGTGAAACTGTCGTGAAGAATCGTTAATTTTCTCTGGAGTTCTGTGAATGTTGGCTAATTCTCTTCCTTCGTGCCGAAACTGTATACTCGCTGAAACAAAAATCAACAATGCCTCAGAAATATCAGGGGAGGCGAACAGCAGTGTCACAGTGGTTTCATGAAAATTCGAGATTTTAAAAAACCCTACCGAGTCGACGTCACCATGGATTTTCCTGGACTACCCTGGATTAATAGGAGAGGTTACTCCCCAGAACCGCGAAGACTTCGAGGACACGACGATCAACAAGGTTTCGAGCATTTCCAAGAATTTAATTATTATCAAGAACAATTACAACATGTCACTCAAGGATTTTACGAATCAATTTTTGAATATGCCATTCGTGTCAAACGCATCGCTGAAATCATCGAGCACCACATCGACGCAGACGTTTATTCTTCTCATCTTGCAAATGATATACGACGAGAGCGCAACCGTTTAAAGGTTCTAGGATGCTTCATTGACGGGTTACGTGGAAATCTGGTCAACTACGTCTGGCACAAAAAACCCACAACGTTCGAGGATGCAATCCTATACGCTTTAGAAGCTGAAGAACTGTTTCACGCTCACGTTGCGCAAGAATCTAATTGTGTCCAATGCTACGTGGAACAACAAAGAGCTATACACCTTTCGACCAAAAATCGTTTTATCCACGATAGGTCAATGAGCCAGCACGACGTCGAACAAATCTCTCGAGACGACAATAATTTAACAAATTTTCGACAGAATTTACCTCAATTCGAACCCGATCTCGAGACTGGGGAGGAAATTTCAGCAAAATTGACCCCCGCAATGGAAGCTCAATTTTGGATAGAACATGAGGTCGATGAATTTGCTCTCAAGTGTTCTCGGCCCTGTCATTCGTCATCTTCCCGAACAAAGGCACAAAAGTCAACGTCTCGAGAACACGAAACCGACAAGGCCGTTAAACGGTGTGACAACTTCCGCGAAAAATACCCACAATTATCGCGTATCCACCCGAAGAGTGAACAAATCTACGACGTTCGTACTGCAAGTGAAACCGAGGTCGCTGCGCCAGCGGAATTTCCCGACGCAGCACAATACGACTCGTCACCTGCTAGGACTCTACCGGCAAGCAATCACATGGACAACGAACTTGACATGGCACCAAAGACGTCTGACCTGATCGACGTCACGACGAAAATGTTCGATTTGTTAATTAACATCGAAGATCATCCACCGACTCGTCCGCGCAACAAGAACTTTCGCTATCAAACGATGCGCGAGTCCCACAGCAACCAACACCGACTTTACAACCACCTCTTGTCGATACGACAATAAACTCTTCCTCTGAATCTGATAGCGACGCTAGCGATAACTCAGCCCACCCATCGGGCGACCCACCAGAACCAGGCGATCCATCCACCGAAAGCCTGAGTAGCGACAGCGACCAAAACATCTCGGCACGGACACCAGACGGTACTGGGTTACGCACTTCCCCCAACCCAATAACCGCCGGGAATACCTGCGTCGCATACCTCGTCACACAAGACAAGGTCCTTACCTCAGATGCCACCAATCTCCTGATAGAAAAGGGTAGAATCGACTGGGACAAAATTAAACAAACAAACGCCCAACCCGGAGAAGTTATCGTTACCACCAAAAATGGGGCGCACGCCTACGGACTGGTCTACGAAGAGCAATTCTTCTATCGACTAGACTCCGATTTCTTGACTGCCTGCCTCAACACACTCAGAGAACTGATGAGGAAGCACGACGTGCACATACTCCGCATGTGTACGGACAACAGGTTCATCAACCCCAGGGAGCGCGGTGCGATCAACGAATACATTAGACGCGCCTTCGACAATACCAATATCGACATCGTGATTTGCAATAATGCCGTCATTGTACCCGCCCCACAAGACCGCCTCCAAGTCATTGAAGAATCACATTGTTCAACCGCCGGAGGCCACAAGGGCAAAACAAAGACCCACGACTTAATCTCGCAACGCTACTATTGGCGAAAAATGCGGTCCGACATAGCAAACTTCATCAAACGCTGTCCCGACTGCCAACGCAGGAAACTTATAAGAGTTAAGCACCGTCTGCCGATGATCATCACCGATACACCTAAAGACGCATTCGAGAAAATATCAATAGACATATACGGCCCACTACCGAAAACTAAATCCGGCTACGAAAACGTACTGACGATTCAGGATAACCTAACGAAATATTCAGTCGCGATACCCCTCAAAAGAACAACGTCTAAAGACGTAGCTTATGCGCTTGCAAATAAATACATTTGCATATATGGCGCACCCAAAATCATTATATCAGACCAAGGCAGAAATTTCATCAGCGAAGTCTTCCAGGAATTCACGAAGATCTTCAAAATTAAACACTACCGTACGACCGCATACCATCCCCAGTCTAACGGATCCCTGGAAAGAAGCCACCACGTCCTAACCGAATACCTAAAACAATTCGTGGATAGACCAGGCGAGTGGGATGCTTGGATCCCTGCGGCCATGTTCTCGTACAACATCAGCATACACGAGGGAACCAAATACTCGCCCTTCGAACTCGTATTCGGAAGAATAGCGCGCCTGCCATCACAATTCGAACGCGAGCACATTGACCAGGCTTTAGACAAATTCTACACGGAACTAGTAGGAAGACTGCAAACCTCACGCGAAACAGCCGTCGAGAACCTGATCGCCGCAAAGAAACGCTCCAAGAAATACTATGATAGGCGTGTAAGACCACACTCCTATAAAACAGGCGACAAAGTATACCTGTTAAAAGAGCCCAGAACAGGGAAATTCGACGACCAATACACCGGCCCATATGTCGTCACAGAAATAAAAGAATTTAACAATATCACCCTGCTGCTGGGCCCGGACAAGTACAAAACCGTGCACGTCGACAAGGTAAAACGCGCCTACTAATGGACCTGCTGATGGCTCCCACCTCCCGAACTGCCGCTGTTCGGCTCGTCCTAACCTCGACCACACAACCAATGTATTGGTTTTTTTGGTCGAGGGGGGAGGGGGTTTCAAGCGAGCCGCGCGCTCCACACGATAAAAAAAAAAAGAGATAATAAAAAAAAGAAAAAATAAAAGAAAAAAAATTAACTAATCATAATAATAATAATAAAAATATTAATAAAAAAAAAAAGAGATAATAAAAAAAAAAAATAAAAGAAATAAAAGAAAATTAACTAATCATAATAATAATAATAAAAATATTAATAAAAAAAAAGAGATAATAAAAAAAAAGAAAGAAATAAAAAAAAAAAATTTTAACTAATCATAATAATAATAATAAAAATATTAATAATAAAAAAAAAAAATAATAACAAAAAAAAACATATATATATAAAAAAATATACGAATACACAGAAATAAGAATAATAATAATAATAATAATAATATTAATAAAATAAAATAAAAAACACACAACAACCAACTCATTTTGGGCGCGACCTTTCGGATTTTTTTTTTTTTTTTTTTTGCGTACACTACACTGTAGCACGCACCTCGCCCCTTTATTATAACTACAAAAATCATACACAACAAATAGAACCTAATTAATAAAATCCGAAGTCGCCGTGGTCTTCGTCGTCGTCGTCAAACCCATCATACTCGTCGTCGTCATCGCTGTCGATCCAACCAGCAGGACGAATGGGTGTTCCACCAGGAACCCATTCTCCCCGAATCCACATCCCATGGAGGAACTGGTTCCCCTCCATGTACGACGGCGGCCACCTAAACAAGTGGGCCAGCCCGAAATCGCCCGACTCCTCCAACTCTCGTTCCCGCCGCACCAAATCCTGGGCGGCCCACCGTCTTGCCCTCCGCACCGCCTGTCGCTGGGGAAGATCCCTGTCCCACAACCATTGCTACAAACACATCGAGAATAATAAATCAGAATTTAGTCAGACAGCAATCCACAAAAGATCCGAAACAAAATTAAACAAATATTCCAACTTACCCGAAACACAACCAAAACCTTCGCCCCAAGATCTCCGCTCATTTTTTCTATCTCGTTCTTCTTCACAGTACTTCACGCCTCGAATATTGCTCTTATAATGAGCTCTTGACGGTCATCGCGGACCCAGCAAAACTGCATAACACTACAGTAAAAACGACACTCCTCCCCTCCTCTCCCCACATTCACGCTAAAAAGAAAACGACACCTGAAATACCGCTCTATAAACTGCTCACTTGCAGATCTGGCCTGGAAAGCGAATACACCATTACCGGAATCGACAACAGCCCTGGCATCTATTCCGACCGGTGGGGTACGCTGAGACAGTATCGGTCTTCATGGAATCTTATTACACATATCAACTTGGCAAAATTCCTCAAGAAGAAGGACTCCCTCACTAGACAATGGAGTAGAATGCACACCGAATGCCTACAACTCAAAGAACACTGCAAAAGTTCCAACCAACTACTAAACATCGCGGAGAGCCTTAAGATCATTAGCAAGGATCAGGAAGACATAGAAAACCTAGTCTACGACCACCTAGAAAAACACGAATATCGGAAAAAACGCGCACCACTTGGATTCATCGGATCCATTAGCCGAGTTCTTTTCGGAACGCTTGACGCCGACGATGCAGAATATTACAACAACAAAATCGAATCCCTCCAGAACGACTCCAGAGCGATCATCGAACTGATCGCAAACCAAACCCACATCATCAAATCGAAATTCAACGAAGATCGCCTCCAAATCTCCAATATCTCCAAAATAATACAATACAAATTAGGAAACGCGACCCAGGCCATTTCATATATAAACAACCGCATAAACACTATAGAGTACGGACAAACGTTAGCCGACGCCGTCGCGACCCTCGAACTTGGCGTCGCAGAGCATGAGCTCGATACTGCCGTACTCACGGACGCTATCCTTTTCGCCAAACAAGGCCAGCTCCACCCGCGACTCCTAGCACCCAAACAGATCCTACTAGGTGCAAGAGCTATCCAACGCGAACGCCCGAATTCAGACTTTCCGGCCGCCCTCAAAATCGAGAATATGCCGGAACTAGTCAAATTATCCGAAATAACAATCTTTCACATCGGAGGAAAACTGATATACATCATTTCCGTTCCACTCTTGGACCTAAAAACATACACCGTCGTAAAAAACATTCCGCTACCGGTTTTCCAACACGTAACGCCCCACGGACCGAGTTTCGCGTTCATTAAACCAACTGCCCAATACACCGCTATCTCAGACAACTTGGAAACCTATTTCCGACTGAGCAACGAAGATTTAAATAACTGCAAAAGCTCGGAGGATCGATTCGTCTGCAAACATATAAACATACTGTACCGCGTGGACCAACACTGTGATTGCGAAGTGAAGATCCTCACGGAACCACACTTTCGCGATTTCGCACGCTGCGACGTGCGCATAAAAATCAGCGTTCGCACTTATTGGTCGAGGATCCACCGGTCGAACCAATGGCTTTTTTCATGCGCCGGGCCAGAAACCCTACGCATCAAATGCCACGACTCGGAACCTCACGTGGTCACCATCAAGGGTACCGGCATCCTCCGTTTACGACCCCGATGTGAAGCAGCAACAGCATCCACGATATTAACCGCCTCCGACGAAATCACTACTACAAAGTTGTCCGACTTTGCACCGCGATCATCCCTAAATATTTCGCACATTTACACTGAAACTGTCGGCCACTCAGACAACACCAACCTCACCAACATCATAAATAACCTAGACACTCCGACGATCCTCGACCCCAAGTCCGTACACGATCCCGACATCTCTGACGGTGGAGTTGACCTCCAAGTCATCATTAACCGAGCACAAGACTTGTTAAAGCATCAGAAGACGCAGCAGAGGCTTCACCGGATCGAGTCCCTCGGCGGATATTCCTTCCTGGGCCTAGGAAGCTCACTCGTCTTCCTAGGGATAGCGTGGAAACTCTCGCTGTTCTCCAGATTGGCTTGCATTTGCGCGCTATGCAGGAAGAAATCTCGACGCCCGTCAACACCTCGGCCAGCAAGGCCTCCGATCGAGATCGTAGAGGTCAGGGATACACCGATCCAAATGGCACCAAGCCCACCCGCCAATGCCTCTCGCTACATCCCAGCCAACTACGGACGCCAGCCACAGTTGACATACCCCCAAGCGGGTAATCGCGCCGTTTACTAAGTATTAAAAGAGAATCAACACACAAGGTAAAAAATAATATTTATTTTCCTTTATTGACTACTCGTAGAAGCCACTCAATTAACCCAACCACCACGAAGTTTCTCCGCCTAACAAGCTCACCCGCATCCCCTCCAAACCCACCAAATAATTAATTAAATGAAATCAATTTTACAACCCTCAATTCCACTGTTTCAGTTCCCCAACTCTTCAGCTGGCCGACTCTTCGGTCAAACCTCATAGGGATAATGCCATCTAACCCGAACGCGTGGAAGTGCCTACACCATCATCCGACCAAGGCCACATGCAGCCGTGACCATCGTACCAAGGCGAAACAACCAAGGACCGCCGCACTTCGACTTCGGCCCGCCGTGACGCCGCCAAGAAGAGCCACGACCCTCTCATCCTAAATTCACACACTCACAGACACACACACACCTTCGAGACCCCCAAAATGAAAGTACTTAAGTCTAGTTTAAGATACACTTTGCCGGAACTACTTTCCTTTCGAATCTCTTAACACAAATTTATTTACCACATTCGTCCCGAGAAAAATCGCCAGTACACGCTCCGCGTTCTCTTTGTTCTTTGTATCCGCCAAGGCACTGCGCTGCCTTGACGGCGTACCAGAAGGGGAGGTGTTACGGACTGGCCATTTTTCCCGTTATTATAGTTAAGCCATATAATAAGAATTTGCCCGAATAAATCGACACCGGAAGTCACCCGACTCCGAGTACGTGACTGCCCGACCGTTCGCTAAAATATTAATTCGCGGATATTCAAGACAGGAAGTCCGCACATTCCTGTAATATAAACTGCTCTTTTCAAACACTTACGTCTCGCCGCAGCTCGACGACCGAGCAAGGGCATGAATTGTCAGCGCTTTGGGGAATCACGCCACGGCCCCCACCCGGCGCGTCAACGTTTACCTGGCGCGCCCGGCGAGCTAATAGAGTCAGTCTTCAATCAAATTTTAATCGGTTCGGTACTAAAGTTTAAGTAGTGTTCTAAGTGTCGCGTTAATTATAAGCATATCTCCATTGTGTACACCGTAAGACTTCGTTCAAGATTAATCATATTATTTCCTCAATTGTCACTTTATCTATCTATTCTGTTCAAATAACTTTGTTAATCAACTTCATATTATATCTTCATTTACATCCATTCAAATAAATAACTTTGTCTCGATGAACGTCCGTTTCAACGGTTCATGTGTACAGATCCTACCCACTATTTAGTTAATCCGTCACAGTCGACATTAATGGTTGATCTCCCTGTTCGAAATTCATGTTGTCATTCAGGGCAGGTTGATAATAGTCGTCATGGTTTATGGATGACATCAAGTGGTAAAGATTCATGTGGATGATGGGAGCTTTGTGGTGTCATGTTAAAAGTAGGTTGCTATTGATAAAATATGGAAGAGTCTAATGGGATGGTTTTGGATTACAAATAGTCGTGGTTGATGGCTGAAATTAGGCGTCAAGATTGGACGCTAAATGGTTGACCTCCCCTCCCATTGGGATCCAAAGGATTCACTTTCAAGCCCTTTGCACATTCAAGAAACAACAAGAACAAGGCTCATTTTCCTGTTAGAAAGTCATGTCATCCAGTTCAAGGAAAAAAAAATAGACCGTTTACGGATGACATGAAGAGCAAAGATTACGGTTGCGCCCAACGACCGGTCTACCTATCCCATAGTCGTCTTATCCTGTACATCGCCTTATCCCGCGCTCATCGTCATCATCCCGCAAAGTTTTAACATTCACCCTTAATTCCAAGGTGCTACATTCGAAAACAGCTCAGAAACGGCTCGGGAGTTGCGTAATTACTGGATGTGGCGCTTGCACCTCTCTCTGTGTGTAGCAATATCTGGGGGCTGCTCCCCCTGAACGCGGGTATTACCACCTTCGGCCGTTTGCATAGACGTCATATCGTGTAACGATAACCACGCGAACTTTCCACTCCTCCAAATGAGAATATTCCGCCGCTCGGTGGTGGCGGCGAGACCAGAAGCCCCAACCGGGGGCCATAATCGCGGCATGAAACGCCTGTACGTCGCTCCTCGTGTCACGGAGGATTCACGCGCTCGGGGGGCGCTTAACTTAATTAGAAACTCGCTGCCCCCCCGCAACCCGAGGGCATCGAACGACAAGGACGCGTCGCGTTGACGATTCTCGCGATGCTGAATTTTCCAGCCAGATTCCGATCATCTCGGGTCATCGAATCGAATTAGTCAGCTCAGGCTGAGGGTCGAAGTGTCAAGTCCTCCTGATTGTTGCACTGGTTGACGATTCAGTGTTTATGCGACACCTCAACCCCCGGGTCCCTCAATCCATATTTATCTCAGCCCTGGCTTTGAATCTTCCAAGATTTCCTAACTCCCAAAGTCAACCCCCAACCCCGCTTCCTCTTCCGATCACACGTCAAGCACTCGAGATTGTTGCACTCGCAGTTGACATCGCGATGCACTGATTGACGACTCAGCGTCTACAGGATCCTTATGGGCCACCTCAACCCCCGGGGCCCTCAATCCATATTTCCCTCTGCCTTGGCTCTCTGGGCCTTTCAAGATTTCCTAACTCACAAAGTCGACCCCCCAACCCCCCGGGTTCCTCTTTCATCTCCCAAGGGAGACGAAAAAAAAAAAAAAAAAAAAAAACGCAGGGTACGAAAAGACCGAGGCCAAGTTGTAAAATGATTACGAGTCCAGGGATGTGGGTCGCGCGGAGTCGTGGACGTCGCGAGCAGCAGCTAGCAGCCCCCCCCTCAAGTGGAGTACAGTCCACGTCGACCGGGGCGAAAAAACGACTCCTGGGCGGCTGAATATTTGCATATCAAACGACGTGGCGCTCGGAGTCACCGCTCTCAGGCTCTCGGAGGCCGCTTTATGGATGCAGCGTTTTTTTTTGCACCCCTTTTTCCTACACCGCCGCATGGCGACTACTGTAAGTGTGTTGCCCAGAGGAGGGAGGGGGGCTAGGAGGTTTCTCGGGTAAATGACTCTGCCTTGGGGCGCCAAGGCGAACTCGGTAATTCTATTTTCTTACCCCGCGACGGTGAAAACGTTCGCAGGGTCCGATGGGGGGCGGCGAGGGGGGGGGGGGGACGAAGCATTAATATGGAATTTGCGGCTCGCTATCTTCTCGCGGGACCAGCGTGGCGACTGCGCCACGAGCCTCGACTCGAAAACGGCGGCGTGTCTTTAATACGCCGAGGCTGTGAGGAACGGTTATTGGCCTCACGTAACCGATGCCAATAAGGTCGCATATCGCCGGGGCCAGCGGGGGGATTCTTACGTGCTATGGCCGGACGCCAGTTTTCATCGACTCCACGTCTCGACCGCGCAAAGGGGTTACATCGATTGGCAGCTCAAGACGCGGCTCCGTCACCGCATCAAACCTCCATCTTCTTAACCTGGTAAAAAATCTGTAGCTTCAAATCCGGCCCAAGTCGGACTCGACTGGGGCCAACGTGGCCCTGATCAGGCCCTGACTAGGACCGCCTATAACACCACAGATTTTCTACCAGGAGCCTCTCTGCATTTCCAAACGTCCTGCCAGCCACTGCCGGTCCTGCCGATGACTGCCTCGCCACTTCCGGTTCCGCCCGCTGCTCAGACAAAACACGCAGCCAAGAGGAAGAAAAGAAATCCATAAACGAATGGCGGACTCCTGCGCCTCTCGCCATCTGGCGCCCTGGCGTTCGATTACGGCACACTCGGCGCGCGAGAGATCAAACCGCAGGTTCTCCGGATCGCGGTGCCCACACGTTCGGCAGGTGGCCAATGGTCCCGCCCACGGGGAGCGTCGCCGAAAATTATTACCCTGTGTCTCTCGCTCGCTGCCGTCTCGCGGTTGCAATTGCAACGAAAATACCGAGCCCAGAGGGGGGGCGCATGCGAATTTCGCGCTGCAAACGCGACGTCGGCCAAGTCACGAGGGAGGGAGATTTTTCCCCACTCCACTTCCTCGGCGACTCACTCTTGGTGGGGTCGTTGATTGTAAAAGAGGCTGAATTACCACTTCCGGGCCGACGCCAGGAGGGATTTTACGGCGGCGACGGCAGCGCCACCGGCGCTGCTTTCCCGGGGCGCGGTGCCACTTCCGCGAGTGGCGGTGATGGTAATGGTATAGGTGGCGGAGTGGAAGTGGAACAGTGTAACAGTAATGGGTGGCGGGTGGTGCGGCGGTGGGTGGCGCTGCCGAGCCGAGAGTAATTTCGGGGCGTTGGAGGTCTTTCTGATAAAAGTGGGGAAACAATTGCAGGAACCCGCGGGGATTACCGCTCGGTACGCTACACCGGCTGTTAATGAACTCGGGGTGCGTTAAGTGTTCCGCTTGGGGATCGCGCGACCCCAACACCGATACGGATAACACCCTACATGCGCACTCGACAGAAATTCGGTTTTACATGGAAATAAATTTCTACAGAGAAATTCGTGCCTACATAGAAATAAATTTCTACACAGGAATTCGTTTCTACATAGAAATAAATTTCTGCGCAGAAATAAATCACCGCCCAAAAATTCGATTTCTACGCAGAAATAAATTTCAGCCGAGAAATTTCGTTTCTACATAAAACCACGTTTCCACCCGGCAATACGTTTTCGACGAGATTCTCCTTGACACGCGAGGCTCTCCTCCGGGGTGCTTTCGTTTTATCGGCTCTCCTCTCGGGCCCGGCGTTTCGATCACGTGTCCGAGCCAAAGATACAGCGTCCCGGCGACGGTACAACACGGCTGCGAAGACTCCACGATGAGCGTCGTTACTCCTGCCGTCGAATTTTATGTCCCGGATAGCTGCTCCCGTGGCCCCCGGGCCGCCGCCTATTTCGTCGAAATGAAATTTCGTCCCCTATGCTCGACGCCACGAATCGCACCTCCCTCTCTCTCTCTCTCCCGATCCGTCCGTGCGTCGGTCACTCGGGCACTTGATTTTCTCTCGCCCGCCCGCCCCCGAGGATTTTTCGCTCCGTGAAGCAACCGGCAAACGGTCACCAGCCACGAACGAACCGAGAGTCCGTTGCACACGCCCAAAGCCGCCGCCGACGTCTCGGAATGCTCGATAAATTTTATTATATCTCCCGCAAACGTCCTGGAACTCGTGTAACGATCAAAGTCACTCAGGGCGATATTACAAGTCACACCCCGGTGCGCCTTTTTCCACGTTTCTTCGTTTCTCGCGCCCCGGCGAAACGGGGCAAAATGGCACACACGGAACGGGCTTCGCCCCGAATATAACCTGGGCGAGGCCGCCGAGTCTGACCAGTCGCGGCCGTAACTACTGATTTACTCTGTCCGCCGTCCCATTCGGCTCAATTTAAGGCTCGAATGCGCTCCACACACGATATGCCAAGTCGCCTGCTCTCGCCAAGCGGGAGCCGTGATACCAGCCCTTGGGGCACAAAGTGGGGGGCTCGGAGAGAGAGAGAGAGAGCGAGGAGAGGCTCTCGCCTCACTCTCGATCGATGTACGACCGCTTAAATCATCCGGCAATCTTGTGCCGCGTGTGGCCCCCGCGTGCCTCGCAGCCGCCAGCGCAGCGCCGCAGCGAGCTATATCCATAATTAATGAACGATCCATTCCGTCAATGGACGTGGCGAGGAGGAGCCGGTTACGAAGGCGCGGCGAGTCTCCTCGGCTCTCGCGCGGTAGCTTCTCGCGCTCCGTGTCTGCTCTCAACCCCTTCCTTTTCCACTGTCCGTACGAGCTGACGCGCTGCGCCTCGCTATGAGGGAGGTGCGGGCAAAATGGGACACCGATATTTTTAGTTCCAACTATTTTTGCGGGTTAAATGGGATGGACCCCACATTTCGTGAAAATCGAGTCTATAGGACACAATTCAACGCATGTAAGCGGAATATAACTTTTTTTACAATTTAAAAAAAAAAAAATTTTTTACAATTTTTTTTTTGCGAAATAACTATATGACCTTCAAAATTCTGTAAAAAATTCAGAAATCAAGATATCGCGTTCGGCTTTGCGGCATTCTCTTCGTTATAGAGTTTTCTTTCGAACGAAAAAAGAAAATCCAGGTTCCATCAATCCAAGAAAAAGTAACCTCGAATTTAGTGAAGTGATGAAATTCCGAAAAAAGTGAAAAATCATTTTTCGCATTTTTCTCGTCGAATTTTTCATTTTTCGGGCAAATAACGGTGGTTTTCGGAACCAGCGGGAAATTTCCCATCGGATAGGGTCATCAAACTTTACGAAGTCGGAAATTTTTTTTTCGCGAAAAAACGCAAGGGGTACCCCTTCTAAAAATTTGCGATTTTTGGGGGTCTGACTTTAAAATTCTGTCAAAAATTCAGTAATCAAGATATCGCGTTCGGCTTTGCGGCATTCTCTTCGTTATAGAGTTTTCTTTCGAACGAAAAAAGAAAATCCAGGTTCCATCAATCCAAGAAAAAGTAACCTCGATTTTAGTGAAGTGATGAAATTCCGAAAAAAGTGAAAAATCATTTTTCGCATTTTTCTCGTCGAATTTTTCATTTTTCGGGCAAATAACGGTGGTTTTCGGAATCAGCGGGAAATTTCCCATCGGATAGGGTCATCAAACTTTACGAAGTCGGAAATTTTTTTTTCGCGAAAAAACTATTAGTGTCACCGAGAAAAAAAACACGAATTTCCGAATTTGGGAGTCTGTCCAATTTTTTTTTTTTTTTACCAACGCTCAAAATTGAGGAATCGAATTTTTGGATCAAAAGCAATCGAAGTACACTTTTGTTTTCGTCATAAAACCATTTTTCGCTTATGCGTCCCATTTTGCCCGCACCTCCCCTGTCCCTCACGGTAGTCGGACGAGGGGGGAACGACGATGGCGACGACGACTCTCACCGCGGAAGTGTTTCGCTCGCGTGCCAGATCCTCTCGCACGCGATATCTAACTGGCGGGATCCACCTACCTGTGTAATACACAGGCGTATTGACTCTCGGAGCGCAAAGAGCGCCTCACGTGCGTGTTATATATACCTGTCGGCCCTGCGCCTGGCGCACAGGCAGGCGGGGTACGTAACACACAGGCCCGAAAGCACAGCACGTGTGGCGATCTCGACGCCGCGCGAGATCATTGTCGTGTACGAGAGAGAGAGAGAGAGAGAGAGAGAGAGAGAGAGAGAGAGAGAGAGAGAGAGAGAGGGAGAGACGACGTACGCCACAAGTCCAGAAGCCCCCGCAGAAGCACACGAGACCGTTAATGGACGGTTGCGCGGGCCCTCCTTCGTTATATCCCCTGAGCGTTGCACGTCCCGCGCGGACGAGTAATAGATATAATGGGCTTGGCTGCCGCGAGAGCGCGATACGCGACCGCCACGGAATATCCGCACGCTATCTCAAGTCGAAACGGCGATTCGCGATTCGCGCCGCCGGGAGCTCGGGATATGTATCGCTGTGTATTGTAAAAAGATCTCGGAGCCGCCGTGGAGGAAAATCTAACAGGCCGGGGTCAAATGATACGATGAAGACAGATTTTTTCTAAGTTTCCAAGGGACTTGAAGATCTGTTATTTTTGCTTTTTCTCACCATTGTATTATTGTATTATTTTTTTATTCTTTTTTGTATTACTATTTTTCTATTTTTTTTTTCGTGTTACTATTTTTTCTATTTTTATTTTTTTTTCGTATTACTATTTTTTCTATTTTTGTATTATTTTTCGTGTGATTTGTTTTATAAAAAAAAAAAAATTCTAAAACCTCAAGACACTGAGATTTTTCCCGCCGCGGTGTAGACGAGGCGAATCTCGACCGCCACGAAATATCCTCGCCCCGGTGTTTCACGTCAAAACCGTAAAGTCAGACACCGCGATTCGCGCCACAGAAACTCCGGCTTTTATAAGGGCCGGAGCTCTTAATTTCCCCGGTCTTCGATATCGAGAGCCGCGCGCAAATCCAATTAGGAGATAATTCGATGTAATGAAAAGAAAATTCAAAAAGAAAACCTCAAGACACGGAGGTTTTGTCGGTCGCGGTGCACACGGCTGGCTCGGGGGACCGCGGGGATTTTAAGGGCTGGATTTTGTTTGCCTCGATGCTCAAAAGAGCGGAAATCTCGGGTTCATACCGAGAGCGAGGGAGAGAAAGGGAGAAGGGCGAGCGGAAAACGTGGTCGAGGCTTCAAAGGCTTTAATGAAATTAGATGGCCTCTTTGGTGGTTCGCCCTGTATGGACGGTGTAATAGCGGTCTTTACCACTACCGCTGCGGCGGCCACCAGGAAAACGGCGATCAACCGCGGTGCTGCTGCTGCTGCTGCAGCTCATTTTGCTCTGTGTGCGTTTCATATATATCATAATACATATATATATACACGAGACTCCGTGTATACATAGATATCGGTCGCTCGCGGTGCTCGACCGCCTCACGACCCTCGCAAGCTTTTGCTTCTGTTCCTCGCACACCCCCCGCCCTCCGGTCTACGGCTAGTTCCTCGCTTTCGGAAAATCCTTAACGCTGCACCGCCCACCCCCTCGCGAGCGCCTTTAAAGTCAGTCGATTCGCAGCTTTCATCTCATCGCAGCGAATACACGCCCGGCGGTGACGCGACCGCACGAATACCTGGGCAAACTTGCGCGGCGATCCGCTGCGGGGGTTTCGCAGTCCGGAGTGCCGGGTGACCCCGGTGACGCTCCCGATCGACCACCGTGAAAGGATCAAGTCGCTGACCGATGTAATTATCGACTGTAGATGGAAGTGAAAACGAGAAGAAAAAGAAAATGCGAACGATGGTTGAAAAAAAAAATTAGTAATAATAATAAAAATACTGAAAATAAAAAAATAAAAAAATAAATAATAATAATAATAATAATAATAATAATAATAATAATAGTAATAAAAATAATGATGATGATGATGATGATGATAAGAGGGTTTTTTTTTCTCGGGCGAAATTTATATTCGCGGTTTAACATTTACATCGAGATCTTCCGGGTTACAACGTGGTCGTTGATTATGCGGTTTGTATTTATGGGATGATGGGACGATTCGCCGGAGCGAAATTTTGTTTATAGGGCGATTATTGTTGATCGACGGGATAGATATAAAAGAAAATTGAAACGCACACGCGAAATCGAGCGTGGTAGCGCGTCAGTCAAGTCAGTCGGTTCGGCCTGGTTTCCGCGAGCGTGATAAACTCGGGGAGACCGGGAGGAGCCCGGGGAGAGCGAGCGGCAGCTCCTTGGCTTTCACCACACGGGCTTTTATTATTCGTAATTAAACAGAAGTTACCGGCTTCGCGCTTGATTACACGTTAAAAGCGGAGTGCAAGCGAGGGGCATAATTAAAGCGAGACGCAGCTTGTGAACTACAATAATGACGCCCCGCGCCGCCGAGTTTCGGAGGCGCCCGACGGCTTCTTGGGGAAATTGTGATTTTCTTGCGCGCGAGAGGAACGCGGGAGAGACACTCGCGCGAGACGGAATATTATCATTAGTCGAGCGGACCCGCTCCACTTAACGGACGTCTAAAACTGTCATTAGAACGCGAGACGAATCTTAAAAAACTGATTTTTTTTTAGTTTTTTTTTATTAATAAAATGTTAGTTAGAATTTATTTAGTAATAAAATGAATAAATGTTGACGCGAATGTTGTAATCAGTCGATCAAACCCGTTCTACTTTACAAATACCTGAGATTAAATTTGAAATCTTAACATCTAAAAATAATGTTTTTTTTTCTTCTTAAATCGTAAACGCGACAACTCGACGTTTTCTCGTTTCTATTTTTCGCACATTTTTCTGACATCGTCGAATTTGCATCAAACAACTATTCTCGATTTTTTTCCTCAAGCTGCCGCGCCTCATTGCGCGTTTTCACGACGTCCACAGAACATATAGACGAGTTATATGAATTTTAATTTCATACAACTCGAAATGGAAATTTCGGCCTACCGGTGATTTTTCAAAGAGGGTCTAAAATCGAATTATCGTCGATCGGCTGCGATCCACACGCTCCGCGATTCTCTGAAGTCGGTAAAATATACCGCACGATTTTTTTTTCTCCCTCGTCTCGCATTCGGACTCGACCAGACGAAAAGGCTAAAAGTGCATTTTTTGGGAGTCCGAAAAATCGTCCGCCTCTGTTTTACTCGGTCGAATTTTCGTGCCAGAGAGAATTTATAATTCTGTTTTATTCCACAGTCGAAATGCACTAATTAATTGTCCTAATTACATTGAAACAGCGGTTAACACAATTATTATCGTGGGCAAGCAAAACTCGCCTCGAATCTCGGCGAATAAAATTCCAGCAGAGCACAAAAAAAATCCCGCTATCATCTCATTCTCGCGAAACGTATATTCGATCAAACCAAATTTTACTCCAGACAAATTCTCAATTAATTTATTCCAAGAAAAAAAAATTATTTCCAACTTCCACCGAAACAAGAAAGAAAAAAAAAACGGTTCAGAAGCCTCCAACTTTTTCTCACCCGGTGTATATTTCCTTCCTTCGGTAATATTTTAATAAAGTACACGAAAAAAGAAGAAGCGAAAAAAAAAGAAGAGAAATAAATCCGGACAGCTTCGCAGTGAGATAAGAATTGTTGAGAAATTCCGGAAGATCTCGCGGCAGTTGCGAACAAAAAGTTCCGTTGCTCGGGTTGTCCGCGCTGTATTATTATATATAATACGGCTTCGCGAGTTATGAAGCGCGGGGCCTCGCCGAGGCTAAGAGTGCGAGCGACTGGCTGGCTCGCTGGTTGTACCGACCGAGAGAAATATTCGAAGCTCCGGCGTTGCGGCGAGCGAGGTTCGCCGCTTCGTGAGCGAGGGATCGCGGCCGAGGCGATAGAGCGATATACACCGGGCTCTCTGGGCATAACTATATTTATAGTGACATATCACTTTATCGCCATTGTGTCGTGTCCGCGCGAGAGAAAGAGAGAATGAGCATCTCTGTTTCATGTATATAATATATACTATATACATATATATACATATAATGTATAAAACGATATACACGAGATAAACGGACGAGGTGTTAGCCGGAATAAGAGCTGCTCGCCGCTTTCTAGTATTCCAGTCGATCCACGCGTGGTTTGATTCTCGCTGCCCTCGCGATCCTCGGCGCCTCTCTCTAGTACTTTCGGCATATAAAATGCAAAGCCTATTAACGTGTTGCGCCGACAGCCGCGAGCCGATATAATCCCGGGGTCCGCTACGCGCGCGTGGCGGACAATAATATACGCGAGGTGTTGCGCGCGAGTGACGGAGACAGAGAGAGACTCGCGTGACTAATAAAGACAAGACGTTCTAATAACTCGCGTTACGATTCGCAACGGGTTCGGGGTCCCCGGGTGGAGTATAATTAAGCCGCAATTAGGTGTTATCGTATGTCGAAATCCGCTGTGGACATCGATATATGAAAAAGACTCAAAAGTATTAGATCAAATTTTTTTTTACGAATAGTTTTCAATTTATTTTCAATTTTTTCAATTTTTTCAATTTTTTCAATTTTATTCAATTATCAATTTTTTCAATTTCATTTAATTTTCAATTTTTTCAATTTCATTTAATTTTCAATTTTTTCAATTTTATTCAATTTTCAATTTTTTCAATTTTATTTAATTTTCAATTTTTTCAATAAAAAAAAAAATGGTAATATTTTCGGTGAAATGGCAGTGTCCATTGGACAATGCAAAACACGGTGCGCGCGCAGGATACAAGTCGAGGGCGCCCGGCGATCCTGGCTCGCGGTCTGCGCGGCGCAACGCGACCGATCGGGTTCGTCGACCCGCAGGTGAGGAGGCTGCCCGGTTAGCCTCGGCGGTTCGCCTCACGGCCGGGAGATCCTTCGGCCCGCGCGAGCGCAAAGCGTTACGTACGTAGCCGGCGGCGTGCATTGTGCACCGAGAGGGCCTCGACGTGACTTCCTGGCGTTCCACTTGCGCCGGGCGTGCATCGATACGTCGATCGCGGGAACGTCAATATATTTGTAGCTAACGACGGGACGCGGGGAGAGAGAGAGAATTCTCGGGGCCCGCGTTGTGACGCTCGCGCGGACTCCGAACGCGGGAATAATGGAGGAATGCAAAAGCGCGCGAGCGCTGAGAAGAAAATCAGCGAAACCAATCAAACTCCTATGGATTCAAATGAAGCTGCCCGAGCGTTCCACTTTCTCTCTTGGCACGTGGAAAAAAATAAAAATAAACGAAGAAGAAAGAATATAAAAAAAAAAAAAATAACCAACGTAAGATTAAAAGTGGACGGTGCTCGCGAGAGCCGGTGGACCGAGCGCGTCGATAGCGGCCGCCGCGCCGAGTCATCGCTACGTGTAGCCCACATACACAACACGGGAAGATTAAAAGGTGATCCGCGCGGCGCATCGACCGCGAGAGAGAGAGCGGGTGCTGCTGCTGCTCCTCCATTGTCTGTGCCACATGCGCCGAGTGACCCTTTTCACGTGCAGCGACAATGATAGCCGAGCGAGCGGGCGAGCGAGCGTCGATGCTCGACGCGGCCGCCGGCGGAACGAAAGGACGGTAACTGCGTCTCTTCTGGTACCGATGGATCGCGATGGGACGCGGGTCAGTCGCCGTGATTTCGTTGGGAGCTTCGAACAGAGCCACTTATTTTTTTTTTCAAATATTTATCTGCGGTATTTTTCTCATTTTCGTTTTATTTATATCGATTTTATTCATTTATATTATTTTTTTTATAGTGGCCTAATTTTTTATTTTCATTTTATTCGCTAAATTTGTCGAATTTTTATGTAATTTTGTTCAGCAAATTTTATTATTTTCCTGACATAAAAAATTGAAATAATTTTTTTTTTTTTTTTTTTCAAAGTCTTAAAAAAAGGTTTTCAGGGGTAGAATACGTGACTTGAGGTCGACTGCGAAGGCGGAAATTCGGTACCACGCAGAAAAAATATCATACATAGTTTTAATTAAAATATATATAAAATACGATAAACCGATCGATCGGCGAAGGGCGAGCCGAGCGAAATTGTGACCCGCACGACAGCCTGAAGAAAAAAAGGTGTTACGCGGTTAGACGGAGGGAGCGAATATACTCACTCGCGTTTAACGTCGCTCGTTACACTATCACGAATCATAATCAACCGCGAATGAACTCCGAGAGCGCAGGACGGCGGGGGGGGGGGAGAGGTGTTGCTTCTCGCCGGACGCGCAGCGGCGTTTCGGAACTTTTAATTAATACCGAAACCTCATCCCCCGCGCGCGCATTCTCTCCCCGGTGGCGCGCCGGCGACCGCACCGAATTAATTTTCTCGTCCACCGCCGCGCGCGAGAGTCGCTCGCGTGTCGAGTTCCGGTTTTCTCGTTTCAACAGCACGCGGAACATCTTTTATCCCGCCT